>CM077569.1:36853861-38103861 GCA_039657325.1 Stephania cephalantha
AATTAAGCCCTAATAATACCCATGCAGGACTTAACTATGTATTAGTCAGTCTTTACAACCTAGACATCTCTTTTCTCGTGTTCAGGATATGTAATACAATTAATTAATTAGCGGAAGTCTTATTGATTATGCGGAATCAATTAGTAACTTATGCGGAAGCCATTTATAAAATCCTAAGTGTGGAAAACCAGGAAATGACATCACATATATAAAGTCCTCAAAATGCAGTGAAATAGTAAAATAGTCTAAGTCAAGTCGGGGAACTAACGCTCAACCCAATATACAACCCCAAATAGTATCTGAAAGACGTATATAACATATACAATCAAAATATCAAAAGAAGACCTACAATCGATGCAGTGACGCGCCGCGGGCTAAGGGATAATCGTCGATCTTCTCTTTGCCCGGCCTGTTGGTAGACGGCTCTGCACCCACCGTCATAAAAAGGACGGTGAGTATAAGAATAAAACAGTAATCCCCGATGACAAGTTTAATTTGCATTTTCAAATATTCAAATGGTATTTAAAAGCATATAAATGGGAAAACTAGAAAATAAACCATATGCGAGTAAATACCAGAGTTAAACAAGTGATACGGACACTAGGCTAAATAGTGGTGATTTAGGTCCAGTCGGCAGTGAAACGTGTCACTCCGACTCAATAATCATATAGCACGAGGGACTCTAACCCAAGTGTTACCAGGGACTCTAAACCCGGTGTGCATACCACCTCAGGGACTCTAACCCCGAGTGTCATACAGTGTCAAGTAACATGTGGCGACATCCCCAGGGACTATAACCTTGTGAGTCGCGCACACCTCGATCGAGTACGGGACCTAAATGCGAAAACTACTTTTTAAATTTCAAGAAATACCAAGTATGGATTGTCAAGGCATAGGCACATCTACATACCTAAACAAATAAAGAATACAAGTCCTCTTAAACATTTTTAAGATATTCACTAGCCTAATAGCATGCTATTTATCATTAAAGTCACATTTAAAACAACAAGAATAGACATAGCATGGGATAGAATCAACGAATCAAATCAAATGAATGGATATCATGCAAACTAGACTCATCAAGTGAGCATAGACACAAAGAACACATGATATAAGAATACAAAGGCAAAATAGTAAAAAGGACTATGCAAGGACAACAATTAATAGAAATGAAATGCCGAGTAAAGTTGCCATTGGGTATACTCACTACAACAAAGTAAAGTCCTAGCTTTACTGGCCTCCTGTAATTCCAAATCTTGTATTCGCTCTCCCGTACCCATTTTCCTTGGTTCCTGAGTTTGGTGTTTCATTAGTTCAAATATAGTAGGTTTAAGCTCAATTTAAACATCACCGACATTCCCACATATGTTCTTTTCATAGAACTTTATCAATTTCTATTTATTTTATCGACATATAATTTTCCCCAAATTTTTTCGGAATTTTTCCAACTTTTCTTTCATTTTTCTTCCCTTTTTCTTTTTTTTTTTTCTGTTTGGGTGGGCCGAGCCTGGCCCGTTCTGGGCCCGGCCCAGTAAGGGAATCCGCACGCGCGCTCGCGCGCTTGTGCACCTTCTTCCTCCCGATCGACTGGTTCGATCGGGAGCCAAATTTTTTTTTCTCCCTGATGGGTTGGGGTTGCTCTCCACCCCAACCCCGATGGAACCGATGGCAGGGGAGTCACCCCTACCATCTCCACTTTGGTCGGCCATGGGGTATGGCCGAACCCCACTTTCTGCCACCCCACCGCCAACCACCGAACCTACAACAACAACGAGGACTCACCGTGATTGTGATATTCTCTCTCCTTCTCGGGGCGTCCCTACTCCTCCTCCTCGTCCTCTCCTTTTCTTCTTCTTCCTCTCTCTCGGCTCTCCTTGTTCGTTAGTGTGTTTGCATGTGTGTGTGTGTGTGTGTGATGTAGGTGTAGGTGGGGTGGTGGGCACGTGGTGTTAGTTTTTGGACAGGTGTTGCTTGGGTTGGGACAAGTGTGATGGTGTTAGGTGTCTTGACACTTAATTGTGACACAGCTAAGACACTCGCCCATGTTTTCGGGCGTTTCGACGCCCGGTTTCGCGTCTGAACCGTGATATTCGCGTACCGCTGTGTCACTAACTACCCAATACATATTCCATTTTTACTCAACTATAGTCTTATAAGAGATTTCTTATTTCATATTAGTATTAAATAAGACTTACCAAAATGCTAACTACCCGGTTCCCCGACTCGCACGGTACTCGAGGCGTGTCCTGCTCACAACTCGACACCTACAACTGTACAAACCGACTTAGTAAGTCTACACAATACATAACACATGCACACATCAATACAAAAATACGATATACCTCAGCCACGTGCCTCGGTCGGTGCACGTATCACAGTGTAGGTCTCACGTCAAGGGTCGGTGATCTTGATTAAGGAATTAAAACGGGGTTAGAGATTTGGGCCGTGACAAATATTCCCAACAAAATGAAAATTTCGTCCTCGAAATTAAGTTTAAGTTACGGTTCTACCTGACTCGAACAGGTACAGGAATCTATCTCGCATGTAGTCATCCCGCTCCTAAGTGAGTTCCGTGTCATCGTGGAACTGCCACTTGACGAGTACCTTCGGGATGGACTTGCTCCTCAACTGCTGTACCTTCCGATCTAGGATCTGAATGGGCTTTTCCTCGTAAGAGATGTCCTCGCTCAGGTCAATCTGACTCAAGTCAACTGTCGGTCGCACGCCTGCCTTCGACTCGGCTAGTCGAAGCCTCGAAATGTGGAACACTGGATGGACCCCTGACATCTGTGGAGACAATTCAAGCTCGTATGCCACTTTCCCGACCCGTTTCTTAATCATGAAAGGCCGATGTACCTCGGTGCAAGCTTGCCTTACACCCCAAATCTCTGAAGACCCTTCCGAGGGGAAACCTTTAAATAGACAAAGGCTCCCTCGGAATACGCGAGATCACCGCGATACTTATCTGCATATCTCTTATGTCTCTCATGTGTGCTCCTTGAGTCTCGACGGATCGGTTTGACCTTTTCCGTGTGGTCAACAACTATTTCAGGCCCCACTATCTCCCGGTCCTCTGGCTCAGCTCAACACAATGGCGAGGGACACGGTCTGCCATACAAAGCCTCAAATGGCGCTATCTTAATGCTAGCCTGATAACTATTTTTTGTAAGCGAACTCACACAACGGTAGGTACTCCGCCCAAGATCCGCCAAACTCCAACAAGCATGCCCGCAACATGTCCTCGAGGACCTGAATCAATCTCTCAGTCTGCCCGTCGGTCTAAGGGTGGAAAGCCGCATCTTGAAGCGTAGCGCGCGTGCATCGTCTTGCTCTTGCATACTCCGCCACATCCGGGACGTATACGTAGCATCTAGATCTGACGTGATCGTTAATGGTACCCCGTGCAGCCTGATAATCTCTCTCTCGAATAGTACGCTCAGCTGATCGAACGTGTAATGCGATGCCACTTGCAGAAAATGAGCAGGCTTCGTCAGTCTGTCAACTATAACCCATATTGAATCATGTCTCCTTGTGGTCCTCGACAATCCTCTGACAAAATCCATAGAGATGTCTTCCCACTTCCATCGAGGAATGGGAAGCGGCTGTAGTAATCCCCCGGGTCTGCGATGCTCGGACTTCACTTGCTGACAGATACCATAGTTATTGATGAATCTAGACACGTCTGCCTTCATCCCAGGCCACCAGAAATGTCTCCTCATGTCGTGGTACATCTTAGTCGTGCCTGGATGTACGGTAAATATGGAACGGTGCGACTCCTGAAGGATCTCATCTCTCAGCTCCGGTACCTCTGGTATCCACAACCTGCCCCGGTATCTCAGACACTTATCTGTCGTCTCTGCCCAATCTGTACACTTTGCACTCTGCGCTAACTCGCTGAATCTTGAGTACAATCGGTCGATCTCGACCTCGACACTCACCTGTGTGTAGACACGGTCTGTAGTCTCATCTGTGCGCAAATCATCACCTGAGTATCGGTAGGAACCTCTGTCTGACATGCTGTCGCCGCTGCCTCGAGTAATCCATACTCATGCATCATGTGACATCTGACCACCTCAGCATCTCTACTTGGTCTCCTACTCAGCGCATCTACGACTACGTTCGCTTTTCCTGGGTGATACTCTAAGGAAAAGTCATAGTACTTTAAGAACTCCAACCATCTGCGTTGTCTCATGTTCAACTCTTTCTGTGTGAAGAGATATTTTAGACTATTGTGATCAGCGAAGAGTGTGAATCTCTCTCCATACAGAAGGTGTCTCCAAGTCTTCAGCGCAAATACAACCGCTGCCAACTCTAGATCGTGCGTGGGGTAGTTCTTCTCATGTATCTTTAACTGTCTCGATGCGTATGCCACAACACCGCTGCCCTGCATCAACACATAACCTAGACCCGTATGAGAAGCATCTGTGTACACTAGAAATCCTAATCCAGCCTCTAGCAGTAATAACACTGGCGCGGTAGTTAATGACCTCTTCAATTGAGTAAATGCAGCCTCGCACTTCTCAGTCCACTCATAAGCAACATCCTTCTGTGTCAGCCTCGTCATCGGTGAAGCGATCTTCGAGAAATCCTTCACAAATCTACGGTAATATCCTGCTAACCCAGAAAGCTCCTGATCTCCGTACTGATGTCGGTGTCGGCCAATCCGTGATGGTCTGAATCTTGGCTGGATCTACTACAATCCTTGCTGCTCCAACAACGTGCCCCAAGAACTTGACCTCTGCAAGTCAGAATTCACACTTGCTGAGCTTAGCGAAAAGTCGGTGTTCCCTCAATGTCTGCAACGTCTCTCTGAGGTGATGCTCGTGATCCTCACGTGTCCTCGAGTATATCAAGATGTCGTCGATGAAGACTATCACGAAGCGGTCGAGATATGGTCTAAGTACTCGGTGCATCAAATCCATGAATACGGCGGGGGCGTTGGTCAGCCCGAATGGCATGACCGTGAACTGGTAGTGTCCGTATCTGGTGTTGAATGCTGTCTTGGACCTATCCTCATCCCTGATCCTAAGCTCGTGATACCCCGATCTCAGGTCTATCTTGGAGAAAAATTGTGCTCCTCTCAGCTGATCAAATAAATCGTCTATTCGAGGAAGTGGGTACTTGTTTCTGACTGTCACTTTGTTCAACTACCTGTAATCGATGCATAGTCTCAGACTACCATCCTTCTTCTTCACAAACAGAACTGGCGCTCCCCACGGTTACATCGAAGATGTGATGAATCCCTTCTCTCATAAATCCTTAAGCTGAGTCCTCAACTCCTCCAACTCCCTCGGAGCCATGCGGTACGGCGGTATCGCGATCGGTCTGGTACCCGGTACTAGGTCGATGATGAAGTCTACCTCTCGTGGTGGCGGTAATCCAGGTAAATCCTCTGGGAAAACATCTGGGAAGTCTCGAACAACCGGTATTTCCTCTAGTCTGGGTCCCTGACTCTCTGCTACAGCGTACAACGCTACCAGAGTCTCCATCTCTCCATTGGATGCAAGCCGACCTCTCGTGGTGTTAAGTCTCGGTGTACTACCTCGCTGAACGAACATCGGACGTCCCGAAATCTCAAATATGATAGACTTACTGAAGCAGTCGATGTGTGCGTGGTAGGCTGACAACCAATCCATCCCTAGCAGAGTGTCGAACTCTAACATCTCGATGACTCTAAAATCTACCGGTAACTCTACCCCGCCTATCTCTACCGGACATCCCCGAACTAGACTATTAGGGTAAACCCTATCCCCAGCTGCGGTGCTCAAAATCAGGTGTACGCTAAGCCTGACAAGTGTCAATCCTAATACGGCTAACATGCGACCAGCAATAAAAGAAACAGGGGATCTAGAGTCAAACAATGCATATAAGTCTCTACCATAAACGGAAACCGTACCCTAGATGAGGCTGCGTGTCGCTCCAGCATCTTGTTGTGCGACATGTGAACTCTATCTATGCCCTGCTGTGGGGGATGTGATGCCGGCTGTGTGCACTCCCTAGCCATGTGTCCCACCTGACCACATCTCCAAGCAAGTGATCTGACGACGCTGCCGTGCTGTTGCGCCTATCCCTGTAATTTTCGCTGACCCTGTCGTGGTCCATCCCTGCCTCTACCTTTGTCTCGGCCACCGTGCAGCTGCTGCTGTCGCGGTGGCGATGGAACTGGCAATGCATGTCTGGTGGAAGGTGGTAAGGGAGCTCTACCATATGTTTTAGTGGGTGCAGGGTGAGGTGCGTAGGGCACTGCTGAAATAGGGGCAACAGGTGCCCCACCCCTCTGTGGACCCCTATCCCCTCTCCTCTGTCCCTTACCCCTCTACCTCCTGTCGTAGTCTGAACCCTGATCGTAACCCTCTGCTGCTCTCTCCTCCTCTCTGCCCAACTCATAAGTCTCTTGGGCGAGTGCTCTCTCATAGATCTCCTACAGAGTGCGGGCCCCTGTTCCAACAACGTGTCTAACAATATTTGGCCTTAGTCCATCTCCAAAGTAGAAGGCGTCATCTGTGTCATCCTTCACCAAGTCTCCCGCGAACTGCCTCATGTAACCATATCGGTCGCGGTACATCATCACTGTCTCCCCCTCGGTCTGTCTCAAGCTCATAAACTTCTTCTTCAACCTCTGCAACATCGAAGCCAAAAAATACTGCTTGTAGAACTCCACTTTGAAATCTGCCCATGATGTGAAACTGCCTCGGCTCGCCACTGTAGTGCGCCACCAAACATCAGCACCCTTATCCTGGGTATAGTATGAAAGAACTGGCTGGAGTTTGTCCTCAACACCCACTAGTAGATGCAGCTTCTCCTGCGATAGGATCCACTTCTCAATCTTGTCGTGGTCCCTCTCTCCCGAAAAATACGCCGGCCTGAGTCTAATGAACTCCTTCACTAGCTTGGCGTCCCTCGACAAGCCTGTGATCTCAGATATAGCGGGTGTGGGCGTGTCTACTACTGCTTCTATTGTCGGTACTGTGACGACCGGTAGTGCAAATGACGCAGTGTCGCTGGCTCTGCGGGTGGTACTGGTGCTCGTGCCTCTGCGGTAGTAGTAGTGGCTGGTGCAGTAGGAGTCTCTGTGGTCGGGGGTGCCGTAGTAGTAGCTGTAGTGACGGGGGCGGTCGAAACCAGTGCAATCATCTGTGCCGATATGTAGGCGATGAACTCGGCGATCTGTCTCTCCTGAGCGGTCATCCGGTCAGACAACTTCTGAAAATCATCAACTGATACGGTGGAAGGTTGACTACCGCTAGCTCTAGTGTCTCCGGTATCGCGGGAATCCGCCATCGGTGTCTGCATGTTGACAATTGTACGCGAATCAGCTACTATGAGACGTATCTTGTATTCTTATACATATAGCAATTAACATGTATATAAAGAAAACACCCCGGCTCACCTTCACTCAATTCCCAACAAAATAGTTCCTAGGCAAGGATAATTTGGTTTCCACTTCTAAGGTTTGTGTTTTATACGAGTTCATGCTTTTCTTATTTATCCCCAAGGTTCTAATACCTATGCTCTGATACCAACTGTGACGTTGGTATCACAATGTCTTAAGCCATGAGATTCTCAAAAATTTTAGTCTCTGATAGCAACTGTGACGGCCCCTCTCCTAATCTAGGGCACCGCCCGGCCTAATCCCGTAATTAAGCCCTAATCATACCCACGCAGGACTTAACTACGTATTAGTCAGCCTTTACAACATGTACGTCTCTTTTCTCGTGTTCAGGATATGTAATACACTTAATTAATTAGCGGAAGTCTTATTGATTATGCGGAAGCAATTAGTAACTTATGCGGAAGCCATTTATAAAATCCTAAGTGTGGAAAACCAGGAAATGACATCACATATATAAAGTCCTCAAAATGCTGTGAAACAGTAAAATAGTCTAAGTTAAGTCGGGGAACTAACGCTCAACCCAATATACAACCCCAAATAGTATCTGAAAGACGTATATAACATATACAATCAAAATATCAAAAGAATACCTACAATCGATGCTGTGACGCGCCGCGGGCTCAGGGATAATCGCCGATCTTCTCTTTGCCCGACCTGCTAGTAGACGGCTCTGCACCCACCGTCATAAAAAGGACGGTGAGTACAAGAATAAAACAGTAATCCCCGATGACAAGTTTAATTTGCATTTCCAAATATCCAAATGGTATTTAAAAGCATATAAATGGGAAAACTGGAAAATAAACCATACGCGAGTAAATACCAGAGTTAAACAAGTGATACTGACACTAGGCTAAGTAGTGGTGATTTAGGTTCGGTCGGCAGTGAAACGTGTCACTCCGACTCAATAATCATATAGCACGAGGGACTCCAACCCAAGTGTTACCAGGGACTCTAACCCCGGTGTGTAGACCACCTCAGGGACTCTAACCCCGAGTGTCATACAGTGTCAAGTAACATGTGCCGACATTCCCAGGGACTCTAACCCCGTGAGTCGCACACACCTCGATCGAGTACGGGACCTAAATGCGAAAACTACTTTTTAAATTTCAAGAAATACCAAGTATGGATTGTCAAGGCATAGGCACATCTACATACCTAAACAAATAAAGAATACAAGTCCTCTTAAACATTTTTAAGATATTCACTAGCCTAATAGCATGCTATTTATCATTAAATTCACATTTAAAACAACAAGAATAGACATAGCATGGGATAGAATCAACGAATCAAATCAAATGAATGGATATCATGCAAACTAGACTCATCAAGTGAGCATAGACACAAAGAACACATGATATAAGAATACAAAGGCAAAATAGTAAAAAGGACTATGCAAGGACAACAATTAATAGAAATGAAATGCCGAGTAATGTTGCCATTGGGTATACTCACTACAACAAAGTAAAGTCCTAGCTTTACTGGCCTCCCGTAATTCCAAATCTTGTATTCGCTCTCCCGTACCCTTTTTCCTTGGTTCCTGAGTTTGGTGTCTCATTAGTTCAAATATAGTAGGTTTAAGCTCAATTTAAACATCACCGACATTCCCACATATGTTCTTTTCATAGAACTTTATCAATTTCTATTTATTTTATCAACATATAATTTTCCCAAGTTTTTTTCGGAATTTTTCCAACTTTTCTTTCATTTTTCTTCCCTTTTTCTCTTTTTTTTTATTTATGTTTGGGTCGGGTCGACCCAAACAGGTCGGCTGACTCCGGCTGGACGAAACGAGTCCAGGCTCGGCCCATGGGCCGAGCCTGGCTCGTTCTGGGCCTGGCCCAGTAAGGGGGTGCACTTTCTTCCTCCCTGGTTCGATCGGGAGCCAAATTTTTATTTTTATTTTTTTTCTCCCTGATGGGTTGGGGTTGCTCTCCACCCCAACCCCGGTGGAACCGATGGCAGGGGAGACACCCCTGCCATCTCCACCTTGGGCGGCCATGGGGTTCGGCCTCCATGGCCGAACCCCACCCACCGCCACCCCACCCACCGCCAACCACTGAACCTACAACAACAACGAGGACTCACCGTGTGATATTCTCTCTCCTTCCCGGCGCGTCCCTTCTCCTTCTCCTCCTCCTCTCCTTTTCTTCTTCTTCCTCTCTCTCGGCTCTCCTTGTTCGTCTGTGTGTTTGCATGTGTGTGTGTGTGTGATGTAGGTGTAGGTGGGGTGGTGGGCACATGGTGTTAGTTTTTGGACAGGTGTTGCTTGGGTTGGGACAAGTGCGATGGTGTTAGGTGTCTTGACACTTAATTGTGACACAGCTAAGACACTCGCTCGTGTTTTCGGGCGTTTCGACGCCCGATTTCGCGTCCGAACCGTGATATCCGCGTACCGCCGTGTCACTAACCACCCAATACCTATTCCATTATTACTCAACTATAGTCTTATAAGAAATTCCTTATTTCATATTAGTATTAAATAAGACTTACCAAAATGCTAACTACCCGGTTCCCCGGCTCGCACGCTAGTCGAGGCGTGTCCCGCTCTCTACTCGACACCTACAACTATACAAACCGACTTAGTAAGTCTACACAATACATAACACTAGGCACACATCAATACAAAAATACGATATACCTCAGCCACGTGCCTCGGTCGGTGCACGTATCACAGTGTAGGTCCCACGTCAAGGGTCGGTGATCCTGATTAAGGAATTAAAACGGGGTTAGAGATTTGGGCCGTGACATATATCTAGGAGACTCTTATAACCATCCAAAAGAATTTCACGTCTTACACTCACCCCGACAATCCCATAAATAATATATATAACAATTTACAACAAAAAATTACTTTAACTTTTGAAAACAATTACCAAAGATCTTCAAGTCTTGTCCATTTGCCTATTGTTTTTATATAAAATCTGACATCATCAAAAACAACTCGAAGATGTCAGGCAAATAAATTCCTATATTGATATATACTCCTGTAATTGTTTGTTTAATTCATGGAGACATGTAATTGCATTTCCAAATAATCAACAAGATATATGCGTCAACATGACATGCAATCCATTCTGTCGCTGTCTCCTAACTATAATCAGACTTCGAATTCCTAAAATAGCACAGAGACAATATTAAGAGATCATGAAATGCAGAGATAACTTGTCGGCGTTAGACTCCGCTAGTTTCACTAGACGGCGTAGCGGTAGGACTGAAACCTAGTTTCAATCAAACCAGACTCCATAACAAGCTTATCACCCCCACTCACTATATCTATGTATGACTAATAATGATAAAATGCAATGTAGACTATGTTATCATTACAGGTATAGAAATATTCAATCAATAGTAAAGATCACCGTAGGGTTTTCTTACAACCAAACTAACTTTGAGCTTATTTTTTGATGCTATTGGAGCTTCAGATCACCTTAAAGATGGTTCCAATAACTTTCCTGCATACCAATTATATTATAGGTCAAGCTTCAAGTGAAACTAAATCACGAAACCCAATGAAAACTGTTTCAACTGCTTTTCAACTAGCCAACTTGGGGTGACTTTTTAACCTTTAAAACCACAATATTTGTCATGACGACCTGAAAGGAACTTGTAGTACTCATGTCATACTTTCCATTGACTCTAAGAACATTTAAATCGGATCATTGACGGAGAAGTTATGAATTTTTCAATATGGCCTATCAACTAGGCAAACTTTATCAATTTTGAACTGAAAAACATCTCCAAATCATTATTTTCGCAATTAAAACTTCAAAACTCAACAACAAACATCACGAAACCACTCGATTCCAATATCAAAAACATTCCCACAGCCCGTGGAGTCAAATTGGATTAAAACCAGTAATCAATTCATCCAGAAACCCAATTTAAATCAATATCAACTATAAAAATATCTCCAAAATATTTATCAACTGAATTACATTAGTTCATCAACCCAATACATTAATTCTTAACAATCCATATCAATTCCTATCAAAACCCCACGAAAGATTTCGAAAATTCGCGAGAATTCAAATTGAATTGAGGAAATGCCCAGCATTGAGTATTTACCAAGTTACGAGCCGAATACCACGTTTTCACCGCGAGAACTTAGCTCAAATTGATCATCTCGCGGTGCTCTATGATTTTGCAAAAAGAAACCGAGCGAAAATTGGACGTCGGGAGCTCGCGGAACGAAAGTAGGAGCAGAGAGGGTTTAAGATCGAAAGTTTCAATCGTTCTGTTGAAATCAATTGAAACATTTGATTTTGATTTCATTTATATATAGATGTATTTATATATAAACCCTCAGATGCTTGTCAGCAGCTTAATTTTTTTATTTATTAATTTTAGAAATCCTTATTTTGACGTGTTTTGGTTTCCAATGCTCATTTTCGATCCCCTTTTTCACCAAATTGAACCAAACTCTTGATAAAATAGTCTATCTTCATAAAATATTTAACATTGGTTTTGGTCACACCAAAACTCCAAAAATCTTAACTTTTTTCACGTCATACTAAAATCTTATGGACCAATTTTCTTGCCATATTTAGTCAAACGTGCATTGATTTAGACCCAATCTCAACCGTGACCACCACCAATTGATACGAAACTCGAGGCAAAGTCTTGTACCAACCTTGTTCTCACATTATATTACACCAATCTCGAATTGCACGGAAATCACAACGAAATCTTCACGTGGGGATTAACTCTTAGATAATTAGTTTTCGAACAACTATAATTTATTTTCACTCTTGTCCTTCAGACACGCACTTGCAACCCCGAGTATTACCAAATGAGGATACACCTCAACACACCCTAACTTCACGACAAAATAACGTATATTACATCCACTAGGTATGCAACACGCAAAAAAATAATATTTAAACTTATGATCTCCGATCCATAATACGCGGGTCCCACCTCAGATACTTAAATCCTAAATTAAATTCGAAAATACTAAATTGGTTGTCTAATCAAGTTTATAAAATTATCATATGTCACAATCTTTCCAACTAATTAAAAATTATGTTCTCGAAATTTAAACTTACAAGTTACTGAACCAAAAGAGATATAAGAAAATGAACCTTCATATAAAACTCTTTCAATCCAAACCAGTAAAACTATTTTCAAGGTGAACAATTAAGTGGACCCAATCACTTTCGTTGTAATTAACAACTCAGTGGTAGAGATCATACGCATTCTAACTTTTCATTTCCAACATCTTGGTTTAATGAAAAGTTATCTCTGTTACTTTGCCAATTCCAGCAAGTTTTGAATTTTGACGAGTTAAGCAATCAACTATGTGGAATATCCAATAACCTTAGTTCACTTCATATTTCATGTCTTGAATCCCATTCAAGTAACAATACATATCAAGATCTGTCATATCTTGCTTTTCATAAAACAATTTCCATTCTTAACTGAGTAACTATTCCACAAAACGTTGATAATTATTTCCTTATCCACCTAAACTCAAATATACCCATACCAGTTTACTTTCTCATCACTAACCATTCTTTATTAGAATTGTCGATCGACCAATTCTTAGACTATCATTAGTCTAAAATTACACAGTGATACAAATAATATTTGAGCACGACATTAGATATTAAGTAAAGATATGTGTTTATCTGATCCATCATCTTTCCAGCCTTTCTCAACAGAAACCTGGAATTACATAAGTCATCTCATGACTATAGATCTCTAATTACATCTGTCATTCAATAACAAGAGATCTCAAATTACAATCCTATCGGAAAATGAAACCTGACACATCATGCAACTCTCACTCATTCTCTAAATGTCTACTCACAATATCATTTATATTATGGAAAAGAAAGCAACTACCAATTTTAACTCGTCAGCCAATTCAATTAACTTTTCTTTTTGACTGGTTAGAAAATCAATGACTTTTCTAACTTCGTCAAATCATTTTCTATTCATAAGTTCACCAAGAATCTCATTTCATTCAATTACCAAGATATCTCATAATCTCATGTCTTAATCACTTACTATTCACCAACTTCTCTCATGACCTGAATAGATATATTTATCCTTAACTTGAGTAGACATACATTTTTAAATAAAGTTATCAACATATTCGATGATTATACTCTTATAGTATAACTTTTAACTGGTATCTCATACAAGTAATAAATATGATATCTTTCTTTGCCTTTACTCAATACAGTGGAAGAGTACTCAATTTTTTCAACATATCAAGTCCAATATATTGTCTTTTATTTAATATTCTACAAACCACTAGGAATAATATTGACTAACTGAGCTGTAAGTTGTATGTTTCTTTTCATTTCATTTGTATCTTCACCACCATTTTAGGTATATTATATCAACTCCAACTTAAGATAACATGGTGCTTAAAACTTCACTACTAACTAATCAAGTGGTGTAGTACTACAATTGAACCAATGTACAACACATTCACTGATATTAGTTGTAAATTACTTTGGTTCAAAACTTTCAACTTTTAGAGTTTTAATCCTAGTAAGATCATTATAAAGATATATCACGTTCCATTAAACTTATAGTTTGACATCCTAATTGGATCGAGACTCGTTTACCTGAAATTTCACTTTTTCACGCGTATGTGACAATTTCTTGACCATTTATTTGCCTATACTTAAGCTTCTAATTGACTCCAACGAAACTTCATTGACTTTTTAATTTCAACTATCACCAATTCATTCGATTATTCAAAGACAAGTAAACGTGTTACACTAGTCTTCTACTCTATGAATGAATCGTGATTATAAACGGAGTTACTTAAACTTTTGGTCATGCACAACTACTCCAGTGTCTGGCCTTGACTAAAGGAGTCCGTTCGTTTCACTTCCATCAGTCATAAGTCATCTCTACGTCTCATTTTATTTTATATACGGAGTCCACTCCATTTGATTTTTTTTAATCTTAGCTATTCTCACATTGATTTCAATCTTAATCCCTTTATAAACTTACCACAACTTTCGCTCAATAACCCGGTCACTTACAGCTCCTTAATCTTGACTGACAAAGGCAATTTATAACTCTTTTCTCTTCAAAAATATAGCTAAGGACAATACGACTTCTTACGATCATTCAATCAATTAAAGTCTTCCTTGGCTAACCTTTATTCGAAACAAAGAAATTTTGTGACTCAAACAGTTAAATTGTTTGTTATTGCCTTAATTTTTTTCCATTAGTCTCAGATTTCTCAATTTTTCTTTTTCTCAAAAAGAAATTCGGTACTTTTCAAGAGACTGTGTAAGATAACTTTTTATCATACTGTTCATCAAATTACTTCTTATGAATTCACCTTTCCATTATTATTCAACTGAAAAGATAGAAGAATTTGGATTTTCAAACTCTGATTAACTTAACGACTAATTAAATTCTTAAAGGATGTTGTTTCAAGCCTTTAATTCATATAAATAGAAATTCTCGCAATATAGGTGCTCATATTGTCATCCTATACCAATCACTTAATGATATTCAATCAGTACATCAATCTCTTCATTTATTATATTTTAAGTCATAGTGATAGGCATCAATACTCAAGGTCGTTAGAAGTGATTATTGGGTACTTTGAATCTGAAAACACAATCGCTTGTTTTGATGTTTAATTGCTAATCAAAGCTATTATTAGACCATTTACCAAACAACTTAACTTCTGACAAGTTGATCTTATCACTACAATTTTCATTTTAAGTTAGAAGTTTTTGTTGATCTTTGTTTTATAACAACACCTTACTTTTAACTCGTGTATTTTCAGTTGCTTTATCAGTTTTTATTCGACTCATAGAACCACTATACTCAACGTCACTTATGGATAAGTAACTTGAGTAATAAACAATCAGAATTTTCAATACTTCTTTTTAGAAGTCGTTGATTGTTATAAACCATGGTTTTATTCCAATTTCACTTGATGTTTTGTTTTGGAAAGGAGACAATACTTTACTTCAAAGTATTTTATTTTAATAGAAATCGAATTACACAACTTTATTTGATTTTATCACAATCCCATTATGATTTTCAGTCATATTCAGTTTGTCTACTTAATTTTTGCTTTCAAAACCACGTGTCTCTGATTTCCTTGTTGAAACCATTTTAACATTTTCCTTAGCGTTTTATAATTGTAATAGTTCGATACTTTCAATTTTCAAGAAATCCATGTTCAGTACTTATATACTTGAATCATTTGGATTTTTTCCATCTGATTTCCAATTGGTTTCATAACTGATACTTTCATCAATTTATTAGTAGCAAACTACTTACAATTCCTTTGTGAATTTTGACTTCACAAGTTTATTTCACATCCTAATCATGCTCAGTTTTGTTTTATAAACTTATTCTCCTTTTTAATTATCCGTTTCCAATCTTACTCGTCGTATCTTACGAGTTAAGTATCGAAAGGAAGAAGAGAATAAACTTTATATCGCATATCTAGCGATGATACATACAAACAATACAAATATAACACAATCATTCAAATACCCCAGCTCACGGTCACTTTTCAACTAATCTCGCTTAATCATTCTTTGGTTCTTAACCAAAGTTTATCCTCAATTAAGCTAAACCTTAGGCTCTGATACCAAGTTTGTCAACCCTTTCATCATTAAGACGACAAACCGGCTTATATCACTTTAATCCTTTTGTAAACCTAGTCAGCCTAATTCATTATTTCAACTTTGACCTCAAAATACTTTCCATTTTAATCCTTAATAAGGCTCCAAAATTAAATTTATATCCTCAATGAAACTTAATTCATGATTTATTCAATTGGATCAAATTAGAAAATAATACGAATTATTCACCGTATTTTTTATAAAAAAATTGATAGCACCTCCCCTAAATATGGCCCGCCGAAATATTTACCTAATAGACAACAAAATTGGGGAGAGGCCTAAAAGGACTCACAACTCCCTACAGTTCATAATATATATTGAATTCAAATTTATAACAAAACTAACTTAGAGTCTCCGATAACTTAATTACAACCTCATAATCCCATTGTAGAACAAAATTGAAATGTAAACCTTTTCAATTTATCTTAAACTAACTTAGGAGACTCTTATAACCATCCAACAACATTTCACTTCCTACACTCACCCCAAGAATTCCAAAAATAATATATATAACAATTTACAACAAGAATTTACTTTAACTTTTGAAAACAATTACTAAAGATCTTTGAGTCTTGCCTATTTGTCCATTGTCTTCATATAAAATTTGACACCATCAAAAACAACTTGAAGATGTCAGGCAAGTAAATTCCTACATTGATCTGTACTCCTGCAATTGTTCGTCTGATACATGGAGACATGTAATTGCATTTCCAAATAATCAACAATATATATGTGTCAACATGATATGCAATCTATTGTGTCGTTGTATCCTAACTATAATTAGACGTTGACTTCCAAAAATAGTACAGAGACAATATTAAGAGATCATGAAATGCAGAGATAACTTGTCAATGTTAAACTCTGCTAGTCTCACTAGACGACATAGAGGCAGGACAAAAACCTAGTTTCAATCAAACCAGACTCCGAAACAAGCTTGTCCCCCTTACTCACTCTATGCATGCATGACCAAAAATGGTAAAATGCAATGCAGATTATGATACAATTACAAGCATAGAAATATTCAATCAATAGTAAAGATCACTATAGGGTTTACTTACAACCAAACTAACTTTGAGCTTAATTTTTCGATGTTCCTGGAGCGTCGGATCACCTTGAAGATGGTTTCTAATGGCTTCCCTGCATACCAATTATATTATGGGCCAAGCTTCAAGTGAAACTAAATAACGAAACCCAAAAAAGCTGCAGCCAAAGTACGCTTGAGAACAGTTTCCAAAAATATTAATTTATGTAATTGTTTCAACTGCATTTCAACTAGCTAACTTGGGGTAACTTTTTAACCTTTAAAACCTCAATATTTAAAATAATGACCTAAAATGAACTTGTAGTACTCGTGTCATACTTTCCATAAACTCCAAGAACACTCAAATCGGATCACTGATGGAAAAGTTATGAATTTTCCAATATGGCATGTCAACTAGGCAAACTTAATCAATTTTGAACTGAAAACGTCTCCAAATCAATATTTTTGCAATTAAAACTTTAAAACTCGACAACAAACACCACGAAACCACTCGGTTCCAACATCAAAATATTACCACAGCCTGTGGAATCAAATCGGATCAAAACCATTAATCCATTCATCCAGAAACCCAATTTAAATCAATATCAATTATAAAAACATCTCCAAAATAGTTATCAACTAAATCACATTAGTTCAATTCATCAAAACCCTAACCTACGTCGGTGGAATTTATTCCAAAACGATCACATCAACCCAATACATCAATTCTTAACAATCTCTATCAATTCCTATCAAAACCTCGTGAAAAAAATCAAAAAATCGCAAGAATTTAAATTGAATTGAGGAAAATGCCCAGCATTGAATATTTACCAAATTGTGGGTTGAATACCTCGTTTTCACCTTGGAAACTTAGCTCGAATTGACCGTCTCGCGATGCTCTACAATTTTGCAAAAAGAAACCGAGCGAAAATCAAATATTGGGAGCTCGCAGAACGAAAGTAGGAGCATCGAAAGTTTCAATCGTTTAGTTGAAATCAATTGAAACATTTGATTTGAATTTCATATATATATATATATATATATATATATATATATACATATATATATTTATATATAAACCCTCAGCAACTTGTCAGTATCTTAATTTTTTATTTATTAATTCTAGAAATCCCTATTTTAACGTGTTTTGGCTTTTAACACTCAATTTTTATCTCGTTTTTCACCAAATTAAACAAAACTCTTGAAAAAATAGTCCATCTTCATAAATTATCCATAAGACAGCTTTTGGTCACACCAAAACCCCAAAAATCTTAACTTTTCCACGACATTCTAAAATCTTAAGGACCAATTTTCTTGCCATATTTAGTCAAACGTGCCCTGATTTAGACTAAATATCAACTGTGACCACCACCAACTGATAGAAAACTCGAGGTAAAGTCTTGTACCAATTTCGTTCTCACATTACATTACACCAATCCCGACTTGCACGCAAATTAAGACGAAATCTTCACGTGGGGATTAACTCTTAGTTAATTAGTTTCCGAACAACTATAATTTATTTTCACTATTGCCCTTCAGACACGCACTTGCAACCCCGAGTATTACCAAATGAGGATACACTTCAACACACCCTAACTTCATGACAAAATAACGTATATTACATCCACTAGTCATGCAACACGCAAAAAATAATATTTAAACTTATGATCTTCCATCCGTAATACGTGGGTCCTACCTCGGATACTTAAATCATAAATTAAATCTGAAAATACTTAATTAGTTGTCTAGTCAAATTTATAAAATGCTCGGATGTCACAAGGACAGATCATGATCACCTCGATTGCACGCGCCTATGTCTCATTGCAACACTACGTCCCCTGTGATGAGTACGAGAGTAGTAGGGTGTTCAAAGGACCGTAGAATGGTACTATCAAAGTGTGAGGCGTGGTCACATATGGATTGGTTAGATAACTAGATATTCGTCGAGATCTAAATTTCGGGGATGAAATTCCCTTTAGTTGGGAGGATTGTAACGGCTCAAATTAATTAAACTAGGATTATCGTTAATCTCAGGGATTAACGGCCGTAATTTGGACGTTAAGTGGACAACTCGGTTGGCTCGGACATGAGAATCGAGGGTATATGTTATTTATGGATGATAGTCGCTTATAATGCGGTGTTTAAAATTATTATATTATTGTATTGCATCGCATGTGTGCACATTGCTATCGGGAGGTACATTAGGAAACGTGTCGATGCGGGTATTAGGTAGGAGTTACCCGAGGATGTTAGACTAATCTAAATAGGAGGATATGATGTCTAATTAAAACTATAACCTAAGTTAGTTCATTTAATAAAGTAAAATATGGTGTACCTCGAGACGCATGTCGGGGTGCGGGGCACCGGGTGCCGAGTAATTGAAGGGTTAGCATGACTGCAAATATGTTAAATATATGACTAAACACACTAACCATATGTTATAAGGTGCCTAGGTGAATTAATTTGATTTAAGATAAAATAAATTCCTATAGTTGGATAGGAATTTAATTGAACCCATGATCAACCTAGTGATGATCCTAGAATACATATAACAAGGCAAGATGAGTGGCTTTCATGTGGGACAAGTGGCTTCATATGGGACAAGTGGTTTTCATTTAGGGACAAGTGGCTTTAAGGGATGACACATATCCTAGCAATTAACTAATAGTAAATCAAAGATTTGGCTAATTAATCCACTTACTAATATAAGTATATAGGGCATATACTAAATGGAGGAGATTAACACATACATTTGAGCTGAGAAATTAGAGGAATTAAGGAGGGTCTTGGCTGAGAAACTCAGGGAGATCAAGGAGAGTTGGAGCTCAAATCAAAGTCTCATCAACGCTAGGTACACATCTCTCTATTTCAAGTTTGAAACCAATTCTGATTTTTGACCATTTTCATAGGGTAGACGATTAAGTCTTTGCAATTGGTTTATATAGTTAGACTCCTCATTTCAAACTGATAATCCAGCTATTAAGAAGTTCTTAATTTGGTTTTGAAATAAAAAAATATATGAATTTTTGAAGTTGCAAGGCCAAAACTGAAATTCTGCATGTTGTATTATGAACCAGCCTATGTAATTTGGTCATAACTTGATCATTTTAAATCGAAATGAACCCAATTTGGTGGAATTTCAAAGCTAACTCAAAGGGGAACAACTTTGTCCTACTAATGATTTTGTAATTCGAATGTTTTCATGTCCAAAAGTGCTTTACAAATAGGTGATTGAATGCACTACGGGATTTTTGAAACTAAACTTTTAAAAGGCATAACTCCCTAATTACTTATCCAAATGAGCTGATATTTTAATATGTTTTTATTGGGTATGTTAGCTACCTTGTGACCAAAACTCATGATTTCTGAAACTTTAGATTTGGAGAAATAAATTTTCTAAGTCTGCTGGTCTGATTAGGTTCCAATTTGAGCTATTTTTTGTAGAATCACGATATCTCTTTCGTTTTAAGTTGAAATTTTGCAAACCTAACCTTTTCGGAAAGCTAAGATAAAGATTAACAAACTTTACTCAGAGAAGATTATGAGATTTGAACTATTTCGTGCTTAAAAGTGTGCTGCAATACATGACTAGAATTTGAATATTATTTAGTCTTTAGGGGTTGTTTTGGGTTAAGGTTCTCAAACCCATTTGACCTTACCTAACCCCAATTTATTTGGATTACTTTGATATTATGAACCCAGGGAATTGTAGCTGGGTATCAAGTACACTTTCGGGGTCAGTTTAAAGGCTTCGCCATCGAGGATTCGACGTATTTGTAGTGCGTAAACCTATTGGAATGCCTCACAAAATTCATGGTTTTGTTTTATCGATATCGGATTACATGTGTGACTGATGGTAGGCACACATAAGTTTTCTACTTCTATTTTGATTTGCAAATATATTGGTTGTGGCTAAATCACTTGCATGAGTTACTTATGTTTAGTGCTCGTGTCGACATCAATAGAATATATTTACAACCGTCGGGAGGGATGTAAGGTGTTCCCTTGACTTGAAATAGCGTCTGGAGGGGTTCATCTGTTAAACATAGTTGGGGTTTAGTTACTGTAAGCCTGTAAGTATATACTTGGTTCATGTCCTGTTTTATCGATTACTGGCTGGTTTAGGTCAGAGTTTTCTTGTGATTATACGGTTGTTTATTTATTAATGTTTTATTTTCGAGCCTGTTTATTTAGTATGTGTTGTTTATTAATCGCTAATGTCTTTATATGTCGTATGCCACCTACATTCATGGGAGTATGACTAACTGTTGTCAGAGGTCATATTCATATGTCTCGTAGTTTATCAGTTTTATTTCCTGAATATTGTGTGGATTTCTCTTGGGATTTTACACACTGGACTCGGCATTGTATTTGTTTGTTGACCGAGTGCAATTCCTTCGACGAGCACGGTCAAAGAGGTATTGGGCGATTACCGCAGAGATAGTGATACTAGCTCCTGCTTGGCTATAGTGGGTATATTTATGTTTTTGTTGGGTTTTGGGGACTGTAGAACACTGAATACATATATATAGATCGCTCGTTGTATTATTTTTTCTTTGTTATATACATGGTATCAATTTTTCGGGTTTTTCACTACTTATGATTGTTAAATATGCATAATTTACTAAATCTTAAAGACTTCCGCTGTAAAATTGTAATATAATTTGATAAATTGACTAATTGGCTAATTAAATCATTAATACTTACATGAAGATTAATTATCTAAGTTAGGGTTTAATGGAAAACGTGTAAGCAACCAGTTAGGTCGCAAGGCTTCATAGATAAGAAGGCCACTATGTGGCGAGGCTTGGTGACGTGTGATGCAACATGGCGGGTCTCAGGGTGGCCTCGAAGTTTAGGGCCGTCACATTTACTCCTCCCAACTAGCACCGAGGCATTTTGAGATAAAACCCCACACCTATAAGATTTGAAGGTGGTTAAGTTGGGGACAGTATCAGTGCTAGCGGAGGAGATCCACGGGCTTGCGCACGCGCGTGTGGTGCGGCTGTGAGAATTTGGATAGATGGGCTGCAAGGAGTAGGCTTAGCATCTGGAATCATGGTTGTTAACCATAGTAGAACAGTTCCTTAGTTTGAGAAAGTTTAATGTGTCATTGCTATTGTTGGATACTGTGAACATGACGTTGAACTAAATAAAGCTTTATGTAAGGAAAACGCAACAGAATTTTGGGGGGTCATAAGACACTCAACTAATATAATTAAGTGCTGTTGAAATAATAATTGAAATTAAAGGTTTAAGGGCTTAATTATATGCAAAAACAAAGGTCAAGTGGTCAGGAAAAAAGGCCTTAAACATGGCTAATAACCCCTTAATTTAATCAGTTTGGTGCGTCAGAGGGACATCAAAATTCAGACAAACATTTGATATACCTTGAAGTTGCATCAATGATGAAACAACAAGTATTGGAGAAAACTAATATCAGTGAAGTCATCTTTCAAACTCTTGATGATCAGCTTGATCAGTGATAGTTGGAGCTCACCCATAACTTTCTATGGGGTCATCATCAGTAGCGAAAGATCCCCATAAAGGACCCAGTTGAAAAGAAGATAAAAAAAAAGTCACAAAAATGTCAAAAACCCCCAAAAAACTAATCAATAATCAAACATGAAAGAAAGCCCAAAAAGGGCAATTTAAAGAGTACAAAAAATCACATACCATGAAACTTAGAACAGATCCAAAATCAATGGTTTTGTATTTTCCCAAATAAGAATTAGATAGAAAAGCACCTACAGTGGGCAAGAAATTGGTGAAAGCAGACCAAATTGAGATCACATTAGTCCCCATAGCAACACTCATATGGTACTCATTCATCAAATACATTATCATATTGGGCAGAAGCCCATAACTTGCTGTCTTCTCAAGTGCCTCATTTGCTGAAACCCAACAAAACAAACAGAGAAACACAGATCAACAACAACATTAACAAGACAAAACAACATCGAACATAGCTCAAGAAAATCACCTATGATGAAAGGTATGGTTTTGATTCCACCATGTTCATGAGTTGAAGATTCTTGATCATGGGTTGAGTCTTCTGAGGTGTTCCGTGATTCCATTCTTCTGTTCTGTTCTGCTCTAAAACTAACAGCTTGAATTTTGTGACATATAACCATGATGGCATAAATAGTGTAATCACTACTGTAATATAACACCAGAAGAGTTGAGATTTGCCATTTTTGGAAGTTTGATGGGTTCACACAGTAATGAGTAACACTGTAACCAAGAGGGTTGCAGTGGAATGGCACAAGTCCTCCCCCTCTCCCTAAACCAAAGATCTCAAGCTGGGGCGAGCTCAAAGATTTTGAGGGGCCATGGGCTAGACTTAATTAACTAACATGTATTTTTTTTTCTTACGTCAAATTAAAAAACTAAGTACAATATTGGTCTACACATATTAGCTAATGTTTATTATTTTTTTTTAAGGAAAATAAGTTTGAAAATATATGTAGTTACCCACCTTGTCAAGCTTATTTTTTTTAACAATGTAGCTAGTGTTAATTTTCTTTCTACTGGTTAGGGATAAATAAATAAAAAATAAATAAAAAATAAAAAAACAATATCTTGCTTGAGTACTTGTGTTAAAAAATAAAACAAGTCAGATTCTTTTGTAAATTAGATAGTGATATATTTTGTAAATTAGATAGTGATATAAAGTAATTGATAACATCTAATTAGCTTAATTATTCAATTGTGCAAAAAACAACTTTCTTCAAGTACAAGGTTCGACTCGGTTCGACTCGATTGTAATTATTCATTATCGAAGTGTAATTCAAACTTCTTGATTGCACCAATTAAACCAACATCAAAACTAGCATATTTTGTGTTATTTCATTTTTTTAATACCAACAACATCAACAATAATATGTCTCGATCATTCTCAAATTAATTAGGGTCCGGTACATTGATGAAACACTTCCATTTTCATTTCAAATAACAACAACAACAATAACATAACCTCAATTCCAAATTAATTAGGATTTTCATTTCAAATAAAAAACTTGAAAATGAGTAATGACAAAAGTAGAATAAGAGCAATATCTACAAGAATAAGAAAAAGCATCAAAACATACTAAACTCATATGGTAAAATCTCATATGCTTTAATTGAAGATTGCACAGAATAAATCTTTAGTTAAGGCAAAAAAAAAAAAAAAAAAAAAAAAAAAAAAAAAACTGGTTGAAGAACTAATTGTAGACAAATAACAATAACAACATTAGATTAATGGTCCGATTGACACTAAATTTTACTAATTTTTTTTTTGCTTTTTCATATTGTTTATATTTTAATTTCAAATTAACTTTAAATTTTTTTCCAGTTCTTTTTTGAAATTTTTGTTTTTGTTTGAGATAGGAGTGAGCTAGGTGTAAAAATTCTTTTAGTGGGGTGGGCTAAGCTTAAGGGGTTCTATGTCACTTGCCCTAGGCTATAGCTAAGGGCAAGTGACACGTAGATCCGCCCCGATCTCAAGTTCAAGCCTTAGGAATGGAAAATTTTTAAAACTCTTGGCCAGAGTTGCCGCTCTTGTGGTCCTTCTCTCCTCGTATGGTATAGCCAAAGGCAAGTGATATGTAGATTCGCCTCTAATCTCAAGTTCAAGCCTTAGGAATGGAAAAACTTAAATACTTTTGGCCCAAGTTGCCGCTCTTGTAGTCCTTCCCTTCTCGTATGATCATTCCCCCATCGAGTTTAAGATTAGTTAACGCAAAGCTATGGATACCCTAACAATAATCCAAAAAAAAAAAAAAGAGTAGCACTGCAGGACGTGACTGAGAAATGGAAATAATATAATGAAATGCTAATAAATCTTATCTTCTATTCTGGTTACATGTCAATCATAACCCTCTATGTATGTGGCGCACATCTCAACGTGCTAAGTAGATGATTCGATGGACGGGACAGGGTGATTTTGTGAGTTATTTGAGCATAATTACGGGATGAGTTAAGATAATTAAGTATGCATTTCAGGCAAGAGAATCATCAGTGAAGTGCACCGCTTAATTCTGAACAAAAGGGAGAGAAAGCTAAACTAAGGCGTGATTTGAAGAGGGAACATAGCACGGAAAGGGAGTGTTAAAAATGTGGCAAAAGCTTTGCTCAATTATTACTGCGTTGACTGTCAAAAACGCCATATAAAGTTGTCATATGCTCATTGTACCAAAAGATTCTTCCATGAGAATGTTTATCATCTATTTATAGTAAAGGACCTCAAAAGCCAATAAAAAAAAACCCACTTTGGGCACCAAGATAGACACACCGAGTGGATCCGCGCTTCACTGTGCACCTTGCGTGCGCATCTCGAGGTGCATCATGCTGTCGGATTCACTCGATGCGCTCATCTTGGTGCCCAAGTGGATCTACGTAGCAAGATTCAAAACAATATAGAACCTAAAAAAAGATCGGACAAGTGCCAAACCACTAGCAAGATGAGTTTGTAATAATGATAATAATAATAATAATAATAATAATAATAATAATAATAATAATAAATTTATAGGGAGCCCTTCTATACCTGAAAGAAAAAAGCCTACATGTACTTAGGACTACGCTACAAAAGCCAAAAAAAAAAAAATGTCAATGAACCATGTCTCAATATACTAACTCATTGGATGACTCATTGGTTTAATAAGGTTACTTGAATAAGAAGACGAGAGTCAAAGTTTTGTAGTGGGTAAGTTGCGGTTTCTTTAAGTCTTGTTAAAAAATAAAAATAAAAAATAAGCCCCCAGCTCAATGACATGAGGAGTGTTATAGCGCATGCAAAATGTGAAATCGACTCCCCGACCCTTTGCATAAGGGGGATTAGTTTTTTGAGCGGAATACATAGTTTGAGCTAACTAGGTCGATTTTGTCATAGGCTCCTAACTTCCTATGGTGTTGTTGTACTAATCATATGACTGTGCCGAGTTGGAGGTGATGTTGCGTGGGGGCCAAGAAGATTTCATATATAGCAATGACCCAATTTGTTACGTTGATATACAGTCACTCTAGTTAGATTTAAGAAATAACTCCACATAGTTTTCTTAAGTTTAGAGGTGGCAAAATGGGTTATGACGCGATAAGCTGACATGCTTAACACATATTATATTAACGAGTTAGATTTGAGCTTACATAGGTTTTTATCGTAAACGTGTCAACAATTATGCAAGACACACAATTAATGGTTGTCACAAATTGACACTCCAATATTATGTGACGTACGACCCTTTAATATTAATTTATAGGGACCATATAAGGTTGTGTTTAGTATTAAACCATCACCTAATCAAGGGTAATATATAATAATTTATAAAAAATAAATATTTAAAACTTTAACTTCCCAAATTAGCTTAATATAACTTAAATAAAAGCTAGCTTAATATAATTATTTATCACTAGACTATACATATTTGTAAGTAATAAATATATTAAATGTGTTAAATGAGCCGTCACTAGAACAATTTGAGCTTTTAATAGCACTTAATAGATAGAGGTTTTAATTAACCCCTATAAATTAAACAATTTGAGCTTTTAATAGCACTTAATAGATAGATGTTTTAATTAACCCATATGAATTAGACAATTAAGCTTTTAATAGCACTAATTCATAGAGGTTTAAAAAACCTCTATGGAAACTCAGGCCAAAGAACAAAATGCCCTAAACACTCTCACTCACTCGTCTCGCTGCCCGACTCACTCGCTCGCGCACTCGACTCGCTCGTCTCGCTGCCCACTCACTCGCTCGCGCACTCGCCTCGCTCGTCTCCCTCGCTCGCCTCGCTCGCGCACTCGCGTCCGTCATTGTCGTCGTCAACACTCACTCGCAATCGCCATTGTTGGGGTGGCCGAGCTCGGATTCAAACCATCATCGCCTCCTCCCCCAACTCTGTCGTCCTCACCTTCATCGCCTCATCGACTGTCTCTCGCAGGGACGATCGATCTCAAGACCAGTTGTCCAATCTGCAAGGTTAGTCTCGATCGATCTCAAACCCTAACGATTCGATTTGATGAAGCTGTGAATCTTTGGTTCTGTTGTTTAATTTTGATCATCTAGACTGATTTACAGTCTCGCTGTGTTGATTAGGTTAGCTGAGATTGTTTCTATGGTTCTATGGTAAATGGTTACTGATTTACAGTCTCTCTAAGTCTCTATATTGATTAGGTTAACTGAATTTTGTTTTTAATGGTTTTGTGACTTGAATTAGCGATGAATGTAGTTGATTTCATAGGTTCTATGTTGAATTGGCTTTGGTGATTGATTTGCTCTAGATCGAAAGTCCAAGCAAATTTTTTGCTCTATAGATTGAACTGTGATTGATTATTGAACTACAATGATAGGTGCCTACAACTAATTGATTATCGAATTTGAATATTTCTGTTGGAATAGATTTGCATATTTTAATAAGATTATTGAACTGTAATATTCCTCAGAATCTATTAAGTTATCTAATTGAAAAGAAAAAAAATCATCAAAAGCTATAAAAGTTTTTAATACATGATTTAACTTATGTTGTCCCTTCTAGCCTCAATTCAGTTTTACTACTTCGATGTGCACCTGCTTGATTGGAAGTACTAAGAGTTCATAAAATTGTGTCAGGCTGCTTTGGCGCAACAGAGAGTTTCAACTTGGGGAAAATCGACAGAAGATTCATCGACCTTGTATGCCTGAATTTTCAGTAAGTTTGACATTCTCTTGCCTTGTATATCTGAAACTTTATTAATACTAGTATGGTAATTTAAAACCAGTAGGACTGTAGGAGTGTAGATTGTTTTGCTGAAGTCCAACTAATCCTAGAGTTTAAAGGTATTCTGGAAATTTGACTGTATATAACCTTTGCAAGGTGTTTTGATGCTTAGGACTCTAAAACTTTTTACTATGACTTTGACAGCTCTTTTAAGTGGAACTTCCAGCAAATGTTTTTTCCCCTTAAATTCCTTTCCATACAGTTTTTGATTTCATGTCGAGTCTAGAGAAAATATTTTATTGGTATTGGTACAACTACCTGCCTCTGATTTGTATATTCTATAATGCGAAAAGTGTTCTTACTAAGCTATAAGCATGCACATGTTGAGATTCTTGGTGTCTGTTTTGTCTTCTTTGAAGTTCTTTTAGGCTTCCATATTTATTGGTATTTTGGTTAAGCTAGGATTACAAGTCATTCATGACTACCCTTGAAGAAAATAGTCTAAATGAGCTAGAATGAAAGCTAGAAATGTAATTCGTGCCTAAGCTGATCAAGTCTCGTTCTATAAGCTCATTTATTTAGTACTTTAGTTGAACTACACGGACCTTATCTAGTCGAAACATTATCATAATCATGCCTGGTTGAGAGCTATAGAAAATCTTATTTGTTGTTGGAAGAAGTGTACTTCCCTTCAGAACTGATCTACAACAGGACAAGACACTTGGATTCATTCTGCCCCTCTTGTTGTGTTACTGAAATCCATACGTCCAATGTTTTTGTGCGGAAAAAGCCTGCCAATCTAATACCCTTCTGAGTCGTGAAGGGGCTATTCAGAAAATTGAAATTGGGAAAGCTTGAATAAGTCATTGCATTATAAAGTGGTAGTAAATTAATTAGTAATTGTTGTTTTTCAGATTGGAGAGCATAGACATCTGTATTATTCCATTCAATGTTGCTTTATTTGGTGTGCCGATTCTTATTATTCTGATGATATATTAGCTCTTTTCTTGGGAGTTTCAGTGAAATATTCTGCTCGAGTTTGACATTCGATCTAATGACATTTTGTTTCTTATCCAACAACAGATCTCAGCTATTTGCCAAGAAGCAAATGTTGGTATAAGCATAAGCATGCACATGTTGCAGACGCTACTGCGGCCATTGTTTTTGTTTCTTGGTTGGGAAAGATGTTTGCTCTGAGAGGAACCTCGATCCTTACTCTCTTCATCAGTTCATCAGCAACAACAACCACCATGCACCACATAGACATCTTGGACAATTTGCTTAAGACGGGTGGTTAATTTGCATCTCCTCGTCTAGCTAGTAAGTTGTTTTTCTTGTATGTGTGTATATATAATATGCATGACCTTGTGTTTCTTCTAATCTATTTGTTAGTAGGTGTTGTCAATTTGGGGGGTTCATTTGGTATACATGTTGTAGTAGTCCTCAAAGAAGAATATCAATTTGAGGAACTGATAAATCTCTTTTTCTTTTATTCTTTTTTTCTTTTGTTTTGGTTTTGGTATAAGGTTCGGTATAGTAATATTGGGTGGGGGATCATTTGTTCTTGCAATGTGGGTGTGTCCAGTTTTAATGTGGTCGGTCATGCTTTATGAGACTTTGCTTTGCTTACTACTACTTTTATCTTAATTTACTGACAAGAATCCGTGGTCCTATATATAACTGGTACATGACACACAAACCTCAAAATGTGTGACAGGAATATTGGATACAAACAAACACAAAGAGACATGTTTTAGAAATTAGGAGTTAAGTTTCATGTCTCTTGCCTGATCAAATGTTCCAATCTCAGTACATTCTTAAAATGCAGTCAGTTTATTAGGTGTTGTGATATGAATTAAGGATTGCTAATTCTGTAAGAGATCTTGAACTTGCTAGACTTGTGTGAAACTTGTGGTTATATAACTACAATTTCTGAGTGACTTGTTGTTCTTTTTTAGATTGAATTGGTGTCATTGCTGCCATGTTGGTATTAATTGGTATATATGATAGCTTGACTGAAAACGTATGAGCTTAGTTTATAATGCTCCTGTAGAAATCATAATAGTTCCCAAGTAAATAGCTTGACTAAAAACGTATTAATTGCCTTCATAATCTATACCTACATAGCAGAAGATCATGTATTGCAAATAGCTTCCGATGAATTCATGGAGGTTTTTTGTTGTTGCAGGTAGTTGAATTGCAGCTTCCCTCACTTTTCAACAACTTTGATCCTCATGCTGCCGCAGCTAACTCATATATCAGATTTTCATGCTTTTTGTCTTTCATGTGTATTTTTTGGTGTTCTTCACTTGATTGATCTATTAAATTCATGTTGTTAATTTTGTTCGTACATTACTGGATTGCTTGTTCTTGCCAATTAATTTCGGAATATTGTCCTTTTGTCACTGGATTGCTTTTTCTTGCCAATGTTGTTGTTGTGCTAGGTAGTCACTGGATTGCTTGATCTATTAAGTTCTTGTTGTGCATTTTGTTTGCCAAACCCAACCCATCCCAAGTGTGCTATGTACGTCACTGGATTGTTTGTTATTGCTTTCAGATTGTTGTTGTTGTTGTTGTTATTGTTGTCGTTGTCGTCGTTTTGTTTGTCAAACCCATGTCACTGGATTGCTTGTTCTTGCCAATTAATTTCGGAATTTTGTTGTTGTTGTTGTTGTGGTTGCAGTGATGAATGGGTCAAGTCACTTTTTCCTGAACACGTGCCAAGCCTCTCGGACATTTACCTCCCTGAGAATCCTAGGCGAGGTAATTACATTTTTTTCATTATTACATTTTTATCTACATTTTTAACTGTGAATTGTGAATGTAGGAGAATCAATTATTGTGCCATAGTTCGTTTTGCTTCCCAGCAGTTGCTCTTGATGTTTGTCTGTAAAACACGGAAACGAGGTTTCCTTCATACATTCTGACAGTAATCTGCTATGCCTTCAAGAAAACGATGTTTGTCTGTTATGTCGAGTTTCTACCTGGTAACTAAAATGTTGCACCACATCATATTGTCTAGTCTAGATTGTTTTCCAATTTGTTTATTTGAAGTTTGGTTTGGCAGGATCCAGTTATTGGAGGCAGTCTACTTCTAACATACACAACCGGCTATATTGCTCCTCTTCTTCTTGCTGCTTCATTTGCAGGAGCATTGCAGGTATGCTTGGACTTTCTTCTCTTCGGTATATGCTTCCATGAATATTATTTACTTTTCAATGTTTGCTACAAACTATATATTATGTATTTAGTAACTTGAGCAAAATTTATACGCAGATCAAAGTAGAAGCACATCATTGGATTGGGCGATGCGTCTTGACATAATTATTGGGATTGCTATAGGAGTTTTATATCTTCATCAAGACTCCAGATTAAGAATTGTTCATAGAGACCTTAAAGCAAGTAATGTTCTGCTAAGACGCGGAGATGAATCAAAAGATTTCTGATTTTGGAATGGCAAGAATATTTGTTCAAACTTTACATTATTGATTGAATGGAATAATAATATTGCGAGTGGAATGTAAATTTGTATATTTTCAATTGAAAATGGAAATGAAAATTAATTATGGGCATTTTCAGCTATTATTTTTTTAAAATTACATTTGATAGGGGTTTGAAACCCATATGTAAGCCTTTGACGATAATATAGAGGTTTCAAACCCCTATGAAATCACTACAATTGATAGGGGTTTGAAACCCTTATGTAAGCATCTGAAGATATTATAGAGGTTTCGAACCCCTATGAAATAGCCAAAATTTGATAGAGGTTTGAAACCCCTATGAAATAGCCAAGATTTGATAGAGGTTTGAAACCCCTATGTAAACTTTGAAGATACGATAACGCCTTAAAAGATAACACTTTTCATAGAGGTCAAAAACCTCTATGAAAAGTCTTTCATAGAGGTTCAAAACCTCTATCAAAAGTCAAATTTGTTCTAGTGCGTGTAGGGGTAAAAAAATGGCATTTTTCAAAAAGTGGGGTGGAGATAGTTTTTATTTCCCAAAATATGGAAGTTTACTTTTAAATTCCAAAACTAGGGGATAACTCCTTTTGAAAAGGAGGTATTGATGATGAGGTGACATGCATGGTGGTGAGGTGGAAGGCAATTGTATAGATAGCTCCTATTGAAAAGGAGCTATCTATACAAAATAATACACTCTATGAATGACTCCTTTTGAAAAGGAGCTATCAATACAAATTTTTTTCCCCATGAACGACACGTGCATATGGAGATGGACGACCCGCGACACTCGCGTATCTCGAGGTAGACAACCAATGTAAACAACGTTCACGTATATCGACGTGGACAACCCATGCAAACGTCACCCATATATGCTGAGGTGGAGATTTCATGCAAATGTTAGGCACGTCTGTCGAGGTGGGCGACCGATGCAACCTCGTGCAACTCATGCAAACGTCACGCACGTGTCTCGAGGTGATAAAGCCAATGCAAACGTCACGCACGTATCTCCTGGTTGACAACACATAGAAACGTCACGCACGTATGTCGAGGTGGGCGAGCCATGCATATCCACTACAGACCATGGACCCCATGCAAACGTCACGCACGTATCGCGAGGTAGACAACCCGTGCAACCCATAGTAAGCATTCAACTCATCCTTTAAACTTTTGTGTTACTTTTATGTCGTAATGAAAAGTAGAGATATGAAAAATAAAAGAATTGTAGGGCAAAACCACGTTATTTTTTTGGCGATAGCTTAAAATTAAAACAACAATGATCTGTTGAGAAATAAGTTTATTCCATGAGAAGGTTGTATACATCAACTTCGTTCACCCAAGATATAAGCTGAAAAAAATCACCATGACGTCAAGAAAACTCATCATGCTGGTCTATTACGACGGTTACGCTGACGTTGTTGCTCGGTGATGCAAACCGGACGTACTCTATGTCTAGTTGGACGATGTGTTTGTACACCCGGTTGAGGTTGTTGAGGTTGTTGATCTTGCATTGAATGGCGTCGAGTTGATTGATGTTCTTCATCTGGTGTTTCACTCGACTCACCTCTGCTACTAATGCTCCCAAAAATAGGAGGTTGAACCATCCCAAATTAGTGTCATCCTGTATGCGGTTGGGGGAAAGGAACATGAGGCTACGGCATGGTTAACAAGTTCATGAATGAGCCATCTCCACTATATGACATATTGTAATTATAACATGGTGGAGTATATGGACTCGGCATGTATTGAGGCAATGACGGATACATTTGATGTCTAGGCATTCCATGGGCCACATATGAAGACGACGACCCGGGTGCATAAGGATCAAAATGGTAAGGAGGAAGATTCATGATCGGCGGCCTGGGTATAAACATTTGAGGTTCTGGTTGCATTGTGGACGATGTAGGAATGTACCCATGAGAAGAATGACTTGGTGGGGATGATCGTTGGCTCCTCTCGCCAACAATCTTTGTTCTACTCGCTTTCGGACGATATGAACGTGCTGGAGGAGAACGTCTGCTACTCTCTGCAGCAATCTCAGTCTGACTAGATGGACGTGGTGGACGAGGACGTCTGGTGCTTTCCCCCATAGTCTCTGGTCGTTTTCTTCTTCTTCTTACATCTCTATTTGCTTCGCCATGATCCTATTCTTCATCTTCCTCTTCATTATCCTCATTTATGTCCTGTTCGACATCAATTTAGTCATTCCATATAGTAGACCTTTGCCTTTCATCTGCGTCTAAAATTTTAAACTATTCATCAAGCGCAGCAAGACCTTGCTCGTACCCATCCTCAATAAACGTTCGCCTCAGTCGATGCACCAAGTTACACTGATATAAAAACATGAGTTCAAAGCACGCAACATAAGATATTAGTTGTTTGAGAAAAAGTAAGAGTTTCAAGTTTATCGAATAGTCACGTAAAGCCCCGCGTGTCCAATGAATCTTCTAGTGACTGAGCGATACCACGTCATGTAGTCTTGATGATCGTGCCCTTCATCTTGTGCCGCTGTGACAATGTTGTGGCCACGATTTTCCCACATGTGTATAAAGCTTACGTGAAAAGTCACCCAATTTTCTTGATGGCGTCCACGCAATTCGATGCGGTGCAGTCTGGTGTCGTAAGCACAGTTTGGTGGCACCACTTGTATCATTCCGAATTGTCTCATAACCCTTTCTGGTCGATGCCACTCGACTATGTGGAAACAAATTAGGGGACACGTCGAAAGCAAACTATCGTGACCGTCAGTACAATATTCGGGAAGAGACCCCATGACTTCAGCATATGGTTGCCATACTACATCATCCTCATTTTGCGAGTCGAGTGCATCACGGTAAGCTGATAAGACATGCGTCGCACTCTGTGTAACCGAAAATGCATCGAGTTATCTGTATATAAAACAATAAATTATGAAAAATGAAAATGGACTAAATGTTAAAGAAATTAAGAAAAAATATTTGTATTACTTGTGTCCTAATGGAATGTCCATAAGCATATGTTCTCCATCCGCTATTCGCGGTCGAACTCTAGAAACACCCAGGCGACGTGGTGCTATGAATGGAAATCTGTCCCATGCCCACAGCTGTACAAGAATTGATGCGCCTGCAACCTCATGTACCCCTGCGCAAGATCCGCGACACAACTCCATGTACAAATAAGCCAAACATGCACTCCCCCAACTATACTATCCAGCTACTTGAAAATCATCTAGCAATGGTAGAAACATCAAATGTACGAATCGATTGGACTTGTCGGCGAATAGACAACCACCTATAAGTTGTAGCATGTACGATCGAACAAAATGTTGCACCGACTCCTCATCGCTATCATCATCTATAGCTGGTACATTACGTTCAAGCCATTCGACTTTAAGTTTACAACCAATAATGTCATCTCCAACAGGAGTTCGACCAAGTAGCCTCTCGCACACATCAGCATAGTCTGCATTGGTCGTTTCCGTCACAGGCATACCTTCGATAGGTAAGCCGATCTGTACATGCACGTCTTGGAGTGTAATTGTGCAATCCCCACAGTGCATGTGAAATGTATGCGTCTCAGGGCGTCATCTCTCTATGAATGCAGGAATCAAAGCCCAATCAAGGCTGAAAAATGCTATGCGGGAAATCCCATAGAACCCACTGGAACGAAGATATGGGATCATCCTCGAATGATATTGCACCGTTCGATCAACGACCCCACGTCTTCGACGTACGCGCAATGTTTCGTACACTTTATAATTGATAATGTATTAATCTATATATTTTATACGTTTATGCTATAACATTTGACGTATACATGTAAAAAAATTTACCTCACCCCTCTAGGTTCGCGATGATCTGTGTGTAGATTGGAGTTGCAAAAGTGAAGGATCTGATGGGCCTGGATCCATTGTTGTACAACTACAAATGAATGATATAAAAAGAATTAATTGTGTTGTTCGGAAGCAAACGATAACTCTTTCATATATGTTCAAACAATAACGAATGCTTAAACATTCCAAATCAATTAATTTACCAACTTAAGTCATGACAAACAATATACAAAATCGACTATCGGTTTTCATTGGAAGGTTGAGGTCTACTTGGACAATTTTTTTTGTTATGTCCCTCTGAACGACAAATACCACATCGGTTCTTCCTAGTAGGGACTCGTTCACGGTCTTTATTTGGACATGTTGTTCTTCTATGTCCTTCTTGATGACATATGCCACATCGCAAAGGCCTCGAGACATTAGGAAGATCCATCTCGTTTTGTCTTCGCTTTCCCTTTGGTCTCCCTCGGCCACGTCTGCACCTTGGGTCGGGTATGATCTTCGTCCCAAAAGTCGGCCAATATTTCTCATCTGGGATGGCCTTGAAATTATAGGAGTAACACTGTGCGTACACATCTATCCTATAGTATGGCTCAATGAATTGCGCGTAGCTCACTCGAATAAAGGCACATGCAGCTAACACGTGTGAGCAAGGGAAACCAAACGATTGCCATTTATTGCAACTGCACACCCGGTCATTTAGGATAACGACTTGGGTGTTGTTGCCTTTATGCATGCGATCTCCATGTCTTCTAGTCTGCACTTCGAACTCACTAATGTCGCGATTGATCAAAGTGACTTGATGCCTCCTTGCAGATTGTTCATAATATGTGAGTTTATCCAAGACATATTTTGTGTAGGATAGGCCGTTAGAGATTGCTTCGTCGATTTCCTGTTTACGCCGATTGTGGTATGTCACCAATCTGTAGTAAATCATTTGAGTCATCGCTGTTATTGGCAAGAATCGAGCCCCTTCAATACACCGTTAAAACACTCTGCAATTGACGATTAAAATCGTGTAAGTAATATGACTTCAGCGATAACTGTGTGTATTTGAGTGCAAAACATAACTTGCATTTCATACATACCAACACCATTAGAATTCATCCATCCGTACCGCATGCCTCCGTCGTGCGATTGAGTCCATAGTTCTTTGGGATGGCATTGACATATTGCAAACATTGAGGCGTTCGTGATGATAAGTATGCAAAACACTCCATGCACGCATTAAATTTTCGTTCTTGATGTTGAGCAGCTGCTCGAGCAAGGAGTTTTTTCAAGGGGTCATTTTTGAACTGGGTGCTGAAATTACTAAGCAAGTGTCGCAAGCAATAACGGTGGTATCCTTTCGGGGGACAAAAATCGTTGCTCGGGTGTTGACCGCCTCCAAAATGCCAGGGTGACGATCAGAAATAACGTAAACTCCTTCTCTATCTGTCACGTGTTTGCGCAACATCCTCAAAAACCACCCCCATGAATCAGTTGATTCGATTTCCGCAACGGCAAATGCAACCGGTAGTATGTGTCCATTACCATCAACAGATATCGCAATCATTAGCTTCCCACTGTATTTGTCATATAAGAATGTCGCGTCAATCTGAAGCAGAGGCTTGCAAAACTTGAAAGCATGTATCGATGCTTCAAATGCAAAAAACACACGACGAAATTGAGGAGACGCAGTTCTTATCTCATCAGCAGCCCATTGTCTATGTGACCACTCGATTCTTGTCCCCGGACTCTTATTCCTCACAGTCACCAACTGTCTTGGTAATAAAACGTATGACTCATCCCAATCTCCAAATGCACATGCAATTGCCTTCCTTTTGGCATCCCACATTCGCTTGTAGTTGACTTCGTGTTCGTATTTTCCCTTAATTATTTGTACTAATGCCTTGATAGTGATTGCTTGATCGCTCTGGACGACGCTTTGGATCTCCCGCGCAAGCATGTTGGCGTCAAGTTGGGCATGACCGCGTTCTACGTCGGGATTAATACACGTGTGCGGTACGTCTAATTGTGTTATCTCCCATAATTGTGTTTTCTTTTGCAAACAAGCACGAAGACGCCACATACACCCGTCTTGCGCACTTCCGCACTTAATCGCCCACGTAGTTGTAGTCGATTCCATCACATGGTATTGACAATGTCTATTAACATGCCACACTTTGACGGCATGTTGTAAGTCTTTTTTATTGTCAAAGTACATCCCTATCTCCAAATCGAAATTAGACATCTCCCCCCCAGTTTGTTGATGAGAATGTTGGGTCGCAGTAGAGTTAGCCACCTCCCAATCGATTTCGTTATAGACCGGTATTGGTTGGTGAACTTCATCATCACTTGCTTCCTCCAACAAAATCTCTTCATCGATAGCAAATTTCCCATCATCTTCCACATATTCCGCACCCGGAGGTTCATATCTTGGATCATCCGTGAAAACATTGACGTTATCCCAATCGACAGCTGTTGCAGCATCCTCGTTGGAACGTATGTCCTCATCTGTTTCATTATTGGCGTCCTCGTTAACTTCATCGTCATTAGAGGCATTAATGTCTTCATGTAATGGACTAACAAATCCATCTTGCACGACCTCACCTTGTGGGGATTGCATATGCAGTCTTTCCATCATTAATGCTGCGTCTGGCGTGCCGACATGTTCATCACGAACCTGCGAATGAACCGTACGATTTTGAACTGAGTTAATTGACTCAAATGTCAAATAGATATATATCGTTGCAGTTATTGGTAAATTAGTCACCGTCTCCCACATCAAGTCGAAGTGTGTCGTATCATGCAGCAACACAGAGACGAAATAATGCTAACCTCCGGGGAGGATTATCATGTGGCTATAAGTCATCTTAACTAGAGTCTCCGTAGATGAGATATTGAACGTGTTACATACGTCATCCATCAATTGACGGCCGCTCGTCTCAAACTTAACCATCAACACTACTGATGGGGGTGCGATGTACGCGATGCCGTTTAAACCATTAACAATTTCACCGTACGCATAGAATAGAAAAAAGGATGTTCCTATGTTCCATGACCTACATAAGTTATTGAACATTGATGTAAAAGGATTACACACAAATGCACAAATATGTTAAGTGAAATAGTTGATTACTAACAGAAGTTAAAGCGCAATCGAACTTTCTGATGTAGAAGATCGCAATAACAGCGCAACTACAGAGCATACTCATTTGTTTGCACTCACATGTTCTGTGTAATAACTCATACACCTTAAATCCAAACGATCAAACCTACTGAACTTGTTCATAAGGAACACGGTTTTCATTTTAAAATTTAAGTCAGGAATTTTATTGAAATGGGGGGATTTAAGCACACATTCCATTAAATAAACATATCAACCATTTTTCAAAAACACAATACATATGTCACTACATATCATGTAAATTATAACAAAACCAAATAAATAATTATGCAAATATTAAATTTGTAAACTTACTATTTTCCTCCTCTTTTTGTCTTCGATTTAATAATCCTGCAATAATTTTTTTTTCGTTAGTTTATTTAAATGGACTAAAATTTATCAACATCAGTAAAATTTGTTCCACTTGTATGTATATTGAAGGACAAATGAGAACAATAACACGGTTTAATATCATAGTTTAACAAAATCGTAAGGGTCAACTAAACTAAACTAACTAAATTAACACCCTAAACTATACTAACCTAAACTAACCGAACAACAAAACTGAACTAAACTGACCAAACATAACTAACTAAATACCAAAGTAAACCTTTAAACAAATAAAGAGTCTTAAACTAAACTCAACTAACATAACCTAACCTAACCTTACCTAACTACCTAAACTAAACTCAACTAACATAACATAACCTTACCTAACTACCTAAACTAAATTAACTAAACTAAACTATACTAAACTAAACTAACTAACCTAACCTAACCTAACGTAACTACCTCAAATCTAGCACACATAACGACTTGAAATGCACAAACAAGTTTTCAAAATCCTTGCACTCCTACACCTTAAATCCACTCCATGCACAGAGCGTACATGAAATCTTCGCTTCGTAAAAAAATCGGGATCATTCTTAATTCAGCAAAGTTCACTACCAACCAACGAATTTTGCAAACATCTATTGCAACTAACCTAACCTAACCTAACTACCTAAACTTAACTAACTAAACAAACTATCTAAACTAAACTAACCAAACTACCTAAACTAAACTAACTAACCTAAACTAACCTAAATACCTAAACTAAACTAACTTAACTAACTATACTAACTACCTAAACTAAACAAACCAAACTACCTAAACTAAACTAACTAACCTAAACTAACCTAAATACTTAAACTAAACTAACTTAACTAATTAAACTAATTAAACTAACTTAACTAACTAAACTAACTAAACTAACTACCTAAAGTCGATTAACTAAACTAAACTAAACTAAACTAAACTAACATAACCTAACTACCTACACTTAACTAACTAAACTAACTACCTAAACTAAACTAACCTAACTACTTAAACTACACTAACTAACCTTAATACCTAAACTAAACTAACTTAACTAACAAAAGTAACTACCTAAAGACGATTAACTAAACTATTAAACTAAACTAAACGAAACAAAACTAACCTCCTCCTTCTCTCTCCTGCTACGCTTGTTGCCATTCATTGCTTTGCTGCTTTGCTCCTTCTCATTGCCATTGCTGCTCCACCTTTCAGCTCAGCTCATTCTGCTGCTCCTTGCTCCCCCTCGCATTGCTCCTTGCTCATTTGCTCGTCAACTCCCTCTCCTCCTTCTCCACCATTGGTCGACAACCCACGTCTCTCTGGCCAAATCCAGATCCGTCGTCTCCTCTCTCTGGCCAATTCCCGCCACTGTTTCTCCTTCAACCGGCCCTCTGCCCCCTCCCCTCCTTAAATACCCGACGCACCCCCCTACAACACACCCATGACCTACCCTACTACCCTAAAATATAGCCCCTGCACCGTCCTACCCGAAACAGGGACGCAGAGAATATATTCTCTGCGTCACTGTTTCAGGAAGACGAAGGGAGGGTACACAGATAGCGCCTTTTGAGAAGGCACTATCTGTGTACCCCGACGGCCCACGTCCACGTGGATCCACGTGGACATAGGTCGAACGAATAGCGCCTTTTCAAAGGGCGCTATTCGTTCGGGCCAAGTCCACGTTGTTAGCCCACGTGGATGTTTACACTGATAGATCATTTTGAAAATGCGTTATTAGTGTAAACAAAGTCCACGTAGGCCAGCCTTACACTGATAGCCCCTTTTCACATGAATAGCACATTTTCAAAAGGCGTTATTCACGTGTCCACGTCAGCGAAATAAACCCACCCAACTGATAGCGCCTTTCTGATATGCGACATTGCCTAATTTTCGAATTAAACCAAAACCACCCTTATTTTCCTCATTTAAACTACTAAGTATTGTACTTTTGTAATTTTTTCAAAAAAAAAAGTATATTGTTTAACTTATATGGGTCATGTTGAAATAATATTAACACGACACATTTGACTTAACGTGTTATGTGTGTTGTGTTGTGTCAATCGGTTTAAAATTCGTGTCGTGTCAACCTATTGAATAAATAGGTCGTGTTCGTATTAATCTTAATCATGTCACATGAAAGGTTAACATGACACGAATTAACACGACTTGCCAACCCGTTTCGCCACCCCTATCTTGAGTTGGCGCTTAGGTTCAAAACATATGATTAGTGATTTAGAGAAACTTGAAGTGTTTTTTTTTGTTTTTGTTTTTGTTTTTTGTTTTTCTTATAAGCGAGAAAGTTAAAGTTAACATCACTTTTTTTTTAATTTCTTTTTGGTAATTTCTTAAAGTTAAAGTTAAAGTTAACACCCCAAACTTAGACTTTGCACATCTCGAGTAAAGGAATACATGACAACACACTTTACTACTAAACAAACTAGACTCATAATAACTTCATTAACTAAATAAAAACTAACCCACCCTTTACCCGATTCCAAATTTTGCGGAGTTTCCTTTGGTTTCAATGCCACTGAATCAACCACCCCATCAAAAAGGTTCAGAGTTAAGATTTGTCTAGAAATGGAGTATAAACATCAATAGAAATCACACTTCAAAGAACTAGACTCAGTCAAGACAAAGACCATATACTACTCAAGAGTTTTCTGGGGCTATACATTCAAGCACGCAAGTTTACAATTTCTGAAAAATTAGTGCTTCAACACTCAAGAGGGTACCATAGGCGAGAAATGCAACCACGCTATCCACTAATGTAAATTTAGCACAGTCAGGGGTCAATAGGTTTTAAAGTAGGTTGTAATGGGGTCAGGTTAGTGTGTCAAGGAAAGTATATAAGGAAAATGCAAATGTTGGAAAAGATCAAATCAACCTCACTATAAGCACTGAGAGCTAACACATATAAGGAGTTTATATGGATAAACATAACGTTCTCGAATTGTATGATTCTTCAATTTGGCTCATTCTTTTTAAATTGTTTGTCTTAAAATGATAAATTCTTCGTTGAATTCAAAGCCTAATTCATATTTCTTTTCTTTGAAGTCGGTGGGAATTTATTTCACTCAAAAACACCCCCAAACTTGAAGTTTTGTACATTTCATTCCAAAACTTGCTCTTTCTCACTTTCGTTACGGTTGACCAAACTTTCCAACTAGGTAAAAGGATATAAGGTTAATGGCTAGGGGTTTAATGATAGGTAGTCAAAAAAACTAGGTTATATTTGACTTAAATGGGCTAACGAGTGGTAAAATGATGGGTGGGCTTAAGGCTAAGGGTTTAAATCCAAAAATGGCCTACATCTTCCCCTCAAAAGTGTTTCAATCATGTGATTTCGCCTCGAGCGGGTTACACCCTCATTCTAGCACCCTATAAATCTGACTTTTTTTTCCACGTGCACAGTTATGACCACCTGCTCTCTTTGGTATCTAGCACAAAGTCTCAACTTCATACTAGCTCCATAAATATGCAATCTCAACAATGCCGAACAACGCTATAGATTAAGTGTTTCTCCTAATTCTCAACAAAGTTCAAGTCTCATAAGTGGCTTAAGTAACTCATCCACAACCAAAAGCACTTAACAAGGTTTTGGGCAACTCTAAACTCAACTAGATGGTCTTAACCATGATAAAGTATGCATGAACACACATGTAGTAAAAAAAGTATCATAGACATAAATAAACTACTCTAATAGCATGTTATAACAAGATGGTGCATGAGCAAAATATAATAAAAATAGATGGAAAGGTGATAGAAAAAATGTAATTATTATATTTGGCGTCTTGCAGAATTCCTAACATACCAACCAAGAATGATCTTCAATACCTGAAAACAACTCCAAACTTATTCCAAAACCTTGTCCCCAAGGTTTGGTACAAGAAGAAAGTGATCAAAAACAAAGAACAGAAAGCGGGTGAAAGAGGAAGTGGAATATAGGTAGAGTGAACATAAAAGTGAGTAAGTAGGAAATAACAAGCTCAAGTATTGCAAAGTATGAAGTTGAACCTAATCTTGCAAATTACATCATAAGATAAGAAAAAGTCTCTCATGTCTAGGTGACTAAGGAAACGATAAAAACTCGTCATAATAAGAGCGAGAACTTATAAGTAAAAGAGTTAACTTAAATAATTCCCACCAAATCTTACGAGCCCGAAGTTTTTCAACTAATGGTGAAATCAACAAGATGGCGGAATGAAGTCTAGGGTTTTAGGTCTACTCAAAGATCCACCATTAATGCGGCGACTTAAATTGGTTTATGTCCCAACCAAGTCTCAAAAAACCTAAAATCCTAATAATATGTTAACTCCCTAGAAATGCTCAAATTATTCTTAGTGACATAGTCAAAAATCAAACTTAGCGGAACTCGGGTTCTCCAGTACCTCTAGTTCTCATCAAACATTCATAGCACCTGCACAAATCCAGAAAACAAAGTTAGGGTTTTATTAAACATAAGAAAAAACTAAAAACTAAACTAAAACTGAAATAAAGCTAGAAGTAAAAAATAAAAAATAAAGCTGGGCTGCCTCCCAACAAGCGCCTTTTTGCCTCCCAACAAGCGCCTTTTTAAGTTTTTGGCTAGACTTTGGGTGATTTATCACGTGATGTCTTCTTCTTTCGAGATACCAAAGACAAATGGTGCATCTACAGCTTTGGGATATGAAACATGCATACCCTCATTCATACTTGGGAGCTCATTCGAGACCTCTAACATAAAAGGTTGGGTCGCATCAGGTTCATCCAACACAAAGGTGTCGACAGTGTAGAAAATCTGCGAACGCTACTATACTTCCACCCTATTATACGATTCAAAAACTATGCATGGGAGGGTAGGTGGTTTCATCAACACCAGATGTTGGTATTCATTGTTCTATTTTGCGACTCTACCGACTTTTCCGAAATAACTTCAATTTTCATCCCATTTTCCTCCTCTTCGTCTTGTGCAATGATAATATTTGACTCGGTTGGAGAGACTTCACATTCGTTTGTTGTTTCGCTCCAATAATCCTCAATATGTGTAACCTTATTTACCTCAACACTTTTCAATGTAGCAACACTCACATTCTCCCCTAGATAAAAAAATTGGTTGTATACTACACAACTCGTCAATCAAATTCTCAAGTGTAGTATTCATTTAACTAAGTTGAGTTTTCGAATTTCGCAACCTTGGATTCACATGCTGAAATTGTTGAAACTCTTCAAGTAGGTGTTGTTGACCAATTATTAATTACTTTATCATATCTTCTAAAGATGTGCTTTGTTGAGATTTTTGGTTATCTTCATAACACTGTTGAACAACTTGTTGAAAAGGTAGTTTTTGGCTGAAGATCAAGTCATTCATCATGTCTTGTATAGACCTTTCTTCATGTTGAGGAATCTGTGGACTTAGCATGAGCTCAAAGAAGTCAGGTTGTGGCGATGCATAGCTAGAATAGTGATGATTCTCATACTTTGGATAGTAAGGACAAGCATATGTGGAATGAGAATTATTCTCACAAATTTCACAAACCTCGACCTATTGTACAAAAGAATGCCTGTTAGAAAATTGATGTCCATTATGTAACATACCTACCCAATTCACATTGTGATAGTATGAGTCTTCGAATCGACCATTTGTGGGAGTATGAGGCTATTGCGGAGTTACCTGCAAACATGTTAGGAACAAGGGAATAGATAGACAAAATAAATAAATAAATAAAATAAAACCAAGGAAAGAAAAAAAGCCAATCCCCGACAAAGGCGACAAAAATTGATGCGCGTCGAACGCTTCAATAAAATATATTACCTAAACCAACTATTTTGCAGATAGTGGCAAAGGTTCGATCCTACTAAGATTGGTAATCTTTCTAAGGATCTAAAAGAAAAGGAAAACGGAGGTTTGAGAGCGAATGTAAAGAAAAATTAAAAAAGACATGGAATTGGAAATACTTCTTAACAAAATCAATTTGAGAGGCAATCTAGACCCTCGATATCTCAAACTTCCTTAATTGGCACATTCAACCATATGGTCATCGATCTATATAAAGCACACAATTCAAAGGGATTCTAGAGTAGCTATAGACCTGATAACGTACGCGATTCCTCGCGTTTCCTATTCTCAATAGTCAAGGTCCTGGAATGACTCTTCCCCAACCAAACACACAACCCTGGACTCACATGATTTGGGTTTAATGTGTTGGTTACATGGAGCTTTATGAAGGCACTGCACCTAGACACCCGGATTGCACAAATACGAATGTTTCTGATTTAGCCTAGATCCCTAATGGTACTTGACAGGTCCCAAAAGGGCGAATCAATCAATATGGTCAATTGCCACTTGTGTGGTCTTCTTGTATAAGTATGGATGAGTATGACTCACTAGCAATAAATTAAGGTTTAAATCAAAGTTTAACCCTAATTAATCAAGCAATACCAAAAAGAGTAACATACCATTCACATCGATTTCGATGAGGTACATGTTCCTATAGCTGAACACTCTATTCAATGGGAGGATTATTAGACTGCATGGGGTGCCGGTCTCCATTGTATTTGACAGATATCCTAGATTCATTTCTAGGTGTTGGGAGAGTATGTAGGAGCAGATTGACATGAGGTTGCAGTTTAGTACATCTTACCATCCTCGGACCGACGGCCAGTCGAAAAGATTGATACAGATTTTAGAGGACATGCTCAGGGCTTGTATATTGTAGTTTGGAGGTTCATATGAGGATTATCTAGCTCTATGCGAGTTTACGTACAACAACAACTATCAAGCGAGTATCAAGACGCCTCTAATGGAAGCGTTGTATGGGAGGCCCTATAGATCACCTACGTGTCGGGCAGAGCCAAAGGATAAAGTGACCATTGGGCCAGAGATAGTTGTTGACCACATGGAGAAGATTTGACAGATCAGGTAGAGACTTCAGGCAGTCCCGGATAGACATAAGAAATATGCGGATAAATATCACGAAAGTCTGAGCTATAAGGAGGGCAACATGGTATATCTGAAGGTTTCTCATTGGAAATGTCAATATATATTTGGGATTAAGGGGAAACTGGTGTCAAGATTTATTGGACCATTTAGGGTCGCAACACGAATTGGTAGTGTGGCGTATAGACTGGACTTGCAGCCACAGTTAGCTGGGGTTCATTCGACGTTTCACATTTTTATGTTGAGGCTCGCTAGGTCAGGAACGAGAGTGTTGGTTGATGTGAGACAGATTGAGATTTAGCCTGACACGACTTACGAGGAGCAGCCATTGGAGATCTTGGACTGCGAGATACAGACTCTGCAGAACAGGGAGATCCCTCGAGTATTGGTTCGTTGGCAGCATCACGGGATTAAGAGACTCACCTGAGAGCTCGAGTTTACCATGCGGGAGCATTATCCTCAGTTATTCCATTGTACGATCATTCAGTTATACCTAGATTTCGGGACGAAATTTTCCATAGTTGGGAAGAATTTAACGTCCCATTTTATTAACGCGATTATTATTACTTAATTACATATTAGGATGTCAGCTTGGACCCAAGTGGACGATGCAGATAGACTAGGGGCATGCCTGATTAGGTACTAGTTATATATTGTCGGATTGGTTGCTTTTATTAAGCTGCATTTCATTTAATATGGCATAAATCATCGCATGTTTGTAAATATCATGTTATGTCGAGTGACATGGTGTGATAGGTAATCGCCATGTAAAGTGTGTCGACGTGGGTATCAGATAGGTGCAATATGGGTACTCTAAGTCTTATAATACTAACTTGAATAAAATGACTAAAAATCAAGGTGAATATGGCATAAAATGGAGAATAAAACTTTAGGCTAAGTCAAAATAATTGGGTACATCAAGGATTGGCGCGCCTCAAGATACATGTCGAGACGAGTGTCGGGTAGTTGAGAGTGAATTAAACCACAATTGGGTTAATAACGTATCAAATATATTAATTATATTATTTTTGTACCTAAGTTGGCTATTTAAAAAGAATTAATTTGATTTTCCTATAGTTTGATCAAATTAAATAAAGGCAATTGATGCGCATTAGGATGATCCTAGAATGTGTAATACTAGGCTGTTTAGTGTCTCAATGAAGTCATTAATTTATGTAAGACAGCCTTAACAAGGACTACAAGGTCGTCATCGGGATACGTGTACATAATTGATCTAAACACAACATATAAATAGCATGAATTAGTGGAGAAAAATCAACATGCACCAACCATCATCTTCAACCTACTAAACTTAAGAGCAAAAATTAGGGATGTAGAGGGCTGAATTCTCACTGGATTTGGTGTGGGAGATCAAAATCAAGGACACAAAATCAATATAATGCAGTCCATGTCCATCAATTTCATCTTCTTCAATTTGTGTATGTATGTCCATGGAAGTGAGCTTGAAACTTGGGTTTTAATGGTAGTTTTTGTTGTTGTTATTGTTATTATTATTGGATTGTTGTTGTGATGATGATTAAGAGAGAAGAGAAGAAAAAAGAATTTAAAGCAATTCGTCTCTGCTTGAAACGAAATTGGGGGGAGAAGGGAGGAGGCATGCACGCATGCACGAGTGTGAGCGTGCGTGTGACCCTAGGCCAGGCCCCGCGCCCAACCAAATTGGATCTGGTTCAGCTTGGCCCAACCCCCCATTAAATAAATAATAATAATTTAAAAATTAAAATAAATACAAAATAAATATAATAAATTATAGAAAAATAGATAAAAATTATAAAAAAATAGAAAAATCCAAAAAAATCAGAGAAAATATAAAAAATTGGGAAAAATGTTAAACATTGGATTTCGAGAATCTTTCTAGTGTTTGGCACTCCAGTATAACTCGAAAAATGTGCCACAAGTAAAAATTGAAATAAAATTCTGATTTTTAGTTTAATATTAATAATTTAATTTAATATGGCTATAAATCAATTAAAATGATATATTTGGACTTCAGGGGACTAAGGGAACCGCAGCTCGGGTACCGAGATCTGGGCAGGTCGAATTCGGGAGTTCGGGAAAGTCGAAGAGCGTGTTTGAGGTTTGTAAAACCCATAGGGACATCGCTGGAGTATTTAATTATTGCTTTTATATTGCTTCTGTCCATTCTTGCATACCATTCGATTCCACACTATTTTCGATGGTTGGTTGAGGTTACTCCCACCGGTACAGTCGTTGTGTATTTGTGGCACGCTAGGCTGTAGCACATGTGATCAAGCCCTCGGTGAATTGCGACCAGAGATACTAATTGGTGCACGTGTCGGTAAAGCGTAGGTATAGGCCAATCACCACGAGGAACCAGGTGAAAGAGTAGTGGGGACACCCATTGAAGGGATCGTGGGGATCAAAAGTACACTCTAGTTTGATCGGGACGAGCACACACTTTGTTTATCCACTTGTTATGTATGTATGTGATGATCCATTTACAGTTGCTTGTTTATATTTCTGCATTTTTATTTAAAATTTCTTTGGCTTCCTATTTACTTAAATGCTCAATGAGTTTCTTTAGGATTTTAATCACTAGACTCAACATATATTTTATTGTGATGGATTAGTGTAGATCTTAGTACAAGCAGGGGCAAGGAGATCCTAAGTGACTATCTATGATCGCCTACTGCCTAAGACACTCTGGTACGTGTTTAGCTTTTTGATATTTTGATTTATTTTGGGTATCGTGGAGACTAGAAAGACATTGTACATGTATATATGCTTATCTTTTGGCTATTAGGTCGCCTTATATACAGACTTACAGAGTACACTATTTCAAGGTATTCCACATTAGGATTTATGCTTTATGACACATGACATATATGTATTTCATGTTTTTATGTTAGTTTAAGACTTCCACTGTTAATCTACTGCTTATTCATTGCAATTGATTAAAACACAAGCCTTTAGTGTAATTCACAAACTTCAAAAACAAAATATCGTAAACCCTAGGGATACAAGTGGGGCGGGGAATCCCCACGGGGGATGGGGATTCTCCGCAACGGGGATGGGGATGGTGAATTTAAATGAGGATGGAGGTGGGGATGGGGAAAAATCTCATACCCACGCGGGTATGGGTACGGGGATGGGGGAAAAACATATTTGCTGGGATCCCCGCGGGGATTCCCCATTGGTAATATTAGCGGGGATCCCCGTGGATATCCCCATTGGGGATCCTCGTGGGGAGTACCCATGGGGATATCCGCGAAGATCCATTTATATATCAAATACATCTATATGTTGTATATATCAATTTTATATAATATTACAAGGCTTTCACCCAAAACACTGGTGATAAACAAACTCTAATATGATTTATAATTTTAACTTGTTTCGTTAATTATATGTTTTTTTAAATGATTATATGTTTTGTTTTGAATTGTTTGCAACTATATTTATATGTTATACTTTATTTGGTTGGGATTTTCAACAATTGTGATTATATGTATGTGTAACATACTTTTTATAAATTTTCGAAAAAAATTAAGTGCGAAAAAAATTTCCCCATGGTGATTCTTCGCAAATTCCCCGCGAGAATCCCCAAGGGGATATTCAATGGGGAATTCAATGGAGAAAGTTTTTTCCTCATGGGGATTCCTCATCCTCACAGGGATTAGGCGAGGATGGGGATGGGGAAGAAAGTTCATCCCCGCGTAGGGATGGGTATGGGGATGGGGGGATGAATTCTTAAGCAGGGATAGGGATGGAGATGGGGTCCCCATCCCCTCCCCTCCCCATTTGCATCCCTAGTAAACCTTTAATATACATAACTTATAAAGGATATATGCATAAATGATTTACAATATAATGACAACACGACAAATTGGCAAGCACACCGAGGATGCAGGCGTGGCGAGCAATGCTAGCAGAACGCGGGACCCTGTAAGTCAATGACGTGGACGGTGCAGCGGGGCCCTTTATGCAAGGAGCGCCACCTACCTGGCGGCCTGGAGGCGCAAGGCCATCACAGTTTATATCAGGGCATGGTTCAAAAAACCTAGGGAAATAACAAATGAGCATAAAACTTAATAAATAAACCATAGATGTGGAAACCCGATGTACTTAACTTAGAACCCTACTTGGGAAGTGATTGTGATGCTGATAGAGTTAGTGGGTATATACGTGTTATGTTTTTATTGTATATTATATATTATGCGCATATATATACCAAGGCTAATTCAGCGCACACTTCTCGATGTAGATCACGATGGATGGACAATCTACTACTCCGCTAGAGATTGGTCAGAATAGTGATCTAACTAAGGCCACTACCACTACTACTACACAGAGTGTCGACGATCGTCTCGTGACACATGACGCTCATTTAGCAAAGATCTTACGGTTATTGAGGACTCATATAGTACTAGTTGCTGCTCCCGTCGTAGTTACAGTTCCTGCCACATAGACAGTCGTCGCCCCGTTTGTCCAGCAGACGCCTGTTCAGGTTGCTACTCCTATAGTTCTTAAGACACCTGTTGAGAGGGTAACACCAATGGTTATACTGATCGTCACACGTCGAGACACCGACTCTTACTCCTGCACCAATGACCTCAGTGACGGGTACTACCGCCACTACCTCCGAGTTCACATTTACGCATAAGGCAAAGTTGATCAAAGAGTTTATTCGCTTTCAGCCTAGTTATTTCTATGGAAGTGGTGATCCAGAGGCGGTTGGAAGATGGTTACTTTCACACCAGCAGCTGCACAAGCTTTTGAGAGTCGAGGAGAGTATACAAGCGCGAGTTTCTGGGTCATGTTTTCGAGGAGCCTCAGCTATATGGTGGACTACTTACTGTGATAACTCCTAGAGCCGATGACATGAGCACAATTCAGATAATTATTCTATGATGAATATATCCCCATAGAGTTCTAGTTACGTTTGAGAGAGGATTTCTTGGCCCTGAGACAGGGTAACCGATCAGTATTACAATATATAGAGAGGTATCGGTATCTGCTACAGTTTGCTATGGATGTTGTTGGGACGGAGCGGTTACAGATTTATTACTTTGTTCGAGGATTAGTGGAGGTCATCACCAATGCGATCGTGTCGATTGGGGCGCACACAATACATGATATGTATGATCGAACCGTTGCCCACGAGGCATATTTACTACAGAGGGGCGATAGACGAGTACCTAGTTCAGGACAGTTTGAGAGGCAAACATGGCAGAGTTCTCGGCCGGACAAGAGGCCGAAGAGATAGAGGTATAGATCTAATCGAGACTTCCATCGGGATACCAGATAGCAAGGCAGGGACCGCAGTGGTGATCAACAGGGAAATAAGTTATGTTATGACGATACGTAGCTAGTTCATGTTATTGCACCTACACCACCTGAGCAGCGTTTGTTGGGTTTTGGGGTTCATACGCAGCGAAAATTACAAAACAATTTTGATAAAAACCCCAACAGGATCCCAATCTAATTACATTAAGAACGTTTAAACCATGAAAACTTAATCATACCTCGGTCGCAATATACATTTTTGAAGGTTGATCGATCTCTAAGGCGCTGCCTAGGACGAACGCCCTCTACCAGCAGTCCAAACACGAACGGCGGCCGAAATTCAAAGTGCTAGCTTCGAGAGAATACCAAACATTTTTGTTTCTCTCCAAAATGATCCAGAGCGTACCAGAAAACCCTAATTCGTTTCTGAAACGAAAATAGAGTTTCGGCCCTTAATCTTTCATCCATGTGTTCTAACTTAAAGCGTCTATTTATACAACCCTTGTATATAGACGGTTAAGTAAATTACACATATACCCTTACTTAAAGAAGTATAAGTGTAATACACTACAAGGACGTTTCTGTCATGAACTTTATCATATATAATTCATTTTTCTGAACCATCTTAAAATCTCGCAAAACCATTCTTAGTGTGCGACCCAATAGGCTCATACAACGTTGGTAGTGTACCAAAACACATTTTGGTATACAAGTCATAAGCGGCCTCTAGCAAGACATTATGACTACCCAAATTGTACGAATATCAAATCGATACAACCTAATCAATAGTGTATATAACATCCTTTTGTCACACGATATCCTTTTGATCAAACATAAGGCATGGAATTGTCATCCAACATGTTCAATCGTACTAGTCTCGATCTCTAGGTAGACTGAAAACATCCAAGTGACATTGATCAATATCAATTCACTTAGACTATGCCTTTAAACAGTCTAACACATCGAGGGATCCACTGGATATCTCTCTTTATATGAGAGGGACAAATTCTATCTCGATTACACAACTTCATCACATTGCTCACACAGTAACCAATCACAACTTTTATAATCGTCCGGTTAAAGACAACGTTTGATTGTGTCAAATCACTGTGTTCCTAATGTTGAAGTCTCTGGTAATCTCAATTTTGAGGACTGAAAAATATACCTATCATGAGAAACAACTATGACTTAATCCATGTGATGTTCTCATAGCGAGTCGGTCCAGTACTTTATTCCTTAACAAGTATTCGTGATCTTGATTCGTATCCCTATACGTATAATCATCATATGATCATCAATCAAGACTCACACTAGTCTTAATTCATTATAGTTCCCAGTATAATGATCGGCTAGGGACATTTAAGATATTTATGTAAATACCCATTGATCTTATTATAATGTAAACATGCAAATTAATTATAATAAATAGCAAATGAAATCCTCTATTTTATTAACTAAAAGTATTCATAAAGACAGTTAATGGATCGACCTAGGGCACATGCCCCAAAAGCGTTGACATCAGCCTTAGTAGTGTCGTTAGGATAGGGATCAGGGAGGTCGTGATAGGGGTCAGAGAAGTCAGGTATAGGGTCAAAGATCTAGACACAGACATGATGGAAGGCATAAGAGACGCTGATGTCATCGTTATAGTCAAATAGGGCACCTGAAGGCTAACTGTAGGGCACCACCATCACCACTAGGAGCACAACAGGGTCAGGCTAAGGAGAGAGCACATGCATTCGTACAGTCAGATAAAGATGCTACCAGACAGCTCATTGATGGTACGTTATCTATTATGGGTAGACCGATGCATGTTATGATAGATTCTAGTAGTACATTATACATTATCATTCATTGCTGACATATGGCAGTTGAGTTAAGGTTAGCATCACAAACGCTAGACATACACCTTTTCCTCAGTACTGCGGATAAGATATACTCAAACCGGATATGCCAAGACTGTACGATAGAGGTAGATGGGCATCAGTTGTCGATAGACTTACAAGTCCTAGAGTACCCGGAGTTCGATGCACTTTTGGGGATGAACTGGTTGGCGGCATATCATGCACAACTGGATTGTTTCTAGAAGGCCGTCACATTTCGTGTTTCTGGGATTCCAAAGTTCACGTTTACTAGAGTCGCTATTGCACTACCCATTATTAAAGGCCGACTAGCAACGACTTAGGAGATGGAGGCGTTTGTTGTAGTAGTTGAGCCGGAGCCGAGGACATAGATCAGGATTGAGGATGTTCTAATGGTTAGAGAGTTTCCTAATGTTTTTCTGGATGATTTGCAAGGATTACCACCACCTAGAGAGGTCAAGTTTATTATCGAGCTTCTACTAAGGACGCATTCGATTTTCAGCATACCTTATAGGATGTCAGCGTCCAAGTAGAAGGAGGTGAGGAAACAACTTGAGGATCTATCACAAAAAGGTTTCATTCACCCTAGTATGTCTCCTTGAGAAGCGCTAGCATTATTTGTGAAAAAAAGGACAGTTCCATGAGGATGCATGTGGACTACAGGAAGCTGAATTAGGTGACAGTCAGGAACTATTACCCACTCCCCAATATCGACGATATGTTCTATCAGTTGGTAGGTGCCAAGTTCTTCTCGAAGATTGATCTACGTTCAGGCTATCATCAGTTGAGGATTCGAGAAGTGGACATCAAGAAGACCATTTTTAGTACGAGATATGGGTTGTTTGAGTTTACAGTCATGCCTTTTGGGCTGATTAATGCCTCGACGACCTTCATGGATTTGATGCACAGGGTCTTGAGACCATACTTGGACAAATACATCATTATCTTTATCGACAACATCTTGATTTACAGCAGCACTCATATGGAGAACGAGAGTCACCTTAAGACAATATTAATGACATTAAGGAAGCACAAGCTATATGTAAAAATTAGCAAGTGTGATTTCTGGCTGAGTGAAGTGAAATTTCTTGGACATGTCATCGGCGATCAGAGTAGAAAATTCAAGCGATTATTGACTAGAGGACGCCTGAGTCTATTTTTGATATCCGGAGTTTCTAGGGGCTAACAGCGTACTACCGCCGATTCGTATAGGACTTTTCCTCGATTGCAACACCAATGACAAGACTGACAAAGAAAGATGTACGATATGATTGGTCAGAGGAGTGTGAGCAGGCATTTTGGGAGTTAAAGATGAGATTGACATCAGCACCGGTGTTAACATTGTCGGAGCCGGGCAAAAGTTTGTCAGTTAACATAGATGCCTCAGGAGTTGGTCTTGGATGTGTATTAATGTAGGAGGGCAGACTAGTAGCTTACTTATCCAAATTTCTGATACATGTAACGGCCCTAAAAATCTAATTCGTGCCACGTGCCATTTCAGGGTCGTATGTGGGACCCACTCGTCATAATCCGGATTGAAATCGACGCAAAATAGGGTCAAGTTAAGGTTTAGACGCGGTGTACCCGTGTTTCGGAGTGCAATGGTATTTTCATCAATTTTTGGCGAAAACAGAATATTTTTTGGGGTTTATTTCAGACATAAAAATCGAGTAGATAATTTATATATATATATATATATATATTTGCATTTAAACGGAAGAGAGAGAGAGAGAGAGAGAGAGAGAAAGAGAAAGAGAAAGAGAGAGATCGGATGAGGGAGAGAAATAAAGAGAAATAGAGGGAGAGGAGAGAGAGAGAGAGAGAAGAGAGAGAGAGCGGGAAAGAGAAAGAGAGAGACGACGGAGAGAGATAGGGGAGTAAGCGCGGCGGAGCTCGGCAGCGGCGAGCCCAAAGCAGGCGCGGACGGCGGTTCGCGGGCGACGCGGTGGTGGCGCGAAAGGCGGCTCTACCGAGATGGAAGTCCGGTCTAGCTAGCGATCGCAATGGCGGTTGAAGCGAAGCCGCGGACGGCCAGCAGCAGAAGCAGCGGACGAGGTGGCGCGGGCGTGACGATGACGAGCAGCGGCACGGTCCACCAGGATGCCGGCGAGGAGGAGCGGCTCCAGGCGAAGCGGCAACTGCGCGGCTCCAAGAACGGCAACGAAGGCTCCAACAATGCAGCAATGCAGAGCTAATGCTGCAAGCGATCACTGACGGCGGGGCGACAACGGCGCATGGGAATGGCTTAGAGCAACGACGCGTTCTCGAGCCGATCGATCCCCGACAAGACAACAACAGTGGACAAGGCGTCGTGACTTCAACGAAGCTCGACGACGCGATGGGTTTCTCGCGAAGAAGACGAAAGGCGTAGGCCATGGTGAGGTCCTATACCATATTTTGATGTTGGGATCGAGTGATTTCGATTTAATCGCGAACATATTGATTTGAATGACTTAAGTAACTTAATTGGTATAAATGGACACCAAGGACTTAGGAGGCTATAGTCGGGTGTCGGGTGCGCATATCGAGGCATAAGCGAGACGTTTTGAGGATGATTCACGATTTCTCAAGGTAAGTAAAACTAGCTAGGAAATGCACAGTATTTCATTTGAGCTTATATTTTATTGATATTGTATTGTGTCCCTTCATTGGAATTTCCACCAACTTATGAGTGTTCGAGAGCCAAGTGAGTCATACGAGTGTCTCTCATTGGAGTGGTTGTCGTTTGCAACCGGGGCCATGACCTCGAGTCACTTGAGTATTTGGTCGGAATGAGATGTGTTTTATCCGGGGCACCGTTGATATCAGTCATTTGCGACGGTCTAGGTACAGCAGGCGATGCCGTGTCCTAAGACCCGAGTCTGCTTGGCGTTGCCGCGACACCATGACCCCGACCATGTGGCACCCGCACTCGGGGGTCTTGGACTACTTGGGCACCTCTCAATTGTTTCCTTTGACACTCATTTCTCGTTGTACTTTCATTCTTACAGTCTTATTATCATGCATTCCATACAGCTTTCTTTTTATCCGCATGACTTTTAGTCTGCTTCATTTATTTTGAATTATTGTTTAGATCCTACTGGTTTTTACTTACCTAGACTCGGCATTCTTGTGTTTGACCGAGTGCAGATCCACAGCCGAGCAAGGGCAAGATGCCGACATTTGGAAATATACCGTCGTACACTTTTGTAGGTTTTTGATGTTTTTGTATTACTTATATATGTTATCACACTTGGGATACTTATTTGGGTTGAGAGATACACACGACTGATATATCATTTTTGCTTAGTTATAACACTTGACACGAGATGTACATGTTTACAGGGTTCCACAATTAGGTTGTCCAACTCTTTTACAATTATTGTTGAGTTATTTAATGTATTATTTGCTTCCGCTAATTTGTAAAACTTGAAAAATACTAATAACTCAACTTAAAATTTTGAATTTACTTATAATGATGGATTGGAAGGCTGACTAGGCTTGCGTTGACCTTGCAGACTGGCTCGGGGGTCCACGTGGGCTTAGGCCGGGGAGGGCCCAGTTTGTGGGAAACTGGGGCCGTCACAGTTGGTATCAGAGAATAAGGTTTTACATCTAGCTCTTGATTAACCCACAACCAGCATAAGACACAAATTAAAAATAGAGTTAGGACACGGTTGGAACTTAAAGTGGAACCCTATGATCCTGACTTAGAGTCTTAGTTGGGAAGTAAGGAGAGTTGGGGAAATTAAAATTTGGACTATATGCGCTATTTGATGTATTGTATATTATTACTATAGATAGTTATATCATGATCGAGAAATCGCATTCTTTGTATATTGCGATGGTCTATCAGCCTGAGATCACCGATACCGGTCCGAGTGACGTTCAGGAGATGTTAGATGCAATGTCCCAGCTAGTCACCTCACATGGCCAGCAACTTCGGGGGATTCTCCGACTTTTGAGAGCACGTGCTACAACATCGCCTTCTACATCTGCAGCAGCAGTACCAAGTACTCAAGGCGGGAGTACACGACAATACAGGCTGCTGTTACGACTCCTACAGCGCCGACCAGACCGAGGGAGTACAGGTTCAAGCTGAAAGATGACCACCTACACCTGATACATCGGCGGATTATACGTCGAACACACCCACTGATGGGAGCACTCGAGTGTTAGCTGAGGAGAGGCAGTCTCGCGAGTTTCAGATACATCATCCGGAGAAGTTTCACGGTGGTACGGATCTCGGAGCAGCGGAAAAATTTATGCGGAGTTACGAGAAGATCCATGACGTCTTGGCCACACCAAAGCATATGAGGCCGAGCATCTCATCAGCTTTGTTGTTCGAGGAGGCTGATGTTTGGTGGCGTAGCATGGTGGCTACAAAGGGGAAATCCAAGGACTGGGCTGAATTCAAAGAGAGGTTCAACCAAAAGTATTTCCCTCATGCAATCTAGAACATGAAGATGACCGAGTTTCAGAACATGCGACAGGCGGCTGACGAGACAATGATGCAGTATATGGGCCGATATTTGCGGTTGATGGACTATGCCCGAGGCATAGCTGATACGGACACTGACCAGGCCTACTACTTCATGAATGGCCTCTTGGGTGAGATCGGGTCGGTGGTGGTGACCACAGCTCCAGGGACTTTATAGGAGGCGTATGAGAGGAACTTGGCCAGTAAGACTTTTCAGAGCACTGGTAGAGTAGACGCAGCTCCACCACTAGCACAGCCAGATGTCAGACCCGGAGGTGACGGAAGGAGGAAGAGACCTAGACAGTAGAAGTCAAGGGATCGAGCTCAAAGTGTGGGGTTTGTTGCATCTCCACCATATGCAGCGCATATTGCGCCAATACCATCTGCTCCAGTACAGGATGATATCAGCGCACCACAGGTGCCGGAATCGTCAGGTTCTCAGCGACAGCAGTATCGGAGGACTGAGGGAAGTGGCAGAGGCAGTGGTCAGAGGCAGAGGTATGGACGAGGACAGAGTGTTCCATCTGGATCGGGATTTCAGCGTACTTGTTGGGAGTGTGAACAACCAGGTCAATTCGCCAGTACGTGTCCACGATTGGGCAGAGGGCAGCCACAGCAGAGTCGGGAGCAGGTTCATTCAGTTGTCGAGCCAGATCCGACTGCTACCCTTAACTTGTTTTATTTTCGATCGCTTAGTTGATGAGTTGGGTTTGAAACCCACTAGACTAGAAAGACAGACGGGCAATCAAAAAGGACTGATTCACATTTTCGCGGATATACTGAGGATGTGTGTGTTAGAGACGGTGAACCAGGTCAATGGTACCAGATTCGCCAAACATGCGTACTTAAACCCCAAGGCGCGTGTTCTAGTCTAGAGAGGCAAAAGATTGTTCCCAATATATGTTTCGAGGATGTTGCCCTGCATATATTAGGGGAAGGACATAGATGGTATGGGAGGTCGCATAGGTGCACCCACACTGCTTTGGAGGTCTCGGAGGAGCCCAGCTCGACGCGGAGGAGCCCAGCCCGCTGGCTTAGACCGGCAGCGGTATGGCCTTGGGGGAGTATGGCCTTGGGCCTTCATAAAAAAAGGTGAACTACTTCAATTTCGAGGACGAAATTCTAATTAGTTGGGAAGACTGTAACGGCCCTAAAAATCTAATTCGTGTCACGTGCCATTTCAAGGTCGTATGTGGGACCCACTCGTCGTAATCCGGATCGAAATCGACGTGAAATAGAGTCAAGTTAAGGTTTAGACGCGGTGTACCCGTATTTCGGAGTGCAATGGTATTTTCGTCAATTTTTGATAAAAAATGAGGTATTTTTCAGGGTTTATTTCGGACATAAAAATCGAGTAGATAATTATATATATATATATATATATTTGCATTTAAATGGATAAGAGAAAGAGAGAGAGAGAGAGAGTGAGAAAGAGAGATCTGATGAGGGAGAGAAATAGAGAGAAATAGAGGGGAGAAGAGAGAGAGAGAGACGACAACGGAGAAAGTGAGGGGAGCAGCGCGGAGGAGCTCCCGGCAATGACAGAGCCCAAAGAAGCGGACGGCGGTTCGCGGCGCGACGCGGTGGCATGGGCGGCAGCTCTACCGAGACGGAAGTTTGGCCCGGCGGCGATCGCGCGCGCGATTGAAGCGAAGCCGCGGACGGCCAGCAGCAGCGGCGAACGAGGTGGCGCGGGCGCGACGACGACGAGCATCGGCACGGTCCACCGGGACGCCGGCGAGGAGGAGCGGCTCCAAGCAGCAGCGGCGGCGGCAGCGGCAGCAGCGCGCCAGCTGGCCAGCAGCGCGCCGGCGAGCGCAGCAAGAATAGCGCGCAGAAGCTGCGCTGCAGCGACAATGGCGACGGCGACGGCAGCGACGCGGGGAAAGGCTTGGAGCAACAGTGCGTTCCCCGGCCGATCGATCCGTGACAAGACAACAACAGTTGACAAGGCGTCGTGACTTCGACGAAGCTCGACGACGCGATGGGTTGCTCGCGAAAAAGACGAGAGGCGTAGGCCATGGTGAGGTCATATACCATATTTTGGTGTTGGGATCGAGTGATTTCGATTTAATCGCGAACATATTGATTTGAATGACTTAAGTAACTTAATTGGTATAAATGGACACCAAGGACTTATGAGGCTATAGTCGGGTGTCAGGTACGCATATCGAGGCATGAGCGGAACTTTTTGAGGACGATTCGCGATTTCTCGAGGTAAGTAAAACCAACTATGAAATGCACAGTATTTCATTTGAGCTTATATTTTATTGATATTGTATTGTGTCCCTTCATTGGAATTCCCACCCACTTATGAGTGTCCGAGGGCCAAGTGAGTCATACGAGTGTCTTTGATTGGAGTGGTTGCCGGCTTGCAACCGGGGCCATGACCTCGAGTCACTTGAGTATTTTGTCGGAATGAGATGTGTTTTATCCGGGGCACCGTTGATATCCCTCATTCGCGACGGTCTAGGTACAGCAGGCGATGCCGCGTCTTAAGACCCGAGTCTGCTTGGCGTTGCCGCTACCCCGACCCTATGGCACCCGCACTCGGTGGTCTTGGACTACTTGGGCACCTCTCAATTGTTTCCTTTGACACTCATTTCTCGTTGTACTTTCATTCTTACATTCTTATTATCATGCATTCCATACAGCTTTCTTTTTATCCGCATGACTTTTAGACTGCTTCATTTATTTTGAATTATTGTTTAGATCCTACTGGCTTTTACTTACCTGCACTCGGCATTCTTGTGTTTGACCGAGTGCAGATCCACAGCCAAGCAAGGGCAAGACGCCGACATTTGGAAATCTACATTCGTACACTTTTGTAGGTTTTTGATATTTTTGTATTACTTATATATGTTATCACATTTGGGATACTTATTTGGGTTGAGAGATACACACGACTGATATATCATTTTTGCTTAGTTATAACACTTGACACGAGATGTACATGTTTACAGGGTTCCACAATTAGGTTGTCCAACTCTTTTACAATTATTGTTGAGTAATTTAATGTATTAATTGCTTCCGCTAATTTGTAAAACTTGAAAAATACTAATAACTCAACTTAAAATTTTGAATTTACTTATAATGATGGATTGGAAGGCTTACTAGGACTGCGTTGACCTTGCGAGACTGGCTCGGGGTCCCCGTGGGCTTAGGCCGGGCGGGGTCCAGTTCGTGAGAAACTGGGGCCGTCACAAGACCCTACGAGGGTAAAATCCAGTGCATGACTTAGAGCTCGCAGTAGTCATATTTGCATTGAAGGTACGGAGGCACTATCTCTATGGAGAGAAGTTCATTTTATACATCGATCATTAGAACATGCGGTACATTTTCATTTCAGAGAGATCTGAACGTGCGTCAGAGGAAATGGTTTTAGTTACTAAAGGACTATGACTTCACCATTAAGTATCACCTTAGTAAGGCTAATGTCGTAGCTGACGCATTGAGCAGGAGCGGGATCGACAGTCAGACTGTTGTATGATGCATGGCACATTACTATGGACTGTTATGGGCGACATCGGTCGTGTGTATGACAGATATTCCTATTACAGATGAGCCATGTATTTGTTGTCAGATGAGGGTTCTTACACTATCTATTGAGCGAGTAGTAGAGTGACAGAGGGCAGATGGAATGTTTGACTTATTTAGCTGGCTGGCATAGGATCTCGAATGTATAGATTGGTCGGAGATAGCATATCACTATTTGAGACACGGAGGCAGATTGTTGGTACCGCTATTCAAGAGTTACGATATGGTATTTTGGAGGACGCCCAAAGATCTCGTTACAAAGTTCATCCTTGATGGACCAAGATATATCATGATCTTAGATGGCTATTTTGGTGGCCATGGATGAAGGCTTGAAGGCTAGCGTAAACACATATGTCAGGAGTTGTCACATCTGTTAGCAGGTGAAAGTTAAGCACAAGAGACCGAGAGGTTTATTACAGTCATTGCCCATTCCACAGTGGAAATGGGAGCACGTCACTATGGATTTCGTCAGTGGACTACCATAGACTTCCAGGAGACACAACGCCGTCTAGGTAGTGATCGATAAACTGACGAAATTGGCACACTTCATACTCATTTCGATGAGGTACATGTTCCCACAGTTTAGCACTCTATTCGAGAGGGAGATTATTAGACCGCATGGGGTGTCAGTCTCTATTGTGTATGACAAAGATCCCAAATTCACTTCTAGGTTTTGGGAGAGCATGTAGGAGCAGTTTGGCATGAGGTTGCAGTTTAGTGCATCTTACCACCCTCAAACCGACAGCCAGTCGAAAAGATTGATACAGATTTTAGAGGACATGCTCAGGGCTTATATATTGTAGTTTGGGGGCTTCGCGGGAGGATTATCTACCTTTATTTGGGTTTGTCTACAACAACAACTATCAGGCGAGAATCGGGATGCCTCCGTTTGAGGTGTCGCATGGGAGGCCCTGTAGATCACCTGCGTGTCAGGCATAGCCAGATGATACAGTGACTGTTGGGCCAGAGATAGTTGTTGACCATACGGAGAAGATTCAACATATCAGGTAGAGACTTCAGGCAACCCCGGATAGATAGAAGAATATGTGTGGATAAGTATCAAGAAATTCTAAGCTATGAGGAGGGCGACATGGCATATCTGAAGGTTTCCCATTGGAAATGTCAACATAGATTTGGGATTAAGGGGAAACTAGCGCCGAGATTCATTGGACCATTTAGGGTCGCAGCACGAGTTGGCAATGTGGCATATAGATTGGACTTACCGCCACATTTAACTGGGGTTCATCCGACATTTCACATTTCTATATTGAGGCTCGCTAGGTCATGACCGAGACCGTTGGTTGATGTGAGACAAATTGAGGTTTAGTCTTACGCGACTTACGAGGAACAACTATTGGAGATCTTGGACCCCAAGATACAGAATCTGCGGAACAGGGAGATCCCTCGAGTATTGGTTTGTTGGCAACATCATGGGACTAAGGGACTCACTTGGGAGCTCGAGTCTACTATGCAGGAGCATTATCCTCAATTATTCCACGGTATGATCATTTAGTTGTACCTAAATTTCGGGACAAGATTTTCCATAGTTGGGAAGAATTGTAGCAGCCCGTTTTATTAACACCGTTATTATTACTTAATTACATATTAGGATGCTAGCTCGGATCCAAGTGGACGCTACAGATAGGCTAAGGGCATGCTTGATTAGGTACTAGTTATATATTGTCGAATTGGTTGCTTTTATTGCATTGTATTTCAATTAATATGGCATAAATCATCGCATGTTTGTAAATATCATGTTATGTCGAGTGAGATGGTGTGACAGGTAATCGCCTCATAAAGTATGTCGATGTGGGTATCAGATAGGTGTAGTATGGGTACACTAAGTCTTATAATACTAACTTGAATAAAATGACTAAGAATCAAGGTGAATATGGCATAAAATGAAGAATCAAACTTTAGGCTAAGTCAAAATAATTGGGCACATCAAGTATTGGTGCTCCTCGAGATACGTGTCGAGACGCTGGGCACTGGGTGTCGGGTAGTCGAGAGTGAATAAAACTACAATTGGATTAATTATGTATTAAATATATTAACTATATTATTGTTGTACCTAAGTTGGCTATTTAAAAAGAATTAATTTGATTTGCCTATAGTTTGATCAAATTAAATAAAGGCAATTGATGGGCATTAGGATGATCCTAAAATGTGTAATACTAGGTTGTTTAGTGTTTCAACGAAGTCATTAAATTGTGTGTGACTGCCTTGACAAGGACAACAAGATCATCCTCGGCATACGTGTACACAATTGATCTAAACACAACATATAAATAGCATGAATTAGTGGGAAAATCAACATGCACCAACCATCATCTTCAAACTCCTAAACTGAAGAGCAAAATTCAAGGATATAGAGGGCTGAATTTCCACTGGAGTTGGAGTGGGAGATCAGAATTAATGACACAAAATCAAGGTAATGCACTCCCTCTCCATCAATTTCATCTTCTTGAATTCGTGTGTGTATGTATGTCCATGGAAGTGAGCTTGAAATTTGGGGTTTTAATGGTGATTTTTGTTGTTATTGTTATTGTTGTTTGATTGTTGTTGTGATGATGATCAAAAGAGAAGAGAAGAAAAAAGAATTTAAAGCAATTCGTCTATGCTTGAAACAAAATTGAGGGGGGGAGGAGGCACGCACGCACCTGGGACCAGCTAAATCGGGCCCAACCCTTATTAAATATTTTAAAAGTAATTTAAAAATTAAAATAAATACAAAATAATTAAAATAAATTATAGAAAAATAGATTAAAATTACATAAAATCCAGAAAAATCAGAGAAAATATAAGAAATTGGGAAAAAGGTTAAACATTGGATTTCAAGAATTTTTTTAGCGTTTGGCACCCCGGTATAACTCGAAAAATGTGTCACAAACAAAAATTGAAATAAAATTCTAATTTTTAGTTTAATATTAATAATTTAACTTAATGTGGCTATAAATCAATTAAAATGATACATTTGGACTTTAGGGAACTAAAGGGACTGTCGCTCGGGTACTGGGTCTAAACGGGGTCGGATTCGAGAGTTCGGGAAAGTCGGAGCGCGTGTTTGAGGTTTGTAAAACCAATAGGGACATCACTTGAGTATTTAATTGTTGTTTTTAATTGCTTATGTCCATTCTTGCATACCATTCTATTCCACACTATTTTGGACTGTTGGCTAAGGTTACTCCCGACGGTACATTCATTGTATGTTTATGGCACGTTAAGATGCAGCACATGTGACCAAGCCCTTGGTGAATTGCGACCCGAGCTGCTGATTAGTGCACGTGTCGGTAAAGCGTAGGTATCGACCAATCACCGCGAGGAACCAAGTGAAAGAGTAGTGGGGGCACCCACTGAATGGATCCTGGGGATTCGAAGTACAGTCTAGTCTGATCGGGACAAGCACACACTTTATTTATCCACTTGTTGTGTATGCATGCGATGATCCATTTACAGTTGCATGTTTATATTTCCGTATGTTTATTTAACATTTTCTTTGGCTTCCTATTTACATATATGCTCAGTGAATCTCCTTGGGATTTTACTCACTGGACTCATCATCTATTTTGTTGTGACGGCTGAGTGCAGATCCTAGTATGAGTAGGGTCAAATGATCCTAGGCCACTATCTCCGATTGCCTATTGTCTAGGACACTCTCGTACTTGTTTAACTTTTTGATATTTTGATTTATTGTGGGTATCAGGGAGACTAGAGAGACATTGTACAAATATATATATATATATATATATTTCATGTTTTTATGTCAGATCGCCTTATATAAAGAGTATACTATTTTAGGGTTTTCCACATTAGGATTTATGCTTTATCACACACAACATATATATATATATATATATATTTCATGTTTTTATGTCAGTTTAAGACTTCCGCTGTTAATTTACTACTTACTATTTGCAATTGATTAAAACACAAGCCATTAGTATAATTCGCAAACTTCGGAAATAAAAGACTGTAACATAACTTAGAAAGGATATATTGTGGCGCCCACATGCCCCGAGGCCACCCCAGAATGTTGTCGTGTTGTGCGCTCCTCGCCTGGTGGGCCCATCTTCACATGTCCGGCACCTGTCCGTCCGGCTCATGTCTCGATTATCGTGTCCACGTGTGTGTTATCCATGTAGTTAGTTAAAATTTCATATTTTCTTAAGTTATTCCCTAGAGTATTTAAAGTTCCTTAATTTCAACTGTTTGTAATTTATTCGAGTCATAGCCATGCCAGTGGTTTGTATTTTACAAGTTACCAATAGTTTAGCGGAAGCCTTAATTTGATGCAAGTAAACTATAGTAAATTAGCATGATAAATATTATTCATAAGAGCATGTCCTACTATGGAAAATCGAAAAAATACTTTGTATATAGGCGACAGTGCCATAAAACAATGTATATATATATGTACAGTGTCACTATAGTATCCCAATACCTTAAATGTTACAAAATATCAAAATAAACACGTACAAGTATGTCCTCGACGGTGGGCAATCAGATGCAGTCTCCTATGATTCCCTTGCCCCTATTGGTACTAGAATCTGCATTCAATCATCACAAAAAAATAGATGACGAGTCCAGTGAGTAAAATCCCAAGGAACCCCTCTGAGCATTCGCATAATAAAGTAAGGAAATGCAAGAAATACTATTAAGTAAACATGCGGAATGCAAAGACAGTCAATTGTAATTTGCTCATCGCATGAATAACTAACATATAAGCTAAACAAAAGTGTATGTGTTCGCTCCAGATGGACTACACTGTACTTCGAGTCACCAGGATCCCACTAGTGGATGCACCCAACTGTCCTAATGCTGGTCCCTCGCGGTGTTGGCCAAATCCGCAGAGTCATTGACACGTGCACCAAGGGCAAGCTCGGGTTGCCATTCACCAAGGTTCGGGTCACACGTGCCACAATCTAGCGCATCATGAACATATAATAAAGAATCCGGGGGTAAACTCAACCTACGTCCAAGTACGGAATGGAATAGTAGAAACAGCAGGAAATGATAAAAATGGAACAAAAAGCAACATCAAATACTCAGAGTTCTTCAATTGGGTTTTACAAACCTCAAATCACTCTCCGAACTCCTCAAACTCTCATATCCGACCCGACAAGCTCCTCGACACCGAGCTACGATCCACTAAGTCCCTGAAGTCCAATTTTTATAAGTTTAGGTTGTTTGCAAGTGTTTAGAAATGTATTAAGTTGGAAATCATCAAAACAACCCTTAATGTTCAGGTTCATCTGTCATTAGCGCGCTAATAGGTCTACCTAGCGCGCTAGGTGGAGTTAACGCGCTAGGGAATCAATATAGCGCACTAGTATTCTTCATTTTGAGAAACAATTGAGAGCCCAGACTGGTTAGCGCGCCAACCAGCCTAGTTAGCGCGCTAATTGCCTTCTGTGGCAGAATTCTCAAGTCGAGAATTAAAACCTAATATTAGTAAACACGTGATCAAGATGTCTATAACATTACGCTCATAATCAATATAAATTCTAACCATAGCATTTTTTATATTCAATTTCTAATCATGTTCATAGCATAGCATTCATACCATAGGATCCATTAAAAGTCTTCATCTCCAAGACATCGAGGTGGAGTGAAAAATTAGAAAAATTCGCCTATCTTACTTTAATTAGGGATTACAATATGAGAACTGGATAGAAAGAATGCAACCTAGGTGAAATAAACTCCCTTGGATTATTTCTCCATTGTTAAAACTCAATTTAAATTCCTTACAATCAGTTAGAGTAATTTAGTTTTTAATCTCCATTTAATAATCAAAATCAAAGTTGTCTAACTTACTATCTTAATTAGATTACAATTAGCACTAAACAGTCCTTGTAGATTCGATAAACCCGATGCCAACACTAGTTGGTGTCATTATTACTTTTGCGTTGTCGTACACTTGCGGCTCGTATCATGAATATCATACAGTCTGAAGTTAAAAAGTTTAATGGATGTGTACGTCAAGTTGAATACACGGGTCCAAGTTGTGCATCTAATGAAGATATCATAAGTGATTTTTATTCGATGAAAGTAATTTTTTAGTTATTTTTATAAGTTTCTTTCACTTTCGATATTATTAAACTTGTGCTCAAATTAATGTACAAATAAATCAGGCAAAGAAGATGTTTGCAAAAAAATAAAGTTTAAAAGAGGATTTACATTTGATCACGTTTGGGACATTGTCAAAGACTATGAGAAGTTCAACGACATTAAGCCCAAGAAAAAATGTGTTTCCCAACTGCCATTTGAAAATCACGACTCATCCCAGTCTGAAAATCCAACTCCCAAGTCTATCCAATCGACATCTCCTGGTTTGTCATCCCTCTCGCTCAATTTAAAAGACTGATGATATCGATGACATTCAATCACAATGTCCAATTGGAATAAAAAAGCAAAGTCAAAAAGAAAAATGGATGAGGGCATGTCACCTATTGCAAGTGAGGAAGAATGTTTGCCTATGTGTGTATGATGTAAGTATGACTTTAGCGGTGGAGCTAAAGTGGTATGGCTCCATTTGAGACTCTACGCGATAGGCCTTGTAATTATGGTAAGTAATGATATTAAGACATTAGAGTCGATGATTGTTTAAGAATCACATAGAGGAAGCCAAACAGATTAGACAATAGTTGGATTAGCACTAGATAAACTGATTGGTCATGCAAACTACCACAGAAGAGCACTCAAGTTAAAATATAAGGACACTATAGATTCATGGTAAACAGACATATGCACTCAAACATTTGTTTCTACTTAATCTAGTCAAGGGCGTAATTTTCTTCTAATTTCGATGACGAGATTTTCTTTTAGTTGGGAACACTATAACGACCCGTATAATCACGAAGTAAAAATACGGGTCGTTACACAAGTTATTTGAATATTTGGACGATTAATTTGGATAATTAACGCTAACTTGCAGTTACCATACCATCTGAGCAAAACGAGGTAAAAAGGTTGGTCGTGAAGGAAACGAAGGAAGAAAATAAAGTTTTGTTGAAGGATGTTGATTCTATTAAGGATCTAATCTTACGTGCATTTTTTATCAGTAAGCAAACAAAGATTTTACAAAAAAAGGCTGGACAAGAAGGTTGTCATGTCACATCTTCAGTATTGACTCGTGTTTAAATGATATCATATCTCAAAGAGCATATTTACGAGACTAGTTTTATCACATCTACATATGTGGATTTTATATGTTGCATGTAATGGGCCATTAGCGTACGTCACGTTTGCGTTTAGCATGTGTTTATTGTAGGACCGCTGGTAGGATTTTTTTTTATTTGACCATAAAGATTTTTATGATCCTAATGTAGTATGTAGTATGTTTTTGGTATTTATACGTCCCTTTAGTTATTTACAATTTAAGATTTTAATATATAATTAATGTTTTAAAAAATAAGATCAAATATCATTTTTTAACAAAAATACGATAATTACAAGTGAAAATGTATATAAAAATATAAAACGATAATCGAATGATTAATTAGTATAAATAGATTAGTATATGTCTTTAATTACTAATATAAATATTAATTGCATTTACAAAAAAATTTGACGAAAAATTTAAAAAAACCACAATATAAGATGATACAAGAATGTAGTCATGTAATTAATTAATATAATATAATTAATTAATCAAAATAAGTATATTAAAGTTTGAAAATTAACTAATTAATTAATCTAATATAATATAAACTAATTCGGTGTCAATAGTTTTTTTTTTGAGTTGGAAATAAGATAAATACAAACCATATAAGAAATAAGATAAAATAATTATCAAAAAATAAAAAAACAATAAAAAATACTCAAATACATATAGCGTTGATGAATAGCGCACTGCTACTTGAGCGGTGCACTATTCATATGTGCCATCCTACAGGGATGGCACTAAAATTTGGTTTGGCGTCTTCAAGAGCGCTGGTTGGAGACGTTCTAAGTATCTATTTCATTGACTTTACTGTTACATTCAAAAATAGGAGGATGGGTGTCCGAGTGTGGATTAGTCGATGTGGTTAGCGCCGAACACTAAGGAGAAACAAAGAAAAAAAAATATTGGAGAAAGGGCCAATGCTAACCGCACAGCTCGTTGGCACAATAAGTATCTGTTGGACAGAGATATTTGAAAAGGAAATAGTTTTGGGTCTTTATAAAAATGTTACATAAATATTAACCACAACTAGGAAATAATTGTTTAGTAGTAGGTCTACAACAACATGTTGGATGGCCACATTGGTTAGGCTCTCTGACCTGCCTTAATTTTCTTGAGGAATTCGCCCACCCCGAAGCTAAAGCTTGCACATGAGCGATTAGTCTCTCCACATTCGCTTCAAGACTTGTAACAGGCCTATATATATATATATATATATATATATATATATATATATATATATACACACAAATTTAACTTAATAGTGGAGTGACTAGAAATGCATTCTTTTAATTTTTTATTAGAATATATCAGAAAGGTTCTTAATTGAACATGTACAAAGTAATGTCACAATACACTTCCAACAAAAATTATAAGGAAAATAATCAGCCTGAGGTCTCAGCTATACAAGTAAACGAATTAACTTTAATTCCTATAAGAAAATAGAATAACTTTAGATTTTTGCTATACAGGTACTACAAATGATCTGCAAGAGAACGTACTGTCAAAAGAATTTTACTTATCTTTCTTTTCATTTGCCAATCTGAAATCCAGATGAGTCAAAACGTTTGTTTGATCCATGAAGCTAACCCCAACTAATCTGGAATTGCCAATCCAAGATTGCCTGGATTCTCGCATTTCACTTCATTAGACCAGTCTCCAGGCCTACATAAACACAAATGCTTCATTGTTAAATGCAAACACACCACAAAGAAAATTTCCAAGTCTTACAATTGTTGAAACTTGTTCACAAAATTGTCCAATACAAATATTTCATTCTTTTTGGGTCACCTATCAAAGGAAAGAAAAAATTCTTCATTAAAATATCCTTCTTTGGTAGTTACCTGAATTCGGCCATCAGAAGTACCGACCACAAGAACCTCTTCATCCTGGTCAACCGCCATGCAAATTACTTTGCCATTTGTTCTAGTTTGCAGTGTTTCTACTCTGTTTCGCTTTCTTTTACACCAGACTTCTACAGTTCCCATCTTGCCTCCCAAATAAATGAGGTCGGAGCTTATAAGCATTGATCGTGGTTCTAATGTAGATGGCAGAGAGCCAGCTAGATTGAAATTTGAAGCACTCCATATCTTCTCAACAATTAGGGAAATAAAATATAAATCAAATTGGATAAAAACTCTTAGGATTTATAGGACTCATATATAACATGCTTAAATCTCCAAAATTAGCATTGGTAGGACTAAAAACATTAAGGGAGCTAGCACATATTAGAAATAGACAGTACATGGATGTTATTTCCTCGGAGGTTACAGAAAACAGGCACACGATGACAATGCGCACGAGATTAGTACAAAGTCCTATTTCGAAGTTTATTATGTCAGGTGATAAGCAATCTATCAAGCATATTGTATAGCAAGCTGATAGACATGCTCTTTCATGCTGAAGCTTTCAAATAAGTGATCAAGAATGCTAAGGCTAACATATAAAGTAAATTTCCATAAGTAAACAGCATTCTGCTGAAGTGAAGGCAAAGTTTGCACAAGTTTGGTGATTTTATAGGTTTCGCATCAAGGGCCAAATTCATGGTGCTAACTAATTTAATCGATCATAATAATCTAAATGTGAAATTGAACTTGTAGTAGATGCATAAATTAATGTAATCAGACCACTAAATTTGTAGCTTTTTACCTTCACAGCCGCTCCATCTGTAGAAGTGCTTGCTGAATAGATCATGCCATCAGACACACTCAATGCATGAATTGGATTTGCTTTTCCAATTAATTTACGGGTTCCATTTTGAATGGTACGGATGGTTTCCGTAGCCAAATCAATTTCCTATAAATTATGCATGATTATATCAGCATTAATATAACAAGAAAAGAGGCTTCAAAAAAAATAAAATAAAATGAGTGTTTATCAAAATCCACTGACTTGAGGCCACTGAGGATTCTATAAAGCTCTTGTACCTGCATACTGCTGTCATTGCATCCACAGTATAGTTTCCCCTGTACAAGCGCCATGCACTTCACGGATTTGTTAGGGTTGAATAACTTGGAGTCTCCATTCCATGAATAAACCTAATATGAAAACAACACAGCTGATCACAAAGACTGCAAGTAATATTTCTCTCCATGCATGTGAGAAAGAACTTGGATATGATCCTCCATTTCACAATTATAATCTTAATTTGTAACTCATTCTTATTTGCAGAAAGTAGAAACCAAATTAAGAATGCAAGTAAATCTTCAAATGCCATGATAGCCTTATGGTTCTGGAAATAAGATAGCATTCTTTTACAAAACTAGATAAATATACATGATAGGATCATAGGAATGAGACATATTGCATGTACAAGCAGTTAGAATTGACAATATGTTTTTAAAGGAAAAGGAAATACTATTATAAAACTAAAACATGGTTTTATTTGTGTTTCAACTTTTTTTATATGATCATGTTTCAGAAATATCTGGCCTAGTTTTCGTAATGAGACGTTCACATTCTAGTGGGCTTAAATTAAGGTCTGATTTAAAAATGAAGGATACCTTGATACCAGCTCCATGTGGAACGAAGCACAAGATGTTATTAGCAACAGCCATAGCAAGAACTTGGTCTTTCACATCATGAACTTGTATGCATTGGATTAGTTCATTTCCAACAGCCCATACCTGTCAAATGGTAATCAGCAACTTTTAGAGTAGCACGATGCTAACAGACTATACAACAGTTTGCTCAAGAATTACTATTACCTTTACAGTTCTATCAAGAGAGCCAGTATACAATCTGTCGCCAGATTGTAAAATTGCCAAGCTGGTGATTCCCTTCATATGTTTCCGAATTTCTTGAATAAGATGAATGCGATTACCTATACAACTCCAGACCTTCACATTTTTAAACAATGTCAGAATTAAAGAATTCAAATCCTTTTGAGCTTCAGCTGCAGTTCTGGTCTGAAATATTATAAGCTATCCTTGTGCACTTAATTCCAATAATCATCCCAAGCAAAGTAGATATCTAATTTTGTTAAAATTAGGGACTACATTACTCTTTGCAAGAATCTGCATTTTTAAAATTCTGATAAATCTGTCAGTTATTCTGAACAGTTGGACTTCTCTCCATGTTTCTCTCAATAGCTTTCATAATTTTAGTTAGTTCAATGGAGGTCTTTCTTTTTTCATTTAACTTTTTTTTTTGTTTTTCTTCTTTCTTTAACTCCTGCTTCACTCAAGTGTTTGTCTTGAGCGCCAAAGCGACCAATAGTGTACTCAAGGCAGCATTTCAAACTTGTTTTGAGGGCTCCCAGCATCCTCATCTTACCACCACACCAACTCCTTGTTGGCATGAAGGTCGTTCTTAATCAAATTGGATATAAACAAACAGGTAAAAAACAAGGGCAACTAGAATTGTTAATGCCTGACATGCTGATGTGCGAAGTTTCCGAAAATAAAAGAAATAAGGATAAGACATATCGGAAGAATTTCTGGCAAAACGATTTTCTTAAGAAAAATAATTATCGCTGGAAGTAGCTTCTGAGCCACCAGGAGAATTCATCAAGATATCGCTAGTTCAAGATTGGCTTTTGGTGTGTAAAATATGCGATACATCAGATAAAAGAGATTTTACATGCACAATTAACTCATGATGAGATTTAAAAATAAAAATAAAAAATAAAAGGAACAGATGACTGGAGCCACTAAATTACTGTAACTAAAATGTCAAAGGGTATTCACCTTCAACATTCCATCTGAAAGGCCAGAAAATATCTTGTCCTCGAAGCAAATAATTGACAACACCTCCACATTGCCACCACAGTCCACTTGAATCAGTTCCTTATAATTCCATATGTCCTGCCAATTTAAGATGAAATGCACATATTCGACATAAGTTAGTAGAAACAAACACAAGATGTAGGTTCATAATTGAAACAATTACTAAAAGCAGATTAATAGTTGGAGATCTGCTAAACTACTCACAACACTAGTATCCTGCCCATCAGATAAAGTTTTCAGTATCCTTGTTGCTAAGGAGGAGGACTTCTTCAGCTCTCTGAGACTTTTCAACATATCCTTCATGTGGGGAGTTAGATCGCTCAACCCTTCTGCAATTCACAACATTAGAGTCAGGCCTATAATGGTTGCCTTTCATGTTGATCATAATGAGAGAGGATTTTAACTAATATGGAGAGCCAAACCTGATGATACATTATCAAACACTAAAAGAATACAAATACATTATGCCAGACTTCTTATAAATAACCCTTATAGGTCATGAGTTAACACTAAGTGAAGACTAATCAAACTATGAAACTATCTAACTAATTATTATTATTCCAGAGTTGTTACCAACCAGGATCTTGAAGAAAGCTGCTGAGAGCAAGCATGGCAAGGGCTTTATCTTCGACATCTCTTGCAGATTTGAATATTGAAATAGATTGCTTGAGCAAGCAAACTCGAGCTGCACCACGTATCCCGGTGTCTGGTAAAACAGTAAGCATATTTGTGAGCCAAGTGGCAGACACAAAACATGCTGATGATAACTTTTTTTCTTCGCTCTTCATGCCTTCTGCTAAAGCTTCAAATAGCAGACCAAACTCATGTCCGACCAGAGCAAATGCCATCTTTCTTTCCCATTCATCAGCTGCTTTGTCTTCTGCCTGTTATGAGTTTTAAAGCAGCATTAGCAGAAAGCAAAAACGAAAGAGGAATTTCATCATGCCCGTTAATCAATAAGACAAGGAAAACCATTCTTTTAGAGGGAAAAAAATCGTTTCATGCCCATCTAAGATATAAATTAAGACTTAGAAGGGTATGATGCAAATAAAATTGATGAACTAGAGAGTATATGCATGAAGATATGTCCAGAAAAAACTGACCAATTTTTCTTGAGACTTGCCAACAGCATGGCCAAGCTGCTCATTTTGCATGACAGAGTTATACCTCCTATCAAGGCCGGCACACTTTAGAAGAAACGCTCTAGCAAGTGGCTTCCCAGAAGAAGAGAACCTGCCTTGTAGGGCCAAAATGGTCTCTGCAGCTGTTAACTGAGCTTCAGGAAAGTCTGAATTCCTGAGGCTAGAAATGAGAGCATCAATTGCCTCTTCACGATACATGCTCATCTTTCTCGGCTCTGCCTGCACACCATGCTGTTGGTCAATCTCATTATCATCATGTAACTCCTGATCTTATTAATAATTATTTGATCTGAAATTTGCTGAAATCTCAGTCAAATGCTTTCATGTTAGACTACCATTTGATGTAAAATCTATAGCAATTAAGGGCCAAATATGGATGCAATGAAGCTATTTCAATACCCCCTCTCACGTGCAACTTCAACATGCATTTGGAAAGACACTGTGGAACAAACAAATTTAAATGTAAAAGCCTTGAACCTTAGACCCCAGCTGACTAAAGTCTAAAAGTTGCAGTAAGGTGCCTAAGTTTATACCCAGCTATTTTGTAGTTTAAACTGTTCGATCGAGTATCATTCACTGCTGGACTCTTCCATATACTAATTTGAAAGGGCTCACCAATAAATTTAATGCACCATTTTAAAGGGAGATACACACTTAATCGAGCACAATGGAAAAGTTTGATCCATGTAGCCGACCCCAGTTAATTTGGGACTTAGGCTATGTTGTTGTTGTTGTATTTTAAAGGGAGATACAAACCAGGAGATCAAGCTGAAGGAGAAGACAGGCAATAAAAGGGCATTGATCCGGGAGTGCAGTCTGAAGATAAACAAGTAGGGTGTGCATTATACTGAAGGTGCCTTGCTCCTTAATTATATGTAGATTTTGCTCATTTAAAGTCCTCCTGAAGTAGAGATGAAACGATAAAGTTTATAAAGACAAACACTAATCAAGAATTAGTGAATTCATAAGAAAGCATTGCTTTGTTTTAAAATGGTTTTTTTTTTACCTGTCAAGCTTAACTAACTCGAAGAGAAAATGAACTATCTGGAACTTTTCGCTATCGGTAGCTCCAATCAAACTTTCCAAAAGTGGAGTCAATTTGGCCTTATCTGCAATGATGTTTCTACACTTCCCATCCTCCTGCATGCATCTCAACAAAATCCCCACTGCTGCAATCCTCTCTTCTGAACCCTCAGCTTCCAAAGTCCCTATTACACTCTCTACTGTCTTTGCAGAAGCAACAGAATGAGCAACCTTTGACACACTTTTCTCCTCTCCTCCTCCCAGTACTTGTTGTAACAGAAGTAAAGCAGCCGTTTTCGGCCTCACACACATGTCAACTGAGTCCCCCTCTTTATTCTTGATAATCATCAGAAGCGATTCAACCAAGTCCATTTTAAAGAGAATTGATGTTGAAGGTTTCAATAAATATATCAACACAACAGCCTCTAACAAACCTCTCTTGAACAGAGCAACCACACAGTCCACATCTGAATCAACCCTAGTGAGTGTCTGGATCACATTCTTATCCTTTGATCCTAACTCACAGAGTAGGAAGATCGTCGCCCTCAAAACCTTAGGATCAATAGAATTCAAAAGTACCTCCACAAAGCCATTGACAACAGCAGGTTTCGAGAGCAAAGCCTCAATATTATCAGACTCCATGTTGGCTTCCCGCCAGAATCTCTCTATTTGAACCACTGCTGTTTCTGCCTCAGACAGAATCTCTGACATACAGAGGTTGTTGATTGCGAGGTGTAGTTCTGTAACTGTGCCATCAGAATTGGCTTGGCTGATCACGCTTCTTGGGGACGAAGAAGTTCTTGCAGAATCGAATAATGAGGGAGTAATTTGAAGTTGATTAAGATCAGATTGGATTTGGGCCGAGCCAGGATTTTGTTCTTGCCAACTTGCAATTAGCCTTTTGAGCACATAGTTAGTTTTGGGCAATTGGGTGCTCTGCAGCTTTTGACGCGTAATTGGGCATGTTGTGTTTCCTCTATCAAGCCATTCCTGGATCGCTCTGCGCTCATAGGTCTGGCCTGTCTCGAGAGTGACTGGGTCGACAAATATGTGACTTGTTATTGGGCAAACAAAATCTTTCGGAGGGGTGTGCTTCCCTCCTGACAGGTTATCAGAATCAGTCATTTGAGGACCTGGCGAGCTGAATCAAAAGGATAACTCAATTTAACAAAGTGCTGCACAAGATGAAATCTTTGAAATGTAAGCAAAGCTTGTCTCTCAGATCACCTACCAAGTTGATTCCGAGGGAATGCTTGGGGTTTGCTTATCAAACAATGCTGCTTCTGTGTTCTTTTCCTACAAGACATAGAACCGAAAAAAACAAAAACAACAAAAAAAAAAAAAAAAAAAAAAAAATCAGAGTTTGACCTTATTGAATGCGTTCTTTGAGAGCATCGATTATCAGTGTACCTTTATTTCAGTTTCAGAATCTGTGGAATCACCATCATCGTTAGTGACAACTTCCGAAGATGATGATTCAGATTCTAATTCTGATTCAGTATCAGAATTTGAACCTGATGACGCCTGTGATCCTTTTGCAGTGGAAGCTTGATAATTGAGCAAATTTAGAGAGACCCTTTGAGGATAAAAGGGAGGAGACCATGACTTGCAATTAAAACTAGTGCTTTTACTGTAGAAATCAATATATTTTTCTTCCCCGTCAGCCCATATTGGCTGCAAACATTGACAGAGAAGACATAATTATTTGTGGGGCATAACTACAAACAAGATTAGTCTTGGAAGTACGCATAAGAATCAAAGCAGCCAATAGAAAACCAACAACTTGAAATTTTAAAGATACAGATTTACAGTGCTTGATGAATGTCAAAAAAAACTTGAAATAAAAAACTAAGTACAAGTAAGGGAAAGGGAAAGGGACAACAAGTTTATTAAAAAGAAGACACTCCAAGAAGAATCATTTAGTTAGTTAATCCATTTACTTCATGAGTCACTAAAGAATGAAAAACATGAATTCAAAATTGAGATAACAAGGAAATAATTCATCTTAATTTAAAAGTTCCCTTCTAAAAATTTGTTAATTGTTAAATAAGACTTGAGTGGTTTACTTTTGACAAAGTATAGCTGTTTTAGTGCATAGAAAACACTAGTTCTTAATTACTTATGTCACCAAATGCTTCTTCTAATTCATTATATTAACATTGATAGTGACATAATCATGGTTACATTGGACTTTACAAACCCCATTGCTTTTCTATAGGAAATTGGATCAGAAAAAATAAGCAAGGACAAGAAAGAACGTCAAGTAAGAGTAGCTACAAGAAAAAAACCAATACAACAACAACATAGCCTCAGTCCTAAATTAATTAGGGTGGCTACATGGATCATACCAAGCGTTTGTAGTCCAACGGTTAGAATAATTGCCTTCCAAGCAATAGACCCGGGTTCGACTCCCGGCAAACGCATGTTTGATCTTAATTTTAGCCGACTCCAACTAATTTGGAATTGAGGCTATGTTGTTAATGTTGTTATTGGCTACATGGATCAAATTCTTCCATTGTGCTCGATTTAGTGCAATTGATGGTGAGCTTTCCAAACCATTCAAATCTCTCCTAATTAATGCGTCCCAAGTTAACTTTAGTCTACCCCTACCTCGTCGAATTTTTTCAGTTTATATTGAGTCAAGTTTTCTGGTGGGGGCATTTGTAGGCCATCTTTGTAGGTGACGAAACCACGACAACCGCCTTTCCCTAATCTTTGTGTCAATTGGTGCTACTACTACTTGTCTTTGAGTTTTTGTATTTTTATTTTATCTTTACAAGTTTTACCACACATCCACCTAAGCATCCTCATTTCTGCTATGTTCATTTTATGTAGTTGTTGTTGTTTTACCATTCAACTACAAGAAAAAAGAAAAAAACCAATAAAATAAGATAAAATTAAAAGTTACTAGCTAGCTTCAAGTATAGAGTAACAAATGGCAAAAATAAGAAGGGTAAAAAATGAGACTAGAACCTAAGGTATTAAATATACCAACTTTGCTACCAAAAAAAAATACACCAGCTCCATAGACCAAGTCTTCTAAAATTTATAGGCTAAAGGGTTTATTATTTATTTATAAGTAACAGGCTGTTCATGGACCACGGTACTTGAAACCCATATCTTTTATGTTTATAATAGTCCAAAACAATGTCAAAAATTCATTGCAAGAAAAGTCTTGAACGGCCAAGTTTAATTTTTTGTAAAGTACAAGAAAGATCAATAAATTTGAATGTTGTGTGAATTTCCATTCACAGATACTTTCATATAATCAGAAGCCTTTTCTTTTTAATGAATAACATATTTGCATATAGGATTAACTATGCATGCTAGAAACTCTTCTTTTAAGAAGCCACCTCAACAAACAAAAATCTAAAAGAAAAAAAAAATTAAAGCTACCTTGACAAACAAAAATCTAAAAGAGAATTTTACCAAAAAAATAAGAGGAAAAAAATAAAATAAAATAAAATAAAACTGTTCTCTTAGTTCATCAAACAAAAATCTCGTTGAATCATGCCTGGCTTGTTTGGTTGAGTGAACTGCTTATAACTTGTCAAAGTTGCAAATATATACTTACTAGAACTCTTAAGCTTTATAGGCCTCAGTCCTCACCTTCTTATGAGCACTTAGACACAACAACAATCCTAATAGTTGGGTTGGGCTACATGAATCATACTCTTCTACTCCACTCGATTTAATGTCCTAGACAGCATACTTTCAAATTCGATTAATATTGGACCTCTTCATCAAGTAATACAATGAACACCAAAGGCACTAGGGGATCTGTCCAATAAAATCCTTATGTCCATATGAGTGTGTGTCAAGAATATCAATCGTCAAGAGATTCACTCCGGTGCCCACTCGCCCCACGAAAACAAGAAAGACATGCAATTTCAAACACTGCAAAACAAAACATTTTGACCTTTGAATAAATAGACCTGAAGAAAACTAAGTCGCTTATATATATATATATAAACTAGGGAATTCAAACACAATTTGAAACACATGAAGATCAAATTTGAATGCAGAACTCTAAAATCAACTATTCGTACACAAATCCAATTAATTTAATGAAGAAAACCACTGAAATCCGAAGAAAATCGCGATGAAACCCTAAAATAATCCACTAACCAAATTAAGCGAACAGAGTAGAAAATAAATCATGGATTACATTATACCGTCCGATCCCGAAACCGATCGCATGATCCTCGATCTTCTCCTCTTCTTGGCACCTCTCCAACTTCGTCTCGTCACCGAACCAATTCAAGATCAACTCCGGCGATTCAACAACAAATCTCACAGATCCATCTCCACATTTCAGTATCTCGATGAAATAACCAGCAAAACTCCTGCAATTCACATCAAGAGCCTCTTCGTAGCACCTCTCCAACCCCTTCAACTCCGTCGCCTGACCCTCGCTCACTCTGCAGATCAATCTGGATCCAGAACCCCCAATATCCTCACCATTCCACCGTGATTCGAAACTCGACCGATCCTCTGGTGTCGAAAGAATCTCCGATCTCCGATCATTGAACCAGTGAAGAACGGGGAGGAGATGAAAGAGGAAGAGGTCTTCGAACAGCATTGGTGCGATCTCCGTCCTGGCGGAGAACGGATCCAATTGGAATACAAGGAGAAGTCTAAATGCTGCGTCTGTTGGTCTGCCGGAGAGGTGGTAGATAAATGAGAGGAAAAGAGCGGAGAAGGCGTTTTCATTGGGAGGGGAAGAGAGGAGGAGGAGATTCTCGGCTGCACGGAGAGCCTCGGCGGAGGCTTTGGTGGTGGCGCCGGTGAGGGCCTTTTGGATGGCGTCCGCTGCTGCGGTTAGTGTTTGGAGAGGGATGGGGTTGGGGGTTTGGAGTTTTTGGTGGTAGGTTGTGAGGATGCGGCGGCAGAGGTTCGGCTGGGAGAGGAGTTCCGCGATAAAAGCCGCGGCGGAACGGAGGATTTGGGCGGCTGTGGGGTTGGTCATGGGGGAGGTAGTAGTGGTGGTGGAGAGTGGAGAGGGGGAGTTTTGGGTTTGAGTTTTGGAGGTTTTGTTTGATTGTTTGTTTTATTTGGTTTCTGGCGGGTAACAACAACGGGAAGCAGACTAGTGAGAATTGAACTTTGTGTAGAAATCGTGGGACGGCTGACTAACGGCGCGTTTGGAAAAAGCTTAAGAAAACCGAATTCATACTTTCAAATATTTAGAAGAAAAAGGGATTTGCGCTTAGTTTTGATGGAGTTTTGGTTTAGGGTTGAATTCAGAAATCAGTTTTCTGACTCAATGTCAAACAAAGCCTAAAATAAACTCTCATCTCTTACTTTTTCTACTTGTGATTTAACACTGACGGGAAGCAAGGTCTTTAGGTAGTTTCGCGAGAGTGTTATTTTAATGAAATGAGTTACCGAAGGAAGCCGACTGGCCAGCTAGAACTCATTCTCCGATTCTCGCATATGCCCAGTCCGCTTCCTTCTTCACAATGGACGTCCTTACGTGTGTTCTGAGGTCATGGATAATCTCTTTTATGACTGCATTTGACATTGAAAAGTTGGTACTAATCTTGCGTTGTTTAACTGGAAACCATTAGGCATGACAGACTGTTCCTCGGTAATGAGCTTGTTTGGTTGCAAATTTGGCTTGAATTTCAAGTATCTTATTGTTCACAAACGTCATTTAAAAAAAAAAAAAAAAAAAAAAAAAATTGTTCACAAATGTCATAAGTAGGGATGCAAATGGTTAAGGTAGGGGATGGGGACCTCATTCCCATACTCATACCCACTAAAAAATTTATCACCCATACTCATATCCATACCCATCTGGGATCAATTCTCATACATATCCTCATACACATCAAATCTCCGTGAACATGGAGAATCCTCATAGATAAAATATTTTACCCCTTTCATTCTCCATTGGGGATCCCAATAGGGATTTTGCGGGGATGAAGAATCCTCATGGGAATTTTCTTTTCTCTATTCCATTCCCCATTGGGGATCTGGATTTTCAAAAAAAGAATTGTAACAAATAAGGTGTCAAATTTACATACATAACAACACAATTGTTGAAATTTCAAAAAAAAACATAAAAAAGAAAATCAACATATCTGTAATAAAAATTCTAACTACTAAGTGCTAACACTTATAATTAAGTTTCTACAAAATTATTGGCATATGCAAAACGAAAAGTTTGAATTCAAAATATTCCTTAAAATCACTCTCTTTAAACCACCAAGACATCAACTTTTTTCAGTACTTTTGATCCTAAATTCTAAAATATAAATATAGCTGCAAACAATTCAAAACAAAACATATAGTTATTAATTAATCAAATAAATTAAAATTATAAATCTCATTAAGAGGGTTTTTGTTATTTATATGAGTGTTTCGGAGTGGAAACTACATAATATTATGTAATATTTATATTTAAATACCATATGGTGTATAAATATATGGAATCCTCATGGATAGATGGGTATCCCTGTGGGTATCTCCGTGGGGATTACCAATAGGGATCCCCAATGGGGATACCCATGAGTGTCCCCGTTGATATATTTTATTACTCATACCCGTGTAGGTATAAGATTTTATACCCATCTCCACCCCTATCTCCATTTAAAATCTTCATACATGTACTTGTTATGGGAAATCTTCATCACTCGTGGGTATTCACCTTGACATGAAATGTCCAACACTTTTGACCATTAAATTGAGATGCAAGAAGCGCAAACAAAGTCTTCATAACACATATGTTTTTTTTTTTTCTTTGTTTTTTTCTGACTCTATTATCAAACCATCCTTGCACATATAGTTATTTGTAAGCATCGCCAAACATTTTTTTAGTCAGCTCTTCATTGTCTATACATTGTGCATAAGGTGTTTGAAGAAATTAGAAGTGAAAGACAATGACCGTATGCGGCGAGACGAACATTGTTTCCTCGAATAATATTCTATGCAGTATAATATTATTCTCTTTCTTCATACAAATATACAAAAATGTTACATCCATCAATAGTAAAAAATGTTTTGAGTTTGAGCAAAGTGTGTTTTACGTTAATTTTATGATAAATAGTAGTAAGGTTGACCCTTGACCACCTCTTTTTTCCTATGGAAGATGATAATCTAACATTTTAAGAGACATACATTTGCTACACAATGGTGTAGATTTGATTGAGATGTGTGGACCCCAAAAATTTTAAGGGAATCTACACTATTGTGAAGCAAATGTATGTAACAAAAGAATGTCCTAAAATCATTTTACTTTTCCTATACCTTCAAGACCTTATATACATTGCTCAAATCTCAGCTAAACAAAGCTATATAGATTAGTGCCAAACTTTTCTAAAGCCATCTCTTCTATAAAATAACACCGTTTATTGTCTCCAACACTTGGTCCTTGTTTGGTTAGAGATGGGGTTAACTTCCGTGAGATAACCTGGAGGGGAGTTCGAACTAATCTTGTTTGGTTGCCCAACTCCCCTTCAAATTTTCTCCCAACTCACACCCAAGATTGAGAAATATCTCCCCCACCCTCATTTACAGGAGTTATCTCTCATGGCATGTTCGTTTCATGGTCTGAAGTCGGATTAGCCACACTGGACTGGCTAATCCGGTGTTCGCTTGGTGGATTAACTAGTTCATGGGACTATCTAAGACCCAATACAGGTGACTAAATTAAGCCATCCTTTTTGGGCTCCTTAGCTAATCCGGATGGTGGAGTTTGCTTGTGACAAAAATACCCCTCACTTAACTCAATACATACAAAAGATCATTCTTCTTGGCCTACGAATCCTTCTTCGCCTACATCTTCTTCCTCGCCATGGCCAGCAACCCATTCAACTCCAATGGCTAAGAACGTGAAGATTGAACGGATATGTGCTTTGTTTTTGCAAAATTTCACTAAAAAACAATTGATTCTATGTATGGGTATTCTAGATTTGATTTCGATGTATCGATTTCACTCAACATAACAAGAGCAAATTCTTCAAGAATCATTGTTGTTTGATTGAGAGAATTGGTGGCGGAGCAAGAGTAAGACTATGCACTCATCGTCATCTTAGACAGATTCATCGAGAGATATCGAGATTGCTAGCTCGAGAGGGAGTAAAAGTAATGGTGGGTGGCTAGATTTCTATGAATACAGAGGTCTTCGTATGGGGAGATCACTCACAGAGCTCGTGTACTTGATGCAGTTGGGACTTTCGTGCAGGCACAATCGATGGCAAAGTGTTATGTGTGTTGGTAATTTTGTTGATTTGGGTGTATAGAAGAAAGGGTAAGTTTGTCATTTCACCATCACAAAAACATGTTATCTCAATGTTAAGACACCCAACCGAACAAGTGACCAACTTGGGACTAACTAATTAATCCAAGTCACAATCTTTTGTATAAGTTAATCCCATGAACTTGGGATAGTTGGATTTGTGAACCGAACAGGCCATCAGGAGTTTGTTGATACAATTACCCCTTATTAATTACTTATTTGTTACCCACATGAGCCACATCCATGTCTCTTGTTTGAAGGGTATTTATATATGTCAATTTTTATTTTTTATTATTTCAAAATTTGCAACTTCCCTGCAATTTTAAAGTTAAACCAAACATAAAAATATGATCTTTCACTGTGAGTTAACTCCAAAGAATTAACTCCGCTCATACTGTAAATTGGCAAATACGAACCAAACAAGGCCTTGGCTGCAGAAATGTCTATCTAAAAAGTGCACACTATATACTTGGCTTTAGCTGCATGATTTAATCTACAAGAGTCTCGGCTAATTACAGCCAAGCAAAATGAGTGCAACTTACAAATAGTTGTCCTCCTTAGTGAGGAAGTTGCCCTCCTTAGCGAGGTTTCTTTCGCTCCATTGATGCAAATCTATAATAGGGTTAATATAATATAAAATAGGGTTATAGTAGTATAAGGTTAGTATAATAATTTTTATATAATTTGTTAGGGTTTAGTCACTATATAAGATGTAATCAATTTTATGTGAAGGCAAACAAAAAATACAATTTTATGTCTCTATTGTCTCTCTCTCTTCTCTAACCCTAATTCTCAATCATCTGTATCTCTTCTCCAATCCCTTCTCAATCAATTCTTCTTCTTAATCTTATTCTTCTTTCTCTCACAATCTCTTTTATCCGATTTCTTTAGTAAAACTTCGATCAACTACACTAGTAGTTGCATTATTTGTGCTTTCATCGAGAGGTTTTGCCATTACCATTATCAAATCTCAACCTAATGTGTATCTTCTAAGGATGCAACAAGAGATGATGGAAGTAATTGCTCCCTTCAATCGTGGAATTTTTGCTTGATTAACACATTTGGAGAAAATATTTATCAATTTAACACACCTACATAAATATTTATCAATCTAACTTAGTTACTGCCACGTTACTGCCACCTCACTGCCACCTCATGTTTTTTTCTTGTCAAATACAAAATGTGACTGAAGATCACGTTTTGGTTAATTATTTGTTTTGAATTTTTTTTGTTAACCGAAAAAAAAAATTGTAAGTCGTGACTTGCGGTCACGACTTTCTTTTCGAAGAAATCGTGACTTGCAGTCACGACTTCTATTTGTTCCAAAATTTTCTTTTTTATTCAGTGTTAGTTTTTTTCCCTTTATGCTTTTGGTAGTTTACAAATAACTTCTAAGATATTTATACTGTAATGTCTTAAGTCTGATTTATTTTTATGAAGAGAATGAAAATGATTTTAACAAAGTTTAATCTATCATATTATACCTAATCTATCAAACAAGTAGAATCTCTAGCATCTATGTGTTTTTATTTTTTTTAATAAAAAAGAAAATCTTATATATATGTTGGGTTCCGATGCGTGCCCACGTTAGCTTAAACAGAAGCTTTCAAACTAGTCCACTAGTATATTTGTATTATTTAGTTTTCTCTCGATAAAAACTAGTCCAAAATTTGAAGTTACAATAGGTTTATGACCTTGATCTTGTACAATAAAAGCTTTGAAACTCGAGTAATTTGCAAAATTCATAAAATTCACGTTAGTCATGCAGGAAATTTCATTTGTTACAAATGAAGAACTTGGAAGTCAATCAAATGCTACAATAATCATTAAGTTTATGAACAAGAGTTTCACCATGTATCTTCGTAAGCTTGTAAATACATTGTTAATTAAGTTATAAGTTCACAAAGATACTATATTGTTCTTTCACATTGATCATTATCACATTAGTAATATCATAACCAAATACAAAGCATTTATAAAAACAAAAAGATGTCTTGTTATAGTCAAGAAAAGTCATAGTCTGACCCCAAATAATGACTTTTAGTCCACAACGTGTTCTCTTTACGACTCGTACATTACGATTTAAAGCTAATGGCACATTCGAAGGACCCACATTAGCACGCAACGGATTTTGAGCATCTTCTCGTTGAATTTCATCTATATCATGCATTCCACCATCATGAGTACTTGTAGTCTCAGATAAGTTCATCATTATTGGACTTGCATTAAAATGACATGAAAATGTAGGTATCCTATCAAATTGCAAGCTTCCGTAGTCTCGAATGCCATGTTTGGAGGTACTGATGGAGTATGTGGAGTCTCTAACTCGTTAAAATGTACTGATGGAGTATATAGAGTCTCGAACTCGTTGAGAGGTATGGATGGAGTATACATTGGAGTGTCATGCCTCGAACATGTATCTTCATGAGAAGATTGATGAGATGCTTCAAAAGAAGTGGGCATATTATGGATGCGATAATCTGCATGTATTGCAGTCAAAGTCGATGCAGCTACATCTCTAATACGTAGAATAGACACATCATCACCCAATGTCAACTGATGAATTGATGTCATTCCATGTGCCTACATATAAAATATTTATGAAGTTGTATGCGAAAATAAAATCAACAACAACTATTTAAAAGACTTCATGATTGAATAATAAAAATTTGTACTTACTAATGCATCAACAATAGCTCCAAGGTGAGACATGAATCGTCGTGTAATGCGACGATGTCATTATACGGGTCGTAAAATTCAATGGTTCATCCAATAATTCATCATTCGCAATATTAGAAGCACGTTCGTTCCACATGCAGACATAAGCACTATGTTCTGCACTCCAATCTTTATCTGTTTTTCCCTCTCAAGTCAATCTTATGTAGCTCCATGCTTGTGCTATTTAAAAGTGGTATCTTTTGTAATCCGATGCAAATCGGTGCCACCGCCACGCACACGTCGCGAGACACGTCACCAAGCATGCCACATCACCGCATACTTACTTTTAGTTGTCTGCGACCTAAACATTTGCACGTATATTATTCGCCTTAACTTAGTATTTATGGAAAATCTTATGGATATTCACATTTATTTGACTAAGTTAAGTTGTTCACGATTTATCAAATTATTATAAATTAACATTTAAGCGGAAGTCTTTGAAGCATGCAAACACGGTAGAATTAAAAAGTTTGCATGGTATGATTAACCTATAGTGTGGAAACCCGGCAATAGATACCATGTATATCGAGAGCAACAAAGGTACTAAAGATGAGCATATACATGTATCGGTATACAAGTCTTTCCCAAAAAGTTCATAAAACAAGTAAATAAATACGTACGACACCTACGCAAAAATGACGGGCTCTCATAACTCAGTCGTAGATGCCTGAGATGCCCTTGCCTCGGCTCGTCGCAAGATCTGCGATTTGTCACCAAAAACAATGACAAATCACATGTGAGTAAATCCCAGAGAACTTTAGCTAATATTCACGAACTCCAATAAAACGGCTACAATTCATGCAATTTAAACAAGGGACAAGAAATAAAGTAATTCGCATGAAAATAAGTCGTTGAGAAGTCAAATTTGGACACGAGTGTAGCGTGACAGAGAACCCTGGTCGACATCCGGGAATCGTCGTAGCTAAACCGAGAGGAACCATTGACGACCACCTCGCCAAACATCTCACGGTCGAATGAGAGGAACCATTGAACGGAAGAAACCCCGTCCAAACATCTCTCGAGAGGAACCATTGACGTAGACTTAGGTCTTCGTCAAACATCTCTCAACCTACGGGTTTCGCGGAGAATAGTCACCGCGTAGCCCTAACATGGCCAATTACTCGAACAGCGCGGGGTAGCTAGCCTCGGGGTGTGAGTCTGTGTCATGCCGACCCCGTCGACAAACACACATACACACGTGGGAGTGGATGAACAGTAATTGAACACCATTAAATAGCACAATGGAATAATTAAAATGCGAAGTAAAGCAAATGCCATAAAAGAATTTTAACTAATTTTCTCGTGGGATTACTTACCACAACAAATCGCAAAATGCTTTTGAAACGACCCGCACACGCCTCAAGATATGTACCCGACACCCGGCTATGATAGCCTAAGTCCCTAATGTCCAATTATACAATTTTTATCATTTTGGGCTATATTACTTATTAAATCATTCAAATCAACATTTAATTAGGTGAAGTAACCTCACCTCCATCGCGTCGTCGAATTTCGTCGAAGTCACGCCTCCGATCGGTTAACAACGACAACGCGCCATCGCGCCGTTGCTCCTCGCGCGTTTCACCAGCCACGCTGCTGTCATCATCGCCTGCCGCTTTCGCCGCTGCGCGCGTCGCTGCCTTGCTCGCGTCGCCATTGCGTCGCCGCTTCGCCGCCGCCTTCCCGCCGGTTGTGTTCTTCGCGTCGCGCGCCGCCGCCGGAGTCGTCTGGTCCGCGTCGTCGATCGCTGCCGCGTCGTCATCGCTTCGCGTTGCATCGCCGGAGCTGGTCCGCGCTTCCATCCCGCCGCGCCGCTGCCATCGCCGCCGTCGCGCCGCTGCCGAGATCATCCTCATCGTGAGCCTTCTCTTCGTCGACCGCCACCTCCGCGTCGTCCGTGCTGGAGTCGCACCGTCCGCGTCGCCGCGCTTCGCGAACGGCCGTCCACACCCGCGCGGAGTGCGCCGTCCGCGCGTCATCTCCCATCTCGCGCCGCTCTCTCTCTTGCTCTTTCTCTCTTTCTTTCTTCTCGCTTTCCGGAGTCCGCCGTCCGCGCTGCTCCACCTGCCGCGCCGCGCCAGATCCGGCTCGGAAACTGCACCGCCTGGAGCCGCGCTGGAGCCGCGCTGGAGTCCGTCGGCGCGCTCGTGTTCCTCGTCGCCAGTTCTCTCTCTCCTGACTCTCTATCTTGTTGTCTCTCTCTCACTCTTTTCTTCTCTTTCTCTCTCTCTCCTCTCTCTCTTGTTGTCTCGTTTTTTTTTTTAAATGGGGAATTTTTTTTTATTTGGAGAAAAGAGAAATAATGATGAGGTATGGGTTGATTTGATGTGTGACATGATGGGGTGAGTGATGTGACAACTCAATCCCATACTCCCCGTATACCCGCGTTACGCGCACTCCGCGACGTCGCACACTCTCGTCACTACACGCGCACAACGCGACCAAACGTAATTCCAATAAACGCGTCGTGAACTATTAAATAATAGTAAAACAATAAACCCTCACACACAAAAATAACATATCTCACCCATTTGGCGTGCCATAGACTTTTCCGCGACATCCACGTGGGTCTGAGCTTATATTTTTAATTTGTAATTAGCCAGTTAATCGGGATTGGTTAAAACGGGTCGTTACAATCTTTCTAACTAAAAGGAATTTTGTCCCGAAATTCAAATTTAATTCAATATTTACCATAGAACAAGTGGAGGTATCACCCTCGCACGGTAGACTCCCTCTCCCCAATGATGTCCTTCAAGGGAGAAACCTTCAAGTAAACCCAATCATCCGCTTCATAACTTAGCCTGTCGCGGTATTCGTTCGCGTACTTCTTTTGTCTGTCTGAAAGCGACTTGTAACCTCGACGAATCAAAGCATAATTTTCTCGTGTGATCTACAACAATCTCAAACCCAATAGCGGCTACGTCTCGGGCTCGCCCCAACAAGGCGATGATCGCATGGTTTCCCGTATAGCGCCTCGAATGGTGGCATCCATATACTAGCCTGATAGCTATTGCTGTAGGCAAACTCACAAAATGGCAAAAACTCATCCCATGATCCTCCAAACTGCAGCACACAGGCTCGAGCATGTCCTCAAAGATTTGAATAAGTCTTTCAAACTGCCCGTCAGTCTGCGGATGAAAAGCCGCGCCGAACCGCAATTTGGTACCATACTGCTCCTGCATGGCCTGCCAAGGTTGCGAAGTAAGTCGACTGTCTCTGTCTGACACTATAGATACTGACACCCCGTGCAGTCTGAAGATTTCCCGCTCGAAGAGCATGCTCAGCTGTGGAAAACTATATTTCATGGAGATTGGGATAAAATACGATGATTTCGTCAGTCGATCCACGACTACCCAAATGGCATCGTGCTTGCGCAAAGTCGTCGGCAACCCACTGACGAAGTCCGTAGTGATGTGTTCCCATTTCCACTGTGGGATAGGTAGTGGCTGTAATAGTCCTCCAGCTTCCTGTGCTCAGCCTTAACCTGCTGACACACCTCACAACTCCTCACATACTGGCTGACATCCGCCTCCATCCCTGACCACCAAAATAACTATCACATATCACAGTACATTTTGGTCCTGCCGGGATGCACTGTGTACCTGGAGCTGTGAGCCTCCTGAAGAATACAATCGCGTAACTCGCCATGTCGAACCACAATCTACTGGGTGTATCAATCAACTGCTCATCAACGGACTCGCGCCAATCTGGGTAGCCTAGACTCTGTCATGTCCCTGAACCTCTGATACATCACATCGGCTCTCTGACATTCCAAGACGCCTGAAGTAGATACTGTCGATCCTCGCATCTGCCCGCAAATATGTGCCTCTGCAGTATCTGGAACCTCTAACAAACTCATAGTTGCAGCGAACTCCAGGTTGTACACTGGACAACTCCTCTCATGAGTCCCCAACTGACGCGATAACTAAGCTATCACTTGTCTCCCTGCATCAATACGCATCACAATCCGGTGCTACAAGCATCTGTATGAACAGTCAGGTCCTTGTCCGACTCGGGCAACACCAACAACGGTGCCGAAGTCAACTTTTTCTTTAACTCGGTGAAAGCCGCTTCACATTCATTGGACCAATGAGAGATCACATCCTTCTTGGTCAATCTAGTCTTCGGCGCTGCAATTTTGGAGAAGTCCTACACAAAGCGTCGATGATATCCTGCCAATCCTAATAGCTCCTGATGTCTGTCGCGCACTCTAGTGTAGGACAGTCGATGACAACGTGAATCTTACTCGGGTCCACTCAAGTACTTCTGTCGCTGATCACGTGTCCCAAAGGCTTCACCTCCGAACGCCAAAACTCGCACTTACTGGACTTGGCGTACAATCTGCGCTCCCTCAATCTCTAGTCGGAGTCCTCGAATAAAATCATGGACCTGAAGTCGCTCGGTTCCAGCCACGTCCATCGCAAGGTAGGCAGGTGTGTGAATCTCTCCATGTTTTACGCCACCGTCCGGCCATCATGCCTCAGCGTCAAGAACTCATCTCTCAGTCTCAGCTGAACCTCGATCAGGATATACAGATCATAGAAGAATTTCTCGAACTTTGCCCAAATACTCGGCTCTCCGTGGGCGGCTGTGTGGGCGGTCCACCGTACTGCAACATCTCCCCTGAGTATGAATTTGGAAATCCTAGTCCATATGTTGTCGTGAATCCTCAAAGTTCGTGAAGTTTCTCGTGTGAAAGGATCCACTTCCCAGCCACCTCTGGGTCTCTGCCTCTATGATAGTAGTCTGACTGAACACGAACGAACTCCTTGATCAACTTCATCTCAGCTGATAAGAAGGTCTCGAATGTGATCTTCAAGGGTGGAATCAGCGTCGGTGCCACGGTCGGCGTAGTCAATTGTGTAGTGACTGCTGGCAGTATCTCGGTAGTAGTGGTCGTGAGCGAAGTCGCCGAACAGTCGGTGCGACAACTGTCTGCTCTACAATAATGATGGCGGCGAGTGTGGCAGGGGCCGGTATTATCGCTGCCTGCACTCGAAGCAACCGAAGAATCTCCTCGAGCTGCAAACTCTGGAGTGCGACCGTGTCGCACAATATCTGATCCGAGTTGACAGGTGTCGAGCCGCTCGGCTGGCCTCCATCGTCCGTATGAAGAACTGGTCGTCCATCCATGTCGAATTTGCAAATCGCGAACGTCCGTATCAGCCTCGTATACGCATATATACGCATATATACTATTACACATCAAAATATATAACGTATAAGCCTTGACACTTCCCGTCCCATGTTCGCTTCCCAACTAAAGTTCTAAGTTAGGATCTTCGGGTTTCCACATCTAATGTTTGTTGTTAAGTTTTATTCGGTTGTATTAAAGTTTCCCCTAGGTTCGCGTGAACCTAGGCTCGATTAAAGCGTGACGTTGGTATCACAATGTCTTAAGCCGTGAGATTTTCAAAACTTTCCCCTAGGTTCGCTGAACCTAAGCTCTGATACCAACTGTGACGGCCCCAAATTCGATGCAAATCGGGTACCGCCACGTCGCCAGACACGTCACCAAGCATGCCACGTCACCGCATACTTACTTTTAGTTGTCCGCGACCTAAACCTTTGCACGTATATTATTCGCCTTAACTTAGTATTTATGGAAAATTTTATGGATATTCACATTTATTTGACTAAGTTAAGTTGTTCACGATTTATCAAATTATTATAAATTAACATTTAAGCGGAAGTCTTTGAAGCATGCAAACACGGTAGAATTAAAAAGTTTGCATGGTATGATTAACCCTATAGTGTGGAAACCCGGCAATAGATACCATGTATATCGAGAGCAACAAAGGTACTAAAGATGAGCATATACATGTATCAGGTATACAAGTCTTTCCCAAAAAGTTCATAAAACAGTAAATAAATACGTACGACACCTACGCAAATGACGGGCTCTCCTAACTCAGTCGTAGATGCCTGAGATGCCCTTGCCTCGGCTCGTCGCAAGATCTGCGATTTGTCACCAAAAACAATGACAAATCCCAGGTGAGTAAATCCCAGAGAACTTTAGCTAATATTCACGAATTCCAATAAAACGGCTACAATTCATGCAATTTAAATAAGGGACAAGAAATAAAGTAATTCGCATGAAAATAAGTCGTTGAGAAGTCAAATTTGGACACGAGTGTAGCGTGACAGAGAACCCTGGTCGACATCCGGGAATCGTCGTAGCTAAACCGAGAGGAACCATTGACGACCACCTCGCCAAACATCTCACGGTCGAATGAGAGGAACCATAGAACGGAAGAAACCCCGTCCAAACATCTCTCGAGATGAACCATTGACGTAGACTTAGGTCTTCGTCAAACATCTCTCAACCTACGGGTTTCGCGGAGAATAGTCACCGCGTAGCCCTAACATGGCCAATTACTCGAACAGCGCGGGGTAGCTAGCCCCGGGGTGTGAGTCCGTGCCATGCCGACCCCGTCGACAAACACACATACACACGTGGGAGTGGATGAACATTAATTGAACACCATTAAATAGCACAATGGAATAATTGAAATGTGAAGTAAAGCAAATGCCATAAAAGAATTTTAACTAATTTTCTCGTGGGATTACTTACCTCAACAAATCGCAAAATGCTTTCGAAACGTCCCGCACACGCCTCAAGATACGTACCCGACACCCGGCTATGATAGCCTAAGTCCCTATTGTCCAATTATACAATTTTTATCATTTTGGGCTATATTACTTATTAAATCATTCAAATCAACATTTAATTAGGTGAAGTAACCTCACCTCCATCGCGTCGTCGAATTTCGTCGAAGTCACGCCTCCGATCGGTTGACAACGCGCCGTTGCGCCGCTTGCATGCGTTGCCGCGCCGCCGCCCGCCGCGCTGCCGCGCGCCGCTGCCGCGCCGCTGCGCGCCGTCGCCGCGCGCCGCCGCTGCCGATCGCCGCCGCCGTTGTTGAGTTCATGCCGCGCCGCGCCGCCGTCGTCGCTGCCGGTCCGTCCGCGTGCCGCCGCTGGTCGTCATCGTCTTCGCCGCTGCATCGCCGGAGCGCAGCCGCTGCCATCGCCCGCCGGCCAGCCCGCCGTCCGCGCCTCGCAGATCATCCTCATCGGAGCCTCCCTCTTCGTCGACCGCACCACCGCGTCGTCCGTACAGCCACGTCGTCGTCCGACCCGCCTCCGCGAACTCGCCACCACTCCTCGTCGGAGCTGCCGTCCAGTCATCTCCCACTCTCAGCGCCCTCTCTTTCTTTCTCTCTTTCTTTCTTCTCCTTTCTCTCGCCGCTGCTGCGCAACCGCCGTCCACCGCTCGGGAGCTCCGCCTGCCGCGCGTCGGTTAGCTCCGCCGCTGCCGCCATCTCTCTCCTGTCACTCTCTCTCTTGTTGTCTCTCTCTCACTCTTTTCTTCTCTTTCTCTTCTCTCTCCACTCTCTCTCTTGTTGTCTCGTTTTTTTTTTTAAAATGGGGAATTTTTTTTTATTTGGAGAAAAGAGAAATAATGATGAGGTATGGGTTGATTTGATGTGTGACATGATGGTGTGAGTGATGTGACAACTCAATCCCATACTCCCCGTATACCCGCGTTACGCGCACTCCGCGACGTCGCAAACTCTCGTCACTACACGCGCACAACGCGACCAAACGTAATTCCAATTAACGCGTCGCGAACTATTAAATAATAGTAAAATAATAAACCCTCACACACAAAAATAACATATCTCACCCATTTGGCGTGCCACAGACTTTTCCGCGACATCCACGTGGGTCTGAGCTTATATTTTTAATTTGTAATTAGCTAGTTAATCGGGATTGGTTAAAACGGGTCGTTACACATAGTTGCAATAATATTACTGGACCTGCAATCTCTGCTCCATCAATGTCAGCGGCAAGACACAATTGTATATATAGGTGGGCCAAAGTTGCACTACCCCAACTGTATTTTCATGCCGCCTCAAAATCCTCCAAAAATTGTAAATACTTGATGTGAACAAGATTGTTAGACTTGTCTGCAAATAAAGTTCATCAAAGAAGTTGTAAGATGTACGCTCTTGCATATCGTTGCACTTCCACGTCACCAGCATTATTTGGAAGGTTTGGAAACCATCTTGAAAGTTGTCGAATTTGGATTCGACCACCAGTTTTGTTGTTTTCAGGGAATGGGAAGCCTAGTAGTGTCAAACATAAGGCATCATAATCTTGTTCTACACGACCAGTGATTGGTAATCCATCGACAGGTAACCCTAAAATTATTTGTACATCTTCTAGGGTAATAGTCATCTCGCCACTGACATTGATGGAGCAGTAATGAGATGCCAATCAATTCCTATGAAACCTATTCGCGCCGTTCCGTAAAACCAAGCTTCCTCAATATATCCAACTATGCGTTCATCAAGTGAGACCAATCGATGTAATGCTGCTGAATATACCAGGATCCTCCTATGCAAATAACATATAAGTTACATTAGTTCAAATTTAACTACAAAGCTCTAAAAATATGCAAACATGCAAAAAGAAGTAGTACCGGTCCATTCCAAACGCGAGTAGATCTATGTAGGGCCTGCATAGTCAATACTGAATCATCTATAGGTCCAAGATCCATATCGTGCTTGAACCCCAAATCATTAACAATGTTGTCATTAATACAAAAAACCAATGATGAAAATATCAGCGATAAAGTTCATTCAAGAAACAATAAAATTAAAACAAAAGTGGGCGATTAATATAAAAACATGGTTTAATTGAAACAAAGTACATGCACCACATAGTCATAAGAAAGTGAACTAATATACGAAAAATATGAGTGAATGCGAATGATAAGACTTGACACACCTTTCACTATGAACCATTAGGTGGTTGTTCTTGCTAACGACGAGAGCAAGTGCGCCTATTGTGTCCATCCTGCTTACACTTACTACATCGCAACGTTGTTGGTGCTTCTCTCTATTCCTTCTCTCGCTGCATATGACGTGGTTGTTTCTGATTGCCTCTCCAATCCATCTCAGTTCGCAAACGTCTTGTTTGAGGACGACCTTTTTTGACTCGCTTTCGAGATGGATCAGGCAGCAAGGTGTGTGGAACTCTAGAGTTAGGCCAATAATCTTGTGAGGAATGGGTTGGAAATTCGTTGCATAACATTGACTATACACAGACAATTTGTAATATGACTCAATGTACTGACAGTGATCTATGGCAACACTAGCGCAAACGGCTTAGACATGGGAACATGGAATGCCAAAACACTGCCACTTCATACAAGTACATCTACGAGCCTCCAATTTCACCACTTGCTTGTTAGACCTTTTTCTCAAATGATACCCACGTGTTGCAGTGATGACTTCAAATGTGCCATTTTCACGATTCACTAATGTAACATTGTGCCCTCCTGCCACATTTCCCCAATGTGACAACTTATCAAGTGCGTACTTTGTGTACCTTTCGCCCATTCCTAGGGCTGCACCTATTTCTTCACGTCTTTTGTTAAAGTAAGTCATGACACGATAAAATGTTACTTGCACTAATGCGGTGACAGGGTAAAATCGTGCCCCTTGAAGGACACCGTTAAAGCATTTTACATTTGTGAAAAAAAACCATGTAAGTATTTGATTGTAAACGTTATATAAATCAAACACATTAAATAAATAATAGTATAAACATATAAACACAATTAATACCCGCTAGATTTGTAGTCATCCATCCGTATCGAAATCTTTTGTCGTATGCGTTGGTCCATTGTGTTCGATCAAGATCATTAAACTACGCAATACTTTCCGCATTAATTTGTTGAAGTTCTTTCATGTATGCCTTATATTTTCGAGGTTGATGTTGTGCACCGGCTAAGTACACCATATCCTTCAATTCTTTGCTCATAAATCTCATGTTGAAATTACTGCATATGTGACGAAGACAAAATCTGTGTTGAGCTCTTTCATGGGTCCATCCATTTTGAGGATTATTCATTGCCAACAATATACTAGGGTGTCGATCAGAAATGACACATATACCATCTCGATCAGTCACATGATGTCACAAACAAGCCATAAACCATCCCCAGCTGTCTTGGCTTTCCTCATCGACAATGGCAAATGCTAAGGGAAATATATGACTATTACTATCAACAACAGTGGCTATTAAGAGCTTATGTTTGTATTTTACATACAAGAATGTGCCATCAATTTGTACAATTGGTCTGCAATGTCTAAAACCTGCAATAGAAGGTGCAAATGCCCAAAAAACCCATTTGAATACAACCTCATTGTTGGCATTAGGCTCGCCATGCCTCCAATCGACACGTGTCCCTGGATTTCTTTCTTGAAGAGCGGTCATCCACCGCGGCAACATTTTATATGATTCTTCCCAATCTCCAAAGATTTTAGCAATTGCCTTTTTTTCCCCAACCAAACTTTCTTGTAATGAAATTAAAAATCAACACAAAACTAATGCACATTTTATTCATCAATTAAGCTTACTTTAAGTATACTCTTCTAATGTTGGAACATGAGCATAGGACCCAAAGAAGAACAATGCGGACTAAATTCAGCAATTAACACATTTGGGGGAAGATATTTACCAACACAAAAGAGACCGGTGGGAAGGCGAGCAGTGACCGGCGCGAGTACACAAGGAGGCGCTGAGTGCAGCCAGCAGCTGGTGGGAGGCATGCCTGCGGCGGACGGCGGAGGCCTTCCTGCGGCGGATGACAAAGGGTGCTTGCGACGGACGGCGGAGGCGGAGGCGTGCCTGCGGTGAAGACACAGAGAGCTCGGTGAGAAGGAGATGCACAGAGAGCTCGGTGAGAAAGAGAAATGCACAGAGAGCTCGGTGAGAAAGAGAAACGCACAGAGAGCTCGGTGAGAAGGAGGTGCACGGAGAGCTCGGTGAGAAAGAGAGACGCACGGAGAGCTCGGTGAGAAAGAGATGCACAGAGAGATCGGTGAGAGTGAAAGCAAAACCCTTTTTGGGAAGGAAGTCGTGACCCGCGGTCACGACTTCTTGTTTTTTTTTTTTTTGGTTCGTTTTAGTTTTTGTGAACTTTTTTTTTATAAAAAAAAAAACCAAAACGTGGTCTCGGATCACGTTTTCTATACAACAAAATAACAAACGGTTTCTAACCAAACGGTGATGTGGAAGTGACATGGCGGTGACATGGCTCTAAATGTGTTAGATTGAGAAATATTTTTGAAGGTGACTTACTTTGTTAAATATTCTTCTCAAATGTGTTAATCAACCAAAATCGCCCTTCAATCGTATTGATCAATAACTCAAGAGTTTATATCTGCAATATCATGTCCCACTGTTTGCAAAATTCTTATTTACCAGCTTTCGCACCGCCACCCTCATCTCCATTAACATCCCTCCAACTACAATTTCCCATTCTCCATAGCCAACTCTCACCTCAATAACAATTTCCATTCGCACGTGAACACAATCCTAAAAATCAGATTCCACCGTCCATCGCTCCATTTAGCCCTCTCAGCTATCCAACGACCTTCATTTTTCTCCACCGTCATTTCTTGGTTATTCATTCCCTAACTCTTTTTTGCCTAACCTAAGCCCCATTACCAGTGTCACGACTACCTGCACGGCAGAGTTCAACAAGAGCGACATTGACAGAGCTTCGCATAGCATAGATCTAATCAAGAAGGTTTGTCAACCCGTGATAATCACTTTTGAGCAGTCAATTGATGAGCGAGATGATTATTCACGAGATGAGGAAGAGAACAGTACAGTCAGAGATCTTCCGAAGGCTATGGTGCAACCAAGGATGTGGGATTCTGATGAGGTAATGTCATTTGTTGATTTGGGTGTTTAGACCTCAAAATTATCAAATGTGTTTGTCACATTTCCTTAATTCAAGATGGTTCAATTAACAAGTATTTCGTTGAATAGCATATCAATAATTTCTCAAGATGAGTTGAAAGTTTTCCTAAATGAATGATTTGCTAACATAGAATCCAAACCACCTGATAGTTTGGTTTTTGAGGAGAAAATTGATCTTTCTTTTCTAAATTTGGTTTCCATTTTGTTGGTTAGAGAAAAATTGTATTTCAACCATAGGTTCATTGATTGCTGTGTGAAAGAATGTTCTGTCTTTTTTGCGACGGAGATGTTTGATCATATGCTTCAAAGAAATCATATTCATAGGACTCCAATGCTTGGTGGTTGTCTGAATCTCGGTAAAAATCTACAAGAAGCCCTCAAGGTGTTTGATGAAACTACCAGACGAGTCTTGATCTTTTGGAAATTGATGGTTTGTGACTATGATTTCAGTGCAACTATTGTGAGTTGTTTTGGGAAATTTCAAGTCACTTTAATTGAGAATTCGCAGCCTAGTTCATTCCCTCTGCTACGGTGGTTCGTTCTTAGTGTGAAAAAGAAGTGCATGAGACTAATGATTGCTACTAAGAACAATTCTATTGGGAAGTTAATTGAAGTAGATAACATTGTTCTTTGGTCTACTATGGGTTTTTCTTTGAAGTTCAAAGTTGATGGGCAGCGAGTACTTATTGAGTCCAATTATGAAATGCATTGTTTCATGTGGCTTGCAATGTCTTGGGTGTTGTTCTTTTTATCCATATTGCATCCTATAAATGAGGGCAGGAATGATTTTTTTTTTTTTATTGACAATGTGATCTGCAATTTCCATACAAATGAAGAGCTTGACTTTCATGTAGATGGCATAGTACAACACCTTTCTACTCTGAAAATGGTTGTCTGATAGGAGTTTTGGTTCTCAAGGGCTTAGCAAAGGTTGGGTTAGGCTAGTACAATTAGTAACTACACGGTACGTGTTGATGAGAATGTTCACGCGGCTTGATAACTTTCCTTTGTGTGTTCTATGGAATATTCTCTCATCTTTTTTGGTGCATTCTCATGGTCTTCTTTTGTCATGGGTATGGTTTGCTATGTATGTTGTTCATGAAGGCAAGAAGTTCATCTTTACTAGGATAATAATAGCGTTGATCTCTCATCCCAATACGTTTCAGCTAGATGGTTGCACAACAGAAGATGCAAGTCCCATTTACTACGGTGGACTTCCAACGCCACCTTATGCTCCCATGCTTTATCATTATGCTCTTGTTTCCACTTTTGAACATTGTGGTTTTATAGTGGTTCTTCTCACCCACCTTGATCAACCTACTACTAATGAGGACAATGGGGCAATGTGTAACGACCCGAAAATTTGACTTGTGCCACGTGTCAGGTCAGGGTCGTTTGTGGGATCCACTTGTCGAAATGCGTATGTCCGAATATCGAGTGGAAATGCCTCGAGTCGCGGAGAATTCGGGAAGCCGAAACACGAACGAGGACGCGCCTCGAGTCGCGTGCCGACGTGGGACCGAAATGTGGCTATAGCGGATTTGTGTGGTTTTAAGGTGGACATTGGATACGCCTCGTGATGCGAGTGACGCGAGTATCGAGATTTGTGAAATGAGGCGGGTTAGTGACTCGAAATGTGCGCTGCTCGGTTGTTGAGTTGCCAACATGAATCTCGATGACACTTTTGATTTGAAATCAAAAATGAAATGAAAAAAATATATATATAAAAGGGATAAGAGAAAAAAAAAAAAAAGAAAAAAAAAAGATCGGATAAGAAATGAGAGGCAGGAGAGAGAGAGAAGAAAAAGGAAGTGACGGAGAGAGAGAAGCCGTCGGGGAAGAAGATCGATGACCGGCGGCGACGAGCCGGCGGTGTCGCGGCTCGGCGGCTCACGGCGCAAGCACCGGCGGACGATGGCAGGCGCGGCTCTAGCGGCGGAGCAGCTGCTGGAACTGGAATCGGCTCGCGGATCAGCCGCGGGCGGCGGTCGGGAGCAGCGATCGGCGGTAGCCGGCCAGGGTGTGCGGCAGTGCGGAAGACGAAGAAGGAGGCTCGATGAGGATGACCAACAGTGCAGCGGTGGAACAGCAGCTGCGCAGGTTGGCAGCTCGGCAGCTCGGCGGCGGTGCAGCGGAAGCTGGTGGCGTCCCAACAGCTGCGCGACGGTGAAGCGAAGCTCGGCAGCTCGGCGACGCTCCAGCGGCAGCGGCGTGGTGCGGACGGCGGGCTGGTCGGCAGAGGCGTGGCGCGAACAGCACGACGCGGAGGCGTGGATCAGCGGCTCCAGATCTGGCGGCGGCCAGCGGCGCGAGCTAGCGCGGCGGCGAGATCAGCGGCGAGACGCGGCGGCCGGCCAGCAGTGCAGCGGCGCAGCAGTGACGCGGCGGATTGGCGCGGCGCGGACGGCCAGCGTCCCAGCAGCAGCGGCGGTGTGGCGGGGCGAGCTGCGGCTCGCGGACGAGCGGATCAGCCGCGGATATAGCAGCGGCGTCGGGGGATCCAACAGCTCGACGCCGGCGAGGACTGCGGCGGCGGCCGGCGACCGGCGAGTGGCGGCGCGCCGGCGAAGGCTGCGCGGCAGCGATAGCGGCGGCTGCGACGCAGTGAACGGCGCGGTGGCGCGTTGTCGATCGGTCGGATGCGCGATTTCGTCGAAATCGCGACGACGCGATGGAGGGACTTAGGATTCGGGTGTCGGGTGCGCAAATCGAGACGCGAACGACACGTTTTGAGGTGCGTGATTTCTCGAGGTAAGTAAACCAGTTAGGGATTTATACAGTATTTCATTTCTCTCCATTGGTTGTTGTTATTCTTGTTATTTGATAGCTTTATTGTTGTTCTTTCGCTTTGTGATGATAACTATCGTTGAAATTGTTGTCGATCAAGTGGGTCCACTGGCAAGCGAGTCATGGTTACTGTTTATCTGCGATATGAGCTCTTATCCGGACGCCGTCGATATCTCCCAATTGAGTGTACGTTGGGGGCTCTAATCGGGTTCGTAGATATCTCATAGTCGCAAGGGTTAGGGTTGGGAGGCATGGGGCTCGCCCTAACCCGAGTCTTTGGGATTTTTCTGCGACTCAACGACCTTTTAGTCGGGACTCCTTGTTATTTGGCCTCACTCATTGATGGATTGTTTACGATCTTGTATATTCATGCGTTCTTTATTCCTTTCGTACTATTTGCATGAATTCGATCGCTTTGGATATTGTGAAATGTTGTGTATATGTCCCTCGGATTTACTTACCTGGGCTCGTCATTCTTATGTTTGATCGAGTGCGAGTCGCATGACAGTAGCGAGAGGGAAGGCTTCATAGCTAGGTGAATTTTTGTATATTTTGTATTTACTCTCTCTCGATGATATTTTTGGGTTCCACAATTAGGTTGTCTAACTCCCTGATCTTTTTGTTGAGTTGTTTAATGTATTAGTTGATTCTGCTAAATTTTTAAATCTTGAAAAATACTAATAACTCAACTTAAAATTTTGAAATTACTTGTAATAATGGATTGGAAGGCTGACTAGGCCTGCGTCGACCTTGCAAGACTGGCTCGGGGGTCCACGTGGGCTTAGGCCGGGCGGGGCCCAATTTTATGGGAAATTGGGGCCGTCACACAATGGGTGTTATTAAGAATGAAAGCTTGCACATACATGATCAATGTTATATGATAGGGTATTCATCACTACCAACATCACATGGGAACTCTCATTCTTCATCTCTATGATACACTACACTCAACATTTGAAGATGCAAGAATACATCTATAAGTTAGTAGCGGAGGAGTTTATGCACACTCTCATATTTATTGTGACGGCTCAACATAATTTCTTGACAGCTTTACTTATGCATCCTGTTTGGGGATTTTTTTTTAGGCCCGCTATGGGCACCCCACCAATTCATGAAGGCACCCATATTTTTTCTCATTTTTTCATCTAAAATGTAAATGTCTATTTTGCCCCTTCATATATACTCACTCAAACCCAACAAATCATTTCAATGCAAAACTGGGGCACCCCACCACCTTGGATCACAAGTGAAACCTAAAGCCACAATTGTGTTTGTCGAGCGTGTATCGATTCTTGCGTCTTGACATCATCCAACAAATGAAGTAACAATGTTTGACAACCATATGAAGCTTTGAAGGAAGCTGTTTTTTGGATCAAAAGCGTGAAATTGATGATTTTGTTTGTCAACATAGGGTTTCTCACGGACGCGATTGATTCGGCCTCGCAGGACCGAGAGTTATGCAAACGTCTCGGTCAACATCCACCGAGAAAGGAATAAAAGTCTCGGTAATGAACAACCGTGAGAAATGCTACGTTCTCGGTTGTACATCACCGACATGACATAAACTATACACTTCGACTTACTCTCGTGATGTGGTGACTGAGACGACAATAAAAGTCTCGGTCTTGGACAACCGAGATTTATCTTACACTCTCGGTTGTACAACACCGACAGAACATAAACTATACACTAATGGTTGCTCTCGTGAAGTGGTGACCGAGATAACAACATAACTCTCGGTCATTCGTTGCCGAGACTGTGTAAATGATCATAGCCCTGTCTGGCCGAGAACCACGAGTTCCCAAAAGTTTCCCCTCAGTCTCGGCCATGCTTGGCCGAGACTGTAAACAAAATCTCTGGCCTGTGTGGCCGAGAACCACGACTTTCCAATAAATGCACCATTGAATGCACCGTTACACAAACATAACAACTACTCTACCAAATGCAACTTAATTAGACTATCAACGTACATTCAAACGATCGATTTCACGACTTGAGTGTGTGAACGAAAAACTTGAACTGAGCCCTAATGTGGAGATGAAATCGACCAAAACTCGGAGCATTCAAACTCGAAAAATGTCCTACAACAGCGGAGAGAGACGGAGAAGAATAAAGACAACTGAGATTCGAGATTGCTAGCTGGTTCGTTGACGAGAAGTAGGGCAAGTCAACCAAGATGACGGTGGTGGGGTGGTGGGGTGCCTCAAGAGGACGGTGGTAGGGTGGTGGGGTGCCTCTGTTTTGCACGAGGGGTATTTTCGGGATTTCGGGCCTAATTTTTGGGTGCCCTTGGTAATTTGATTTGTGCCCTCAATAAGAGGGTGCCTTCATGAATTGGTGGGGTGCCCTTAGCGGCCCTCATTTTTTTGGTGGTGTCATGGTTATCCGGACATAGCAAGTTAGACACATACTCGAAAGGCATTGATACTACTAGCACACATGCGAGCTCGTTTTCGATTGCTCAACCTTGAGGACAAGGTTGTTTTTAAGGGGCCGGTAATTATGCAAATCTATAATAGAGTTAATATAGTATAAAATACAGTTATAGTGGTATAAGGTTAGTATAATAATTTTTATATAACTTGTTAGGGTTTAATCACTATATAAGATGTAATCAGTTTTATGTGAAGGCAAGCAAGACATACAATTCTATGTCTCTATCTTCTCTCTTTCTTCTCTAACCTTAATTCTCAATCATCTTTATCTCTTCTTTAATCCATTCTCAATCAATTCTTCTTCCTAATTTTCTTCTTTCTCTCTCAATCTCTTCTATCCGATTTCTTTAGTAAAACTTCGATCAACTACACTAGTAGTTGCATCATCTTCATCCCCACTCAACCCTCCTCGTGGATCACTCACCTCCATCGCTTCCTAACCCCGTGATCTGTCCCACTCATTGGGTTCTCCTCTAAGTAGGTCCTCGATCTCGCAGAAGTCTCTTTATCAAACCCAGGGATGCAAATGGGGAGGGTAGGGGATGGGGACCCCATCTCCATCTCCGTCCCTACTCATTCCCATGCGGGAATGAACTTTCATCATCATCCCCATCCCCGTCTAATCCCCGTGGGGATGAGAAATCCTCATAGGAAAAGATTTTTTCCCATTTTATTCTCCTTTGGAGATCTTCACGATGATTCTTGTGGAGATTTTTGCGAATAATCACTGTGGAGAAATATTTTTTTCACTTAATTTTTCTCAAAAAGATTTATAAAAAATTTGTTACACATAAATAAGATCATAATTGTATATATATATATATATATATATATATATATATATGAGTGTAAGAGCGCGCGCGTGTATGTGTGTGTACTATTACTATAGATTATAAATTTGACACGATTAATGATGAGATTATTTTTAAATAGATATTCTTTATAAGTTTTCAAAAAAACTATAATTAAATATTAACAAATATTATATTATAAATAGTCTAATCCATGTAATTGACTCACCTAATTTGAGAATTGAGATTAAGGGTTGAAGTTTTTGTTGTGATTATAATCGTGAATATTTTTTCTCTATCAACTCTTAAGAGTTAAGAAATAATAATACCAATAAATTACAAATTCAAAACATATATATATTAATATAAAATATATACGAAGTCAATACTTAGGGACAAAAAAAAAAACCTTAAGAGAATCCTATAAAATATGGTTTTGTAATTTTTTTAATTTGATTCTAAATTTGTAAAATATAAATATAGTTGCAAACAATTCAAAACAAAACATATAATTAATCAAACAAAGTAAAATTATAAATTGCATTAGAGTTTGTTTATCACTAGTGTTTTGGGTGAAAGTCTTGTAATATTATATATAATTGATATATACAATATATAGATGTATTTAAGATATATACGAGGATCTCCACGAGGATTATGGGGATTACCAATGAGGATCCCCAATGAAGATACCCGCGAAGATCTCCATGGGTAATCCCCACAGGGTTCCCCAATAGAGATACCCACAGGGATCCTTACAAGGATTACCAATGAGGATTCTCGATCTCTATGAATATATTTTTTTTCAATCCCCGTACCAATACCCGTACGGGTGTGAGATTTTATCCCCATCTTCGGCTTCATCCTCATTGCAGGGAATCCCCGTCCCCCGTAAGGATTTCCCGCCCCACTTGCATCCTAACCGAACCCCACCTTCTCTATCCCAGACCCCCACCCCCACCCCATCCCCATCACAGGTCCACTTTCACCACCGAGGCACTCCCTGACCACCAATACCAACCAAAACCTTCCATTAGCCACCCTTTAGACCCTCGCCAAATCTTTACTGAGCGACGACTTTTACCCCCAGCACCACCCTCCATCATCTCCTTTACCCACCTTATGGCTGACGACCTCACCCACAACCTCGCTAGATGTGCACTGACAGAGAGAGAAGCCAAACCCCTTAAAATCAAACTCAATCCCAAATCTACCATTCTCAAAAAGTGCAACCTCAGCGTTTTGAGGTATCTGCTTACACACAGGAAGTTCAACAAGAACGGGCTAAAGGATGCACTTTCGAAGGCCTGGAATCTCACTGCGGAGACGGATGCCCAGTTCTTGGAAGTCGAAACAAACATTTTCCAGGTCACATTTCAAGATGAAGTCACAACAAACCATGTCCTCTATAATGGTCCGTGGTTATTTGAAAAAAAACTTTTCCTGACAATCCAATGGCATGAAAAGTTTCCTCTGAAAGCTGAATCCTTTACAATAGTTGCTCTATGGGTTCAGATATTCAAGCTCCCTTTTCACTACCAAGATCCAGAAGTGGTGGAACAGATCGATAAGAGGATTGGCGATCTGATTACCTTAGGAGAAGGCCTATGTTACGATGGCATCACCCCCCAAAAGTTCATGAGAGTAAGAGTGAAGTCTCAATCCGTAACCCGCTAATGCTAGGGTTGTGTATTGAAGATGATGAAGGTAAGACAACGTGGGCTCCCTGTAAATACGAAAGACTCCCGGCTTTTTGCTACTATTGTGGCACCCTTGATCATGAGGAGTCTCTTGCAAATCGAAGAAGAACGACCGAGCAGACAGAATAAAAAAGTCGAATTCGTATGGTACTTGGCTCGATGCAAGGACTCCCTTATCGGCCTTTGACGTGTAAATCTCAGAATTTTTTCGGGAGGAGAACCACCCTTCGACGCCGGAATTTCGTGCCATACAGGCCCCAAAACAGATGAGGGAAGGGCGAGAAACCCCCACGAGTCCGAATGGGTTTGAGAGACATGACGGAGGAAGACAACGATTCGACGCCTCTATCTAGTCCATCAGTCAGTGTAGACCGGCTACCCCCACCCCCACCTCTCCACATGGGCTTATTGAGGTTAAGATCCAGAAAGCTCAGAGGATCCCTTTTGATGTGATCCCACAGCCAAACCACCCGTCAACCCTCATTTGCAAACCACATACCTAACATCAGACCCCCACCAATCACATAACATAGACCCACATCACCAAATCCCTAACTTTGTCAATTTACGACCCTCCCACATCCCAAGACCCATTCCAACTTGTACCCATTATACACAAGCTCGACACCCTGCCCATAAACTACAAAAAGAAAGCCCGCAACCCCTTGTGCCAGCCCAACACTCCCCCTCTCCTTCCCCTCCATACACATCCCCTCCAAACACCCTGAGCCACACGGGCCTCCACCTCAACCTTACGGGTCGAGGCCACTCTCGTAAATGCAAACAGGCTGGCCCCCTACCACAACCAGTAACCACCCCTCCCATTCCATCCCTCACTCCTCCACCCCAAACTCTACAAGCCACACCCCATCTGCTGGATAACCCAGCCTCCAAAAAAAATGAAGCAAGAGAAGTGTAATGTCCCCTCAGAGGTGGAGGCAGCCGACCTTAACAGGCTCCTCCCTCCCGTAATGTTGTGCTGGAACTGTCAAGGAGTAGGGAGTCCCCTGACATTCAGAACACTCAAGAAGCTCATTAGACTTCACTCCCCCGGGGTGGTTTTCCTCCTCGAGACAAAAAACAACAAAAAAAGAATTGAAGATTTGAGAATAAAATTGGGATTCTCGTGTACCTTAGCAATGGACCGTGTCGACAAAGCTGGGGGCATGGCAGTGTTATGGCAAGACGCTGTGAATGTGGAAATAGCATTATAAGGATTATATTTCATTGAATTGTTAGTTCGTGATCAGAGACGGAATGTGAAGTGGCTGGTACTGGGTGTATATATGCTTTCTAGGGCGAAAATACGCGAGCAATAGTTTGAGTCATTCGAATGAAGAGTTCAACAAATCGTGGAGCCCTAATGATCATTGGTGACTTCTGTTGTAAATTAAGTTGGAACTTGCTAAGAACTAGATAAGGAAAATAAAAGATTAAGAACTTCTACTACTACAAACTACTACTACAAAAGAGAAGAGAAGAAATGAGATAGTTGGAATGAGAAGTTTTCATTCAACTTGGTGTGTGAATTACAATGGGGTTTGCACCCTTTATATAGGTCATTTGGTGATGATGATAATTGTACTTATACAATGTGTACAAGTTATACATACACCACAAGTCATACAACACATTACAAGCAACATAAACAATACATGGAAGAGTTGGTGTACATTGGAGAGGATTACAAGTTACATGACAATACATAGACAAGTGGAGGTACTATTAAGTGAGAAATACAAGTTACATGACTACACAATATGTTGGTGTACATGCATGGTCATCCATATTTCACAACACTCCCCCTTGGATGACACTTGCTTAGAGATTGTGCCTCGTTAAAACTTCTTCTAAGAAAAACCCTGTGGGAAAAAATATAGTAAAAGAAAAATAGTACACTATTCTCATAAATATTAAGATGGGTATAATATTGTTAAGATTGCCTCATTAAAAACATTGCTAGGAAAACTCAATGGGATAAAACCATAGCTAAGGGAAAAAGAGTGCAATACACTAATCAATAACTCCCCCTCATGTGAACATGGGTGAAACTTGTTCAGTTTCTTTACTTGCAATGTCTTTAAGTTTACGCAAGTCAATATCATATGTAAGCCTTTTAAATGTCGTAGTTGGTAAGACTTTTGTGAATAAATCAGCAATATTATCACTCGATCGAATTTGCTTGACATCAATTTCACCATTCTTTTGAAGCTCATGCGCATAAAAGAATTTTGGTGAAATATATTTTGTTATGTCCCCTTTTATGAATCCTTCACTTAATTGTGCAATACATCTTTGCATTATCTTCATATAATATGGTTGGAGAATCTTTTATTGAAGGCAATTCACATGATTCTTGAATATGTTCAATCATGTTTCTCAACCATACACATTCACGACTTGCTTCATGAATTGCAAGTATTTCGTAATGATTGGAAGAAGTAGCAACCATAGTTTGTTTTATCGACTTCCATGATACAAGATATTACCACGGTGAATACATATCCCGTTTGAGAACGGGCCTTGTGGGGATCAGATAAAAATCCAGCATCAGCATAACCTTGGAGATTCAATTTTACCCATCTCGAGTAAAATAAACCAATGTCACTTGTTCCTCGAAGATATCGAAAAACATGTTTAACACCATTCAAATGTCTTCGAGTTGGTGAAGAGCTGTATCTTGCAAGTAGGTTGACAGCAAAAGCAATGTCAGGTCTTGTACAACTTGCAAGATACATAAGTGTATCAATTGCACTTAAATATGGTACATCCGGACCAATTAGCTATTCATCACTTTCATGAGGTCAAAATGGATCATTATCCACTTCAAGTGATCTGACAACCATTGGAGAGCTCAATGGATGTGTCTTGTCCATATAAAATCTTTTTAATATTTTTTCAATATAATTTGATTGATGAACAAGTACTCCACTTGAAAAATGTTCAATTTGCAAACCAAGACAAAGTCTTGTTTTTCCAAGATCTTTCATCTCGAATTCCTTTTTCAAGTATTCGGATGTTCTAACGATGTCGTCGTGGTTTCCCACTATATTTAAATCATCAACATATACAGCAATAATCACAAATCATGTTGATGATCTTTTAATGAAGACACATGGACAAAGCGGATTATTTACATATCTTCTTTCAGTAAATAATCACTAAGACGTTTGTACCACATTCGTCCGGATTGTTTCAATCCGTACAAAGACCTTTGTAATTTTATAGAATGCATGTTATGAGGTTTTGATTTTATTTCTTCGGATATTACAAATCCTTCAGGGATTTTCATATATATCTCACTGTCTAGGGATCCGTACAGATATGCCGTAACGACATCCATTAAATGCATATCAAGCCCTTCAGAAACTGTAAGGCTTATCAAGAACCGAAATGTGATTGCATCTATAACAGGAGAATAAGTTTCCTCATAATCGATGTCAGGTCTTTGTGAGAAACCTTGAGCTACAAGTCTTGCTTTGTACCTTGTAACTTCATTTTTTTCATTTCTCTTTCGTACAAATACACATTTATATCCAACAGGTTTTACGTCATCTGGCGTTTGAACAATCGGTCCAAAAACCTCTCGTTTCCTTAACGAGTTTAGCTCTGCTTGGATAACATCTTGCCATTTTTACCAATCAGGTCTTTTTCGACATTCGTCCACTGATCATGGTTCTGGATCATCATCATTTTCACATATTTCAAAGGACACATTGAAAGCAAATATATCATCATGAACAATTTTATTTCGATCACAAATCTTACCAGAGTTTAAATAATTTATTGAGATCTCATTATTTTCATATTTTTCCTCTTTTTCTAGAGGCAGTTGTTCCTCGTCAGAATCAACTTGTTCTGACAAATCCTTATCAAATGATTCTTGTGCTTTCTCAGGAGTATTTTGATTTGTATTTATTTTTACTCCCGTTTTCCTCTTTCGAGGAATTGTATCCTTTGAACCAACTGGTCTTCCACGCTTTAAGCGTTTCGTTGGTTCTTGTGCATTTTGTTGCACAGAGACATCAATTCTTGCAGGAGCATTTACAGTTGGAATATGTGATTTTGTCACTTGTTTTGCATCATTAAATGCATCAGGTAATTGATTTGCAATTTGTTGCAAATAAATGATCTTTTGAACTTCAAGTTCACACTGATTTGTGCGTGGATCATAATGTGATAAAGTTGATGCATTCCAAGCAATTTCGTGTCATTCCTTTTGAATTGGCTTCTTATCTCCCCCTAATGGTGGGAAAATTGATTCATCAAAGTGACAATCAACAAAACGTGCAATAAATAAATCCCCTGTTAAGGGCTCAATGTATCTTATAATGGACGATGAGTTAAATCCAACATAAATCCCAAGTTTTTGTCACTACAAGAAAAATGATGTTTAGAAACGGAATTAGCAACGGAATTAAGTTATGTTGCTAAGAAAAAGTGGTTAGAGACGGAATTGAGACGGACTAATTCAGAGACGGAATAGAGAGAGATCGAGACGGAAATAGAGACGGAATTAAAATCCGTCTCTAAATAATGGCGCCAACATTCCCACCAAAACTTTCTTTTTTTTACAACCGTCCATTACGTCTCGAGATTCGTGCGTACTTCGATGTAGATACCCAAAAATGGGGACCAAAACTCTCTTTCTCCCTAAAATATCCCTCACCTCTCTCTTTCTCTCAACGAAACCTCTATCCCTCACCCTCACCGCTCTCTCTCACTCAACGAAACCTCTCTCCCTTACCGCTCTCTCTCACCGTCACCGCTCTCTCTCACCGTCACCGCTCTCTCTCTCTCTCTCACCGTCACCGCTATCTCTCTCTCTCTCTCACCGTCATCGATCTCTCGCTATCTCTCTCACCGTCACCGCCTCTCTCTCTCTCTCTCACCGTCGCCGCTCTCTCTCTCTCTCTCGCAGACTCTCTGCTCTCACTCTCTCACCCTCTCTCTCACCGCTCTCTCTCTCTCTCTCTCTCACCGCTCTCTCACCGAAATCTCACCGCTCTCTCTCACCGAAATCTCTCTCCCAAACCCTAAATCTTTGTCGTCGCTGCGATTGAGGTCGCGACGAGGCCGTCGGTCGCGCGCATCTCGGGAGATTGGAGCCTCGGAAGCCCTAAGTCGTCGCCGCTGTTCGCCGCACCCTAAGTCGTCGCAGCTATTCGCCGCACCCTAACCCGTCGCCGCACCCTAAGCCGTCGCCGTTGTTCCCTCTCGATCTCTCTGCTGCGTTCATTAAACCCGATTTCAGGTTTGCAATTGAATCCCATATTTTGTAGATTATGTATGATTGGATTTCTTAACCACCCTTCTTCCAGTTTTTTTTTTTTTGGGTCTTTTTGTTCATCAATTTTGGGTTGTATTTTCAATCTAATTAATGGATTTTTTCTAACTAATGACTGACCTGAATGCATGCTGACCTTCCTTGCCTTCTCCGATGGCAACTCAATATTTGTATCATTACGTGTTTTTTAGAGAATGATCTATGTAATGTGACTTTTTGTTTTTGAAAGTTGAAGTATCTATTCTTTCTTATTAAAAAAAAAGTTGAAGTATCTACCTCCTTTTGAAACTATCACAGTGTGTCGTTGATTGTCTTTGGTGCAATTGTTGTTGGAGCTCAAGATCTGTCATTTGATTATTATAGCTACGGTGTAGTTTTTATTTGCAACCTATCTTCGGCAATTTATGTAACAACTGTGGCTCATTATGGTGATGATCTTCAACTTTCATTTATTCCTTCATCTCAGATTGTGGTGGTTCTAGACTATTTTCCTCTCTGATTTTGGTGCAATGGTGAGTTTTTTATGTACATTAGCACTGGCGATGATTAACATTGTTTTCGGTTCTTTATGTACATTAGCACGCTTATAGTTCATGAAAGTCTTGATTTACTTATTTGTTGTGAAGGTTGTTGTTAATATTTAATAAAAGTCGCTTCTTTCCTCGTTTCATTTTCCAAGTGGAAAGGTGATCACAGTTTGCCAGGTGATTTTTATTTATCTATGTTTCTAATAGTCAAATAAAAATGGCGACAATCTTAGTTTTCCATGTCGTTGTTTATTCCATCTTCAAACTATTCTATTCAGTAGACTATTTTTTATCCCACCAAGAATCCACCAATTAGGGCTGTTAAAATCGTAAAATTGAATGTTTTTTATTTTTTGTAAAAATTTCTCGATACTAGATTTGCAAGCTACAAACATAATAGTAATGATGTCAAATTAAAAGGCCTTGTTCCAAATTCGAAATGAAGTGTTGTGTCTTTAAAACTTATTCCTCTCTGTATCTTGAACTTTTTCTCCCTTTACATTCTAAATCTCCCGCTGGGTTTTCATCTCTTCACGAATATTTATATTGCCTTGTACGAATTTGTTATCTTCGCAAATTCCCGAACTCATTCATCATTCCAGTTTTGATTCTTTGTGTTCATCGATGTTAAAATATACATATGGGCGTGTGCTCTCAATTCATATATCCAATATTGGTAGTGGAACTCTTAAAAAAAAAAAAAAAAAAAAAAAAAATGGTAGTGGAAGGATTTTAAATGCAATTCCTCTCAGCCAAGTTGCTATGCGGCAAAGTAATAAGAGAAAGAACAAGTACCGATCACATCATCGGTGTGCTACAAGCCTACAATGGACAAAATTTGTCGGTTATATTACTATTCCATGGGATCTTTGGTTTGCATAATTGCATTATTTCTCTAATGTTTTTAATAAGAAACCAACTTACACCACCCTAACTCCCACATGGGGAGTCTGAACTCTGCATTATTTCTCTAATTGAAATTGTCTTGTTTTATTTTATTTTATTTTAAAATGTCTTGTTTGCTTTCAGATGTCTACAACTACAAGGGTTGTGCACTGTCTTTTTGGGTTTTCATTTTCATTTTTTTTTTAATTTTATCTTTCCTTCTCATTTTGTATGTCCCTTCTTAGGAATTAAGTTGGAAAGTAAGGTTAATATTATTAACTTAAGCACTTTTCTTATGCATTTGTTGCAGATAATATGTTTTTGCACATTTCTATATATATTGAGACGTTGGAAGATCATATCTTTTTCATTTGCTTATTCTTTGAACGAATCGACGATTCAACGAGATCTTGTTCCATTTAAGACATCGGTTCAAACGCGCCTATTGCATTGTCATATTTGCTCTATATGGTATGATGCTTACAGATCTTGTAATTCAAATATTTCAAGGTGGGTACCATGTGCTTCCATCTCTTTTAACTACAAATAGCACATATTTCTCCTTCTTTATTTTCTTTTGATAGGCGGTCTCTATGGAATCTGTTCGTGGAATAAATGTTCCCATGTATACCACCCTTAAAGTGATCGCGGTGGCTTTCACAATGGCTATGGAATACCTTCGACCCGAAAAATTATTCATTTTCTCGTTTTTTCTGCTGGTAAGTGCTTGTTTCTTACTACTTTTCTTTTGGTGGTAACTAATGGTCGAATCGAACGCATGTCGACCTTCCTTGCTTCTCCGATGGCACTCAATATTTGTATCATTACGTGTTTTTTAGAGAATGATCTATGTAATGTGACTTTTTGTTTTTGAAAGTTGAAGTATCTATTCTTTCTTATAAAAAAAAAAAGTTGAAGTGTCTACCTCCTTTTGAAACTATCACAGTGTGTCGTTGATTGTCTTTGGTGCAATTGTTCTTTGGAGCTCAAGATCTGTCATTTGATTATTATAGCTACGGTGTAGTTTTTATTTGCAACCTATCTTCGGCAATTTATGTAACAATTGTGGCTCATTATGGTGATGATCTTCAACTTTCATTTATTCCTTCATCTCAGATTGTGGTGGTTCTAGACTATTTTCCTCTCCGATTTTGGTATCAATACAGGGAAATCCTTAGGACTTAATAGCTTTGGCCTTATCTGGTGCAATGGTGAGTTTTTTCTCCAAAATTCTTGCATCTCCTCTTTTTTGCAGGCTGTGATACTTCTCTCCTGTATAATGGCTTTTCTTCTAAATTACTTTTCATTTATGAATACAATTCTCAATTCGGCGCTCACACAGTCTATTTGTCAAAATTTAAAGGTTTGTTAACAATTCTCCTCTCACACCGACATATCGGAAAATGTATGTGCATTGTATTTGTTCTTTATAGATTATATAAATTAAAATCATAGATCATTATTTAGTTTCATTAGCTTGACAACATTGTTTGCACGACACCCAGCTATAAGCTATGTTTTAGGTCAAGTGGTAACATATGGAATGACATATCCAATGCACAAAGTTCTTACCATTGCTCCGTGTTTATAGAAGGATTAACATATGTAGGCTTGAACACGATCACATATCGTTTGTATACAACTGAGTCCGAGATGTGCAATGTATGAGTTGATATCGAGGTTTACTTTCTATACTAGGTTATTGAGCTTAAAACCTCAAAGGATATCCGCACTAGCTCGTAAATTGTTATTTAAGCTTAAATACTAAAAATTCTAAATTACCACAGCACATCTCCCATATAATTTTATATATATTAAAATGTGCGCTTCTAAAATTCACTAAACATGTATGACTAGTATTTAACGGAAATGCTTTAACTTCAAATTTGATAATTTTACAATATGTTCTATTTCTGACAATTGTATACAAAATTTGTATTAGATCCTAATATTATACATGAAACCTATAATATACCAAAAGTCAAACAATAAGGTCTCTAATATTTTTATGCAGCCTCTTTTTAATTATTTTCAGGCCTTATGCTTGCACTGCCTTGCGTTTCACATTTCCTCCCTTCCTCACGTATTATTTCATACACTAATACTTTTTCTCCTTTCCAAGTGTGTCAAGGCATAATGTTCTAAATAATTTCATTTGCTTTGATTCTTTAACTGAGGTGAACCTTTCTTGTGTTGTGATGTGTTTGTATTTCAATAAATAGAGAAACTCATGAGACAGTCTACTCCAGGCCTTAATGCTACTATTATATTGTTAACAAAATATTGTTGATCCATGCAGGCTAAGCTCCAAAGGAGACGTCAGGAGCTGACCCAGACTACACCGGACCAGCCGGTGGATGATGAGGCGGTGTACTACAAGGTGGTGGGTGACTCGTCCCAAAGGATGTGTCTGATCTCAGGTCGTTATGGAGAAAGAAGAGAAGATACGTAGATCCTGATGCTAGCACATCCCAGATGCTAGCACAACGAGGGATGAGCAACTTTATGATACTTATGTATTTTTATGGTTGTTGTAGAACAATGAGAATTGTAGTTTTATTATGGATACTTAGGTATCTTAAACATTTATTATACTTTACTACGTTTCGTGAATATATAAATCTTTTTTAATATCGAATTTTATGTTTTTTCTCATTTGAATCTTTGTTGTTGATATATATTGTTGATTTGTGTATGTATGTCAAATTCTGCTTTTTTTGGGGATGTTAGCACCCCCAAGGAGTTGTTGGAGGGGGTGCAGGCGATGGAGTAGGTCCTATGGTTGTATTTTCAGGTTTAGAGGTTATGGAGAACCAATTGGATTAAGTTTAGGTTTGAAAACTAAAAAAAGCGGAATTGAGACGGATTAGCAACGGAATAGATACTTCAACTTTTTGTTTTTGCCTTTGATTTTGAAGGCATGGTAAAGGTCACAAAAATATTCGGGTATATATATGACAATATTTAGGCAAAATAGCCTTTCATATATGACCAAAAAATGTCACAATTATGAGCGCTCATTGTCAATAATTATTTGTCCTTTGTAGTGGTGCACCACTTTTATTCCAATTTTTGGTGGAATTGTCAATACGACATTTACCTGATATTTTCACCTTTTCCACGTCCATAAATTTATTATTGCGATCATGATCATTATATGCAACATATGCTTCTTAATTTGAAGCTTGAACTAATTGGACGGGAGCGATATTATATTTATAATATCTCACTCAGCTACCATGAGACAAGAAATCAATCCTTAATATTTATTGGATTGACATGCGCACTCGATATTTGTTGCAGCAATAAATCGAGGCGGGCCACGTTACCTTATTTTTATTGTCTCATCAGTCATATTTCCACATAGCCTCAACATAGAGGTAATTAAAATTGCGGAATTATAATTAATATTTGACTGATTACCGCTCATTTTAAGCTTTTGGAGCATTACCTTTTTTTGGTATTTATATATTTATAACTCCATAAGGTGAAAATATATATAAAGTGAAATATTCACTTTTCAAATCTCTAAAGAGATATTGGCAAATGATTGTGTACAACATACAGCCTTGCATAGATGCTAGCTTTATTCATAATTTGTAATATCTAATTATCATGACAAGAATTATAATAAGGTAACAAATTCAAATATGGTTGATTAATATTTTGAAAGTAAATGTAATATAAAATGATTTTCTTTTTTCTTTTATGTAAAAAACATAACATATGATTAAGTATATGTTCACAACTTGATTCATTAATAATCAAATGTACTATTCGTATGAGTTGGTGGGACAACCTCCAGGTTGGATGGCGAGACAAAGTCTGCTTAATACCATGCCTCCTCGAACGAGATAACTCGTCTCCCTTTCAATGTTTAGCTTTACCGGGGATAAGGCTTACCCACTATCAACTCAAACTTATAGCATTATTTGTATTATAAAATCAAGAATAGAACAATAACTAATCGTTTGTAGTTTTAAGAGAAAAACTATATGTCACACATTGACTTTTGATTTCTGATGTAAAAGATCGTACAAGACGCAACTACAAAGCATACTTTCGCAATCGGTGACGTTATAATGCATAGTATATGAATAAAGTATGCATATAGAAATGATGCATGTAATAAAGGAAGCAACCATGATAATATAGAAATAAATTGAACTTATTTAAATAACAAAAGTTATACCTTCCTAGCTTTGTCTCCTTAACAAGCCTTCTTGAACTTCAAGATCTCTTTAATGTTAGAGCAAGCTCGTGCTGATAACGTGTTGTAAATTAAGTTGGAACTTGCTAAGAACTAGAGAAGGAAAATAAAAGATTAAAAACTTCTACTACTACAAACTACTACTACAAAGGAGAAGAGAAGAAATGAGATAGTTGGAATGAGAAGTTTTCATTCAACTTGGTGTGTGAATTACAATGGGGTTGGCACCCTTTATATAGGTCATTTGGTGATGATGATAATTGTACTTATACAATGTGTACAAGTTATACATACACCACAAGTCATACAACACATCACAAGCAACATAGACAATACATGGAAGAGTTGGTGTACATTGAAGATGATTACAAGTTACATGACAATACATAGACAAGTGGAGGTACTATTAAGTGAGAAATACAAGTTACATGACTACACAATATGTTGGTGTACATGCATGGTCATCCATATTCCACAACAACTTCAACAACATTGTGGATGTGACAACCCCAATCCCTAAAAACTAGGCTCCGCCCGGCCTAGGCTTATGTGAACCCTCAGTCAACCCCCGCTGAGTCAACGCATGCCTAGTCAGCTTCTTATCCGAGTTATTCATCCATTGGTTGCTTATTAAGTTTGCTGATTAGTTTAACAAGTCTTATTATTCATTCGCAGCGGAAAGTAATTTAAAGCAACTAAAAATAAATAAACTTAGTTCAGGACAAGTCCTAGATGTGGAAATCTTGCATAGTATAGATCTCATGTATATCTCAGGCAATGACAATGTAAATAAGCATTATATACATGTATCTCAAGTGTATCTCTCAAAACACATACCCAAATGTGTATAAAAACATCAAGTATAATATAATAGATACAATTAAAATACCTACGATAGTAACAAAGGAAAAGCCGACTCTGAGGAAAACTCAGAGGTAGTCACCGATCTTGGGCTCCTAACCCTTGCTACTAGAGGGACCTGCAATTTTCACCAGTGACGGAGACATTCTAGTGAGTAAAGCTATAAGAGATTCAACAATATTTCTGAATAATAAATGACAATAGTCTCTAAATCATGCGGATATTTAAAGAAATATATAAATAAAATGACAAAGTGCATGATAGACAGACTAATCAAGTAAACAGTGAAAGTCAAGTGGCAAGGAAGCAAAATAGATAGGCGAATAGGTGATTCCGTCCAAACTGCGGGTCGTCAGACTAAAACACAGCTTGAAGTCGACACAGCGAGCCTAAAGCCACTTCCAACTGCCCCAACATGACTCTTTAGGCACTGCGAACTCCTCGAGTCACTTCTAACAACCCCTTTCAAACTATCAAGGTAAGTCATAGCGACGTCGGATGCTTTATCCCTTATATAGTCTTCAGCGAGAAGCCACGGTGACTCCGGATGCTTAACCTGCGAGATAACACAACTAGTGGATTACCCAGACCCCAAACCACTTGAAACAAGAATGGAATACAAGTATGACATGCTTTTCAAAAGATTAACAATAAGAAGTCGAAAAAAAAAATCATGTTGACGCTCTTATTGGTTTACTTACCTCAAAATGCAATAATATCCAAAATAAACGCGACTCCCACACATCCGTACTACCCTCGCGATACCCGGAATTGATGCTTTATATCTTCGGTACCTACTAGAGTTCATTTTATGCGTTAAAGCTCATTTGTTATGAACTATTTTATTTTATTTTCAAAACAACTCATATTGACATTTTATTATGTTTTTAATATTACTTATACTTAATTTTGTCGTTTTAAGCCTTTCTAAGGGTCCCACATTCTTCCCCTAGGCTCTCGGACTCTAACACTAGGTATCACCATAGGTTCAACGTGAGAAGACCAGGAGAGAGCCCATTTTTACTTGCTTTTATTGACTAAGTTCTTGTTTCATCATTAATGAGGTTTTCAAGTAGACTTAGTTTTCCACTCAACTTTCTTAACAAATGACTACTAAAGTCTCAATAATCATGACCATTACTTGATCAAATCAAGTCTCTAAATATTAAGGAACCTTCAATATATATTTTCTATCTATTTATAATGTTCCTAAGTCATTCGACAAGAAAAACTTTGAAGAAACATTCAAATATCTATTTGTGAAACTTGTAGGAAAAGTAGTGCGGCTTTAATTTTGGGCCTCCTTATCGACCTCAAAAGTACAATCAAAACACCTCCAAATCAAAATATGATTTTGAAGTGTCAAGTTTCTTATATAAACATCAAAATCCATTAAAATTTTTGCTTAAAGACATTCGCTTGATTGCCCGAAATTGATACCCAAGTTGATTAAAAAATTGGAATGCATTTTTTTCTACAAGACTAGCTTGTTTAAAATGCAACCAACTCGACCCCGATCGACTAACGAAACTTACATCAAACTTCAAGCGGATTTTCATGGATTAAATTTGACATATAACTATTAAAATACATCAAAAACTCTGTGATAGGCCCTTCTTCTAAACAAGGCACCGCCCGACCTATTCCCGTAATTAAGCCTTAATCCCCACCACGTAAGACTTAACTACGTATTAGTCAGCCTTTCTTTCCTATACTCCTTGATACATGCGTTCAGGATAAGTAATACATTGTTCACGATATCATTAGATTTCAGAGTTAATTAAAATTTTTTTATCATTTTAATATTATAACATAAATTTTAAAGGCTGCGCGAAAGCAATTATTATTTAAAAATCCTAAGTGTGGAAACCAGGAAACATCACATGCATATAACTATCATAAAGATAATAACACAATGTGATAACCGAGTCTCAAGTCGGGGAACTATACGCTCAACCCAATATACAACTCAAAATGTACTGGAAAGACATAAGCATCAGTAATACAACAAAAGTCGAGTCATACACAGAATGAGATAGGAGAGTCACCGAAATGGTTAAGGAAAGTCTCTGATCTTCTCCTTCCCCGGCCTGCTGCTGCTCGATGGACCTAACCCATCGACACAAACTAAACGGTGAGTATAGTGATATTTAAGTAATAACCGGATAATTATATACTACATTTCCAAAACAAAAGAAATGTATTTAAAAGCATAAATAGCAGAAAAGTTGTTGAATCTAGTAATGCTAGTAAATACCACAATTAAAAATGTATAGACTGACACAGGCGGCTAAGTCAAGATGATCTTAAATCCGGTCGGTGATGAGAACTATTACCTAGCATTTTCCACTACTATATGGAGATGTGCTCTACATATTTCATCAATTATATCAATCCTCAAATGGCTGAGTTATGCTCTACACGTATAAATCATCTATCTCATTCTTGCCGACAACCCCGAGGCCCATACCCCGTGTACCGCGCAAGTGTAGTGGTGAGTCCCGGAACCCCGGTAGATCTAAGTCCCCGTGAACTGCTCATCTCTTGTGCAATGGACACTATATAATCCCTATGTTAATTTTCAAGGATCAATAGTTCTAAGTCTCTAGGATTTCAAGACTAGTTAAGCTACAAAGCTCAATGAAATAGAATACAAACCTAATCCATTACAACTTATCCTAATAGCACGCTTTTGATCAACTATATGTCAAGAATATCATCAAGCTTAGAAATTTGAATCAATGAAATATTTCACAAGGCATCATGTTAAAAATATTCAATAATGAATAGAAACAAGAACAACATGATGTGAGATTACAACTAGCAATGTCTACAAATAAACTATAAATCAATAAGAGTCAATAAAATGAAATAGAGAATTTTCACAGCTTTACTTACAAGTCACAAAGCTTATCCTAGCTTATCTGGCCTCCCGACACCCCAAAACGCGTTCCCGAACTCCTGAGACCTCCCTTTAGTTTCCTCGAGTTGTTTGATATGTTTTAGAGTGGGTTATAGTTGCTAAGTTTGGGTTTTAAGCTGGTTTAATTGGGTTTAATGAGTTTTAAGAAATTTCAAAAATTTCTGCTGAAGGCCCTCATATTGAAGGCCCAAGCGATTTAAGCATGGACTATGCACAACAATTCTTTGCGGGTAACATCCTGTGCACAGATGCGGCTAGGGACCCTGAATCAGGCCTCACGGGGCTGGGCTGGGTGGCCCGGACCGAAACAGGACAGATTGCTTTAGCAGGATCCACCGTCGTGGGCTTTACTCGTGATGTAGAGTGGGCGGAAGTCCTCCCCGTTCTGGAAGGTCTGAAGCATACACAACAACAAGCTATTACTCCTCTCCCTTCCTTAAGATTATTCACAGATTCCACCAATGCCATATCGCTTATCCGAGGGCTAGAGGAGAGAAGTGATCAAGATCTTATGGCACTTGACACGAACAGCGTCATGGAGCGACTGCGAGTCGACAATATACACCATGTCCCTAGGGAATATAATGTAATTGCACGTACTCAGGCCAAGAGGGACGTTCACTGCCAACTGTCTTAGCTGTGGACAGATTGTATCGCAGCATGGTTATATTAATATATTTGGTTAACCAAGCCGTTTGACAAAAAAAAAAAAAAAAAAAAAAAAAGCCTAACTAACTATGAACACCGTACATTGATATAGTCCAAGTCGCAAATTGTGCACAAAGAAAACGTAATTCAGACCTTATATAACCATTCTATCGAGCCAAATAACCTAATGTTTTGAATTGAAAGACTTGTAGTTTAGGCAATTAAATTTAAACTTCACAAAACCACCGATTAGGATTTGATAATTGGTGTTAGATTGTAACACACATAGTTTAAACTTTAAATTCAACCTCCCTTATAACGCATATACAAATTAAAGTCATATATAATGCAACTTTCCTTCTGCCAATAGACTCTTTTACTAATACATACAGTTTTCATATGTTCCATATTAATGATTATTAGTGTGATTCGGTTAATTCTATGAAATGCATATTAACCTATTTGTAGTGTATCTCTAATGCAAACAGTCGGAGGACTTTAGGGACGGTTTTATGGTTCCCCTAGCATCTTGGAAGTCACGTAAGAAAGCCAATGCACATCAGTGTTCCTTACTCCATCTAATCTTGAGTCCAGTTAAACCAAACCCTATATATGTTGTAAGAACCCCTATTATGAGTTCACCTCCACCTTTCTTTTTTGAAGAAAAAATTGAATTTGCAATCTTTCTAAATTACCCATCCCTAACGTCTTCCTCATGCACGCTCTAATACTAATAATGTAGGAAGATTGCATTATTTTTAAGATAATATATCAACTTTATTAAAAAATAGGTGGGGTGACGTTACAACATAAATAGGGCTTGTTTTAACCAAACTCCTAATCTTTTCTCCCCTTAACTATCTTTTCTTTTTAACTTTATTGGTCTGCCAACCAAAACAGAATAGTACTAAAAACACAATGACACAAGGGAAATCAATTCTAGTACCTGGTTTTGACAAAGAGTAGACACTTTCATATTTATTCTTTTTTACATATTTATTATTCAGAGAAGCACTCAGTATTGTAATGATACAAGGGAATGAGAAACTTGACCTTCAGAAATACCAAATATTGTTAAGTCAGGGACCTGAGCTGCACCACTCATCCAATGTTGGCGTCTCTACTCCAATGTTCATCATGTCTAGAATATTTGCTGTTGGGAATCGAAAACTTTGTCAAGATTGATATGATGCATGTTAATTTAGAAAGAAACAAATTCACAATATGAGAACTAGAGTTTTTCAACAAATAATATAAAATTCAATTAAAAAAGAAGTTAATTACGAAGACTTACGCTCCGTAGAGCTCAACAGGTCCAGATTTGCTTTTAATCTGGAGTTTCACACATTTTTTTATCTTTTGAAATCTGAGTTTCAGATGTTATTTAACTTTTGACTACCAAAGAAAGCAACATCTAACGACCAAATGAATGTGCATTTAGAAACAATTTATTTGATATATATTATTATTTATTAATTATTAATGAATAACACTTCATAGATGCAAACTATATGAAAGAAAGTGATGTGCTTTACAAGGAAACGAGATGTTGCATTACAAAGAAAGTGATGTTATTGATAAATCGGGAAATTGAAAACGAGATGTTGCACATTGGAAACCTGAACCATCAATTCATTATCTTCAAGGACTAAAGCCTATTTGAACAACCAAGCTGAGGGCCTCTGCAAGAAAACAAATCAAGGTGTTTTCCTACTTCATTGTCCGTAGTAGATTAATTAATTAATAAGAAAATCAGGTGAATATGATCCAACACTTATACATGGCTTCTCTTACCTACAACCAAGCAACTGGTTTAAGTGAACTTGTGAACCAAAATGGAACCAAATTTTTGGTGATTGAGTCATTAAATTGATCAAAGTCAAGTTTTGGCGTCCTACTAACCCCAGTGCGATTAGTCAAGACGAAAGTTTAGATTCCCATGGTTCACAAAAAAAATAAAAATAAATAAATAACGTTTTGGCAACTTCTTGATAAGATCAACTAAGAAAACCCTGAAGCAATTCTATGTTGCTAACTATGGTTTCAAATACCTTGGCAATATATATACTTCTTGGCTTGTACAAATGATCGAGATACATGAACAACATAGAAAAGGTGGAGGTAAGTGTTGGAATACCTTGATGTTAATTTCTGGTAAAGTACTTATAGCTTTGGTTTTTGGGATGGTAAGAGTTCTTCAATTCAAGCGTCATTGTTGGCCAATGCCATCTCTATTTGCATATTAAGCATTCAACTTCTTCTTTTTTTTCTACTTTAATAGTCTTCTGCAAGAGTGGGTCGCACATAGGGATGCAAATGGGTAGGGGAATACCAACGGGTGATGGGGATTTACCCTAACAGGCACGGGTATGGAGATTTTAAATGGGGATGGGTATAAAATCTCATACCCACAGGGTATGGGTACGGGTGTGGGTAATAAAATATACCCACGGAGATTCCCACGGGGATACCCATCTACCCATGGGGATCCACATATATCAATTTATATAACATATGATATTTGTTATATATATACTATATGATATTTATATATAAATATTATATAATGTTACATAGTCTCCACTCCGAAACATTAACCTCTTAATGAAATTTATAATTTTGATTTATTTTGTTAATTAATAACTATATGTTTTGTTTTGACTTGTTTGCAACTATATTTATATTTTAGAATTTTAGGATCAAAAGTACTGAAAAAAGTTGATGACTTAGTGGTTTAATGAGATACTGACTTTAAGGAATATTTTGAATTTGAGCTTTTAGTTTTGCATATACCAATGATTTTGTAGAAACTTAATTATAAATGTTAAAACTTAGTAGTTAGAATTTTTTTGCAAGATATGTCGATTTTTTTTTGTTGGAATTTCATCAATTATGTTGTTATGTATGTATATTTGACAACTTATTTGTTACAATTCTTTTTTTGAGAATCCCCGAGGGGATCCCCAATGGGGAATGAAATCGAGAAAAAAATTCCCACGGGGATACCCCATCCCCGCAAAAATCCCCATGAAAATCCCCACGGGAATCCCCAATGGGGAATGAAATGGGTAAAACATTTTACCCATGGAGATTCCCCATACCCAGAGGTATTTGATGGGTATGGGGATGGGTATGAAAATTCATCTCCAAAATGGGTATGGGTATGGGTATGGGTATGGGTGATAAATTTTTTAGTGGGTATGGGTATGGGAATGAGGCCCCCATCCCCTACCTTACCCATTTGCATCCCTAGTCGCACATGACAGACAATATCAAATTAGCTTGCTATTCATGATTAGGTCCTCATTTAACATAAATTAGAAGATCGAGAAGACTTCATGTATAATACTAAAACACAAAGTTGGTCCACAAAAGTAGAAAACTCAGGTTGGCCTTGATTGTTTTCAGGACAAAGGTTAAGATATGTCTTGCTTTGTGTAAGGGTCTGTTTTATATAATATAAGGCACAAGATAAAATATGTTAAATAAAATTACGTAAGTGTCAATTGTGTGTTAAAAAGTTTAAAGTGACAACAAAAAGTGATCTGATTTTATGAATTTATGAATATATAAAAGGGCTGCTATTTCAACCCATCTAACCTATCATCCCACCCATTCTTCACTGACCACCCAATATCTTTCAAAAACCATATCAGCCCACCCAACAATAATGTTAGAATACCTAAAGTACCTTTACTCTCACCAACCCAAACTTACCAACGTACTGGCCTCACCCCCTCGCGGAACGGCTGCGCCATTGGCCGGACACGCTCGCCGCTGCCGCTGGGCTCACACGGTCGCACTCTCCCACTGCAGCGGCACACACGTGCTCGAACTCCTTCACTCTCCCTTTCGGTGTGTGTGTTAAGCTTTACCTTCATGGATGTTAAACCCCATTGGATGCAATTTAATGATCGATCAAACGCATGAATTACTGCTGCAATTCGTGTTGTTTTGTGATTACATGAGACAATTTAGATGGAGATTTCATGTAAAGTTTACATATTTGCAATGTCCGCACTTAAGCCTGCTAGGGTTTGTAAATTATTTCATGTATTCACGATTTGACATGCTTGGCGGATTAATTTGGTTATTGATCTTTCGTGTGAGACTTTTAATTTCTTATCTCAAATTTTATAAGATGAAGATGGTGGGTGGTGGGTGGTAGCAAGCAGTGGCGCGGGGTTGGTGTCGCCTATTTTAGATGGGTGCAAAGAGAGTAGCGGATGAGCATGCAATGAGAGGGTGGGGTTTGTACAAAGGTATTATTGTTATTGGCTCCTAGGGCATTTTGGTCAAAAAAATTATTTGTTTTTATATTGGCTGGGCAGAGAGGATAGACGGCTTGAAATAACAGCCCTCATATATAAATACCAAGGATTATAAGACGAATCGCTCTAACAATTATCAACTGACTTTTTGGAACAAAGAGGAAACATGCATAGTAGGCATATGTTTTAGGTAATTCGTGGAGTCTACAGAAGAAACTATAACTCCCACTACAATTGCACTTATAGGATGAACCTACAGCTAGGTGTCCCAACTTCAGCTAACTAGAGAAAGGTCTATATCATGCAGAAGGAAAAAGGCCTAACAAACTTTCATATTTATTGCGCTAAAAAAATCTTGAATATTGCTATTTTAGTATAATTGGTAGAAGTAGTAGTAACATAATATTATTAAAAATGCACTGACCCGCATGTATTTCAGTGGTTGCAGCAGCCGTGGCATCAACAATGACAGTGACAGTTTGATAGTTCAGCGCCACTGCATCATAAACTGACTGCCTGATACAGTTGGGAGTTTGAACTCCTGAAATTTTAAAAAAATATATATATAAGGATTATAAATCATTTAGACAAGTAAATACATAGTAAGATTGCCTCTAATCTCATCTCAAAGCCTCACTAACCAGCGACAACAACATTCTTGATCCCAGCAGTTTGAAGAAATGAATGAAGATGTGTTGCAAAGAAAGCACTAAAACGTGTCTTGACCAATTTATAATCTCCCTCTTTGATAATGAGACCATCAGCCAATTCTGCACCCTCGCTTCCTTTCACAAGAGGTCCTATTGTTCCAACTCCATATTGATGTCTACGAAAGAGTTCCACATCTCTACCTAGCGCATCATGTTCACGAACAACCTACATTCCTTTTGTTTATCATCTCCATAAATATATGGAGCATCCATTTGAAATGTATTATGAATAAAACATGTCTCCCAATGCAAGATAAAGAATACTTTTGTTAAATTGAATCACATCATGTTCCAAATAAGGAATAAAGCAATTACTTATATGTTCAGCCAAAGATACTACTACGACACCCACAATCCAAAACTTGTGCCCCAAACACAATATACAGTTCTTACAATCTTCACCGTGTATGATGTATCTGAGATAAGTTTTATTTTACACCTTCGCAGGTAAGAAATTTAAAATATTTAATAAAAACTTCAATAGTTTCCAAGAACAACAATTTTCTTCTTTTTTCGGTCTCAAACCATATGAAATTGTTCATTGCTTCTGTTTCGCTTTAACTAGTTTCCAAATTCATCAGAACCAAGTGACAATCTTTGTAAAAATAAGAAATAATATGTTTTTCAGTATTTCATCGAACCAACCAAAAATCCATTGCAGAAGATTGACCTAGCAGATTAGATATTCTCAAGAATTGAAACTAGAAAAATTAATCTGACAGTACAACAGGCATTAATGTTCTTCCAACAATCGATATCTTCAATCAATTTTCTAAGTCAATCAGGAGTTACTGATAATCTTCCAAATATCAAATTGTAAAAGAAAGAACCAATAGCTCGAATTTCACGGAACACAATTAGCCAAACAGATCAAGCATTCTAGAAAAAATACTCAACAGGACTCCGAAAGTGAATTTACCCAAACTACAAGGATTCCGCGATGTCTCGCAACTTCGACAGCCTTTACAACTGAAGGAACGATTGCTTCTCCTCCGGCAACACGAGACTTTCCAGATGGGAGTACGAAATCTTTCTGAAACAAACAATACAAAAACCCTAAAATTAACAAACAAAGAAGCTAAAATTGAAGAAAAAGAAAGTTGATCTTTGAGACTAACGGGGAGAACCTGCATGTCCACAATAAGCAGAGCCGTCGTCTTCCATTTCTCTGCTGCCATACCTGCTGTTTTATTCAAACTTCATTACCGCTCTGGGTGTTGAGGTGGTCTAGGGATGTTCGGTGGATGGATTTGATAATTTTGATTAGTCCCTTTTGAGTTTTGAGGCTGTTCGGTTTAAGGCATTTATGGGAATGTCTTATCTTAACGTGATGGACCGCTCTGGGTGTTGAGGTGGTCTAGGGATGTTCGGTAGATGGATTTGATAATTTTGATTAGTCCCTATTGCCGGTAAGGGCACCCCACTTTTTAATGAAGGCACCCAGTTAATGTGGGCACAAACCAATTTACCTGGGGCACCAAAAAATTAGACCCGAAATACCCAAAATACCCCTCGCGGAAATCCCCGAGCACCCCACCACCCCCACCACCACCTTCACCGGCCGTTGTGAAAGAACTCATTTGCTTTGAACCGGCAAAGTGAGAGGAATACCCGAAATCGTGTTTCCCGTGTCTCGCCTTGTGTTTCTCCTTCATTGTACGGCTTTTTTGCAGTTCGTAGGGTCGTGGTGTGAGCCGATTTCGTCTCCAAGTTAGGGTTCGGTTGAAGATCGTCGAACACACATTTTTTGCGCGAAATCGCTCGTTTGAAGGTACGTTTTTAGTATAATTAAGTTACATTTGCTAGAGTAGTTGTAATGTGTGTGTGGTGGTTTGTTCAATAGTTAAAAAAATGGTAATTCGCGGTTCTCGGCCACACAGGCCAGAGACTGTGCTAACTGTCTCGGCCAAGCATGGCCGAGACAGAAGCTACATTTTTGGCAACTCGAAGTCTCGGCCACAAAGGCCGGAAGAGTTCACAGTGGCTCGGTTACGCATGGCCGAGAGTACTCTAGTTCTCTCGGCCGAGACATGACGAGAGCTAGAATTAGTGCTAGGTAATGTGGTGTCGGTGGTGTACAACCGAGAATTTGCTCCTACTCTCGGTTGTACACTGGCGAGAGTGTTAGAGTAGGCTCGGTCGTGATTGGACGAGAGCAAGGCGAATCGAAATGGTCAACCCATCTCGGTGGTGCACAACCGAGACCTTTCTATTGGACTCGGTTGTACACTGCCGATATATTGGAGGCATTGTCGGTCATGGGTGACCGAAAATATGGGTTGTTTCACGAACCTGCTTGACCGAGACATCGAAATGAATGAATTTGAACATTTTTTTTTGTAAATTTTTTTTGGGTTCTGTTCCATGCGCTTATATGTTGTAATTTTTTCGGGTATGGCTCGTCAGAAGATACAGGTGACTAGGGAGGAGGAATTTGGTGTTGAGGTGTCGAGGCCTAACCGGGGCGAGGTGGCGGGAGACCCCGACAAAGATCGTCGGAAAGAGAGAAAGAGAAGGAGAATGAGGATGTTAAGGGCAAGGCGAAGGTAGATGGTACTCGTGGAAGGTTACATTTGCACGATGGGGTTCGACCCATCGATGCTGGGCGACCTGAGGATCTTGTTGTTGCCCGAGGGGAAGAGGAGGGGCATGCATCGGAGTCTAGTAGCAGTGACTCTTCAGAGGCGGGGAACACGACAGAAACAGATCGTAATGTGGGCGGGAGTAGTAGTGGTGGAGCCGGCCATAATGAAGGAGAGCCAGAAGTGCCCGTTGAAGCGCGTGCTCCATTCCCCGGTGGTCCTATAGACGGGGCGTTGTTGAAGAGCTTCAAGGATCATGTGGCGTTATCGATTTGGAGCAATGAGGTAATTTCAATTTCATTGAACGGAGTAACTTAATACTCATGGTTTTAACATACTGACGAGATGTATTTATTTGTTGCAGGAGCGTCCCGTTCTCAAGTGTATCAATCACGAGCTCAGATACAAGAATGGGATTTGATCGTGCCACCCGGACACGGCGAGACTTTCAAAGGATTATTCGGCGTTCGGGTTGAATACGCGATAGATCGCTCATACCGCAAGGCCAACAAGGAGGTGATATCTCGCATTTGTGGAGCGGTGGCGGCGGAGACGAACACATTTCACCTACCTTTTGGTGAAATGTCTATCTCATTAGAGGATGTCGGCTTCCTCCCGAAGATTCTGTGACGGGCAAAGTTGTGGCAAAGTGGAGAACTTTGCGAGGGACACGGAGGAATCTCGCTCGGACGTGATTAAGATGGTCTCGAACCTATTTGGGGTTAGCGTCGAGGAGGCCGAGGAGGAGGTGAATATTAGCAAGGGGCTCACAAGTGCGCAAATGTTGGTGAAGAGTCGATGGTGCCCCAAAGCTGGTTCGAGACCCGTAAATTATCCTCTGTGGAATGCGCCGCCCGAGCGTACACTGTTGTACTGTTGTCCCGCACTCTATTTGCCGATAAGAGTGGGTCTCGGGTGTCGATCGCGCCTTTGAAGCTTCTTGAGGACTTGGACGACGTAGGAAACTACGCATGGGGTGCGGCTGCGTTGGCCTACTTGTATCGACACTCGGGGTCCGCCACGAGAGTGCAAGTGTCTCAGATTGTTGGCTACCTCACATTGCTTGAGGTTTGTTATAAAATAGACTTAATTTTCTTTTTGTATTTCAATTAGGCCAACTTGCAATTGTGGACTAACTAACATTGTATGTATTTGAAGGGATGGGTGTACGACCATTTCAAACTTGGTCTGGCCACACCCAATGCGAAGTACATGGACTACGTGCAACCTCGTGTCTGCAGATGGATTCAAAAGCATGAGACGGTGGCGAATGTAGACAAGCTCGGGGCCATTAGGAGAACCTTGGATAGGTTGCGCCCAAGTGAGGTGAGATGGTTATCCATATCCTCTGATGGTTGATGTTTTAGTAATTATTTTTTGCTAACAATGGTTGTTGCATTTTGATTAGGTCACTTGAGACCCATATGTGAATTTAAGGGAAAATGGAGTTGTGCAAGCGATGGCCTTTTACAGTGGGACGATCAAGTACATGGATGTGGTGGAGCCCTACCACCCGGAGAGGATTCTGAGACAGTTTGGGCATGTGCAATCTATACCAGATCCTCCGTACCGTCCATTGGAAGCACACCGAGGCCCATCTCTGCGAACAAGTACTCCGTCAAGTATGGGTTCCAAGAAGACAATTGGGAGCGATGGAGGAACCATTTGTTGGCTCCTGAAGTTCGGGGCGACAAGGCAGAATTTGAGTTTTTGGCTACACCAGACTACCTGCCTTGGTTCCTCAAAGTGTCTCATCCCGTTATCACCAATCCGAGCATCGAGGACCATGACATGGTCGCCACAACCATCGCAGATAACGAGCCACTTGAGGTATTTAAGTGGTTATATAGTTATATTTTGCATGTCTTATTCATCTCGATATGTTTTACACTAACACTAACTCGATTATTTCATCGGCGTAATAGGCGTGCGTTGGACGCGGCGTTGCGATGGATGGACCTCCGCCGGAGTTGTGTACGATCGAGTCTGCGAGGACAATGGCGAGTGACATCGTCAATTTTCTTTCGGGGAGGAGTATAGGTCCCACCACCACGAGTACGACTCCGGCGACCACAACCGCACAACCGCCACATCCGCCCTACCGAAGCGAGCCCGAGGCGGCCCCAAGCATGGTAGCACTTCCACACACTCCACCCCGCCACGGCTCGGCCGCCACGGTCGATGCTCGCCCTCCGAAGAGAATGCTTGGGAAGGAGTATCAAAGGAAGAATCGAAGAAACCAAAGCAATGACCATTTTGCGGAGGCATAGACATTTTTATGTCCCAAAGCATGGGGAACATGGACATTCTTTGAGTTTTATGATGTTTGCGGAGACATTTTTATGACGAGTTTCTAATGTGTTATGACGGTTTGTAATGTTTCATGAGTACTTGTTGCCTATTGACTACATGTTGCCTATTGACTACATGTGTTATGACAGTTTGTAATGTTTCATGAGTACTTGTTGCCTATTGACTACATGTGTTATGACAGTTTGTAATGTTACATTGCCTATTGTTGTATTTTGGTCTTATTTTGTTCTAGGATACTTGTTTTTTCTGATTCTGAGGGTGTCTCGGTCAAGCAGGGTCGACTCTCATGTGGAATTTTCGGTACTGAACAACCGACACAAATGCAGGATTCACGGTGTTACCCGGCCGAGAATGTCGCTGATTCCATTATTTAAATATGTGTCGGTCACTGATGGCCGAAACCTTTCAAAGACTGTCGGTGACTCGTCACCGACATCATACGATGGAGTTCGCCACACGCTCGACGAGATAAGCCGGCGCATTTGGTGAACGTGGAGACCAATTGCTATCGGTCAGACGGTAACGAGACGGTGGAGCAAGTCGCGGTTACTCATGGCCGAGAAGCCATGAGTAAGGTCGCGCATAGGTCGACGAGAAGAGGCAATTTCGGCATTGTGCGACCGAGACTTAACGTTAGTTCTCGGTGGTGTATGGCCGACACTGTACCGTATGTCTCGGTCATTCAGGGCCGACACGTCTGTTCCAGCAACAATTTCCAACTAACTTGACAACTAACTTTCCAACTAACTTTACACGAATGAAAATCCAGCACGACAATAGCCACGAAAACGAAAGTAATTATATATCAATGTAGTAGGATAAAATCACTATACAAGAATCAAAATGTACAACAATACCCAAAAAGATATATACCTCATTGTATACGATATATACCTCATTGTATATCTATACAACTTGACAACTAACTTTCAAAATTGCTAAATGTCCATCACGCCATCTTCTCACACCCGTCATTTATCATGGCAATGACAAATCCTAACCCAATGGTCTGTGGCAATGACGACGACGGTGGAGCACTACGTAGAGGTAGAAATGTGGAGGCACTCCCATGCGAGAGGTTGACAAGAATGACATTGAATGCAAGTGGATACTAACAATCCCATGTCTGGAAGTGTCAACCATTCTTTGAAAGATGCACCAACTTGATTCTCGGGCAATGCACCGCAATCTTGACACTCTCGTAACTCGAGCCTAACACTTCCCGCCAAAGGTTTTCATGCCCGATAATCTCATCATACATCCTTCTACGAACAATCCTCCACCCGTCTACATCGGCAAGTCGAAGCCAGACGCAACACACCGATATACACAATTTCCATCGCAACCACATCGATAATGCCCTCAACATGTGGCAACCAATCCGGTTATACGCAATGACCGTAGGCCATGTTAGTTGCATTTTGCGTGCGTCGACCGGCACGACGCATTTTAGGAACAACTTTACTTTTTTTCTTCGCCTAGAAGCGGAGGCCTCCTTCGTGGATAGCACGTACTCAAATCCACTCGCAACCGTCTCGTTGAAGAATCGTCATCATCGTGTCTTCTCTTAAAAGACCCGGTGTCCTTCCTTTGTCTTAATTTTCGTCGGCGGCACAACACCGGTGTAGACGAAGGACGACTAATATCCCCGAGCCGTTGAATAATCCCGAGTCGATCGTCCTCATCAATGCAAGCATGAAACTTTTCCAACACCCGTTGAATCTCATCGTGCACGTTGTACCAGAGACGGGTCCACCGGATTCTAAGGTATCATACTCAACTTTCGCCAAAACATGAATGTCCTCGAGAGGGATGGGCGACCGAGCAAATATTTGATGGTTTAGCTCATGTGCACAAGGAAGGCCATGTGTGGTGCGTATCTCGCAACCACAACGAGTGGAGTCGTGACCAACATCCTCTCCACGTGTCAATTCATCTCTAATTAGCCTAAGCGCCCGTTGAGAAACATAACCACGCAATCGTCGATATAACTCATCAATGTACTCATGTTGGACCACATTCAAACTTAGCTCAAACGATGCATTGATATTGTTGTGTTGGATTCTAAGGAGGCCATCAACCACATTCCACGAGTCTCAAAATTGGCTTTGATTTGTTCCCAAGGTGTAGCTTCGTAATAGAATGCGCAGACTCCACCCTCTCGCGTTGTCGTTTCCCCAAAGTGCATAATTCTATTTGTCAAGCGGAGACAAATTTCTCCTTGTACTTCTTTAACCATGTGTTGTCCAAGTACTCAGTAAGACCCTTGACATTCCCAAACTCACAACGCAGGTCGTTCATCCTAACTTCGAATAAGGCCTCCGAGTTGGCATACATCACGTTCGTCCACCTATCCATAAAACGCGCAAAACCATCGTTCTCCCCAAACATCTTCTTAGTCTTGGCCAATACTACTTTGTTGATGTGCCAAGAGCAAAGGAGGTGAGACGAGGCCGGAAAAACTTCTTCTATGACACTAATAAGGGCTAAGTCCCTATCGGTAACAAACACGTCAGGCTTAGGCCACCCATCCAATATGGATCTCAACTTCTCAAGTGCCCAAACATAATTCTCATGACTCTCTGATGATATGAATGCAAACCCAACGGAGAACGTCAAGTGCGTAGAAGTGATGCCAACAATCTCCAACAAAGGCATTCGGTACCTATTTGTCTTGTACGTGCAATCCATCAAAATTACCGATGAGAAACACCTTATCAACTTTATTGAGTCGGGATGTGACCAAAATAAGTCGGTGACAACATTCGTAACGGGATGCTTCCTATGCCATGACATCCACTTATTCTTCTCTAATATGTGCAACATTTGTTGCATTTGACTCCTCCCACCCGCATCCTCATTTCGGACTTTTTGTCTTGCATTATATATTGTCCTCATTGTCGATACGTTTCTAACATCTCTTTGCTTCAACGTATTTAGGATGTCTCTTGGCTTCACATTCCCCTTTGTCATTTGCCCACAACTTCCCGCTCCCCTTATCCAATCTTTCGGCAAATGAATGGTCGTCCAAGTTTTTTGCGGGCTCGTGATTGTGCCTCCCACATATAACAGTGACATACCACAAGGAGTCAGCATTTTCCTTTACGTTGATAAGGAAAGGGCATCCACATTTCTTCGTACCGGTTTGACTCTCGCTTTTCCTCATCTTCATCATTTCTTGATTTCAAAGAAATTTTGGCGCGCTTTTCCCTTCCCTACTCTCTCGAGACATTCCCCTATATGTCCGGACCTCTCACATGCAAGTTTCACCCTTCCCTCGCGCTTAATGCCCCCGCATCGAGTGCTTTGTCACTAGCACAAACATGTTCTCACGCCTATCATTTGAAGCCATGAAACAGTGCCCGCTTCTCTAGAGAGGGAATGACCTACAAGGTGTAAACATGTCCTTGTAGTCTGGAAATAGGGTAGAAACCGGCATTATCTACAAAATAAACAAGTGTAACATTATAATCAACCAAAATGTAAGACAATCACAACAAAACCCAAAAAAACAGGTTCTCGGTTGTACAGGTCCGATACTTTCTTCAGAGTCTCGCTCACGTACGACCGAGAGTTACTGAGTACTCTCGGTTGTACCATTCCGTGACCTACGTACACCTCTCGGTCCTCTACGACCGAGACATCACCATACATCTCGGTCCTGCGAGGCCGATACAATCGCGCACATCGACAGAAACTTCGGATAACCGCAAAAAAAAAACACAATAAATTTGCAAAATTACCTCAAGTTCGACCTCCTCTTGCACCGTAGCAGTACAATCCTCCATTATATAGTGGAAACAAGTTCGGATTTGAGGAAATTACCAAACCCTACGTTGACAACAAATCATCATTTTCACAGTTTTTCACAACTAAACAGTTCTAAAAAACCATCATATGGTTGTCAAACATTGTTACCTCGCTGTCGGATGATGTCAATCCGCAAGAATCGATAAACGCTCGACAAACGCAATGTGGCTTTGTGGTTCAACCTTGTGGTGGGGTGCCCTTTTTATTTGTCAAAATGATTTTTGGGTTTGAATCATTATATATACAAGGGCAAAAATGGTCTTTTCAGTTTTTTGAATTTTTACAAAAAATTTGGGTGCCTTCATTAAAAGGTGGGGTGCCCTTAGCGGCCCTCTTGAGTTTTGAGGCTGTTCGGTTTAAGGCATTTTATGGGAATGTCTTATCTTAACGTGATGGAGATGTGTGGACCACAATAATAGTTTCATATTGATATATATATATACTAGTTTCAAGACGTGCTACGCACGACGATTGACCCGCTCGCTTCGCTCGCGGGAATTAATTTCTAAGAATTTACTAATAAAATTCAAAGTTGTAATTAAAGTTTAAAAATTAGAAAAAGAAAATTAGAAAAAAAAAATGAAGCGAAAGAGATGGAAACCTCAACATTAAAACATTACTACCAAGGAACAATATAATTAATGAAGCCAACTCCTTCTCGGACCAAAATAGGACCACGGTTCCCTCTTTTTCACATATATGGAGAAACAGTGTTTATATAAGACACACAAATAGTCACATACCCGAATCAGTGTTAGGTTAGAGATGCCAATGAGCCCAATCAATTGCGAGATAAAGGAAATTTGAAAATCGATTCATACTCATGATTAGGAACGAAAACCTAAAGTGCAAAGAAAGAAGTGTATTAGGAGCGAGAGATCGCAACAAAGGTGCAATGAGAGAAAGAAAGCGAATGGTAGGTAAGGGAGAGCCACCATCAATCGAATAGGAAATCGAGAGAGTTGAAGGGTAAAAGTGATTTTTTAGGTGACGAAGAAAATTAGAGGTATTTGTATTGAATCGAGAACTAACGAAATCGAAAGTTGAAGAATCGAGAACCAACAAACCGACGAAAGAGAACCAACGAACCAACGAAATTGAGGAGTTGGATAAAAGTGATATTTTAAAAGATTAGGGAATGCACGAGAAGTATGGGCAAATAAGTAAATTTCATTACCACTCAAAAATTTGGATCAGCAAAGGCACGAGAATTATGGGCAAATAGGTAAATTTCATAACTCAAAAATTTGTGATTCATGCTTTTATATGTATATATATAAAATTCAAAATAAAATTCAAAATTGTAATTAAAATTTAAAAATTAGAAATACAAGTACCTTTTTTAGCTTATCAATATTTTATAATGTGAATGAAAAATAAGCTAGTCATGCTATAACATTACTTTCTAAAAAAAAGTGTATTTGATTGATGAGAATGAGTTCATGATTGATTTGGAGATAAAGAAAAAAAAAACGCGTGGTGGATTGATAAGGAGTTAGAGTTTGATTTGGAGACAAAAGAAAAGTTGATTTGGAGATGAAAAAAAAAAAAAAAAAGAAGTATGGGCAAATAGGTAAATTTCATTACCACTCAAAAATTTGTGATTCGTGCTTTTTTTATATATATATATATATATATATAAAAGGAGCAGCTAAATAAACCTTGTTTATGGCTTAGAGGACCCGTTTAAATTTTTTACAGCGGTTCCAATTCCGCCTGTAGAGGAAATCACAATTTTACCCTTCATATAAAAATATTTTTTCGTCCTCAAACCCCACCCTCTCTTCTCCTTCACCATTGTGACGTTTGAAATACCCATAACCGATCCTCACACTGTGACGACCCCAATTTCCCATAAAATTGGGCCCCGCCCGGCCTAAGCCCACGTGGACCCCCGAGCCAGTCTCGCAAGGTCAACGCAGCCTAGTCGTCTTTCAATCCATTATTACAAGAAATTTGAAATTTTAAGTTGAGTTATTAATAATTTTCAAGATTTAAAAATTTAGCGGAAGCAATTACTACATTTAATAACTCAACAATAATATCAAGGAGTTAGACAACCTAATTGTGGGAACCCAAACATAAATATATCACCATCGGAGGAGAGTAAATAAAAGATATACAAAAATTTCACCTAGCTATGAAGCTTTCCTCTCGCTACTCGTCATGCGGCTCGCACTCGATCGAACACAAGATTGACGAGCCCGGTTAAGTAAAATCCAAGTAGAATCTAAACAAGTAATTCAAGATAAAATGAAACAGATCTAAAAGTCATGCATATAAACGAAAAGCGTATGGAATGCATGATCATGAGATCAGTAAAACAATGAACGTACAACGAGAATGAGTGTCACAAGAAACAATAAAGAGAGGTGCCCAAGTAGTCTAAGACCACCGAATGCGGTGCCACAGGGTCGGGGTCGCGAGTCGCGCAACGCCAAGCGGACTCGGTCATCGGATGCGGCATCGCCGTACCTAAAATGTCGCGAATGAGGGATATCAACGGCGCCCGGATAAAGCACATCTCATTCGACCAAATACGTGACTCGAGGTCATGGCCCCGGTTGCGAGCCGGCAACCACTTCAATCGAGAGACGAGTACGACTCACTTGCCTCGGACACTCATAAATGAGTGGGAATTCCAAAAAAGGACATGATTCAACATCAAACAAAAATGCTAGATAATGAAATATTGTACATTTTCTAATTGGTTTACTTACCTCGAGAAATCGCGAACCTCAAAATGTCTCGCTCGCGTCTCGATTTGCGCACCCGACACCCGACTCATAAGTCCCTGGTGTCCATTTATACATTTTAGGGCTAATTTACTAAAAATCATACGAATCACAAACCAAATTCCTCAACATAAAACTCACCATGGCCTTTAAAATCAATTTCGAATTCATCGCGTCATCGCGATTTCGTCGAAATCGCGCATCCGACACTGTCGATAACGCGCCACCGCGCGTTCGTTCCGCTCGCGTCGCCACCGCTACCGCGCCTGTTGCCGCTCGCTGCCTGCTCGCCGCGCGCGGCTGGCTGGAGCCACCGCCGACCAACCATTCGCGCCGAGCCGCCGCTACCGACCGCGCCACGCGTCGCGGGCTTCAAGCTCTCTCTCAACGTTGTGTCGCGCGCAGCGCTCGCGCGCCATCGCTGCCGATCGACCCTTTCCCGTGCTGCTGCTTTTGCCTCGCGCGCAGCATTGCTCACCGGCGTCGCCGAAAGCCGCCGTCCTCGCGCGCGCGCCAATGCAGCTGCCCGGTTCTCGCCGCGTTTCCACCGCAGCGGACGTCACCAAGCCACCGTGGGTCCGCGTCCCGCTCCCACCGCGCTCACTTGCTCGTGTCGTCTCCGATCCGCCGTCGTCGCGAGCCGCTTGTTGGGACGCTGGCCGTCCGCACCGCCTCCTCCTGGCTCGCCGCGCCGCACCGGCAGCTCGCGTCTTCGCATCACCCGCGAGCCACGCCGATTCGCCCCCCCTACCGGAGCTCCGCGCGCGCGCTCGCTGCCCTTCATCCGCCATCGCTGCCGATCGATGCCGCCGTCGCGTTTGTCGCGGAGTCGCCACCTCCGCGAGTTCGCGATTTCGCCGGGACGTCGTCTCTCTTCTCCGATCTCTTGCTCTCTCTCTCTCTCTCTCCTCCCTCTTTTGATCTTATCCTCTCTTATATATATATATACATTTCCTTTTCTCCTTATCATTATCTCTTTTAATTTCAAATCAAAAGTGTAATCGAGATTCGTGCAACACGAATCTCGAGGCAACTCATCAACCGAACAGCGCGCATCTCAAGGCACCAACCCGCCTCATTTCAAATCTCGATACTCGCGCTACACGCATCACGAGGCATATCCAATGTACATTTTAAAACCACATAGAGCCACTATAGCCACATTTCGGTCCCACGTCAGCACGCGACTCGAGACGCGTCCCCGTTCGTGTTTCGGTTCTCCGCATTCCCCGTATATATTTTTCTCAACAATTAGCATTAAAATCTTAAATTGGACATTCTCGGTGTCTCCATTCAAGATTCGGACATACGTATTCGACGAGTGGGTCCCACATACAACCTTGACCTGGCACGTGACACAAGTCAAATTTTCGGGCCGTTACAATCTTCCCAACGAATTAGAATTTCGTCCTCGAAATTTACGCACTTCGATAGTGTGTTATGACCGAAGACCAAGGCCATACCCGCCAAGGTCATACTCGCCCAAGGCCATACTCGCCCAAGGCCATACCCCCATCTTACTCAGTAGGCCGGGCTCCTCCGCGACAAGCCGGGCTCCTCCGTGACGATTTGGGCTCCTCCGCGACAAGTGGGCTCCTCCGTGACGAGTGGGCTCCTCCGTGACCTCCAAGCAATGAACACACCCTGTCTCCACCCCTCAATATATGTCGGGGCAACATCCTCGCAACATATATTGGAATACAACGAAACATAAGTCCCATGATCCACCGTCAATAACATATTTATATCTCGCAGTATGTCCGCGAGAATGTAAATCAAGCTCTCTCGCCTCGTCTATCCGTCTCTCTATCCGATTACGATGGGTAGTAGTCGGACCTTGCGCGACAACAACATGAATCTGCTCCTAGCTCTGCTGTGCTTGCCCGCTGTGGTGAACACGTACTGGTGAAGTGACTTGGCTGTCAACACTCCCAAACAGGTACGTTGAAATCTCGATTCGTATGGAACATGTTGTCCTTGTCCCTGTACTCGAGCCTGACTAAACCTCTCGTCCCTATCTTGCACTTGACTGGAATTCGACATCGTCTTCGGCCATTACCTCTTGCCATCAACCCTCTAATGGTATTGATGCCGAGGATCTCGACATAACGATCCGGCTCCGTAGTGCACTAGCGTAACTCTACGTTTGGACCATTTACACTAACGCCATATACGCCGCATATGGTGGAAACGCAATACGCGCCGAGGTTGATCTATCCGCCACGATCGTCTAACCCTCGTGTTCCCTCGATCATCTCCAGGACCCTCGCACCGAATGTGACAATGTCGAGAATACGATCGGTACTCGATGCGTGCGCTCTCACTCTCGCCGACCATAGCCCTCGCTTAAGCCTCATGTATTGTGCTCTGAGCCGTCGTCACCCAACATAACCAACAAATTCTAGGAAACCGTGTATGACGTAGTAAGCTTGGTCAGTGTCCGTGTCGGCCGCACCCCCAGCATACTTCATCACGCGTATATACCGATCCATGTACTGCAACTGACTCCCTGGTCCTATGTCGAACGGTCTCGAAACTCGTCCTCTTCGGGTTACGGATCGTTCCCCATCGACACCTCCGTAATACGCCACGGACATCAACCTCGCCGACCCGGTGGAGGTGGTGATATACTCGCCGCATTTGCGCGATATGGCCGATACATCATGTATCCTCTCGTGGCTCCTCATATACCTCTCTGCAGCCTCGAGGTTAGTACCCCCGTGGAACTTCTCCGGATGATGCCTCCGAAACTCACGAGCCTGCCTCGCCTCAACTGTAGCCCTAACACCCGTATCAATGGGCGTGTAACATCTCTCGATTTCTCGACTTATGTGACACGCGTATCTCGCCACGTGTCTCGGGTATAGGAAATACTATCTCGGCCGAACATGTGTCACCTGTAATCATTATGGAGTAAATGCTCACGAACTCGAAGTTTTTCGGGTGGGTTGTGTAACCGCAGGAAAACGAAATACGCCCGACTGAATAATTAGGTCGATGCGGTGTCCGGAACCGGGGGTAAGGTTGGGTAGACGACGACGGTGTAACATGTGCCCTTAACAATCGAAGAATCCCATCTGCACAGTTGTTCGTCGTGCGATGCAATTCTCTCTCGTCGACGAGTATCACTCCTCGATCACTTGCAAACCGCGAACCCGCACCCCCACAATCATTCCTAAACCCGGTCGAAACGTCATCGCATTTTCCATAGCCACGAATCCTCGAATCGTGTAAAATTACCGATATCGTATGTATATTATAACACAACAAATATACCATATCGGATTTTCTTTCTTTTTTTTTTACAACATGCACTACTTGCACGAAAATTATTTTTCTCTTTGTTTTTGTATGTTTACTAACGCATGTTACGTGTGCATGTGGTTGCCGTGACGAGGACCTACATTGGGCGACCTCAGGAGACCCACCATAGTCCAAGACGTCCGGAACCACCCCCGCATGGCCCATGCAAAGTACTTGTTGTATACATACAACAAACTCGGTTTTTGCTAGGTGTTGACCCCTCTCGCCGGAAACCACCATGGCGCGCGCCACGGCCGGACCTGGGCCGAACCACGATCATTAAAGGTTGTCTAAAAGGTCTCAGGTGCAAAGGAATAATATTAGTTGACGGCTCAGCAATCCTCGCTAAGTCCTACCTGGTCGAAACAAATCATTAAACGTAAGGCTTTTGGAATTAGTTCGTGTGATGCCATCGTCGAAGTCGTGAAAAATATATAGTTGCTATTCAAACGTCGCGTGGCGATGAATGGCTATGACGTCGTGATCATGTTGCGTGGTCGCGAGACCATGACGTGACCCGCATACGACCGAGCCGAGCCTATGACTCGCGATGAAACGAATACGTAGTTTGTCTTCAAAACCCGAGAGAGAGTGTCTTCTTTTATTTATTAAAATGTATGACCGTCCGAGCCATTCAAAACATTGGAAATAATGATAAGTTTAAACCTAAGTGTTAGTGAATGACTCGACCTAATAACACGAGTTTCCGACCTTGTCGTGTAACGGGAAACTTGAGGATACGCGTTAGGAGTCGCGGGAGTTTTACGTGGGTTACGATAATCTCGGGTAAGTACACTTGCCTTAAAAAGCATTTGTACGTTAGTAAGCCACTAAGAAGATATCATGAGATTCATTTTCACTTTTCTTGTGTTCGTTATTATCCCATCATTGGCATTCCATTCTATGTTCTTGTATGTGTGTTCTTGGCATAAGTACGTCTCGAAGGTACATGCGGCCGCACTAGAAGGGATAAAACGCGGCACTCGAGCGCACGAGTGTTTGACCACCCCTAGTGATTGTGTGATACCATGTATTGGATTGTTGTGGATGGTTGTGGATTGTTGTGGTATTGTTGTGGAATATGGACTACTTATTGCCTCTCTTGACTCGTAGAACACGCATGTTTCGATTGCTATCATTTCCAGTCTGTCTATCATGCATTCTTGCTTATTTATATTCCTGCATTTCAGCACCCGCATGATATTTAGACTGTCTTGTTTGTCGTTTCATGAATTACTTGTTATATCTTCTGGCTTTACTTTCAATTTCTCTCAGCTTGCTCACCGTCTAGTTTGTGACGGTGGGTGCGATAAGACGGAGAGCAAAGTAGGGGCAAGGGACCGTGTCTAGGAGACTTTTTGTGAGCAGTTTGGACGTGAGGTACCGAGATGTAGGCTCGTACCTATCCTTTTTGTATGACGTTTATGTATATACGTATATGGTTGTTTTGGAACCGGAACTAGGTTTGAGGTGATTTCCATAATTTCATTTTGTTGACTGGATATGACTGTCTTGGGGGTTTCCACATTTATATAGATTCCTAATTTCCCTTGATTGAGTTATTTCCCATTATTTGATTAGAATATGATTTTTGCTTCCATTGTATTATAACCGTAATAACTCTTTCATAAACCTTAAAAACCTTAAAATTTTGATAAGTTGAGGCCGACTAGGCTCGTCCAGTTCACGAGAAACCGACTCGGGACCGCACGGTCTAGGCGGCGTACCCAAATGCATTGGGAATTTGGGGCCGTCACGGGCGTGCTCGGCGTATCCTCGGCCGGTGTCTCGGGTATAGGAAATACTATCTCGGCCGAACATGTGTCACACCTCGGTCCTTTGCAGTCCTGCTGAATCGGAAGTTTTTCGGGTGGGTTGTGAACCGCAAAAACACGCCCGACCTGAATAATTAGCGCTGGTGACGTAGACGACGACGGTGTAACATGTGCCCTTAACAATCGAAGAATCTCCTGCAGTTGTTCGTCGTGCGATGCAATTCGCTCGACGACGAGTATGCGGCTCCTCAAGACTTGCAAACCGCGAACCTGCAGCCCCACAATCATTCCTAAACCCAGTCCGAAACGTCATCGCATTTTCCATAGCCACGAATCCTCGAATCAGTGTAAAATTACCGATATCGTATGTATATTATAACACAACAAATATACCATATCGGATTTTTTTTTTTTTTTTACAACATGCACTACTTGCACGAAAATTATTTTCAGTATGTTTACTAACGCATCTGAACAAATTTTAGCATGTGAGAATTCTTGAGGTGTACAATCTCGTAGGATTTATACTTAGGTGGTCACTAACCATTAGAACGATTCGCGGACTCTACCTCAGCTCGTAACACTTAATTCATTTATAAGTCCCTAAAGGTGGTGGTCGACTTCACCAACCCTGAGACTATAAATGCATAGTGTCACTAAAGTGGAGTTACTTGGGCTTCTGATCCAACACTACTACTCCAAAGCTTTCGTCAAAGCTAAGGAGTCCGTACATGATGTAATCGTTGGCTCTCAAGTCATCTCAACACTCTGCTCCCTTAAAGTCTGCTCTTCGTCCTTTTTATTTATTTTCTTGATTTCCTATTAAGTCAATACAATTCAACTCTTAATATTTGAACTCCAATTCAATATTCAAAATCAATTTCGCATACTTTACAAATTCACTTTGGCATTTACATTCCACTAAGACCCTCAAATTTCTCGAGTTCTTAAAAAAATATTAAACTACACAACCAAATCCTAAAAACCTTTTAAATACAATACAAAGTTATTTCAAAATTTACTTTTTCATTTTCAATCCCATTTTCACAAATCCAATCGGTGTTCTAGCATTTTAAAACTCCAAAAGCTCTCAAAGTTCCCAAACATTGATTTCAAGTCCCAAGTAGACTCAAGGTTATTCAATTGTCTCCATATTACCAATTTAAAATCATTTAGAGACTCAAACTTCCATTTCAAGTCTCAATACTATAGGAAATCATCAATCTCAGTAATAACTAAACAACTTGAAATGAATTTAATGAACTCATGAATTTAATGAACTCTTTTGAGTCCTAAAGAAGATCAAAATTCCTCTAAATGGCTTGAAAACCAATTCACAAGTTTGTTTGAGTCCTAAATGACATTTTAAGTTTCAATTGGAAACTATACCCTTTGTAATACCAAAGTTTCAAATTGAAAACCTTAAAAATCCTAATTATCTCATTTTACTCAAAATGAATTGTTTCATTTTCCATTGGCTTCACCAAACCAACAATGCTAATTATCTCAATTTATCAATTGAACTAACTAAACTCTAGTTTTACATTTTGTTGCCATTCTTCCTTTTTTTTTTTTCCATTTTCCACAATGTTGTAAACAACTGACATAAGCTGTTGATTAACCAAAAATGAAATCAAGTAGGCAAATAAAACATCGATCACTAACTGATTCCATTTGAAACAGAACAAAGTGGTTCAACTGCCCTTACCAAACCTCTCCGAATGAGCCTTTCACCAAAGAATACCAAAAGCTCATTTTTATAAACCTTTGTAAATACAAAGTCTCGTTCCTATCAAAATATATATACTTGTAATTTCTATCCAATTAATCATTACCATCAATCTTCTTTATTATCAATTTCTCCGAATCCGATAATTTATCGTCAATCTTTTTCAATTTTTTTTTTACTCATCGCGTCTCACGCGACACACAGAGTAAATATCGTATATCTATCGATAATACAACACATCAAATATCACATATAGTTCAAATTTTAATTTCTCCAACTCTCCTCACTTCCCAACGAAGACTTCAGTCAGGATCATAAGGTTCCACTCTAAGTTCAACCATTCCTAACTTCCGCTGATTTTGTGTTTTAATTTCAAGAGTCGAGTATTTAAAACTTCGTCTCTGATACCAACTGTGACGGCCCCAATTTCCCATAAAATTGGGCCCCGCCCGGCCTAAGCCCACGTGGACCCCGAGCCGTCTCGCAAAGTCAACGCAGCCTAGTCGACGCATTCCAATCCATTATTACAAGAAATTTCAAAATTTTAAGTTGAGTTATTAATAATTTTCAAGATTTAAAAATTTAGCGGAAGCAATTACTACATTTAATAACTCAACAATAATATCAAGGAGTTAGGCAACCTAATTGTGGAACCCAGCATAAATATATCACCATCGGAGGAGAGTAAATAAAAGATATACAAAATTTCACCTAGCTATGGAGCTTTCCCTCTGCTACTCGTCTGCGACTCTGCACTCAGTCAAACACAAGATTGACGAGCCCAAGTAAGTAAAATCCAGTAGAATCTAAACAGTAATTCAAGATAAAATGAAACAGTCTAAAAGTCATGCAGATAAACAGAAAGCTGTATGGAATGCATGATCATGAGGCTGTAAAACAATGAACGTACAACGAGAATAAGTGTCACAAGAAACAATAAAGAGAGGTGCCCAAGTAGTCTAAGACCACCGAATGCGGGTGCCACAGGGGTCGGGGTCGCAGAGTCGCGCAACGCCAAGCGGACTCGGTCATCGGATGCGGCATCGCCGTACCTAAAATGTCGCGAATGAGGGATATCAACGGCGCCCGGATAAAGCACATCTCATTCGACCAAAACCGTGACTCGAGGTCATGGCCCGGTTGCATGAGCCAAGCAACCACTCCAATCAGAGACACGAGTACGACTCACTTGGCCCTCGGACACTCATAAATGAGTGGGAATTCCAAGAAAATGACATGATTCAACATCAAACAAAAATGCAAGTTAAATGAAATACTATACATTTTCTAACTGGTTTACTTACCTCGAGAAATCGCGAACCTCAAAATGTCTCGCTCGCGTCTCGATTTGCGCACCCGACACCCGACTCATAAGTCCCTGGTGTCCATTTAAACATTTTAGGGCTAATTTACTAAAAATCATATGAATCACAGCCAAATTCCTCAACATAAAACTCACCATGGCCTTTAAAATCAATTTCGAACTCATCGCGTCATCGCGTCAAAATCGCGCATCCGACCGGTCGATAACGCGCCACCGCGCCGTTCACCGCGTCGCCACCGCTCACCGCGTCGCGTCGCTGCGCTGCCTCGCCGGCCGCTCGCCGGCGCCGCTGCTGGAGCCACCGCCGACCAACCATTCGCGCCAGAGCCGCCGCTACCGACCGCGCCACGCCGCTGTCGGCCTTCAAGCTGTCTCACCGCGTTGCGTCGCGCCGCCGCGCTCGCGCGCCATCGCTGCCGATCCGACCCTTTCCCGTGCCGTCGCTGCCTCGCCGGCGCAGCTGTTCACCGGCGTCGCCGAGCCGCCGTCCTCCGCGCCGCGCAGCTGCCCAGTTCCTGGCCGCCGTCTCCACCGCAGCCGGACGTCACCAAGCCACCGCGGGTCCGCGTCCCGCTCCCACCGCGCTCACTTGCCTGTGTCGTCTCCGATCTGCCGTCGTCGCGAGCCGCTGCTGGGACGCTGGCCGTCCGCACCAGCCTCCTCCCTGGCTTGCCGCTGCACCGGCAGCTCGCGTCTTCGCATCACCCGCGAGCCACGCCGATTCGCCCCTGCTGGAGCTCCGCCGCGCGCCTGCTGCCCGTCATCCGCCACTGCTGCCGATCGATGCCGCCATCGCGTCTGTCGCGGGAGTCGCCACCCCCGCGAGTTCGCGAGCTGCCGGGACGTCGTCTCTCTTCTCCGATCTCTTGCTCTCTCTCTCTCTCTCTCCTCCCTCTTTTGATCTTATCCTCTCTTTTTATATATATATATATATATATATATATATATATTTCCTTTTCTCCTTTATCATTATCTCTTTTAATTTCAAATCAAAAGTGTAATCGAGATTCGTGCAACACGAATCTCGAGGCAACTCATCAACCGAACAGCGCGCATCTCAAGGCACCAACCCGCCTCATTTCAAATCTCGATACTCGCGCTACACGCGTCACGAGGCATATCTAATGTACATTTTAAAACCACATAGAGCCATTATAGCCACATTTCGGTCACACGTCAGCACACGACTCGAGGCGTGTCCCCGTTCATGTTTCGATTCTCCGCATTCCCCGTATATATTTTTCTCAACAATTAGCATTAAAATCTTAAATTGGACATTCTCGGTGTCTCCATTCAAGATTCAGACATACATATTCGACGAGTGGGTCCCACATACAACCTTGACCTGACACGTGGCACAAGTCAAATTTTCGGGCCGTTACAATCACACTCTCGACGCCGACGGAGTAAAAACATGTGATTCCACACGTAATCGACTTGGTAAGTCTGTTCTCTCATTGTTTACGCTCGTTTTATGCGCGATTTCAAGTTTTTTAGGCATCATTTGACTGAATCTTGTTGTTTATTATTTTTGGTTATTGGGGCTTTCGAGTTATTGTTGATTTCGACTTTGATGGTTAGAATTGTCGAAGGATTCGTTAAAACGAAGCCATCCCGACAATGAAGAGGTATTTATTTATTTTTATTGGGTTTTGCTCATCGAGGAAAAACCTCCATTTGAGGTTGTTGTCCCCGTGGTATGCGGAGTAACAAGGTCAAGACGTGTACTAAACGTATCAGCCCATCAACTCTAAAAGGTATAGGTACCTTTTGGTTTAATTCAACTGAAAAGTCACTTATGGTTATGGCACATGTAAGCCGTACTTCATAGTTACCTTTCAGATTTATCGAGCCGACACTCATATTTAAAGTGTCGGGCATGTTCCTCCGATACTATTTATTCTTCGTCTAAATTTTGTTTCTAGCCTCGGTTCTTGAGTAATTTTTGTTCCTTTTGGTTCTTGTAGGTTACTACATGCGACACAACAGGTACATCTATCGAGTCTTTCCCGGAATGAACGAGAAACTTTACACCGGATGTGCCGTTTAAGAGGAGAAAAATGTAGCGGGTTGGGCTTAGGAGACTGCCAAACATTTGTGGTTTTATAGTGATCATTTTAAAGTTTAATTCATCTGGCCTCGGTCAGGGTAGGCGAGGTAGGTTGTCAATAGGTTGTGAGAGATATGGGGCATTTGGAGTAAAAGTTGCAAAGACAAAGCAAATATTAAAAGGAATGGAAGCTAAGACAAGTTGGGAGAAGAAATAGTTGACTGGATCCAAAAAGTGTGGAGGTCAGTATAAGATCAATTGAAGCACGAGCTTGATAGGTTGTAGCTTGACCGGGTTGTGTGTGGGGTACACAACTATGGCTTCACTAATTCTTTGATTGGGCACTCTTATGCCGGGAGACTTATTGTACCAAAGAAAGACATAGTGTGAGACATGATCAAAACTAATACCTGGCCTCAGGATATTTTAATTAACATCAAGCATAAAAACAATGACAATGTGACTGTTATGAAAACAATTTACAATGAAAAAGCTAAGTTGAGAAAATTGAAGCTGACGGGAAGAGCAAGATGTAGCTTCTACTCCACAGTTAGACGAGCAAAAATACATTGAGCAATATGCTTTTTGGCCAGGTACGTATAGCGTTAGGGATCTATTCTTTGCCCACCGTAATTCAGTGGAACTCTTTCGTTTTTTTCCTCATGTATTAATAATAGATTGCACTTACAAGACAACTCGGTTGAAGTACCCGCTCCTTGATATTGTTAGGGTTACCTTGACGCACATGACTTTCTTTGTGGCACATGCCTTTTTAGCTAAGAAGACTAGGTCTGACTATACATATATAGGCGCTAAGACAGTTGAAGTTATTATTGGATGGGCGACCAATCTCGAGTGTTGTTTTAACGAATATTTGGGTTTGGTTGCGACAGTAGAGAATGAGCTCCCTACCGCTACCCACTTACTTTGTTCATGACACGTGAACAAGAATATTGGTTAAGACAATGAATCTATTTTATGAGTAGGAGGATTATAATAGTTGGTATGAGATGTGGATTAACTTGTTGAAGGCCCAAATTAAGTCAAGTTACAATGGTCACCTTGCCATATTAGAAGCGGAATATGTTGGAGTCCCAAGGTAGTTGGACCATGTTAAGGACACATGGTTTTCAAAAGGAGAAGTTTGTGTATGTTGTTGGATTAAGTGTTCCATCACTTAGACTCCGTCCCAAGATTTTGATGTCAACAAACAACGTGAAATGGTACTAACATGTTTGTTAAGTATTTTGGCATATTTTAACATTGTTTGAACTCACAAGTTCAAAGGCTACTAATTCGAGTTCAAATGGAATGGATGGAATGAAAAGAATGAGACTTGAAGAACTCATAATTTGATCAAGGCAAGGAAAAACATTGGAAAGCATCTACGAAGTTATGTACATCATTTGTAAGGTATAAGAGTTCAACTACATAAGTCAAATGCATTAGATTCATGTATTTCATAAATTTCATGTTTTCAAGAACTTAAATTCATGCATTTCATGATTTCCAAATTGGTGAGTTTTTAAACATTTTAAATCATGCAAATGTGGTTGTATGGCATGAACTTGAGGTGTACAAACTGTTGGATTTGATTTAGGATGCACCGGTATCAGTTTAGATGGGTTTTAGATCACTTGAAAAATATTTGTAGAAAACTCCATAACATTGGAATGAAACATGGATTTTTCGTTTTTAATCTTTAAAAAATCATTCAGATGATTTTGGCGTGTTCCTTAGTCACACCACACTTGTAAAGACCATGTGCAAAGGTTCAAGGGGAATCGTAACCAGGAAAAAGGGTTTAAAATGTCAAACAAGAAAATATTATTTTTCAGGCCCTTACTACTGAAGCGAGCTCCACCATTATGTGAAGTGCGTCCCAGGTCCTGGTGCATGCCCCATGATTTAGTGGAGCACGCTCCCTGGCTACCTGACAGCTTTTTAAAAGTAAGTAATCTGCACCTTTAATTTGAATCGGTGGATTGTTTTGGACCCTTAGATCAGCATAACGGTCAAAAACAATTAAAAGGGTACAAAGATAACACAATAAACACATAGAACAAGTTTTTGATCTTGCACACACATACATACACAAAGAGAGCAAAAATATGGAGTTTTTGCAATACAAGTGAAGATCAAACACATACACTAACTTGAGGGCTTTTGGGGCTGAGCTTATGCAAATCAAATGAGACGAAAAGAAGTGTTCTAGGGTCCTCAACATATTGTCCAAAGTGGTTTAAATCATCTTCACAGTTTGGGCTGTAAGATATCATCTTTCCCTACACTATTTGTGAAAAATCTATATTTTGTTGTTAAGGATTTGTGTGGGAACTATATGTGACTGATTTTGATATGTTCAAATAGTGTGTTGAGCCTAGTATCAACTATATATAAGACCTAAAACAAACTTGCACCTATAGAGCCGAAATTTGAATCACTTTTATGAAATCCGAAAATTTCATAAACTTGATTAGCATGTTAATTAAGGATTTTCGGGTTTTAAATTGAAATTAAGTATCCGAGGTGGGACCCATGCATGTCAGACCGGAGATCATATGTTTAAATATTATTTTTGTTTGTTGTGTGCTTAGTGAATGTATTATGTTCTATTAGATGTGAAATATGATTAAGTTGACGTGTAGACATGGTGTCTGTGTGTTTCGGAGCGTATTGGAAAATTTTCCAATTTTTTACGAAATTGGGGTAATTATCAGGGTTTAATTTGGGTAACATTTAAAAAATAATCATGAAAAAAATGGAGAAAATGGTGAAATGACAAAAAGGGCAGTAGGGGTAGTGAGGATAACAGGATAAGTTTTAAGGGCAAAAGTGTTATTTTTCAAATCCTAAACAAATTAATCCCAATGAGAATCGATTTGGGAAGAAATTAAAACCCCCACTTCACTTTCATCTCGACCCAAAACCCTGGATCTTTGTTACTTGCCTCTCATATAGCTTGATCTTCCTCTCCAACGACTACTCTGTGCCTTCAATCTCTTGCAACTGTGTTATGGATCTCACCTCACGGTGCTCTCCCTCCCACTCTTGGACGTTCCCTCTCATTCCCGTGAGCTCTTTCCCTCTGCTCATTAAAATCGTTCTTCTCACCTACGGTTGCAAGACGATCCTCAAAACTCCCTTTTCTGCGTTGTATCTCTGCTCGTCCTCGTTTCTTTCTGTGCTCTCCACTCTCGGTTGTTCTCTCTCTAATCATTGTCCCAAAACGAGCTCAAGGCCTCCTCTCTTCCTCTCGACAGTAACGGTAATGGATGACAGAAGTGCAGAGGGGAATAAATCATGGATTAAGGTGAGTTGTTGAGGCTTTTGATTTAATTTGTTATTGTTATACGTTAATTGGAAAGGGAGGTGAGAACGATGAAGAAAAGGGGATGTGACTATTTTGTTGTTGGTGTTGTCGTTGTTGATGGAATGAGGGACTGGTTTGCTTTGTGCAGGGCATAGCCCTTGCACCGAGCAAGGCCATGTCATTAAGGGCAGGTCTATGCCCTGCTATGTCAAGGAAGACATGGCCGAGCCTTGTGGCAGGCAAAGTCATGCCAAGGCATGGCTGAGCCTTAAGGATTTATAATTAGTAAGTGATATTAATTGGTTTGTTTGAGATTTATTCCTTAATGAAGCCTTAAGCTTGGTTTAAGTGTGTTGGAAGAGAATTTTTGACAAAACATGTGGTAAGACTCGTTAATAACACTGTCTCTTAATGTAGAGTTTCAATATGACTAACTCGGCTTGAGTAGTGTTAGGAGGAAGGGATACGTGTTATGTGATATGTGATCACAAAGGGACCATCCATTAGGTGAACCAAATTGAGATAGTGACCAACAACTAAGTAACTGAACTATTGATTAATCAAATGAGATGATTAACGTTTTAGGATGATATTGTAGAGACGAATTACATGGTTTTTTGGTAGAATAAAGAAATTACGATTCATTTTATTGTGTATGGTTAAGTATGTGGAATTGCATTGTTTGGTGGGTAAAATGAGTTCAATTGGGACTCATTGAAGGTTTATAGTCAATGTTTGAAATAGGCATAGCCTATGATTTGACAATTGAGTTACAAACTCCACTTAGGAATTCATTGGTGAGTTGTAAATTCTTTTTGGAAGTCCCACAAAAAGGTTAAGACCCTATTTGGAATAAATAAATGGTTTAGACCTTATTTAGAGGATTAAGCATGGAAAAGAGGTGTGAAGAATGCGTGGGATATTGTAAAAAGAGTTATCAAAGTTTATAGTTGTTTGGAACTCTGTTATGACTTGAAAATAGTTTTGAAGTATTGAAATTAAGTTGTAACTCTAAAATGTGAAATTTATGATTTAATAAGACATGAAAGTACGTTAAAGTTTGGGAACGCGTGATTGAGGCTTCGCTTTAAATTTTTAGTTGGTTGGTTGTAAGTAAACCCTACAGTGATATCTACTATTTAATGATTTATCTTTGTACCTGCATTTGAGATTAGTCTGCATTGCATTTCGCATTATTTTTGGTCATGCATTCATGGCATACGGGTGACATTATCATGTTTGGTCTCGATCAGGTATCCGACCTAGGTGAAAAGATTAGGTGCGAGTAAAGCTAGTCGATGCTAGGTATCCCGTCTATATGAAAAAGACTAGATGCGAGTAAATCTGTAAGCGGGCAATGTTGATTCCGAAAATTATGCATTGGACTTCCATTACTATTTTAGGTTCATTCTTAGGTCGGCCAGTCTGTTTGTGAACCTTAAATAGTAATGAAAGGGTTTCACGTTGCTATATAAATTTCTTATTATTTGGAAATGCAATTACATGTCTCCACATATTCGGACTAACATTTGTAGGAGACAAAGTAGTGTAGGAGTTTACTTACCTGACATTTTCGAGTTGCTTTTGATGATGTCTGATTCTCAGTGAATACAAGTAAGAATGGACAAGACTCGAAAATCTTGGTGAATGCTTTTAAAGTTTTAATTTCTATGTTGTAAACCATTTTTATGTATTGTTTTGGGCTTCGGGGTGAGTGTAGGGCGTGAAACACCTTAGTAAGGTGACGAGATCCTTATGAAATGTCTCAAAGTAGTTTTGAGACCATAATGGTTCAATGTTGGTTTATTTTGGGTTGGTAAAATTGTAAATAAGGTATCAGAGACTTTAAGTTAGTTTAAATGATTTAAATTGATATATATATATATATATATATATATATATATATATATTGTGAACCGCTGGGAGTTGTGAGTCTTTCTAGACATCTCCCCATTCTGCTGTCTATTCGGTGAATTTTTCGGCAGACCACTTTTAGGCGAGGTGCAGTAGACCCCTCGTTATTAAGACGACTGACCGGCTTAAATTACCTTAATCCCCTGATAATCTAGTTAGCCTAATCCATTCTTTCAACTTTGACCTTGAAATAATAATTATTTCAATCATTTACAAGCTCCAAAACTAAATTTTTATCCTCAATGAAATTCAATTCATGATTTGTTCAATTGGAGCAAATTCAGAAATCATGTCCGTATTTAATAAAAACTTCAACAACACCTCCCCTAAAAGTGGCATGCTAAAAAATTCACCTAATAGATAGCATAATTGAGGAGAGGCCTAGAAGGACTCACAACTCTACGCATTTCATAATATACATCAAATTCAAATTTATGAATTAACTTAGAGTCTCCAATAGCTTAATCATAACTTCACAATCTCAAATAGACTAAAATTGAATCATAAACCTCTCAACGTATTTTAAACTAACTTAGGAGACTCTTACAACCATTCAAATAAAATTCGCGTCCTACACTCACCCCAAGAATTCCAAAACGATAAATATAAACAATTTCAAACAAGAATTTACTTTAATTTGTGAAACCAATCACCACAATCTTCGAGTCTTGTCCACTCTTCCTTTGTTGTCATACAAAATCTGACATCATCAAAAACAACTCGAAGATGTCGGGTAAATAAATTCCTACATTGATCTGTACTCCTGCAATTATTAGTCTGATACATGGAGACATGTTATTGCATTTCCAAATAAACAGTAAATTATGTGCGTCAACATGACATGCAATCCACTCTGTCGTTGTCTCCTAGCTATAATCAGACGTCGACTTCCAAAAATAGTACAGAGACAATATTAAGAGATCATGAAATGCAGAGATAACTTGTCGGCGTTAGACTCCGCTAGTCTCACTAGACGGTGTGGAGGCATGACTGAAACTTAGTTTTAATCAAACTAGACTTCGAAACAAGCTTATCCACCTCACTCACTTTATGTATGCATGACCAAGAATGATAAAATGCAATGTAGACTATGATACAATTACATGTGCAAATATATTCAATCAATAGTTAAGATCACTGTATGGTTTACTTACAACCAAATCAATTTTGAGTGTAATTTCCAGGGTTCTCGGAGCGTCGGATCACCTTGAAAATAGATGCAATAGCTTCCTTGCATACCCAATTATATTATGGGTCAAGTTTCAAGCGAAATCAAATCACGAAATCCAATGAAAACAGCGGCCAAAGTACGCTTGAGAACAGTTTCCAAAAATATTAATTTAAGTAACTATTTCAACTGGCTTTCAACTAGTCAACTTGGGGTAACTTTTTAATCTTGAAAACCTCAATATTTGTCATGATGACCTAAAAGGAACTTGTAGTACGCATTTCATACTTTCCATAGACTCCAAGAACACTCAAATTGGATCACTGATGGAGACGTTATGAATTTTTCAATATGGTCTGTCAACGAGGCAAACTTTATTTTATTTTGAACTGAAATATTTTTTCAAATCAATATTTTCGCAATTAAAACTTTAAAACTCGACAATGAACACCACGAAACCACTCAATTTCAACATCAAAATATTCGCACAGCCCGTAGAGTCAAATTGGATCGAAACCAATAATCCATTCATCCAAAAACCCAATTTAAATCAATATCAATTCTACAAACATCTCCAAAATAGTTATCAATTAAATCACATTAGTTCAATTCATCAAAACCCTAACTCACGTTGTTGGGATTTATTTCGAATCGGTGCACATCAACCTAATACATCAATTCACAACTATCCTTACTAATTTCTATCAAAACCTCGTAAGAGAGATTGAAAAATTGCGAGAATTCAAATTGAATTGAGGAAAATGTCTTGAATTGACAATTTACCAAATTGCGGGCCGAATACCTCGTTTCCACCGCAGAAACTTAGCTCAAACTGACCGTCTCACGATGCTCTACCGTTTTGCGCAAAGAAATTGGGCAAAAATCGGACGTAGGGAGCTCGAGGAGTGAAAATCGAAGTGAAAAGGTTTAGAGAACGAACATCAACAGTTCGTTCTGTTATTCATTTCATTTTTTTCCTTTTTCCTTTTATATATAAACCCTCAACTCTTGTCAGCAGCTTAATTTCTTTTTATTTATTAATTTTCAAAAATTCTTATTTACTTTAACTTTTGGTGCTCGTTTTTAATCCGATTTTTTACCAAATTGAACCAAACTCTTGACAAAATAGTCCATCTTCATAAAATGTTCATAACACTGATTTTGGTCACACCAAAACTTCAAAAATCTTAACTTTGTCCACGACATACTGAACTCTTATGGACCAATTCTTTTACCATACTAAACTAAACTTGCACCAATTTAGACTCAATCTCAACCTCGACCACCACCAACTGATATGAAACTCGAGGCAAGGTCTTGCACCAACTTCATTTTCATTTTACACTGCCACCGATCCTGTAACGACCCGAAAATTTAACTTGTGCCACGTGTCAGGTCAGGGTCGTTTGTGAGATCCACTCGTTGAAAATGCGTATGTCCGAATCTCGAGTGGAGATGATAATTGGTGAAAAACGTATACGCGGAGAATTCGGGGAGCCGAAACACGAACGAGGACGCGCCTCGAGTCGCGTGCCGACGTGGGACCGAGATAGTGGCTTAATGTGGCTATAGTGGATTTATGTGGTTTTAAGGTGGACATTGGATACGCCTCGTGATATGTGTAGCGCGAGTATCGAGATTTTGAAAGGAGGCGGGTTGGTGCCTCGAGATGCGCGCTGCTCGATTTTCGAGGACACTTTTGATTTGAAATCAAAAAGAAAATAAAAAGAAAATGTATATAGATATATATATATATATATATATATATATATATATATATATATATATATCTATTGATTTGGATAAGAATCAGGGAAGAGAGAAAAAAAAGAGAAGAGAAAGAAAACGAGACAGAGAGAAAAAAAAAAATGGCGGAGAGGGAGAGATCGAGCCAGGGAAGAAGAAGAAGAAGAAGTGGGTGGCGCGACGGTCGGATCCGGCGGCGAACCAATGGATCCGGCGGCGAACCGGCGGTTCAGTCGTGGCTCGTAGCGACGAGGGGCGCGGACGGTGGCTCCCGCGAGGCGGAGTCCGGCCCGGCGAGCGGGCGCATCATCGAGACTCGGCGCAGAAGATCGGCGCACGCAGCAGAATGCGGACGGGACGGTGTGGACGGACCGACGAGAGGCGAGACGCGAGCCGACGAGGAGCAGCGACATGACATGGCGAGCGGCGCGCTGCGCGGACGACCGCGGCGCGGCGGAGCATCGGTTCGGCTAGCGCGCGACGCGGCGACGCGCGCAAGAAGAACTCCAGCGGCGCGACACCGCCGAGGTGGCGTGACGCGCTGCGCGATTCCGGTGAGCGCAGCGGCGCGGCGGCGAGCGAGCTGCAAGCGGCGGCGGCTGCAGCAAGCAGACAGCAGCGTGAAGCTGGTCGCGACGCGATGAACGGCGGATGGCGCGTTGTCGGCCGATCGGATGCGCGATTTCGACGAAATCGCGACGACGCGATGGAGGTGAGGTTTATTTCACCCGATTGAGTTGTGATTTGAACGAGTTAAGTAAAATAGACCTAAAATGTCTAAATGGACACCAGAGAGACTTAGGAGACGGGTGTCGGGTGCGCAAATCGAGACGCGAGCGAGATGTTTTGAGGTCTCGAGGTAAGTAAACCAGTTAGGGATTTATACAGTATTTCATTTCTCTCCATTGGCTGTTGTTGTTACTGTTATTTGATAGCTTTATTGTTGTTCACTGCTTTGTGATGATAGCTATCTGTGAAATTGTTATTGATTGAGTGAGTCCAATGACAAGCGAGTCACGGTTACTATTTATCTGCGATATGAGCTCGTATCCGTACGCCGTCGATATCTCCCAATTGAGTGTACGTTGGGGGCTCTTATCGGGTCGTAGATATCTCATAGTCGCAAGGGTTAGGGTTGGAAGACATGGGGCTCGTCCTAACCCGAGTCTCGTTTGGGATTTTTCTCGCGACTCAACGACCTTTGGTCGGGACTCCTTGTTATTTGGCCTCACTCATTGATGGTTGTTTACAGATCTTGTATATTCATGCGTTCTTTATTCCTTTCGTACTATTTGCATGAATTCGATCGCTTTGGATATTGTGAAATGTTGTGTATATGTCCTCTTGGATTTACTTACTTGGGCTCGTCATTCTTATGTTTGATCGAGTGCAGAGCCATGGACGAGTAGAGAGAGGAAGGCTTAATAGCTAGGTGAATTTTTGTATATTTTGTATTTACTCTCCTCTCGATGATATTTCTTGGGTTCCACAATTAGGTTGCCTAACTCCCCTGATCTTTTTGTTGAGTTATTTAATGTATTAGTTGCTTCCGCTAAATTTTTAAATCTTGAAATAATATTAATAACTCAACTTAAAACTTTTAATTTATCGATATTGATGGAAGGCGACTAGGCTCTCGTTGACCTTGCGAGGCGGCTCGGGGGTCCACGTGGGCTTAGGCGGACGGAGCCCAATTTTATGGGAAATTGGGGCCGTCACTGGTATCAGAGCCGAAGGTTTTTAAATACTCGACTCTTGATTTAAATCACAAGCCATTGAGACATAAACCAGCGGAAGTTAGGAATGGTTGAACTTAGAGTGGAACCCTATGATCCTGACTGAAGTCTTCGTTGGGAAGTGAGGAGAGTATTTGATGTGTTGTATTATACTACTTACGATAGAACTACTTTGGTAGCCGTATTTACTCTTGTGTATCACGTGAGACACGATGAGTAAATTGAAAAGGATTGACGATAAATTTATCGGATTCAGAGAAATTGATTACTTTGCCTATGCATACGTCCCTAGAAGAAACTCTGAATAAGAGTTCATAGGAAAGTAAAGTTTGAAAAAGAAGGAAGAAAAGACGAAGAGCAGACTCTAAGGGAGCAGAGTGTTGAGATGACTTGAGAGCTAACGATTACATCATGTACGGACTCCTTAGCTTTGACGAAGGCTTTGGAGTAGTAGTGTTGGATCAGAAGCCCAAGTAACTCCACTTTAGTGACACTATGCATTTATCGTCTCGGGGTTGGTGAAGTCGACCACCACCTTTAGGGACAGATAAATGAATTAAGTGTTATGAGTTGAGGTAGAGTCTGCAAATTCGTTCTAAAAGTTAGGGGCTACCTAAGTATAAATCCTTTGAGATCGTATATCTCAAGAATTCTCAAATGCTAAAATTTGTTTAGATGCGTTAGTAAACGTCTTTGGAAGGGAATTTACGTGCAAGTAGTGCATGTTGTAAAAATGTATCCGATATGGTATATTTGTTGTGTTATAATATATATACGATATCGAGGATTTGTGGCTATGGAAAATGCGACGATGTTTCGAACCGGGTTTAGGAATGATCGTGAGGTCGTAGGTTCGCGGTTTGCGAGTACCGATGAGCCGCATACATCGCACTACCAACAAGCGCAGGAGATTTTTCGATTGTTAAGGGCACTGAGTTACACCGTCGTCGTCTACGTCACCAACGCTAGTTATTCAGGCTGGGCGTGTTTTTACAGTTCACAACCCACCTGAAAAACTTTCAGTTCAAGCAGGACCTGCAGTGACCGAGGTGACACATGTTCGGGCCGAGATGGTATCTCCTATACCTGAGACACCGACCGAGGATACGCCGAGCACGCCGATTGATACGGTGTTAGGGCTCTGGTGAGACGAGGCATGCTCGTGAGTTTCGGAGGCATCATCCGAAAATTTTTTTACGGTGGTACGGATCGCGGAGCAACAAAGATTCATAGCGTTTTGGCCACACCGAGATCATATGTGGTCGAGCATTTCATCGCCTTCGTTGTTCGACGAGGATGATGTGCGGTTGCGCACTACGGTGGCGTCGATGGGGACGCTCAAGGATTGGGCCGAGTGCAAGGATGGGGAAGTACATTCATCCTACGGTTCGTAACACGAAGAGAAGCGATTCTTAAACCATTCGATAGAAGATCGGGGAGTCGGTTGCGCAGTGTATGGATCGATATATACGTGTGATGAAGTATCTTTGGGGTTGCGGCTGACCAAGCTTACTACGTCATACACGGTTTCTGGATTTTATTGGTTTTGTTGGGTGACGACGGCTCTGAGCACAGTACAGGAGGCTTAAGCGAGGGCTATGGGTGGCGAGAGCTTTGGGAGCATACGCACCGGAGTACCAGTCGCATTATCGGCATCGTTATAGTCAGTGCGAGGGTCTGGAGATGATCAGAGGAAAGCGAGGGTTAGACGGTCGTGGCAAAGAGAGCAACCTCATAGCGTATTGCGTTTCCACCGTATGCGGTGTATATGGCGCCAGTGTTAGATGGTCCAGCGCAGAGTTACGCTAGTGCATTACAAAGCAGCCAGCACTGTCAGATCCTTAGCATAAGTACCATCAGAGGGTTGATGGCGAGGCGGTGGCCGAGACAGTGGTCGAGAGATCCATCGAGTGCACGACACGGGGACAGCGATCTAGTCATGCACAGGGACAAGGACATTGACATGTTCCATTTGGATTGGGATTTCAACGTACCTGTATGGGCGTATGGACAGCCATGTACAGCAGAGCCAGAAACATTCATGCTATTGCCACGTCAGGTCCGACTACTATCCATCGTACCTGATAAAGGATACGAGTTGGGTTGAGACTCACTCGATCAGAGAGACTAATTTACATTCTCGCGGATATACATCAGATATACGTATGTTAGTGACGGTGGATCATGAAATTAAAAATGTTCATTTGTATTTATTTGTATTCCAATATATGTTGCGAGGATGTTGCCTGACATATATTGATAGGAGGAGACAGATGGTGTGTTCTTTACTTGGAGGTCTCGGAGGAGCCCAACCCGTCGCGGAGGAGCCCAGCTTGTCGCGGAGGAGCCCAGCCCTACAGAGTAAGATGGGGGTATGGCCTTGGGCAAGTATGGCCTTGGCGGGTATGGCCTTGGGTCTTCGTTCATAAAACACCATTGTCCTTTGAGACTTGCTTCAATTTCGAGGACAAAATTCTAATTCGTTGGGAAGACTGTAACGACCCGAAAATTTGACTTGTGCCACGTGTCAGGTCAGGGTCGTTTGTGGGATCCACTCGTTGAAAATGCGTATGTCCGAATCTCGAGTGGAGATGATAATTGGTGAAAAACGTATACGCGGAGAATTCGGGGAGCCGAAACACGAACGAGGACGCGCCTCGAGTCGCGTGCCGACGTGGGATCGAGATAGTGGCTTAATGTGGCTATAGTGGATTTATGTGGTTTTAAGGTGGACATTGGATACGCCTCGTGATATGTGTAGCGCGAGTATCGAGATTTTGAAAGGAGGCGGGTTGGTGCCTCGAGATGCGCACCGCTCGATTTTCGAGGACGACTTTTTTTCGAGGACACTTTTGATTTGAAATAAAAAAAAAAGAAAATAAAAAATAAATATATATATATATATATATATATATATATATATATCTATTGATTTGGATAAGAATCGGGGAAGAGAGAAAAAAAGAGAGAAGAGAAAGAAAACGAGACAAGAGAGGAAAAAAAAATGGCGGAGAGGGAGAGATCGAGCCTGGGAAGAAGAAGAAGAAGAAGGGGTGGCGCGACGGTCGGATCCGGCGGCGAACAGCGGATCCGGCGGCGAACCAGCGTTCCGAGCGGCGGCTCGTAACGACGAGGGGCGCGGACGGTGGCTCCAGCGAGGCGGGAGTCCAAGCCGGGCGAGCGGCGCTGCAAACATCGGACTCGCGGCGGCATCGGCGCAAGCAGCGATGTGGCGGACGGCCGGTGTGGACGGACCGACGAGAGCGGCGAGACGGCGAGTCGACGAAGAGCGGCGACATGGCAAAGCAGCGCTGCGCGGACCAGCACGCGGCGCTGCGCGAGCATCGGTCGGGCTGGCGCGCGCGGCGACGCAGCCCAAGAAGAACTCCAGCAGCGCGACACCGGCGAGGTGGCGTGACGTGCGCGCTGATTCGGCGCAGCGCAGCGGCGCGGCGAGCGAGCGCAATGCGGTGGCAGCGGCGGCTGGCAATGGCGGCAAGCGTGGTCGCGACGCGATGAACGGAACGCGGTGATGCGCGTTGTCGATCGAGTCGGATGCGCGATTTCGACGAAATCGCGACGACGACGCGATGGAGGTGAGATTTATTTCACCGATTGAGTTGTGATTTGAACGAGTTAAGTAAAATAGACCTAAAATGTCTAAATGGACACCAGGGACTAAGGAGTCGGGTGTCGGGTGCGCAAATCGAGACGCGAACGATATGTTTTGAGGTCTCGAGGTAAGTAAACCAGTTAGGGATTTATACAGTATTTCATTTCTCTCCATTGGTCGTTGTTGTTATTCTTGTTATTTGATAGCTTTATTGTTGTTCACTTTCGCTTTGTGATGATAGCTATCGTGAAATTGTTATTGATTGAGTGGGTCCAATGGCAAGCGAGTCACGGATTACTATTTATCTGCGATATGAGCTCGTATCCGTACGCCGTCGATATCTCCCAATTGAGTGTACGTTGGGGGCTCTTTTCCGGGACGTAGATATCTCATAGTCGCAAGGGTTAGGGTTGGAAGGCATGGGGCTCGTCCTAACCCGAGTCTCGTTGGGATTTTTCTGCGACTCAACGACCTTTTGGTCGGGACTCCTTGTTATTTGGCTTCACTCATTGATGGTTGTTTACAGTCTTGTATATTCATGCGTTCTTTATTCCTTTCGTACTATTTGCATGAATTCGATTTCGCTTTGGATATTGTGAAATGTTGTGTATATGTCCCTTTGGATTTACTTACCTGGGCTCGTCATTCTTATGTTTGGTCGAGTGCAGAGCGCATGACAAGTAGCGAGAGGGAAGGCTTCATAACTAGGTGAATTTTTGTATATTTTGTATTTACTCTCCTCTGATGATATTTACTAGGTTCCACAATTAGGTTGCCTAACTCCCTGATCTTTTTGTTGAGTTATTTAATGTATTAATTGCTTCCGCTAAATTTTTAAATCTTGAAATAATATTAATAACTCAACTTAAAACTTTTAATTTACTGATATTGATGGAAGGCTGACTAGGCTCTCGTTGACCTTGCGAGACTGGTTCGGGGGTCCACGTGGGCTTAGGCCGGGCGGGGCCCAATTTTATGGGAAATTGGGGCCGTCACAGATCCCAACTTGCACGTTAATTGATGTAAAGGGATTAACATTTGATTCATTAGTTTTTGAACCATTAATAATTTATTTTCACTCGTACTCTTCAGACACGCACTTGCAACCCCGAATATGAAAAATTGAGGATACACCTCAACACACCCTAACTTCGCGACAAAATAACATATATTACATCCACTAAGCATGCAATACACGAAAATAATATCTAAACTTATGATCTCCGGTTCGTAATACGTGGGTCCCACTTTGGATACTTAAATTGCAAATAAAATTCGAAAATACTTAATTAGCATCCTAATCAAGTTTACAAAATTCTCGGATATCACATTATTTCCAACTAATTAAAAATTTCATTCTCGAAATTTGAACTTAAAGTTTACTGAACCAAAAGAGATATGAGAAAATGAATCTTCATATATAACTCTTTTAATTCAAAACTGTGAAAATCATTTCCAAGGTGAATCGTTAAGTGGATCCAATAACTTTCGTTGTAATTAACAACTTGGTGGTAGAGATCATAACCATTCCAACTTTTCATTTCCAAATTATTGGTTTAAAGAAAATTTTTCTCCGTTGCTTTGCCAATCCGGGCAATTTATGAATTTCTGACGAGTTAACAATCAGCTTTGTAGAATATCTAATAACATTTGTTTCATATTACATGCCTTAAATTGCATTCAAACATCTATATAGAGTAAGACTTAACCCATCTTGCTTTTTATATGACACTCATTATTCATAACTAATAACAATTCCATAAATCGTTGATAATTCTTTCTATATCCATCAAACTTTGGTACACATCTCAGTTTATAGTTTCATCACTAATCATCCCTTATTGGAATTGTCGATCAACCAATTCTTAGACCATCATCAATATAAAATATAAGTGATGTAAATAATATTTGAGCACGACATTAGGTACAAAGTAGAGTTGCGTGTCTATTTGGTCTATCATAATTTTTAGCATTTCTCAATAGAAACCTGGAATTACAGAAGTCATCCTATGACTATAAATCTCTAATTATATATGTCATCCCATGACAAGAAATCTCAATTTACAATCTGATTAGTAAATGAAACCCGACACATCGTGCAACTCTCACTCATTCTCTAAATGTCTACTTACAATATTATTTATGTTGTGGACTACAAAGCAATTGTTAATTCCAACTTGTCAGCCAATTTACTTAACTTTTCTTTTGACTAGTTAAAAATGAACGCCTTTTCTACCTTCGTCAAATCATTTTCTATCCATGAGTTTACCAATAATCTCATTCCATTCAATTACTTATCAATCTCAGTTATTTCTATTCACTAGACTACTTTCATTACTTGAATAGAGACAATTATCTTTAATTTGAGCAGACATACATATTTAAACAAATATATTGACATATTTAATGATTATACTCTCATTGTATAACTTTTAACTTGTATTTCATACAAGTTATAAATAAGATCTCTCTTTGCCTCTACTCAATATAATAGAAGAATATTCAATTTTTCAAACATACCCAGTCAGATACACTGTTCTCTATTCAATATTTTCAACCCATCAAGGATACTACTGAATAACTGAGCTATAAGCTGTGCATATTTTTTCATTTCATTTGTATTTTCACTGTCATTCAAGTATCTTACATCAACTCCAATTTATAATAACTAGTGCTTTAAAATTTCACCACTAACTAATCACGTGATGTAGCACTACAATTGAACCAATGTACAACATATTCACTGATATTTGTTGTATACTACTTTGGTTCAAACTTTCAACATTTAGAGTTTGATTTCTTATAAGATCCTTATGAAGATAAACTAAGTTTCATCAAACTTATAGTTTGCTATCATAAGTCTTATCGGGACCCGTTGACTGAAATTCCCTTTTTTCATACATATGTGTGAATGTCTTGACCATTCAGTTACTTATACTTAGCTCTCAATTGACTCTAACGAAACTTCCTAGATTCTTTTATTCCGACTATCATCAATTCATTCGATTATTCAAAGATGGTGGACGTCACACCGATCTTTTACGATGTGAATGAATCATGATTATGAAACGGAGTTACTCAGACTTTAACTATTCAGTGTTTGGCCTTGATTAAAGGAGTCCGTTCATGTCACTTCCATCAGTCACAAGTCATCTCTATGTCTCATTTTATTTTATACACAGTCAATTATGTTCGATTTTTGTCAATCTTAGCTATTATCACATCGATTTCAATCTTGGTCCCTTTATAAACTTACCATGACTTTCGCTCAACAACCATGCCACTTACAGCTCCTTAATCTTGACTTAGAAAGACAATTTATACATTTTTTCTGTTAAAAAACTTAGCTAAGGATAATACGGCTTGTTATGATCATTCAATCAATTAAAGCCTTCCTTTTTTATTCGAAACAGAGAAATTTTACAACTCAAATAGTTCTACCGTTTGTTATTGCCTTAATTTGTTTCCATTAGTTTGAAATTTCTCGATTTTTCTTTTTCTCAAAAAGAAATTCGGTACTTTTCAAGAGACTATGTAAGATAACTTTGTATCTTACTGTTCTTCAAATTACTTTTGATGAATTCATTTGTCCATTGTTGTTCAACTTAAGTGATAAAAGAATTTGAATTTCCAATACCTTGATTAACTTAACAACTGATCAAACTCTTAAAGGATGTTTTTTCAATCCTGTAAGTTATATCAATGGAAATTCTCACGATATAGGGACTCATACTGACTTCTTATAAAAATTGCTTACCGATTTTCAATCAGTACACATATATCTTCATTTATTATATTTTAGGTTGTAGTGATAAGCGTCATAACTTAATGTCGTTAGAAGTGAATACTAGGTACTTGAAATCTCAAAACACAATCACTTGTGTTGATGTTTAATAGCTAATCTAAGCTATTATTAGACTATTTCCCTAATACCTTAACTTCTTACACGTTAATCTTATCACTACATTTTTCATTTTTTAAATTAAAATTTTTTATTAATCTTTGTTTCATAACAACACATAATCTGGTGTTAACAAAAATTACTTCTCACTCGTGTATTTTCATTTTTTTATCAGTTCTTTATTCGAGTCATAAAATTACATACTTAACGTCGCTTTTGAATAAATAACTCGAGTGATAAACATTCAAAAGTTTCAGTACTTCTTTTTAGAAGTCATTTGATTATTTTCAGTTGTGGTTCTACTCGAATTTTTGATTTGAGTTTTGTTTTGGAAATGAGACAATACTTTGCTTCAAAGTATTATATTTTCATAGAAACCGAATTAAACAACTTGATTTGATCATATCACAATCCCATTGTGATTTTTAGCCATAATTCAGTTTGTCTAATCAATTTCTAGTTTCAAAATCACGTGTCTCCTTTTTCCTTGTAAAGCTATTTTAATATTTTCCAGAGCGTTTTATAATTGTAATAGTTCGATACTTTTGATTTCCAAGAAATCATGTTTAGTACTTACATACTTGAATCATTTGGACTTCCCTTCCAACCAATTTCCTATTGGTTTCGTAACTGATACTTTCATTAGTTATATTAGTATCGAACTACTTACAACACCTTTTGTGAATTCAGACTTCACAAATCTATTTCACATCTAATCACGCTCAGTCATTGTTGCATAAGTCTATTCTCTCTTTTAATTATCTGCTTCAAATCTTACTCGTCGTATCTTACGAATTAAATATCGAATTGACAAGGAGATTAAACTTTCTATCGCATATCTAGCGATAATACATACATATAACACAACTATAACACAATAATTCAAATACCCCTAGCACACGATCATTTCCCAACTAATCGTGCTCAATCGCTCTTTGGTTTCTAACTAAATTTTATCCTCAATTAAGCCAACCCTAGGCTTCGATACCAAGTCGGTCCCTTTCGTTATTAAGACGATTGACCGACCTAGATTACCTTAATCTCCTGATAATTTAGTCAGCCTAATCTGTTCTTTCAACTTTGACCTCAAAATAATAATTATTTCAATCCTTTACAAGCTCCAAAACTAAATTTTTATCCTCAATGAAACTCAATTCATGATTTGTTTTATTGGAGCAAATTCAGAAATCATGTCCATATTTAATAAAAATTTTGGCAGCACCTCTCATAAAAATGGTATGTCGAAAAATTCACCTAATAGACAGCAGGATTAGGGAGAGGTCTAGAAGGACTCACAACTCCCTGCATTTCATAATATATATCAAATTCAAATTTATGAATTAACTTAGAGTCTCCGATATCTTAATCATAACTTCACAATCTCAAATAGATCAAAATTGAATCATAAACCTCTCAATGTATTTTAAACTAACTTAGGAATTCACAAAAAAAAAAAACTAACTTAAGAGACTCTCATAACTATTCAAATAAACTTCGTGTTCTGTGCTGCCGAAAAATTCACCTAATAGACAACAAAATTGAGGAGAGGCCTTGAAGGACTCACAACTCCCCGCAGTTCATAATATATATCAAATTCAAATTTATGAATTAACTTAGTGTCTCCGAGAACTTAATCATAACTTCACAATCTCAAGTAGACCAAAATTGAATAATAAATCTCTCAACATATTTTAAACTAACTTAAGAGACTCTTATAACCATTCAAATAAACTTCGCGTCCTACACTCACCCCAAGAATCTCAAAACAATATATATAAACAATTTAAAATAAGAATTTACTTTAATTTGTGAAAATAATCACCATAATCTTCGAGTCTTGTCAACTCTCCCCTTGTCGCCATACAAAATCTGACATCATCAAAAACAACTCGAAGATGTCATGTAAGTAAATTCCTACATTGATCTTTACTCATGCAATTGTTAGTCTGATACATGGTGACATGTAATTGCATTTTCAAATAAACAATAAGGTATATGCGTCAACATGACATACAATCCACTCTATCACTGTCTCCTAACTATAATCATACGTCGACTTCCAAAAATAGTACATAGACAACATTAAGAGATCATGAAATGCAGAGATAACTTGTCGGCGTTAGACTCCGCTAGTTTCACTAGACGACGTAGAGGCATGACTGAAACCTAGTTTCAAACAAACCAGACTCCAAAACAAGCTTATCCCCTCACTCATTCTATGTATGTATGACCAAGAATGATAAAACACAATGTAGACTATGATACAATTACATGTGCAAATATATTCAATCAATAGTAATGATCACTGTAGGGTTTACTTACAACCAAACCAACTTTAAGCGTAATTTTTGGGGTTCTCGGAGCGTCGGATCAACTTGAAAATGGATCTAATAGCTTTCATGCATACCAAATTATATAATGGGTCAAGTTTCAAGTGAAACCAAATCATGAAACCAAATGAAAACTGCAGCCAAAGTACGTTTGAGAACAATTTCCAAAAATATTAATTTATATAACTGTTTCAATCGGCTTTCAACTAGCTAACTTGAGGTAACTTTTTAACCTTGAAAACCTCAATATTTGTCATGATGACTTAAAAGGAACTTGTAGTATACATGTCATACTTTCCATAGACTCTAAGAAAACTAAAATTGGATCACTGATGGAGAAGTTATGAATTTTCCAATATGGCCTGTCAACTAGACAAACTTTATTTTATTTTGAACTAAAACTTCTCCAAATCAATATTTTTGCAATTAAATCTTCAAAACTCGACAACAAACACCACGAAACCACTTTATTCCAACATCAAAATATTCCCACAGCACGTGGAGTCAAATTGGATAAAAACCAATAATCCATTAATCCGAAAACCCAATTTCAATCTATATCAACTCTACAAACATCTCTAAAATAGTTATCAAGTGAATCACATTAGTTCAACTCATCAAAACCCTAACTTACGTTGGTGAGATTTATTCCAAATCGGTGCACATCAATCCAATACATCAATTCACAACTATCCCTACCAATTTCTATCAAAACCCCGCAAGAGAAATCAGAAAATCGTGAGAATTCAAATTGAATTGAGGAAAATACCATGAATTGACAATTTACAAAATTGCGGGTCGAATACCTCGTTTCCACTGCAGAAAATTAGCTCGAATTGATTGTGTCACGATGCTCTACCGTTTTGTGGAAAGAAACTGGACGAAAATCAGATGTAGGGAGCTCGTGGAGTGAAAACCCGAGTAAGAGGGTTTAGAGAACGAACAACAACAGTTCGTTCTATTGAAAAAATGAAATGATTCATTTCATTTTTTTCTTTTTCCTTTTTATATAAACGCTCAGCTGTTTGTCAACAGCTTAATTTTTTTTTATTTATTTGTTCCCAAAATTCTTATTTTTACGTGCTTTAACTTCAGGTGCTCATTCTCAATTCGGTTTTTCACCAAATTGAACCAAACTGTTGGCATAATAGTTAATCTTCATAAAATGTCCATAACACTGGTTTTGGTCATACTAAAACCCCAAAAATCTTAACTTTGTCTACGACATATTGAACCCTTATGGACCAATTCTCTTGTCATACTAAACCAAACTTGCACCAATTTAGACTCAATCTCAACCTCGACCACTACCAGCCGATTCAAAACTCGAGGCAAGGTCTTGCACCAACTTCATTTTCATTTCACATTGCCACCGATCTCTACTTACACGTAAACCGAGGCAAAATCTTCACGCGGGGATTAACACTTGATTCATTAGTTTTCGAACGACTACTAATTTATTTTCACTCGTGCCTTTCAGACACGCATTTGCAAGCCCGAATATGAAAAATTGAGGATACACCTCAACACATCCTAACTTCGTGACAAAATAACATATATTACATCCACTAGGCATGCAACACGCAAAAATAATATTTAAACTTATGATCTCTGGTCCGTAATATGTGTCCCACCTTGGATACTTAAATCGCAAATTAAACTCGAAAACACTTAATTAGCATCCTAATCAAGTTTATGAAATTCTCGGATATAACAGGTGCTGCCGTAATTTTTATAAACTATGGATACTACTCCATGTGATTTCCTAATTTGCTCCAATTAAACAAATCATGAAATGAGGTCTATTAAATATATAAAGGATGTTTTGGAGCGTTATTAAGGATTTAAAATGAAAAGTATTTTAAGGTGCAAAGTTGATTGTGTGGTTTAGGTGCCTAATTACGGTAATAGGCTAAGTCAAGACTTAATGAAACGAATTCTGACATCTATTGTGCATGCGAAACTAGAAAAACACATAAAGCCTAACCTATACTTATAATGGCTATTTTTCTTTTAAGTGTGTGAAACACCACTAAAAAAAGGGTTTTGAACTTAATCTTGATTTTGTATAAACCTGAGATTTTGATTGCACTTATTTGAGCTTAATTGTGATTCTTCATAGTGCATTGAATTTACTTGAAACCAACTCGTATTTCATATATATTGGTGTTTGTAATTTCATGCTTATGTTGTTTTGACAACATATTTACGAGTGTTTTGTTCTTAATCTTAAACCTATTTGTAACCCGAGGTATTGATTGCATAACTCGAGCTTAAACTTGTATTTTACTTTGTTGCATCAATTAGCCACTTTTGGAACCAACTAAAGTTTATATATATATATATATATATATATATTTTGGTTTTAATATTGAGAGCTAGCCTATAAAATTGATTTACTAGGCATCTCAATTGGCAAAGTCTCACTTGCATTGTCTTCATCTTAGGATTACATTTGGCTTGTGAGAGGAGAACATCTTATACCGCTTTACTTGTCGTAAGCGGCAAATCATTTTTTAATTTATAAAGGTCGTAAGGTCTATTGGTGAATAGACCAAGTTGTGAATCCTATTGGTGTATAGGAGTTGTAAAGCCTATTGGGAAATAGACAAGGTAAAGTCCTAGTTGCATCTAGGCAAGTTAAATTCCTAGTTGAGGCTAGGTGGTTGTAAAAGTCCTTATTACGATAAGGCAATTTTAAAAGACCTAATGGAGACTAGGCACACTATACTTGCGGGCTCTAGGGTTGTTTTTTTTTTTTTTGACAATGAAGGGTTGTTCACTTATTGAAATATAATTGTTGGTTCAAAGTCCTAACTTGGGAGGTTAAGTAGTGGATGTAGATTCGATGGTTCAAACCACTATAAATCGATTGTGTACTTCCATCTCTTCTACTTTCTTCTCCTAGTGTAGCAGTTCACCCACTTGAATCATTCCGACACATGACTATTGCTATCACTACTACACGCGTTAATCTAGCTTGACTTTGAAAGTGAACTTAGGAGATTTGCAAAGAAAGTTGTAAAAAAGTCTAAATTGGCCATCACACCCAATTCACCCCCTTTCGGGTGACTTTCAATTGGTTTTAGAGCGGGTGCTCTTCATATTCGGATTCACATCTTGGAGCTAAAAATCAATGGCCACGACTTTCGGTGTTGATGCTACCATTCCACCTATGCTAAGAGATTTTATTTTTAGAAGTTGAATGATTAGGTTTAGAACATACCTTTGAGCCCAATCACATAAGATATGGGGGCATTTTAGAATTGTGAATAATGTTGAAGTGCCTAAGCCAAAGAAAAAGTGGAATATGGAAAAAAAAGGCTTGTGAGACTTGATGATAAAATTAGACATATTCCCCTTTCTAGCATTCCCGATGACATTAAAATTAGACTTTCTTCATGTATTTCATCTAGGAAAATATGAAGAAAATTAGAAGAGATTTGTAGTGATTGTCATGATTCTATCTTCACATTGTATCCTAGCAAGTGTGATGATTCATTGCCATCTAGTGACTCTCTTGTTCCTTTATCTCTTCTTGATGAACGTATTCATATTGCTACACATGTTGATGATAATGATGCTCACATGCATGAAGATCTTAGATCTATGGATTCTAATGTGCAAAATCATGATAATGATAATGATAGGTCTATGCACTCTCGTGTTCATGAAAGGAATTCAATTATTGATTCATTCACTAATATTGATTGCCTTCATGATTCCTTTTTTGATGAATTGTCAACTTTGAGCAAGAATCTTGAACTAGACTTGGACAATCTCGTTAAAGAGAATGAGAACCTCAAGAACATGATTCAACTTGCATTATATGAGGTGATGACTCTTCGATATATATTTGATAAGAGTCTTGAGAAAAATGAGAGCATTCTTGAAGAGAACATGAATTTAAAAAGTCAAAATCAAGGTCTTCAAGAAGAATTAGATGGGTGGACAAAATTGGTAACAAATGGCAGCAATGAGAAGCAGGAAGTGAAATTAGAGCTTGACCTAGAGAAACATAAGTGTCTACACTTAGAAGCTCAACTAATGAAGTCTAGGGGGTCTTACAAGTTCAAAGCATCCCATAGACCAAATAGGACTTATTCTAGAAACAAGCTTCACATAAAGGCATGAGTATCGAAAGAGACACTCATTGAGGCCAAGTCTATCAAATCCAAAGTCTATGATCCATAGAGTGAATTAGATTCACTTTGGAGCATGAGTGAACTTAGGTGATATATTGATGTGTGATAATTAAGGTGTGGTGAATGAGCCTAGGTTAGGAACGTGTCCTAGATGGAAATAAACTCATGAACAGTCATTCATGAGATTATTGCATCTCTGGGGCAAATATTCTGAAAGTCAAAAAATTCAGAAATTTGCCATGGAACACGCTCCCCAGGGAGCTGAAGCGCGATCCAGGGAGCCTGAATCGGGGGTTTGAAACCCAGACATGGGAGTGCGCCCCACGTAAACGTGGAGCACGTTCCAGCGTCGGGGTGGGCATTTTTAACAGCCTACTCGAGAGATTCTGTTTATGCTCTATTTTCTTCCCAACTTCACCCGATTCTCAACTAACCTACCCTACTGTTTTTCCATTGATTTTTTATTGGAAATATTCATTACACTTCCCTTTGCCTCCCTCCATCTCCCATTGTGCTTGAATCCGGCCTTAATCTTCAAAAATCATATCCCAAGTTGGTGCACACAAGGTGTTTGACAAAATGCCAAACACAAGGAGGACATTTAAGATGGCTTCACAATCGACGGGAACTTGTGCCAAACACCATTTGGTGCTTAGTGAGTCATCGGAGAGCGCCTCAAGCTCTTCCTCATTCCGTGCTTCACATCGATCCAATGCTCCTACATCATCGGAGAACACCCCATCGGATGTTCAAATCCCTTGCTCCACCAACCCAAGGAGGCGTACCACACAACCGAACGACGAAGTTCCAAGTGTTTTGGAACCCATCAATGAGCGATACATGGGTAAAACGGTAGTGACACCGACCATTTTGGACTTGGAATTCTTCGATAAGGTCGACCTACCACGTCGTTCACTTTTTGATGGAATGGGTTAGACATCGTTTCTTGAGCTCAAGTGGTACTACTATAATCCATTTGTGCGAGTCTTCTACACAAACTTGAAGGAGTCGTCAAACTTCTCTTTGAAGTCTCGAGTTGCCGAGGAGATTCATCTCACTCTGGCACGGCTTGCACGCATCTTTAATGTTCCTTCATGATGCCACTATTTCTTTATTCGACACCATCCACCATGCGGAGTATGATAGACTTGAAGGCTACAATGCTATGTGCCATCTTGTGGATACGACGGTTGTTCCCTCCACTCTCACGACTTCACGGCTTATCCTACACTTGCTTTACAAGGTTCTTACGAAAGTGTTGATGTCGCGCGGTGGGAGCAAGAACCAAGTCACTCATATTGACTTTTATGTCTTGTGGGCCATCATGACGAAAGCAAATTTGAGCTTGTCGCATCTCCTCATTCATTACATATTCTCTACACAGAACACTTCGAAGTCTATGCCTTATGCTTCCATGCTTACTTGCGTATTTGAGGACTTTGGAGTTGACATTGTATTGGGAGGCTTGCCCAAGTTGGTAATTGACAGGTTGAGTGAATCAAACCTGCAGAAAATGGTCTACAATTACCACCTACCCACTCAGACTTGGGTTACATGTAAGGACGTTTCGCAAAACTTGAGATTTGGGTGATTAGGAACCCTCGAAACCAGAAGATCCGATTTACACTCAGTGTGATCTATATGATTGGAGTGTTATCTTTTCAGACATTTACGCAGATGACATGGGTCAGGAGACAGATCAGGGAAAGGACCATGAACCCCCAGATGCTGATATATATTTTGATGCTGACATTGAAGAACATAGTCCCCAACACATGCCACATCAGGAGCACTCATCACCACCGCCACCTGCATCTTAGCCATCTTTCCTGCATTTTGATCTTCAACCTCCAGATGACATGCCTCCATTTGCTACATATCTACATTCGTACATGTCTTCTCATTTTGATGCTATCAATGCTCGACTCACTTCATATGATAACACATTAGCTGATCACACTGCAAGTCTCCGACTTCTGAACAGGGTTGTTCATCGAGGAGAGTTGGCCCGTCGCACCCCAGTCGTTAGCCTTACGAGGAGATTATGAAACTGAGTTGCATATGTTAAGGGGGAGCTCTAGTCTAATCATGTTAGGGGGAGTATGTAGGTCATTACATGATTGAAAGTTCATTTTTGCACTTTATATGTAAAATTTTAACTCATGTCTACGTTGGTTTCTACTTGCGCTGCATTGTCTCACCTTTCATATTTTTGAGAATGTAATGCCATGAATATTGTCTATCTTTGACTTATCAATTATGGATGAATGACATTCCTTTTGACTCTTACTCCATGTGTTTTCTAAAATTGCTTGAATGGATGAATTGTCTTTTTCTTTTTTGTATTCATCTTTATGCTTATTGATTGGGGAAAGTCTATACCCACTTTTTGATGTTATCAAAAGGGGGAGAAGTGTATACAATGAATGTAACGACCCATAATTTGCTAATAGTAAATTAGTCCCGAATCAGTGTTATTGAACAGTGACGTGGCCTGAGAGCGGGTACATGATCCGAATACTCAGTGTGAGGACTGAGTGGTATAATATTTTTGAGTGATGGATGCTTAGTGTGATGTATATGTCACTACTAGAAAGTGGGTTTTTCTTGGCGGCTGAAACACCGTCACTAAAATTAGTAATCCGTAACAAAAGTTTTTTTGTGACGGTGTTATGACGGAAAATTGTTTCACTTATACAGCTGTGACAAAAAGTTTTTGTGTCGACCAAGACCGACACAATAGAACAAAAGTGACAGAATCTTATATTTTAGTGATGCTACTGTTTCCGTAACAAAAGACAGTTATTTGGGACGAATTTATTTCCAAAAGTCAAAATTTGATCCAATTGTGACGGATTGTATATCGACACAAAAAAGTACTTGTTGTGACGGACATGGTTTTGACATAAAAGTCGTTTATGTGACTCATGATTTTCTGTCACAAATAGATATATGCTACGATCAATTAACTCATCAAAATTTTTTAAGTGACGATAGTTCATCCGCCACAAATAATCCTGCAATTGCACAACAAATCAAAAGTGACATATTTTGTCGTGACAAAAAGGTATGTAATAACAAAGTACATTTTGAAACTCCTTGTTGATTCAAACTTTGCCTGCAAATAAATATATCTTACGTCTTAAACAACAAACATATCACATCAATACGTAGAAGACTTTAATTAAGTTTGCAAATTTTCAATTGTTAAGAGATAAGCATACATATATGCTAACTATAACTAAGTGTTTGTTTTACAAAATCAACGAGTTCACAATAGTCTCCCAAAACAAAAGTCAATATCTAAAGTGCTACATGAATACAAGTAAAATCTTCTCAATTCCTTGCAGCCCAAAATCAAAAGTAGTTTCATTGTCCTCAATGCATGAAAGATGTCACTTCAACCTGCATAAATGAGAAAAAATATTCATTAAGTTTTTTTTTTTGCTTACTTAATAAAAGATACATTTATGCATGAAATAGATTTTCTTTAAAAAAAATTCAAACAAATATAAATTCTATTTCACTTTCTTAGAATTAACATGACTTTCCAAAAGATTTTTGCATCAAAATAAGAACCAAAAAACTTAAATTGTTCTACTAAATGAAAATTAATTTACCAAATATAGCAATTCTAAATGAGTAATTAAGACAAACTTAATCTATCCAAACAATTAGCAATAATTTTAAAGAGTAAGTATCACTCCATTTAGATTGCACGTCATAAGCTTGACGTAAATTTCTAATGAAATCTTGACAGAATTTCCCCTCAAATATTATCATCTTACAAATTTAGATTGCACGTCAGAACTTTTCTCATTCAATTTAGCAGCCAAATATATATACATTTGTTCCACAATATAGTATGATTAGATCAAAATAATATTTCTCAATCATGTCTTGGATATGTACAATAATTAACTTCATTCCCTTTGCAAGTAAAAGTCTAACTAAACTTAAGTCTCACATCACTTACACATAACATCATTAATTATGATAAAAATCAATAATGTCTCCACGGTAAGTCAAAAACTTGAAAAATAAAAAAGATAGTCATAAAGTTATATTAATTAAACTTAAGTTATCATATCCTAAATAAAAAAAAAATCATTGTATCTTCTTAACAACTGATAGGGATAAAGCTCAAATAATTTTTTTTTGAGGCAAACACAAGAAAATAATCAAGACAATAGGTTAATGATATTATTTTCACTAAACATTAAAACTTTATTTATATGTCTTATAAAATAGTAGCTAATGACTCTATTAATCTCTACCAAACTCCAAAGATATATTTTCATTTGTGTACTAATTAGTGTGTTCTTCAAATTAGTTATAAAACAAACACACAAACAGTCAAAATCACTTCAAACATCACATAAAAAAATCATAAAAAAACTACCACTTTCTCAATATATAGATATATCAACACAAATAATTATACCAAAATCTCTTATAATCTATAATAGAACACAATTAAGAACAAAAGAAAGTAGTGAATGACATACTCTAATTTTAAAGGAATAATTTATAGTCCACAACAACATATTATCAACTCCATTTAGATTGCACATCATAACCTTGACATAAATTTCTAATGAGATTTTGACAGAACTTCCCCTCAAATATTGTCGTCTTATAAATTTAGATTGCACGTCAGAACCTTTATCATTCAATGGAGAAACCAAATACATATGCATTTGTTCCACAATATAGTATTATTAATGAGAGCAAAATATTCTTTCTCAATCATGCCTTGTATATGTACGATACACCATTATAAAACATAAACTTTAATTCCTTTATAAATAGAAGTCTAAATAAACTTAAGTCTCAACATCACTTACATATAACATAATTAACTATGATAAAAATCAATATTGTCTCCACGTAAGTCAAAAACTTCAAAGATAATTCACAACAACAACAACAACATAGCCTCAGTCCTAAATGAACAATTTCTAGTTCAATTATAAAAAAGCATAACTTGTATAAAAGCACTACAGCTCTCTCTTTCTCTCCCTCTCTCTTTCTCTCTCTCTATATATATATATATATATATGTATATAGAGAGTCAATTGTTAGATAATAAAATCTATTCAAACAACTAGTAATTTTATAAAGTATCATTCTCTTAGTGTTCTAAAGCTATGTATAATAACTCTTCTTTCTTCATTCTAAAGTCTTAACCTAGAACAAATTTATGAGATTTTGTTAAACATTGATGTCTTAAAAATTTAGATTTTATGTAACATTTTTTATTCAATAAGGAAGTCAAATATGCATTTATTGCACAACATAACAACATATATTGAAGGAAATATTATTTCTCAACTACGCCTTGAACATGCACAACATATCATTATGACCAACAAAAAAGGGAACAATTTCAAGTCCAACTATGAAGTTAAGGGAACTATTTTTCAATCATGTCTTAAAAATAATATAGAACAATACCTTTAAGGAAACAATTTTAAGTCTAACTATGAAAAATCCTAAAATAATAACATATAAAAAACAATAAGTACTTACTTATAGAGTAAGTGAATTGTTAGAGCTAAATTCCTGATTCGACGATGATTGATGTGGTTGGTGACTAGTGCCAGTAGCATCTTGAACCTATAATAATTAAAATTATACTATTTTCAATTGCAAAAAATAAACTTCATCACATGTGCATAGAGATTCACAAATCATATATTTGTACCTATTCTGACATTGGAGGAATTTAACCAGCCTTCTCCAACAAAGCACGAAAATTATTCAACTCCGCCTTCATATAATTAATAGTCAAACTTAGCAATTGTAACTAAAAAGCAATTGGTTTCAAAAAAAAAAAAAAAAAAAAAAACAAAACGAAACAAACAAACAAACAAACAAACTACTGAGCACTTAACAAAGTACTTTTTAAAGAAAAATATAAGCTCGCTTACTCGTTGCTCAGCTTGAACTCGATTTGATTCTTCTTGTGCTTCCCGCTGAAGACGTAATTGCTTTTGTGTTCCACCTAACTGATTGTGTAAACTTTGCATTTCAACATCAATTGGAACTTTTGATGATCTATGACCAAAGACATCAGTACGCGATGTGCCTGTACCATATGTCCACACCCTTCCACGCTTACATTACCAAAAACTTCTTTGAATAACACCTCTGATTTCAGGAGTTCGCTCAAATTCTGAGACTTCAAAAAGCCTTGAATCTATGCATGTCTGGTAAATAAAAAAGAAAAAAAGAGAAGTTCGGATATGTGGACAAAATTTGATGTTGATACATAAGTATTTACCATGACCGCTTCCGTCTTTTCATCAAGCGGAGCACCGGGCTTAGGTTTTCGAGTTGTCTTCCATACAAATAAGCGATCAGCAGGCAAGCCATGTCTTTGCAACTGATTCATTAATTAAGAAACAAATGTTAAAAGATATCGTTCAACGAAATGTAAACGTCATACTATCCAATGAAAAAATAATTGACTAAATATAAAATATTAATCCAAAAGTCCAAATACTTACTTTATGACGAATGTCGCAAATTGGAGTACGACCAATACGAGGATTTAATGTTTGTTGTGCTCGATTGTTGCTATTTCTTTTTGAGATAGCTTACAAATTCCAAAAGAATATTAGAGAGTATATTCCTTAACTATATATGCATAGATTATACATACATTGGATTCTTCTCCATTCCAATATTCAACAAGTGTTTTCCATTGAGAAACATGTATTCATTCAGGAACTGAAAAATCTTCATTTGCCATGTTAGGAAAGTAATAGTTTTTTTTCAACACGTATTTCCAGCTTCTCCGTTTCTCTCCAATAGCGTCAAGACACTTTTCTTTCTATTATGAAGGCACATCTGTATTGTCCTACAACAAATTACAGTACACTACATTATAAATAGTTGATCCTTGAAAAATGGAGATGAAAAACTAGTTCAGAATGATTGTACCTGCACTTCTTTCCAAGCAATTTCTTTGTCATCTTCAGGAACATCGTTCCATGCCACATACGTTAATGGCAATTTGTTGAAGTTCCCTGCGATAATTCTAAGTTGACTCATGAGCCTCTTCCTAGATTTCCCCAATGGTTGCATATACTTGTTGAATTGAACTTTAAATCTCACTCTAATATTCCACATGCTAATTCGTTTTGCTGGTCCTCTACCTTTCTTTGAAGAGGAATGCGAGTGTCCACCTATTACAAAATAAATTATGTATTAACTATCACCACTAAAATAAAATATCTTATTTTATATACTTTTATGTATATGAAACTTTTGTTATACTTATCTCGCCTTGATATATATACATCTTATTTTATATATGTATATATAATTATATGTATATGTATATGATAATTATATGTCCTCTATCTGTCTATGGGTGATAAGTTGTACTCAAATCTAATCTGGTGCCAAACAATGCCTCCATGCTCTGCCAAGTCTATGATGTGAATTGTAGTCCTAATATCAGGACTGATATTACACACGAGCTGGCTCCACAATCTCAGAGGTAGTCGCCCAGTACCTCCTTGCCCTTGCCCTTACTCGTCGAAAGATCTGCACTTAGTCACTTAACAAATATAGTGACGAGTCCAGTGAGTAAAATCCCAAGAGAAGTCCACACAATATTCATGAAATAAAACTGACAAACTACGAGACATGCGAATATAACACCTGACAATAGTACGTCATATTCCCATGAATGTAGGCAATATACGACAAGCAAAAGCAATAGCGTGAAATAAATAAACAACATGTACCAACTAAACCAACTCAGAAATAAAACATTAATCAGTAAGCATACGTATAATCATGAGAAAACCCTGATCTACACCAGCCAGTAATCAATAAATCGAATAGGAACTACATATATACTTACAGGCTTACGGTGATTAAACCCCAACTATGATTATCAGATGAACCACTCTAGATGCTATTTCAAGTCAAGGGAACACCCTAAATCCCTCCCGACGGTCATGAGTATATCCTACTGCCGTCGTCACGGGCACTAAACACAAGTAACCCGTGCAAGCAATTTAGCCACAACCAATATATACGCCAATCGAAATAGGAGAGAAACTCCATGTGTGCCCACCAGCAGTCAAACATGAAATGCGATATCAATAAATCGAAACCATGAAATTTGTGAAACATTCTCAATGGGTTTACGCACCTCAATCCGTGCTCCGACTTCTCCGATTCTCATATCCGACCTGACTAGCTCCTCGAGACCCGAGCTACGATCCCCTAAGTCCCTGAAGTCTAATTTTACATGTTTAGTATGTTTATAGGTGTTTGAGATATGTATTAAGTCAAAAATCCCAAAACAACCTTTTAAATTCAATTTTTGTCTATCGTTAGCACGCTATGAGATTCATGTATCGCACTTTATGTTGGTAGCATGCTATGGACAGGATGTAGCACGCTACTGTTCTTCATCCTGAGGAATAGTTGGAAACCTAGAGCAATTAGCGCGCTAATCGTTCTAAGTAGTGCGCTACCTTGCCTCTGAGACATAATTCTTAAGTCGAGAATTCTATTTTTCCCTTCAATTTTGACTACTTAAACATATCTAACACAATCTCCACATGAATTTAATCAAAACAACACTCAAAAACCAGAGACCAACTCTTCAAACCCGAATTACACTAAAATGCCCAATTTTTACCTCAATTGAAAGTGATGATGATGGAGAAGAAGATTACCTTAAGCTTGAACTCCAAGTTTTACCTCCAAATCCTTGAAATCCAAATTCGAATCACTCATTCTTCTCTTATTTCAATTTTTCAAATGAATTGGTTTTGGTTGCATGTATTGATCAACCGATGTTATATATTAAGGTGGGATTTATTTCTAGTCCTTGATCTCAGTGTGTTTACGTATCCCAGAGTTTTTCTAATGATTCACTTCTAGCCACTTAGCCCACCCACTCCCACTCACTCAGTCCATGTGACACCAATTTGCTACTCACTTGACTCCTAGATGCATCAATACATATCTCTAGAAAAATCCTTAGTTTCCAATTAATGAACTAAACTATAGGCCTTGATTTATTTTAATTTAATTGCAGTAACTTAGGCCCATTTTAATACATATGGTTAGTGTTTTATTTATCAAAATCAACCAACTTGTGGTCCCACTAACCTTCGACTACCCAGTACCCGGTGCCCCGGACCACGACAGGCATTTTGAGGCCCGCTATAGCCTATTGTTTTAATTTGAATTTGCTTGGCCTATGGTTACATTACCCATTTTAATTGATTAACTAGTCATCCTAACGTGAATTAGTCGAGTTTCCTAGTGTACCCGTAGTTTCGCCTACTCAATACCCGCGTTGACACGCCTTTCGAGATGAACACCCGTCTCACAAACTTGCCCGATATCAACATACACACATTCAGTGTAATATAATAATAATAATAAGAATTTTAAACACCACATACATACAACCACCATCCATAAATAACATATTTCTTCGGTTCTCGTGTCCGAGTCAACCGAGTTGTCCACATAACGCCCGAACTACGACCGTTAGTCTCTAAGATTAATGCTAATCCTCGTTTAATTAATTTGGACTGTTACAGTTGTTGTATTGTACTATACTATACCGGTAACTATACCTTGATTAGAGACTCACTTGTTATTGCAGATCACGAAGGCAGATCAGCCTGAATCGAGTGATGACAGTGAGGCTGCAGGCCCTCGATTTATGAGTATAGAGGAGGTACAGTCCTTGACTCAAAGGATCACATCCCAGGATCAGTGATTGTATGAGATCCTAAGGATACTCAGGGCACAAATCACAGCTACATCATCACCATCTTCGTCAACAACACCTACTGTTCATGAGGGGGTGCGCTTACCATACAGGCCACTCCAGCGGCTCTCGTCATACTGACACCGCCAATTATAGCTGAGATGATACCAGTTCAAACTGAGACAATATCACCCGCACCACCTGCACCGGCGGAGACTAAATCGACTACGCTCACATAGATGAGCACTAAGGTGACAGTTGAATCAGGATAGTCACGAGAGTTCTAAAGACATAGGCTAGCTGAGTTCTATGAGGGCACGAATCTTGAGGCAGAAGAGAAATTTGTGAAGAGCCATGAGAAGATACATGACATCCTGGCCACATTGGAGCACATGAGATCGAGTATATCATCAGGGCTGATGCTTGGAGAGGTCGATGCATGGTGGCGCAGTATGGTGGCTACTAAAGGTAAGCCTAAGGATTGGGCATAATTCAAAATATGGTTTAACTAGAAGTATTTTCGGCCTTCGTTCCTGAAGTTGAAAAGGGCCGAGTTTCTAAGCATCCGAAAGTACACTAAGGAGTTGGTGATGCAGTATATGGGCAGGTATTTGCAATTGTTGGAGTATGCTGGAGGCATAGCTAACACAAACGCCGACCAGGCACACTATTTGATGGAGGGTCTGTTGAGGGACATCGGAGGCATCGTGGTGACTACTAAGCCAGGGAGCTTACAGGCGGTGTATGAGAGGAGCCTGACCAGAGAAACATACCTGAGCATACACCCCGATGAGATCATCCCAGCACCGGTACCCTCAAGTCAGATGATAGGTCAGGTGGTGACAAGAGGAGGAAGAGACACCGACCGTTCAGGCCGAGAGATTTCACGACGTAAAGTACAGGATCTATGGCGCCACCATCCCATCCAGAGCGCACTACACCAATACCGTCTATTTCAGCACGGAGTTATGCCAGTACACCACAACAGCCAGCACAATCGGGGGCACCACAGTAGTATCAACGGACTGAGGGTATAGGCATAGGCGGTGGTCAAGGGCAAAAGTATGGACATAGACAGGGAGAGAGGTCCGGTCAAATGCAGGGACAGGGACAATGAATTCCACTAGGGTCGAGACCATACCGAGCATGTTTTGATTGTAGACAGACAAGGCACTTCATTAGTACCTGTCTACGACTAGGTAAGACCTAGCCATAGCAGCGCAAAGAGCAGGTTCATGTCATTGCCACACCAGACCCAGCTGCCACTCATAACCTTATTGAGGGTATGATTTATATTTACTGTCGATTTATGTACACTATGATTGATTCGAGGCCTACTATATCTTTTATTTCGGGTCATATGGTTGATGAGATATGATTAAAACCCATTAGGCTAGAGCGACCCTTGATCCTTAGCATGGCTGCTGGGGACAAGATATACCTAAACCTTTTATGTGTTGACTGCCAATTGAGATAGAGGGCCAGGAGATGCCTGCAGACTTGAGGGTGTTAGAACTCCTAGAGTTTGATGCCTTATTAGGCATGAATTGGTTAGTCGTGTATTACGCACAGCTTGAATGTTTCAGCAAGGTAGTTAGGTTTCGACTTCTGGACCGAGCAGAGTTTAGTTTTCAGGGGATTTCAACCACATTACCGATCACCTGAGCCAGAGTGGCCATGAGTTTAGATCTCGAGACTTTTACTAGTATTTTGAGTACGACCGAGAGAGTTGAGACGAGGATGGAGGAGGTGCCTGGTGTATGCGAATTCTCAGATGTTTTTCTCGCATAACTACTGGGATTACCACCGCCCAAAGAGATTGACTTCATCAAAGATTTGGTCCCAATGACCAAACCTATATCGATCTCGTAGTACAAGATGGCTCCTAAGGAGCTAGAGGAATTGAGGACCCAGCTAGATGAGTTGTTAGAGTTGGGATTGATACGTCCAAGCATGTCACCTTAGGGAGCGTCAGTACTGTTTGTCAAGAAGAAAGACGACAGTTTGAGACTTTACATTGACTACCGACAGCTCAACAAAGTCATAGTGAAGAACAAGTATCCACTCCCACATATTGATGACTTGTTCGATTAGCTAACATGGGTACAGTGGTTCTCGAAGATTGATTTGAGATCGGGATACCACCGGTTGAGGATTCAAGATGGAGGAGGTGCCTGTTGTATGCGAATTCTCATATGTTTTTCCCGCAGAGCTACCAGGATTACCATCACCTAGAGAGATTGACTTCATCATAGATTTGGTCTCGGAGACCAAACCCATATCGATTCCGCCATATAGGATGGCTCCTAAGGAGCTAGATGAGTTGATAACCCTGCTAGATGAGTTATTAGAGTTAGGATTTATACGTTCGAGCATGTCACCTTGGGGAGCGCCAGTACTATTTGTCAAGAAGAAAGACGACAGGTTGAGACTTTGCATTGACTACCGACAGCTAAACAGAGTCATAATGAAGAACAAGTATCCACTCCCACATATAGATGACTTGTTCGATCAGCTAACAGAGGCACATTGGTTCTCAAAGATTGATTTGAGACCGGGACATCACCAGTTAAGGATTCGAGATGAGGATAGGGAGAAGACTGTTTTCCGCACGAGATATGGGCACTTTCAATTTATCGTCATGTCTTTTGGGCTGACGAATGCCCCGACAATGTTCATGGATCTTATGCACCGAGTATTAAGAGAGTATTTAAATAGATTTATGATCGTGTTCATCGACGACATTCTCATCTATTTCAAGACTGGTGAGGATCACAAGGGACACCTCCAAACAATCCTCCAGACTTTAAAGGGGCAAAGACTGTACGTTAAGTTTAGTAAGTGCGAGTTTTGGCTCACTAAGGTCAAATTTCTTGAGCATATTATCGGAGCCAGCGAAGTTTCAGTGGACCTCGCTGAGATTAGAGTAGTGATCGATTGGCTTACACTAACGTAAATGAGCGACATTCGTAGTTTTCTAGGATTGGTGGGCTACTACAGACGTTTTGTTCAAGATTTTTCCAAGATTGTCGCACCAATGACATAGTTAACGAAGAAAGAAGTCAAATTTTAGTGGAATGACAGTTGTGAGCAGGCTTTCCAAACTCTAAAGGAACGATTAACGATTGCGCTAGTATTGGTACAAGTAGAGTCGAGAAAGGGTTTTAAGGTGAACACTTATGCTTCTTAAGTTTGTTTGGGTTGTGTTTTGATGCAGAACGATAAAGTGATAGGTTACGCGTCCCGACATTTTAAGATTCATGAGAAGAATTACCCTACTCACGACTTGAAGTTAGCGACAATGGTTTTGCATTGAAGATTTGGCGTCATTATCTTTACGAATAGAGATTCACGTTGCTTACTGACCATAAAAGTTTGAAGTAGTTTTTTACTTAAAAGGAGCTGAATATGAGACAAAAACATTGGCTAGAGTTCCTCAAGGATTATGATTTCTCTTTAAAGTATCACCCAAGGAAGACCAATGTTGTAGTAGACGCATTGAGCTAGGGAGGAGCAAACCTAAAGATAGTGACTTGCCATATGACACACGAACGTGGGTTACTCGAGGTAGCCGAGTTGATGAATTCAATTAATATACTAACCACTACCAGAGTGTTGATTTGTGGGCAGATGAGCACTCAGACATTGTCTATACAGAGTGTGCTTGATGGTCAGTAGGCAAATGAGCAGTACTAGAAGTTTAACGAGTTAGTTCAAAGTCCTGATCACCCAGACTGGAGTCAGTCGACAGACTCATGCCTGATATTTAGAGGGAGACTATGGATTCCATCAACGGCTGAAATTGGCGATGAGATACTTCAGGAGGCTCACCGCTCACGTTTTACGGTTCATCCATAGACCAAGATGTATGCGGATATGCATCGTCTATTTTGGTTGCCGGGGATGAAGACCGATGTTTATGATTATATTTGAGCGTGTGAGATATGCCAGCGAGTTAAGGCTGAGCATCGGAGACCCGGAGGATTATTACAACCACTTCCCATTCCTCAGTGGAAGTGGGAGCATATTGCCATGGATTTCGTCAATGGATTACCTCGATCTCAGCGCGACCATGATATCATCTGGGTGATTGTGGATAGGCTGACTAAGTCTGCGTACTTTTTACTAGTATAACTTATGAAAACACACCCTCATCATCATCGTCATCGTCCTCATTGTCATCATAATCCTCCTCCACCTCCTCCTCCGCATCTCTCATTTCTTGTTCTTCTGCTTCTTGTTGTAATTGAGATTTCAACACTTCATGTTGTCGGGATCGTTGTTGAGACCTAACAATAACATCTTTGATAGTAATTCTGCGAGGCATTTTGTGAGTCATGATGATGCTGCAAAAATATAATTATAAAATATTTCTAAGTAAATATGCAATTGAAAGAAATATTAATATAAGCAATGATCCAAGTAAAAAAGAAAATTAAACTAGAAGCAAAATACTCAATTATAACAAAATTAGCTATACAAACAAATAAGAAATACAATATATGTGTTGTCAAAAACTCACATTCAATCAATCATGTACTGCATCCTCTACATTCACACATTCAGGAGCACGAGACTCATTGTTTAAGCCACAATAAAAAAAATCTCTACTTGTCATTTTGACAGCAACATGCCAATATGGATCATTAGAATCTCTCACATAAAAAGCTTGCTCTGCTTGAATCGCTAAAATGAATGGTTCATCCCCAATTTGGTTATTTTTGTATAACAAATGGTTAAAATTCACCATTGTAAATTTGAAGTTATCCTTTTTAAAACCTGTTCTATCATCAATCCAATCGCATTTGAATAACACAAACTTCAAGTTGACATCATACACTATCTCAATGATATCAGTCAACACACCATAGTAAATAATAGATCCTGAGCGAGGATTTTTGTCTTTCGTACTGGCAAAACTGTTAATGTTCGTCTGTGTGCATACACCACAATTTTGAGTCGCTTTCCTTGTATCAACATCTTTTGTCTGAAACCTAAGACCATTCACAATATAAGCTTTATATCTTTTAACATGTTGATTAGGACCAAGTGCAAGTTTCTTTATTATATCTGAGAACATAATATTTGACGTCGACTTTAATGCTTGTACCTGCATGTCAAAGAAACCCTTCAATGTTTCGTATAGACACCACATAAATTTAATATTGTTGAGGAATTAGAGAAACAAAAGTCTTACATAATCTCTAAACCATGAATGGAATGTTTCATTGTGAAGCTTTTGGATATTGTGTTTTGATGAACGAGACATTTGTCTCGTTAGAATATGGAGATGCTTGCTAGAAATTAATTAAAAGATAAATAGTTCATAAAGCCAAAACAACATTATCAAAATTAAAAGTCTCTTCAAAGAGTTCACTTACTCTAGAAATGGTCTAACTTCATCAGTATTGACAAGGACATATCTATGAGCTTGTGTTAAAGACACTTCATCAAGCATCACTACTTCTTCTTTTCCAAAAGGACGCCCATAATGATTGTCATCATCGCTATTTCGACTCTCTCGATTTGCTTTGGTCTCAACATCACTTAAATATCTTGAACAAAAATTCATACATTCCTCCATCAAGTATCCTTTTGCAATTGACCCTTCTGGATAGGTGCGATTACGCACATATTGTTGAAGAGTTAGTAGGAATCTCTCAATCGGATACATAGATCGAAATTGAACATCACCTGCAATTTGAGCTTCCTCGACTAGGTGCACGGGTAAATGTTCCATCACATCAAAAAAAGAAGGCGGAAATATTTTCTTAAGATGACATAGAGTAACGGATATTTGATCTCCAATGTTTATCAAATTAGAGGCCCTATTGACTTTTGACCATATTTGCCTAAAAAAGTTGCTTAGCTCAATGATTGCGCTGACCACATGATTTGGCAAAACATTTCGAATTGCCAAAGGAAGTAATTGTTGGAGAAGGATATGACTATCATGGCTTTTGAGACCCCGTATGATTCTTTCTTTTACATGAACACGCATATTTGATGCATAGCCATCTGGAACTTTAACATCTTTCAACACTTGTACAAAAGTGGTTATCTCATCTTTAGTCATTGAAAATGATGCACTTGGTAAGCAGACCTTATCAGAACTCATTAGTTAAGGGTGCAAAGGCTTTCGAATCTCTAGAGTTTCCAAATCTTTTCTTGCTTTTAGACCATCTTTCGATCTTACGAGAGTGTCTAATAGTGTGTATAACAAATTATCACACACGTTCTTCTCAATATGCATTACATCAAGATTATGACGTATTAAATTGTGCTTCCAATACGAAAGATCAAAGAATATATTTTTTTTCTTCCAGCTATGGGTTTTAACACTTTTTTTCTTTTCTCCACTTCTACTTTTTTTTTTTTTGGACTTTCCTCCTTTTTATGTTGCATCATTATTATATCTTCCTTTTTGTAGACAGTGCAAATATCATACTCGTCCAACTATTTCAACAAATCATCGCCAGTTAATCGCGCTGGTTTAGAAGCCCACTCCACCTTTCCATCAAAAGACGCTTTATCTTGTAGAAATTTATGGGATGATGGTAAAAATCAACGATGTCCCATGTAGCACCACTTTCCACTATGTGGCAACCATTGTGATCGATTATCTATGTTGCAACATGGACATGCAAATTCTCCTTTTGTGCTCCAACCTGATAAATTTGCAAGAGCAGGGAAATCACTCATTGTCCATAATAATGCGACATGTAGTTTGAACATCTCATTACTGGAAGGATCAAAAGTTTGTACACCTTCAACCCACAACTCTTTTAACTTTTCAATTAAAGGTTGCATAAACACATCAATTTTGTCTCCAGGTCCATTTGGTCCATCTATAAGTACAAACAAAATTAAGAACGGTTGCTTCATACATAGCCAAGGTGGCAACTTATAACACATCAACACAACAAGCCACGTGCTATGTGGTAAGGTTATAATTCTGAATGGGTTGAATCCATCAGCTGCCAAGTCGAGCCGTACATTTCAAATGTCCCTAGAGAAGTTTGAATGTCTTTTATCAAAATCCTTCCAAGCAAGAGAGTCAGCAGTATGTCATAAGACACCATCTTCAGAACGCTCTTCCGAATGTCATTTCATCAATGATGCTGTTTTAGATGACATAAACAATCTTTTCAACCTAGGCTTTAACGGAAAATAGCGCATTCGTTTCATAGGTATTTGTTTGGCTCATTTCTTTTTTGAATTTGTTTCATTATCGATTGGTTTACATCTTGAAGCATGACAGAAGCTACATTCATTCAAATCTCGATCTTCATTTCTAAACAACATACAATTGTTTGGACATGCATCCCACGTCTCGCATGTAAAACCTAAATCCATAATCATCTTATTAGCTTCATAATATGATCCATGCAATTTAACACCTTTCGGAAATGCTTTAATCAATGTTTTCAATAGCATAGTGAATGACTTATTCGTCCAACCACTAATCACCTTCAAGTTTAACGAGTGAACTATGAAAGACAGGGAAGTAAATTCTTCACATCCTGGATATAGCGATTGCGCTGCATCTTGCAAAAACTTCAAAAAATAGTCGTATCGTCATCTGGACCGGACCCATTGCGAGTTTGATTGTCGCGATTTGAATTAAAGTCCAATGCTTCATAAACTATACCAATCATATCATCTCTCTGAGGCACATTTTCACCAAAACTATCTTCATCATGATGTACATAAGTATAAGGCTCACCATGATAAGTCCAACTGTTATAGTGGCGCATAATACCTCTTATTATCAAATGCCTTTTAACAAATTTCTTGATTTCATGTACCTATTCAAACAATCCTTGTATGGACAAAAAATTCTTGAATCCGTTGTATTGGCATAAGCAAAGTCCAAAAATTGTTCAACCCCATTTGTATATGCTTCAGAATCCCTATCGTTCAAATTCATCCAACTTTTATCCATGCTTCATATAAATTTAACTGCGTAGAAAGACTCGAAGCTATTAGGAAAAACTCATGAAAGTATGTTATCTTAACAAATAAAGAACTTGTTTCTCACTCATTCCAACCTTTAAATACTTTATTTTCCTATATAATTACTACTCAAGTTGTCTACCTTTTTTCAGCATTCTTTTTAATTTTTCATTGTAAACGAATTCTATGTATAGTTATAGTTAATAATAGTCTCTTCAAGACTGTCCCAAACACAACAAAAGCATTTCTTTTGTTCTTTATTTGTGTTTTAAAAATGTTTTGCTACCTACAACATACATCTCCACGAAAGATTGTATTGAGTTTTAATAAAAAAAAACCTAAAAATAAAGGGTAAATGAAAACACCCAAAGCAACTAGTAAATTAGCTAAACAATCTACAATATCACATAGAACATAAATCAAGATCATTGCCCTAATTCCTCAATATTTCTCAAAATAAAAGCTCTCTCATTTTCTATTGAAGCACCTCTCCCCCACCCCCATCCCCATTCCCGCCCCTCTAAAAAAAATGGAACTCAAGGCATGAATACGCAAAGCCACTACAACAAAGGCTCAATGTAAAAAAAAATCAATGTTGAAAAAAAAATCCACCTAAAGGTTCATAACACATTTTATAAAGCAATAATACAAGCATAGACAATTATATTGAATCACAATAATTATGCATATTTCGTTCAACCAAATTCAACTTAAAGCGCATGAAATGAAATACAAAATAAATTTTAAATATATATACCGACAAAAGTTAACATGAGGTGCATTAATTAGAAGGGATTTGAATGGTTTGAAAAGCTCACCATCAATTGCACTTAATCGAGCACAATGGAAAAGTTTGATCCATGTAGCCGACCCCAGTTAATTTGGGACTGAGGCTATGTTGTTGTATATATACCGACAAAACTCAAGGTAATCGCGAATTTACAATAGAACAATTCCTCAAAATAATCTTATCTCGCATAATCATTTATTTTAATTAATTGACTTAATTGAGATGTAATTTTAACTTAACAACTATCAACATCACTCAAAGATGATAAACTATCATGGATCTTCTTATCACGACATTCACGAAATCAAAAAGCCTCATGATTTCCTATTTTAAATCAACGTGAAGATAAATAGGACAAATTCATACACAATTGAAGCAAAACCACTAAGAAAGATCAAAGCAACAAAAATAAAGAGTCATGGTTTGAATGTTAAATACATAAATAAAAAGACTAATCGTACCTCAAAATTCAGGCACTAGCACGTAAACAATCCTTGCTGCATGCAAAAATCCAAAGGAACATCATGAATAATACAAATACAAAAAAAATCAAAGAAACAAATACATTATCGGAGGAAGGTTATAACACATATCCACTAATTGAGCAAGTCTCGTATCTCAAAATTCAAGCTCTAAATTGCACGTATTCACTAATTGTTGCAAGGAAAATGCAATTGAACACCATGAACTTCAAAAGGTAGAAATATTAATGCAACAAAGAATTTATGGAAGGAAATGCACAAAACTACTTTAGAATTTTGAGGAAAATGAAAACCTTCGTGTTAAACCATTGAAACATTCTTTTAGTACTCAATGGAACATAAATCTCATCCACAAAATAGCTAAAGGAACAATAAAATAATATGAATTTTTTTTGTTCAAAACAAATAAATTTCTTGAATCAAAGAGAAAAAGGAAAACAAAAGAGATTCATAAAGTTCATGTTAAGCGCAAACCTCCTCAAGAACCGAAATTCAGTTCTTCAGAGAACAATGAGCACCAAACCTAACAAAACCATAGTGTAAACCTTATTTTTATTATTTGTTATGAAAGAAGGTGGTACCTAGTTTATATACAAAAAAGTATCTAAAGAATGGGCAAACAAAAAGGAAACAAATCTCCCTATCTCTGACCTTTACATCTAAGCTTACAATGTCTCCTTGAACAACGTCCGGAGACAATTTTTTCTTTCCTTGGGCTAATCATATGTGTGAGACATTCAAAAGTCTAACTATGATAAATGCACATGTAAGCCGCTCGACGAGGACGTGACCAATGTAAAACGAAAATTGAGTGAATCCTTATCAAAAACTTCACCCTTTTTTTGTCAAATAAACTTCACCATATTTATTAAGTAAACAACTACTAAAAAAAAGTTCATTTACGTTTTTTTTTTATAGAACAAAAATATATACACTAGAACAATTTTGGTCTCTAATAGAGGTTTTGAGACCCCTATTAAAGATGGATGTTATTAAATAACACCTAGTTGATAGGGGTTTTAAAAAATCTCTATTTAATACATGAATTAAAAATTAAAACATAACACATTCTTACATGACATTTACTAACACTCAGTTTAACAGGGGTTTTAATACCTCTATTAAAGCCTAAAAATGTTATAGTGATATAAAAGAAAAAAGTCGATCATAAACTTTAAAATTCGAAATAATCCACTAAAGAAGCTAAAAAGTCCAAAATTGCTTATTAGTGAACGAATAAAAAATGAACTTGTTATGCAACATCTGTTAACGAAAAAGAAAATGAAGTTGTTACGCACAAAAAAAGTTATTTCATTATTCTTTTCATGAATTGAATTGACGAAGTAAATATACAGATTGTTTTTTTCAAAATTTTACTTTAGTTTCTTTTTCTCAAAAACATCAAATCATATATATATATATATATACACCTATATATACATTTACTTGCTACACATTATTGTACTCCATTGAATTGTGCATAATTAAGGTGTGCACACACACAATGAGATGTCACAAATTAGTAGGAAATTCATGTATTCATGAATAATAGGTGGGCCACAATACCCTTTTATATTGATTATTGGAATATTATCAACTAGTATTTTAGTATAGTTTTGTTGGACTGAAATAAAAATGCATTGAATTTTGTAAGACATGGCCCTTGGCTAAACTATGTATTTTATTGTTTTTAGTAGGGTAAACCACATGTCCATAGGGGGTTTGAAGACTTTACCCTGAGATGTAGCCTAGTGCACACAACACTTTGGATCCGCCAATGCCTTGAACCTCACTAGAGTAACCCCAAAAGCGAGTAACCTAAAAAAATGACACATTCCAATCATCCCAAGGCACCATAACGAACAAAAACGCAAAAGAGAGGCCACTAAGTCACATTGAAGTAGCAAAAAAAAAAAATGTCACAACCTACTCATTCCAAAATAACATATATGATTTAAAAAAATAAAAAAGAGGCCACAAAAGCCTCCTAACACGACAACCAAATAGCGTAAAGAAACTCTAATATTTCGGTCTCCATATATACATGTAGATCTCAATCAAACAAATCAATTTTGAGAAACTAGTTTTTTGTTGTTTTTACTAATGTATAGACATGTACATACATACAGTATATGATTACATTAATAAAAAACAATGGAGTATCACCTCCAATTCATAAAAAAAATCAAACAAATCAGCAAAATCTAACGCACTAGATCGCGCGAAAATGGTGTGCCATACTGTGGAATTGGTGTGTGCCTTGACAATTGTGGTGGTGGTGGTGAGCTAAGTTTCACTTTTTCTAACTTAACTTTACACTTGAAGGACAACTATAAATACGGTTGTTGAGAAACTTCGACAAAGTGAGATCGGGAGAAAATGAAAATGAATCGGTTCGTGGTGAGTTTAGGTGGGTGAAGATACATTGTCTGAATTTGCTCAAGTGGGAGGTCCTATCAAATTTTATTCACACTGAGGAGATGTGGAGTCAGGGACGAAGCCAACCATAGGCATTGAGGGAGGCCAACTTTAGCAAAAGTTTTGAAATTAAAAATACACATTATGGAAGTACTTTATAATTTTTTTTTTTTAACAAATTTAGCTTAAAAGTGGCTAATCAAAGATGTTCATGTCATACAAGCATATCCAATTGACTTTGCTATTATATATTGTATTTGATTATTTAAAGATTAAATATAATCAGTTATATATATATATTGACAAAAAACATATACAAATTAAATCTCAAATCCTAATAATATCAATCAACAGCGCCACAATCAATTCAAAACAAAAATGGTTGAAATACAACTTAGAGGTGCTTCTAATTGATTTATTTTATCAAGTAATAAACCGACAATTTGTTTTTTTTTTTTTTTTTTTTTTTTTTTTTTTTTTTTTTTGTTTTTTTTTTTTTTGTTTTTGTTTTTTTTGACAAAGGGAGCATCTTGATCCAGCATCATACAATAAGTCGATGACCTTTAGCCCCTCTCCCCTATACAGTAAGTATTTACTGAAATGAGGGGCATTGCCTCTAAATTCCACTATTGACAAAAATACCTTAGAATTACCTGTGTTGTGATTCAAATACAAAAACAAAATCCATCCTCTCGAGGGATGGATGGGTTTTTATTTTTTATTTTTTTTAGATAAAGATAAATGTATTCAAATCTAAAAAATTATTTACAAAAGAATGGGCAGCTATTTTGTCAAAATCAATGCACATATACCGATTTAGCCAAATCAGCGAGAGATCTCGTCGAACAATCGAAATCAACAAGAGCAAATCTGCATTGATCTCATATCCTAAAAAATGTGCAAAAGTTTAGGAATCAATGCACATATACTGATTTAGCCATTGAAATCAAAATCCAACACAAATCACTAAGAACTCGATGCACAGAGCCTCCATTTCATGATTGAACCATGACCACACAAATCAGAAGCGAAGAACACAGCAATATCCCCAATCCTAATCACTCAAACAACTAGAAAATAAGTATCCGCAAAAACATATCTGAAATCAGATTCATCGCAATGACCGCAAACCATCAACCGATCAACAACGACAAGAACAGTACATAGAAACACAGGACGATCGATAAACGCAATGGCGATTGAATAACAAATTGAGATTGCAAAGAAGAGTGTGAGAATGAACGTACTAGCCAACAAGATTCGAGAAGGACTGCTGGAGGAACGCACAGCCGGTGATAATCGAGCAAGAAAAAAGAGATTAGAGATGAAAGGAGGAGGAACGAACTGCATAGGAGGTCGTGGAGGGATTCGGAGGTGGTCGCGCGAGGGATGCCGAGGAGGTAGCGAAAGAGGAACGCGGAAGGGGCTGCGGAGCAAACGAAAAGTTTTTTTTTTTTTTTTTTTTTTTTTTTTTTTTTTTTTTTTCGACTTTTTTTGTTTCTTTGACACGGAAAAGGTTGGGCGGGAATAACAAGCGCCAAACCAAACTTCCCAAAAAAAAAAATAGAGTGACAAAAAGTTTTTTTTTTTTTTTAATTTCTTTTGTTACGGTTTAAAATCAGCAACTTAAAATACTATCTTGTGATGGAAAATTATGTAGTAAGCCTTATTTTGTTACGCATTTTTTGACCATCACTAAATGCTGACACAAAAAACCCACTTTCTAGTAGTGTGTGTAAACTACTAAGTCACTTCTACTAATATATAGATGTCGAGACGTGAGTGAGGATGCGTCTCGAGATGCGTGCCGACATGGGACCGGGGTAAAGAGTGATGTGGTAAGTTTATTTAAGCTTAGTGTAGCGTAAATAGTAGTATTAATGTGGCTATAGTTGATTTTATATTAAATGTAACATAAGTTAGCAAATTAAAACAATACCCATTTGATAATCCTCGAGATACGTATTGACACATCAAGTGACTAATCGAGTATATAATTGGTGTTATTGAGATGAAGTTAGTGGAGAGTTAGTGGAATTGTGTCAAGTTGTAGGCCATTAGATTAGTCTCGAGATACGCGTATACATAAAGAACAATGACTATTAATCAACCTTATCTTAATATATAAGATTGAAAAGACCAACTCATGCAATTCATTTCATTTGCAAACTAAACTTGCTAAAGAAAGAAAGTTGCTGGAGAAGAAGAATTAAAGAAGATCAGCAAGATCGAAGTGAATTAGGTGAAGTTGAAGGTATATATCAAGTTGTTAGCGTTCATCAACTAGGTAATTTTACTTACACCACTAGTTTAGTTTAGTTTGATAAATTTATGAAATAAATGATTTATGGCTGATCTTGTGGTGTTAATGAGTATCTTGGGGTCTCTGGTAGGTGAGAAAAAAGATCCAAAGGTGTTGGAGTGGTCTATATGTAGAGAGAACTCAGAATTTTAAGTGCAGAATTCTGGGTTTTCCAGTACATAGTGCGCTTGATGTGCTAATCAAGTTGACTAGTGCACTAATGAGGTCACTAGCGCGCTAGGTGCTTTGACATTACAAAAATATGCAATTTCCAAACTTAAACTTAAACAAGTTTAATACCATAACTGGGGGTCTAAACACATTATAAAACGTGTTAAATGATACCAAGAGCCTTAAGAGGAGTCTCGGAGGTTCGGGTACGAGTTTAAAGGTGTCGGGAGGCCTGATTAGCAGCGGAACTTGGCGTGATTTGTAAGTAAATTGATTGAGATATTTATTTATATTCTTTCCATAATGATTCTTATTTACAATCATTTGGGCTGATTTGCTATGGTACTTTAGATGCCATAACTTTGTTGTTTTCTCTCATTACACGAGTTTGTTATCATGACATTGGTTGTTGTTTAAATGATATTCATTGACTCTTAATTAAGTGCTATGTCATTCTTGGTTGTTCAGATTGTTAATAGAAAAACATGCTATTAGGTGAATGATTTGTAATGTTGCAAATCATATTCCTTTGTGTTCGTTTGAGCTATTCTATTTTGGATTCCCTTATTGTGTTATTTCTTGAAAGGTGAAAGTAGTTCTTCTAGCTTGTGCGCCACGTGGGGCATGGGACCTGAGGTTGTCGACAAGTATTTATAAACGAGTAATTATGGAGGCGTAAAGCTCAGCTCCAACCTTCAACAGAGATGTAGACTCAACTCAATCCTGAAATAGTGGAATAAAGTTGATGTGATTTAATTTCATAGTCAACTGGCCCTAGATCATTACTGCTCAACCGAGTGTCAGTTTCATATTGTTATCTTATAGCATGACCCTTGTTTTAGCTTTCATTGCTATTATTATTATTATTATTATTATTATTATTATTATTATTATTATTATTATTATTATTATTATTATTATTATTATTATTATTATTATTATTATTATTATTATTATTATTATTATTATTATTATGCTTTCGGATATTTTTTTTATATTTGGAAATGTGGATAAATATATCTCAGTGTTACTTTCTACATTATTGTACTCACCATCATTTTTACGACGGTGGATGCAGATACTTCGAGTAGCAGATCAGGGAAGGAAACTATTGACGATTAGCTTTGAGCTGAATGATGATAGTTTTTGCTACTTTTGTAGGTGATCATTTTGTGTATATATTATTTATGTCAACTTTGGGTTGTATATGGGGATGGGAGACTAGACTTCCTTACTGTTTCATGTATTACTTTGGTTGGTTCTATATGATCGTCTATTTACCTGATTTCCATAGTAGGTGTTTTTATAAATGCTTCCGCTAATTTTATTAAATCTTCCGCTGATAATTAAGATAATGTTAATAACTTCTTAATGAACTCTGTAAATCATAATTAAATATAGATGAATAAGATATATGTTAAACATGTGTATTAAGGTGAATGAATGAAAAATGTTGACTAATACATTGTTAAGTCATACGTGGCGTGGATTAGGGGTTAATGACAGGATTAGACCGGACGATACCTGATTTGGGGAACCGGGCTATCACACTGAACTTGACCATTATGATCTTGATATGCCCTTAATGTCTATGTTTGTTTGTCAAGTTCACGTTGTTTGTTATCATCAAAAAAGGGAAGATTGTTGGACTAAGTATTTCGTCACTTAGACTCCATCCTAAGATTTTGATGTCAACAAACAACGTGAAATGCTACTAACACGTTTTTCAAATATTTTTGTGTATTCAAATGCTATTAATTCGTGTTCAAATAGAATGGATGAAATGGATGAAATGAGACTTGAATGACTCATAATTTGATCAAGACGAAAAAAGCACCGAAAAGCATTTATGAAGTTATATACATCATTTGTAAGGTATAAGAGTTCAACTACATGAGCCAAATGCATTAGATTCATGCATTTCCTAAATTTCCTATTTTCAAGAACCTAAATTCTTGCATTTCATGATTTTCAAATTCATGAATTTTAAAACGTTGTAAATCATGCAAATGTGTTGTATGACATGAACTTGAGGTGTGCAAACTGTTGGATTCGATTTTGGATGCACCCGTATCGGTTTAGATGGGTTTTCAGATAACTTGAAAAATATTTGTAGAAAACTCCTTAGCATTGAAATGAAACATGGATTTTTTGTTTTAATATTTAAAAAATCATTCAAATGATTTTGGCGTGTTCTTTAGGCCACACCACACTTGTAGAGACCATGTGCAAAGGTTTAAAGGGAATCCTAACCAGGAAAAAGGTTTAGAGCGTCAAACAAGAAAATATTATTTCGGGCCCCTGACACTGGAGCGTGCTCCACCATTATGTGAAGTGTGCCCAAGTCCTAGAGCGCACCCCAAGAATTGGTGGAGCACGCTCCCTAGCTGCTTGACTGCTTTTTAATAGTAAGCAATCCAAACCTTTAATTTGAATTGGTGGATTGTTTTGGACCCTTGGATCACCATAACGGTTAAAAATAGTCAAAAGGGTATGGAGAGAACACTATAAACACATAGAACAAGTTTTTGATGTTACACACACATACATACATAATGACAGCAAAAACATGGAGTTTTTGCAATACAAATGGAGATCAAACACATATACTCACTTGAGGGTGTATGTGTTTAAATCATCTTCACATTTTGGATTGTAAGATCTCATCTTTCCCTACATTATTTGTGCATAATCTATATCTTCTTGTTAAGGATTTGTGTGAGAACCATATGTGATTGATTTTGATATGTTCGAATAGTGTGTTGAGCCTAATATCAAGTATATATAAGACCTAGAACAAACTTGCACCTATAGAGCTGAAACTTGAATCACTATTGTGCATGCGAAACTAGAAAAACACATAAAGCCTAACTTCTACTTATAGTGGCTATTTTTCTTTGAAGTGTGTGTGAAACACCACTAAAAAAAGGGTTTTGAACTTAATTTTGATTTTGTATAAACCCGAGATTTTGATTGCACTTATTTGAGCCTAATTGTGATTCTTCATAGTGCATTGAATTTACTTGAAACCAACTTAATATATATTGGTGTTTGTGGTTTCATGTTTATTTTGTTTTGACAACATATTTACAAGGGTTTTGTTCGTAATCTTAAATCTATTTGTAACCCGAGGTATTGATTGTGCAACTTGAGCTTAAACTTGTATTTTGCATTGCATCAATCAACCACTTTTAGAACCAACCAAAGCTTAATCTATATTTTTTTTGTTGGTTTCAATATAGAGAGTTATCCTATAAAATTAATTTACAAGGCATCTCAATTGGCAAAGTCTCACTTGCATTGTCTTTATCTTAGGATTACATTTGGCTTTTGAGAAGAGAACATCTTATACTGCTTTACTTGTTGTAAGGGGCAAATCATTTTTTAATTTATAAAGGTTCTAAGGTCTATTGGTGAATAGACCAAGTTGTGAATCCTATTGATCTATAGGAGAAGTTGTATAGCCTATCGGGGAATAGGTAAGGTAAAGTCCAAGTTGCATCTAGGCAAGTTAAATTCATAGTTGAGGCTAGGTGATTGTAAAAGTCTTTATTGCGGAAAGACAATTGTAAAAGACATAGTGGAGACTAGGCACACTAAGCTTGAGGGCTCAGGATTATTCACTTATTGAAATATAAGTGTTAGTTCAAAATCTTAACCAGGGAGGTTAGATAGTGGATGTAGATCCGAGGGATCGAACCAATATAAATCGATTGTGTACTTCCATATCTTCTACCCCTTCTCCTAGTGTAGCACTTCACTCACTTGAATCATTTCGACACATTGCTATTTCTATCACTAGTACACGCGCTCATCTAGCTTAACTTTGAAAGTGAACTTACGAGATTTGCAAAGAAAGTTGTAAAAAGTCTAAATTGGCCATCACACCTAATCCACCCCCTCTTGGTTGACCTTCATATGCATGGACAAACAATGTATTACACTCTGGGAATGCGACTACTAATCGGGCTGAGGGTGCCCATAATCTACTCAAGAGAGAGCTAGGGACATCACAGGGACATTATGAAGATGCTTTCAAGTCAATACACAAAGTTCTTACCCACTAGTAGCGTAACTTGGAGTAGTCATTCAATCCATCTATGCACCTAGTGGCACACGAGTATCAGGACCACTTGTACAATAACATCATAGGCTTCTTGGCGTGAAATGCATTGGATATAATTAGTAAGGAGGTAAGAAAAATTAGTGAGGGTGTTGGCCTTGATAAGAACATTTATGAATGTGTTTTATGAGCCACTCTTAGCCTGCCATGTGCGCGTGAGATTGTTGTACATTTGCATTGAAAGAAGTTGAACATGTATTGAGGCCTCATTGAATGGGGAGTTAGACTAGCTTTACCAATTTCAGATGTACGGAGTTGAGGCTAAGTACAAAAGCAGCGGTCCTTAAATGAGGGCAAAGATTGTCTAAAAGTTAAGAGAAATCACTTGCCCTGCATCGACTATCATTTATGCACCCGAAGAGAAAACTACAACAAAGGGTCTGCCGAAAAATAGCTAGATGCATCTTAGCAAGAGGAAGTCGAAGGGCAATCCCATACGCCACACTTAGGCATTGCAAAACTCGAAATCAGGTTGCCGAGAGGTACGTTGATGAGATGCCTCAAAAGTGGAGCACATACCATATCAACACTATATATGTTCCTCCCGATAGGAATTGTAGGTTTCGAGCGGTAGCCAATGCTATTGGATACGAAGGTGATGAAGGATGGACTCGGGTTTGGCGCGAAATGTTTGTAGAGTTGGTAAGCAACGAGACCCTTTACATAACTGTGTTTCAGGATGCCGAGTATGAAATAATCAGAGATGCCATTACTATCTACGAGAGACCTGTCACAGGAACTTCTTAGCTTACATTACCAGATATGTGGTTAGTCGTTGCGATCTGTTATCAAATAGGTTTTGCAATGTTGGCCAAGGAAGGGTCTGATTTTTGGCTCTCCATAAAAATCTGACCCCACCTTTATTTGAGAGAAGACTACTATTGTTGTGTTTCGTCAACCAAAACCATTTTGTTGGAGTGAGTTACTTTACATTGTGCAAATTTCATTTCGGTTCTATAATTATTATCATTGTCCACTACTAACCCTTTGTTTTCCTTTGCGGCTTGTAATGAGAGATGATGCTTCTTTACCACAAACTACACGATAAAGGGAGGTGTTCCCTGCCCTGAGCCACAATTAGAGAATGGGAGGTCGGACTCAACATTCTACCACGACCACAATCAAGTGGTCCCGTGGAAGTCATTTCAATTGATTAGGATGCAACATGCACCCATTTTTTAGAGTGTACATGCAACATCATCTATTCATATATACATTATACATGGGTGTACATGGGGGTTGGTAAACTTGGTTTCAATGTTTTTTGGATACATTGGTTACTTTGTGAAAACTGATATTACATTGGTTGTATTTTTGGTGTCATGATTTAATCTCTTATTTTGCATGAGATACATTTTTTTTAAATAGAAATTGATATACCTTGTTGTCTCACAATTATATCTCATTTGTGGATTTTTTTTAGTTTTGTTCTTTGATTGATATTATTCACGAAATGTGTTACATGCACATTGGTGTATATTTGATTGGCAGTTCATAGTGAAAATTCTTTATAACCGTTGATTTGGTCTTCAAAAACTAATTATTACTATCCGTCTTGTAAAACCGAGAGCAACGAATCTGTCCGGAGTAATATAACCTACACTGAATGCTTTTTCTCGTTTAGGAAGATCTGTAATGCTTGATATACCCCACATTACTACTACTCATACCTCACCTAGTAGTTTGTGTTTATAATTGAGCTATGTGTCGGACCACATACACCATAATAAGTCTAGAACTTTTGGTTATGATGATATGTAATAGCTATACCCCACCTTTATCCTCATTGTACCCTACCTAGCAATGTGTGATTAGAAATCTTGATAAGTTTCAGACCGCTTACTCCATAATATTACTAGAACTTTCGGTTAGGCATAGCTGTAATGCCTTATATACCCCACCTATGTACTGCTCATACCTCACTTAATAGTGTATGATTAGTAATTTTGAAAAGTGTCGGACCCCTTACTTTGTAATATGACTAGAACTTTCAAGTACCATATTCCGTAAAAATACTATTGTTCTCGGACTTGCAAGTCTGTTAGCCATAGAAAAACACCAAAACAAACAGAATGTGGACATCAAATTGTGGCCAAGAAGAACACACAATTGAAAAATGCACAAACGCATTTTGTTCACAAAAATAAAGAATACAATCCAAAGTTAACAAACCACACAACGATTGTGCATGAAAAAGATATATTGTTGTTTGCAAAAAATTTTAATTACTTCGACTTCCATGACCAACTCAAGTTTCATTGATTGCAAAGAATTAAGGCTTCACTGTTAACTGCTTTTCCTTTCGGCCATATTGATAAATAGTCTTGGTGGATGTTGTTCCTCCATCGCTTTCCGTGGCAGTCCCGGTGATTTGGTATGTATCTTCATCACTTGAAAGGAATACGATGACTCGATCAACCATGCCAAACGCACCAGCAATCGCAACTCTGTCCCTAGGCATGCACCAGAACCTGCAATGCCGCATCAAGCATACGGCGGTTGCGTTGTTTACATAGAAGTCCAATAAAATCATGAATACGATATGATAAGGGACATGAGGAAAAAAACTAACTACACAAAAATTCTTATCAAAGAGTTCACATCTTCATGGACCACCCCTGTAACGTGTTCATGATTCACCGCAAAAGTATGTCTGACTTTGTGAAACCATTCCATATAGTCCGGTGCTGCTTGATAATGATATTCCACCTTCTCACCTTGTTGCTCAACAGATGCAAGATGCCGTTCCCAATCCTCCCAAAATTGTGCCTCTTACTATTACTTGACAGAGTACAAATAAGTTACGCTCCTCCTATCAACGTCAATAGGTCGGTAAAGTTCTCTCGGAATGCGTTGAACGTATCCTATAGATACGTGTCGAACATGTACAATAAATTTCCCACCTTTATTATACTATTAATTTTTGCAGTAGTGGTAAGTGGCAATCGTCTCCACTTGGATTTTGCAAATTCCTTAAGAAAAGAAATTATATTATTTTTATTTTTAATTTAAATTAATAAAAAAATCAGAATTTAAACTAATACTTTCAAAATATAAAATCACGTAAACCATCTAAACTTACTTAAATAACACAAATTAAGGTCACTAAATTAAAAGCAATTCAGTTAAATGGAAAATCAATATAAAATAAACATCTAAACAATCCTCCTAAATGATGAAACTTCAATCCATTTTGTATCCAAACATGTTACTTCAATCGCATAGTCATGAATATACTTTGTAAAATATCTTAGATCATTAAACCCTAATCATAAGTAAGTAAACAGCCTTTAGCCAGCCATTTATTCTCCTTATACCAGTGGAAAAGCCACGTTCTAATTTTATTGAGCTAAAGATTTAGATCTCAAATTAACCTAAGATATCTAAACAGTCATAACTTTCAATCTGTAAAATGGATCAAAGAACATGATTGGCTTAAAGCATTAAGTACACATTCATCTCATCATGACTACGTTGCAAAATTGATCTAGTTTATGTTTGGAGTTTTGTTTAGATTAACAAACTACTAACTCATGATAATAAATAACACTATAATGTTAGAGTTAAAAAACAATTAAAAATATCTTAATGATAACTTGAATCTCCAATCTTATTCAAAAGCAAAACAATAAAAAATGGCCTCCAAACTAAAACAAAAATGTAAAACTATCAAAAGGCCCAAATTTCGTAGTCTAAGGTTTATAGTTATAGTATATTAGGTAATACATATCCTAAACAGACTCAAAATCTTTGTTGTAATCTAAAATCCCCGAACTTATAGCTAGTAACTCCTCATCGATTCTTGTATATGTGGAATCCCTGGGTAAATTCGTGAAATAAAGTCTTCGTTTTCACCGTTTTGTGTAGTGATTCTGGGTGTTATAGGAATCGCTGGGTATAAAATCTATTTTTCCCATGATTCCTTGGTGAATATTCGTGCAATCTTTTCACTCGGTCAATTCCTTCATTTTTTATTTTTTCATTCATTTCTTCAAATATTCTAATTATCACTTAAAAAATAAAAAACAAGAGAAAACCCCGTGTAATTTAGTCTTTTACAGCTAAAATCATCCTAAAATGTACTATAAAACATGTATAATTATTGACTTATCAAATACACCCAAACTCAACACTTTGTTGTCCCGAGCAAATGAATACTCTCAATCAAGTTCTCGTTTCTTCCCTCATTTTGACTTCATAATTATGTTCTCTTATTCTTAAATAGAAATGATCTTTAAATAAAAATATATTACCTTCATAAATAAATGTTATGATAGAATAGAAAGAATTAAAGAACAATACCCTTTATATGACAACTCAACCTCTAGTTATGCAACACACCTCAGAATTCAAAGTTAACCAATCACTAAGGTCAAGCCATTACATAGGTTTTCTCAATCTCCATTGACAAACATCAAACGTACGATAACTAATATAGAATCTAATGATACAAAAATCACTTAATCAATCTCATTTTCAAATAATATTTAAATTTTCACCACAATCAAAGTCGATAGAAAATTTTTAATCACTAATAATTATCATTTCAAAACTATTTATTTGAATGTTGAAACATGAGATACTTCACTCAACTTAGCTATAAGCACTCGAGCTAAATCTTTTATTTAGAGAGTTTTTCATAAACATCATCCCATTTCTATTCCTTTTTTTTCTTTATATCACTCTTTCTTTCTTCATATGAATATATTCTTTTTCTTCATATTGTATTCTTATGGTTCCCTGCTTCGTTTCTTTTGGAATCCCTTATTATTTTATATAGGAATTCTTTCTCGCATTTTTCCCGCCACTAGATTCCTTGCTCCATTTCCTTTGGAACCTGTGGGCCTCTCTATTTTTTTTAAAAAACTTTTGTTAGATCTTCTCACCTTCACCATAGTCAAAGAAATATTCTTTTCAATTGAGTAAAATTTATTGACTATTTCCTATTTTTCTCCTCAATTGTGGCATAAACTTATCAATATACATATATAAATATATAAACACTTGAATAATAACTTTTGTATAACAAGATTCTTAGGAATCTGTCTTGTTTATCTTGCACTATTGTTTCGATTTTCTACTTATTATAATGTCTAACACAAAGCAATCAATTCTTTTTAAACTCTTCTAGTGTATACACAACCTAGGTTAAGTCACATAGGGTATATCAATTCATTTCCATCATAAAATTTCTATTTTCATGGGTAATAATAATATATTACTTCTATTGTTCACATTTCTAACTAGAATAAATGAAAACGAAGAAATGTTACCTAAATTGTGGAAAAAAAATTAAATTTTTTTTCAATCAAATAAATTATACCCATCGAGTCTTCCTTACTTGGCTTCTTTATAGTTTACTTTACCTACATGCCCTCAAACTCATTCCAAACCTTGTTCTCAAGGTTTAAAAAGTAAGTCGGGTTTTCAAAAGAAGACAAATATACCTCTTCAAGCATAAAAGAATTGAATATGAAGCATGAATTGCTTGTCAAAAATTAGATCAATAAACATCATGAAAATAGATACACAATGGAGTAAATCACTCATTCCTTATTATGGTTCAAACAAAGTTCACATTCCACACATACAAGCAAATACTTCAAAAAAACTACAATGTACTCTGCATAGAAGTAAATTCCTCATCGCTCTCTTCAGCTTCATCGTCATTCCTCATTGCAGTTTGTTGCAAAGTGTAGTTATCTGCGGGGTTATAAACTTTTGATAGTAATTTCAACTACATTGAATGAACGTTGATGCTCCTCCTAAGATTTAGTAAATGTTTCATCCTCCTCCTTTTCAACATGGAATTGTGGCGCACTAGAGTTCTTTTATTCTCCCCTAACATCTCAATATTCCTCAAGATTTGCTTGTTATTGCGCTTAAAGAATTTGGTTTCAAAACAAATATTTGCTCGTGGGCAAGCAATTTTAAGTATATTTGATTTTGATATTGAATATATTAAAGGTTCTGATAATTCTTTACCTGATTTCTTATCTATTGAATTTCTTACTTCAACTTCATCTATTAATTTTTTAGAGATCATGAATAAAGGCAAATCCAAAGCGATGAATCGCTTCAAACCCCTATCTGAGCCTGAAACTCATTCGAATATCTTTTGACTAATCGATATCTCCTTCTCATTATTGAGAATCAACTTCTTAATAAACCACTTGATACACAAGTCGGTTTAATCATGCCTCCAGGCCTTAATTATTTTCCATCTCGTCCTCACACCAATATAAAATTTTATGAGACTATTCTTGTCCATACCAAATCGGTGCAATTTAAACATTTTACAAGAGATAACTCTTATGAAATTTCTTATTCAAAATTTCGCATACAAAAGGTTCTATCTCCTGAGAATGGTGTTCCTTTGAATAACTCAATTCAACATAGTCCTTTTATGTATCAACAAATGATTATTGCTAAGGACAAAGCTCTTTGTGACTATCAATTATAAAGACTATATGGATGCTTGGCGCAATGTTCTATTTTACCAAGATCCATCTACAAAACATTCATGGTATTTAACATTTATCAAATCTATAAAGCTTCCTCTACCAACTTGGTTTATGACAGACTGGTGGATGAAGTTTGGACCTTCAACTGATATTTTCCCAGCAACTGTGTTGCAAGCTTATGAAAAATCAAATTTATCTTTGTTACAATTCATGCATCAGTATTCTATTCCATGGATACTCAGATGGCAATATGCCACTCATGAAGTAACAAAAAATAATCTTGGATCTTTCACCTATTTGTCACAAGACATTTATTGTAAATGGTGGGATAAATTCAACTGTGTATTTATCACCAAACCAACTGCTCCTCCAACTCCTTTCAAACTAAGTGAGTTCCCCTCTATTTCATCCAGTTTTAAAGATGTGGTTACGAAACCACCACCTCAAAAAGAATCATCATCTCTACCAAATACAACTTCATCTTCAATTAACCCAGATATTGCTCAGGTCATCCTTGACCAACTCAAACAAATGCATGAAATGCAAAATAAATTGAATGATCGTCTTGAACAAGTTGAATCCAAATGTTCCTCATCTAACATATATGTCTCTAATAGATCAGTTTCTGATGATAACATTTATGCACTTTCTGATACAGAGTTATGACTAGCAGTTCAGAATTTGCTGAAATTATCTTGAATCCCGGTATACAACAACCTTTGGTTGAGATCATTTATCATCAACTATTCTCAAATGGAATCGAAATTGTTTGGCTCTCACCCACTTTAAGATGTTCTTTGAATATTTTTCCTTGTAATGTAAGTTTCTTATGGACAACGGAAGATATTCATCTCCTCACTGCTCTATGGCATCTTTTGGGTCATCCCATCATTCGAATTTATATTCATTATCCAACCATTTTGAATTTTTCGGAGTATGTTCATGAATCACTATGGGAATTTCTTCGTTCCTATCCAGTATGTCTCTATTGTATTTGGTATCAGCGTTGGCAACATCAATTTCAGGCCCATGCCATTTAAGTTGTTCTAGCCCATGCTCCCTGGACTTGTCCAGCCTTCTGGCCCAAGCCCTTCATCTTTTCAAGCTCAGGCTTCCTAGCATTATTGCTATTAGCTTTAATTGCTAGCCTTTATGAGATCCGTATCTCCACTTTGCCAGCTTTTGTCAAAGCAGCTACAGTGTAGCTTTTCCTTTATCGAAAGGGTATGTACTGTACATTAGCTTTTACTTTTTCGAAGAGTCAAGCACTATTCATAAAGTGCTACAGTTGTGTGTCTGTTACTTTTATGAAGAGCCATTTGGCTTTCTCTTTTTCGAAGGGTCGTTTGTAAGATTGCCTTTTCATCGGCAATGCGTCTATAAATACTAAGCTATGTTTGCAGAATAAGGCATCAGAGTTTAGAGCTTTCTTTGATTAAGTCTTTTCTAAGAGTTTTACTCTTGTTTTATGTTCTTGTGTACTCTGTGTTCTACCCATCTAATAAAATAGAGTCTTTCTATTATCTCTCTCAAGTTAACTATTTCTATCTATCCAATCTCAATTGGCCATATAATTTCACCCCTCGTTTTCATAAATACAATCATTACGACTTACGAGAGACCTGTTTGTTACAACTACGTCTTTGGAAGACAAATTGGTATCAAAGCCATAAGTGCTCCTCATCTCACTGTAAGTATTCTCTATCACTTCATTTATACTTTTTATTGCTTTGCCATTTGTTTCATAAGGTTTCTTTTATAGTTTATCTCTGTTGATTTGTTTGATATCGCTCGAGATTAAGTTTTTCTTAAATAATTGTGGTTTTGTATCGGTGGTTTTCTATCGCTTTCCTAGTCGCGTTGTAAGTCTCGCAGAAAGGAGCGTAAGTCGAGCAATAAACCGTTGACCAAGTGTAGGAAAACCTATTATCAAAACTATGAGTAATTTTTCGTAAAAAATTAACACGAGCACTATCTTTTAAATCAACTCCGATAAAATTAGATATAGAAACATCTTAAGAATCTTTCGGCAAATTAGATAAATTATCTAATAAAAAGGTAGCTAAACTAGATCTCAAAAATATTTCTGAAATTACATATTCAAATATTGACCAATCTCTTCGTAATTGGAATCTTCCTAAAGTTGAACCAACTTCTGTCTACAATAAAGGATCTTTTGCAAAAAATCAATAATTTATTGTTAAATTGGAAGAAGATACTTTACCAATTTACAATGATGGACAAGAGATTTATCTCATTTCTCCTTAAAAAATTCAGAAATATAGAGAATCTCATACATTTTTACATGCTGGATTAGTTCAAGTTGCTATCAAGCCACTAGTTTCACTAGGACTTGATACATCTGTGTTAGTCGCAGTACGCGATAAACGCCATAAAGAATTTATTGATTATGTTTTAGGAATGATTGAAGGAAGTTTGTCTGAAGGACCTATTTACTTCAATTGCTTTCCTAATTTCTCATTTAATATTCATGATGAATTAGCTCATGAAGCTAATGTTCTAAGTATTTACACTAAAGGTTTTAATATGAAAGGTATCATTTCAAATGTTGCGGTTGTCTACCGTATCTTTTATAAATTAATGAAATCTATTGTTCCTGATGTTGCATATACAAATTTGCACACTGGAACTTCCACACTATTTTTGACTAATGTCAAGAACAATACAGTTGATCGTACTCAACTAATCAAGTGGAAAGACATTTCTATTCCACAACACTGGACTATAAAAGATACAAATAAAGAAGAATGTCAAAAGAGACAAGTGTCTCAAACAATTAATCAAATAATATCACATGATGATGGTAATATAAATATTATTTTTGCTCCTAGAGCATCCACATCTACATCTACATCTACCTCTTTCTCATCAAAATCAAAGCGTTATGCAGAACCAACTCCATCAAATATCTCTGATGAAACACCTCCTCCTCCTCCTCCACAAGTAGTCGGTGTTGCTTATCCAGTTTATACTAATACAACTCCTGATGATAATGTCAGTATTAATGATTTTGCTGATTATCATATTAATGTTGTTTCTATTATTGAAGAAGAAACACCTCCTGAATTTAAAATGAATTATGAAATTTTAAAACAAGAGTTTTTAACTCATCCTCTAAAACCTATATTTTGTAAAATTATATCTTTTCAAAAACAACCGATTTTTCATGAAAAATATTTTGACTATGTGAAAACTAATCAAATTAATAGCATTAAACGCCAATTACAAAAGGGAAAGAGTTCATTAAAAATGATCTTGGTAATTTCTGTTATGACTTTGGTCATGAATTTGATTTTACTCCTCTAGCAAAAGCTAGGTCTAATCGTGGTAAACTATTTCCTAAAAATCAATTTTATTCCAAACCAAAAAGGTATTCTAAAAAATCAAAACATTATTCTAAATCAAATAAAAAATCTTATCCCTCATCTTCAAAGAAGAAAAATGTCTGTTTTACTTGTGGTAAACCTGGACATTATGCCAATAAATGTCATTTAAAAGATTACAAAAGAAAAATTCATAATATCAATCACGACTCTGAGTCAAATTCTTCATCTGAATCTGATGTTTGTCATTGTACAAACAATATTCCTAATACATCTTCCTCTAGTACTGAGATAAATGTTTTAACTGCTCATGAAGAATTAATTCTTTCTATTGGTGAGCAGATAACGAATCCTTCTCTGAAATATAAATATTTCACTGAACTGATTCCTTCGTCCGAAACCATTCAGGACACCATTTCAGAATCTACAATGCTTGATAAAAAGCAACAAAAATTTAAAAAACAATTAAATTTAGATCCTACTAAATACACCTTTTCAAGTCTTATGAAAGTGGTTAATAAAAAACCTCATCAACTTACGATTCAATCTCTTCAAGCTGAAATTAATCAACTTAAATCTGAAATTACTACATTAACCAATAGAGTTTCTACTCTTGAATCTTTTGATGATGTATCAATTTCTGAATTTGACCTTAATAATGTTTTCATAGAAACAGTCACTCGTTATACACATCAACGATGGTTTGTACAAATCACATTTGCAATAAAAGATTTTCATTGTAAATGTAATGCACTCATTGACTCAGGTGCTGATTTAAATTGTATACGTGAAAGACTTGTCCCTTTACGTTACTGTGAGTCTATTGATAATAAAATTTCTGTTGCCAATGGCAAACAAACAAAAATCACATATAAAATCTCCCTTGCACATATTTGTCATCAGTCAATATGTATCCCTACTTCCTTTATAATTATTAAAGGCCTTAAACATGATATGTTATTAGGCACCCCATTTCTTCAACATATTCAACCTTTCTCTGTTTCATCTCAAGGTATTTCAACCACACTAACTAATAAAGAGATTTTCTTTTCTTTTCTTCAACCACCTGAAGATCAATATTTAAATCAAATTATAAATCAAATTGATTTCAAACAAAATCATATTTCCTTTTTAAGAAACGAAATTCATATTCTTAAAACTGATCAAATTCTACAATCTCCATTGTTTAAAACTAAATTAGAAAATTTTATTTTTAATCTTCAAAAACAATGTTGTTTTGATATTCCTTCTGCATTTTGGGAACGAAAACATCATATTGTTTCTCTTCCTTATATTCATGAATTTGATGAATCAAAAATTCCTACTAAAGCAAATCCCTCTCCAATGAATTCTCGTTTAAGAGATCTTTGTCAAAATGAAATTAAAGACTTGCTAAAGAAAAAATTAATTACTCCATCTCAATCTCCTTGGAGCTGTACAACATTTTATGTTGAAAATGCTCCTGAACTTGAACGAGGTGTTCCTCGACTTGTTATCAATTATAAACCTTTAAATAAGGTTCTAAAAACAATTAGATATCCTTTGCCCAATAAAAATGATCTAATTAAAGCCACTACTAAGGCTGTTATATTTTCAAAATTTGATCTCAAATCTGGATTTTGGCAAATACAAGTTCATCCTTCTGACAGATATAAAACAACATTCAATACTCCATTCGGACAATATCAATGGAATGTTATGCCTTTTGGTTTAAAGAATGCTCCATCTGAATTTCAAAAAATTATGAATGATATTTTCAATCCTTATCATGACTACATTCTAGTCTATATTGATGATATTTTGGTATTCTCTCAATCTATTGATCAACATTGGAAACATTTGAATACTTTTCAATCTCTTATCATTAAAAATGGCCTTGTGCTCTCGCACAAGAAAATGCATCTTTTTCGAATGCATGTTACCTTTTTAGGTTTCAAAATATCTAATCAAACTATTACTCCTGTTAACAGAGTAATCAATTTTGCTGACAAATTTCCTGATCAGCTAACTGATAAAAATCAATTGCAGAGATTTCTTGGTTGCCTTAACTATCTTTCGGATTTCTATCACAATGCTGCTATTGATAGAAAACCGTTGCAGGATTTGTTAAAAAAGGATTCCAAATTTCTTTGGACTCCTGTGCATACCACTGCTATTCAACTGATTAAACAAAAGGTCAAGGCCTTACCTTGTCTCCATTTAGCTCAGCCCAACTATTTTAAAATAGTTCAAACTGATGCTTCTGATATTGGTTTTGGCGGAATCCTCCTTCAAAAACCCCCCGGGAAGAATGAGCAACTTGTTTGCTTTACTTCTAAATTATGGAATCCAGCTCAACGCGATTATGCGACTGTTAAAAAAGAAGTTTTAGCGATTGTGCTTTGTGTTCAGAAATTTCAATCTGATATTTTAAATCAAAAGTTTTTGATTCGTGTTGATTGCAAGTCTGCAAAAGAAATTCTTTTAAAAGATGTAAATAATTTGGTTTCAAAACAAATATTTGCTCGTTGGCAAGCAGTTTTAAGTATATTTGATTTTGATATTGAATATATTAAAGGTTCTGATAATTCTTTACCTGATTTCTTATCTAGAGAATTTCTTACTTCAACTTCATCTATTAATTGTTTACAGATCATGAATAAAGGCAAATCCAAAGCGATGAATCGCTTCAAACCCCTATCTGAGCCTGAAACTCATTCTGAATATCTTTTGACTAACCGATATCTCCTTCTCATTATTGAGAATCAACTTCTTAATAAACCACTTGATACACAAGTTAGTTTAATCATGCCTCCAGGCCTTAATTATTTTCCATCTCGTCCTCACACCAATATAAAATTTTATGAGACTATTCTTGTCCATACCAAATCAGAGCAATTTGAACATTTTACAAGAGATAACTCTGATGAAATTTCTTATTCAAAATTTCGCATACAAAAGGTTCTATCTCCTGCAGAATGGTGTTCACCGAATAACTCAATTCAACATAGTCCTTTTATGTATCAACAAATGATTATTGCTAAGGACAAACCTGCTGTGACTATCAATTATAAAGACTATATGGATGCTTGGCGCAATGTTCTATTTTACCAAGATCCATCTACAAAACATTCATGGTATTTAACATTTATCAAATCTATAAAGCTTCCTCTACCAACTTGGTTTATGACAGACTGGTGGATGAAGTTTGGACCTTCAACTGATATTTTCCCAGCAACTGTGTTGCAAGCTTATGAAAAATCAAATTTATCTTTGTTACAATTCATGCATCAGTATTCTATTCCATGGATACTCAGATGGCAATATGCCACTCATGAAGTAACAAAAAATAATCTTGGATCTTTCACCTATTTGTCACAAGACATTTATTGTAAATGGTGGGATAAATTCAAGCGTGTATTTATCAACAAACCAACTGCTCCTCCAACTCATTTCAAACTCAGTGAGTTCCCCTCTATTTCATCCAGTTTTAAAGATGTGGTTACGAAACCACCACCTCAAAAAGAATCATCATCTTTACCAAATACAACTTCATCTTCAATTAACCTGAGATATTGCTCAGGTCATCCTTGACCAACTCAAACAAATGCATAAAATGCAAAATAAATTGAATGATCGTCTTGAACAAGTTGAATCCAAATGTTCCTCATCTAACAAATCTGTCTCTAATAGATCAGTTTCTGATGATAACATTTATGCACTTTCTGATACAGAGTTATGACTAGCAGTTCAGAATTTGCTGAAATTATCTTGAATCCCGGTATACAACAACCTTTGGTTGAGATCATTTATCATCAACTATTCTCAAATGGAATCGAAATTGTTTGGCTCTCACCCACTTTAAGATGTTCTTTGAATATTTTTCCTTGTAATGTAAGTTTCTTATGGACAACGGAAGATATTCATCTCCTCACTGCTCTATGGCATCTTTTGGGTCATCCCATCATTCGAATTTATATTCATTATCCAACCATTTTGAATTTTCAGGAGTATGTTCATGAATCACTATGGGAATTTCTTCGTTCCTATCCAGTATGTCTCTATTGTATTTGGTATCAGCGTTGGCGGCATCAATTTCAGGCCCATGCCATTTAAGTTGTTCTAGCCCATGCTCCCTGGACTTGTCCAGCCTTCTGGCCCAAGCCCTTCATCTTTTCAAGCTCAGGCTTCCTAGCATTATTGCTATTAGCTTTAATTGCTAGCCTTTATGAGATCCGTATCTCCACTTTGCCAGCTTTTGTCAAAGCAGCTACAGTGTAGTCTTTTCCTTTATCGAAAGGGTATGTACTGTACATTAGCTTTTACTTTTTCGAATAGTCAAGCACTATTCATAAATTGCTACAGTTGTGTGTCTGTTACTTTTATGAAGAGCCATTTGTCTTTCTCTTTTTCGAAGGGTCGTTTGTAAGATTGCATTTTCATCGGCAATGCGTCTATAAATACTAAGCTATGTTTGCAAAGTAAGGCATCAGAGTTTAGAGCTTTCTTTGATTAAGTCTTTTCTAAGAGTTTTACTCTTGTTTTATGTTCTTGTGTACTCTGTGTTCTACCCATCTAATAAAATAGAGTCTTTCTATTATCTCTCTCAAGTTCCCTATTTCTATCTATCCAATCTCAATTGGCCATATAATTTCACCCCTCGTTTTCATAAATACAATCATTATGGCTTACAGAGACCTGTTTGTTACAACTACGTCTTTGGAAGACAAATTGGTATCAAAGCCATAAGTGCTCCTCATCTCACTGTAAGTATTCTCTATCACTTCATTTATACTTTTTATTGCTTTGCCATTTGTTTCATAAGGTTTCTTTTATAGTTTATCTCTGTTGATTTGTTTGATATCGCTTGAGATTAAGTTTTTCTTAAATAATTGTGGTTTTGTATCGGTGGTTTTCTATCGCTTTCCTAGTCGCGTTGTAAGTCTCACAAAAAGGAGCGTAAGTCGAGCAATAAACGGTTGACCAAGTGTAGGAAAACCTATTATCAAAACTATGAGTAATTTTCGTAAAAAATTAACACGAGCACTATCTTTTAAATCAACTCCGATAAAATTAGATATAGAAACATCTTCTGAATCTTCTGGCAAATTAGATAAATTATCTAATAAAAAGGTAGCTAAACTCGATCTCAAAAATATTTCTGAAATTACATATTCAAATATTGACCAATCTCTTCGTAATTGGAATCTTCCTAAAGTTGAACCAACTTTTGTCTATAATAAAGGATCTTTTGCAAAAAATCAAGAATTTATTGTTAAATTGGAAGAAGATACTTTACCAATTTACAATGATGGACAAGAGATTTATCTCATTTCTCCTGAAAAAATTCAGAAATATAGAGAATCTCATACATTTTTACATGTTGGATTAGTTCAAGTTGCTATCAAGCCACTAGTTTCACTAGGACTTGATACATATGTGTTAGTCGCAGTACGCGATAAACGCCATAAAGAATTTATTGATTATGTTTTAGGAATGATTGAAGGAAGTTTGTCTGAAGGACCTATTTACTTCAATTGCTTTCCTAATTTCTCATTTATAATTCATGATGAATTAGCTCATGAAGCTAATGTTCTAAGTATTTACACTAAAGGTTTTAATATGAAAGGTATCATTTCAAATGTTGCGGTTGTCTACCGTATCTTTTATAAATTAATGAAATCTATTGTTCCTGATGTTGCATATACAAATTTGCACACTGGAACTTCCACACTATTTTTGACTAATGTCAAGAACAATACAGTTGATCGTACTCAACTAATCAAGTGGAAAGACATTTCTATTCCACAACACTGGACTATAAAAGATACAAATAAAGAAGAATGTCAAAAGAGACAAGTGTCTCAAAAAATTACCAAGATCATTTTTTAATGAACTCTTTTCCTTTTGTAATTGGCGTTTAATGCGCATATCATTACAAATAGAAAGAGCACATTTTTGAACATATTGAGTGACATCACCATAAGATAATTCACTCCAGTTCATAGAACCATTATTTTGATCCTTAATATATTCTTTGACTTTAGCAGCAAAGAATGAAGGTAAACCGGCAACAAATCTTTCTTTCCAGAAATTAGTGTCATGTTGCTCAGTTAAAAGATAAAGTTTTGAAAAGAATATATCTTTGTACCATCGATAATCACTGAGAGTGCGACATCGTAAATTTTGTAATTGATCTGTGATCTTTTCATTAAGTGAATCAAGTTGGCCAACAAAATGCCAAACAATATTTGCCATTAAGGTGTCAACAGCATTGGGCTTTGGTTTTCCTTGAAAATCAAGGATTACATTATTTTGAGAATCTTTCTCAATAGATTCAAGAATATTTTTGCGAGCTTCATTGGATAAAACATAATGCCACCAACCATATAATTGTCCGGTAAAACCAGAAGTAATGGCTAAGGCAATTTGTTCATCGGGATGATCATGAATATCACAAGCTTTTGCATAAACTTGCATTTTTAGAACAACATCTAAGATGTGATATTCAGATAAGCCATCTATATTCCAATCATAAATAGTAGATCCATCATATTTTTTATTCTTTGGAATTTTTTCTTCAATAACTAAATCAGCAGGAGATGGTCTTGTATAATATTGTTTTTGTTTTGGAAATCGATTTTTATAAATTTTTCGTTCAATACGATTGATGGAAATATGATCAGAGGAAGAGGCAAGTGAATGAGAAGATGAACAGTCAGCTGATGCAGATACATCTGATTCAGCCGTTTCGTCCAATATTTGATCAAGATTGGCAATAACAGGACCTTTATCCTTTGATTTAGATATTGTTTGAGAATTTGAAGATGGAGAAGAACTAGATGGTTTGGATATGTTTAATTGTGATAATTGATTAGTTAATTTATCTAGAAATTCTTCAGAAAATTTTGATTGTTTTGAAAATGAAGTTAATGGAGCAGATGTAGAGGAAGAAGGATGAAAAGCCTTTTTAATAATAGGCGGTGCTTTAGAAGCACTAGGGACATCACTCTTGTGAGATTGAGCTATAACAGCTGTAGTTAATGTAGACAAATATAAATTTGTAAAATTATTTTGTTCTATTAATTGAGAAATATCTTTAGATGTAGCAACACCATGATCAGGTATTGAAGCTTTAAAAGGAGTTGCTTTAATATTTTCTTTTATTTGTATAGGGGCTAATGGAGGATGCGTTTGTTTATATTTTTTACCGGAAGTGTCTTCCCAAACGGTATTAATGTGAATGGAGAGTTGAGGACATTTTTGAGATAACCATTCAAAAAATGGAATATTAATTTGATTAGTTTTCACATAGTCAAAATATTTTTCACGAAAAATCGCTTGTTTTTGAAAAGATATAATTTTACAAAATATAGGTTTTAGAGGATGAGTTAAAAACTCTTGTTTTAAAATTTCATAATTCATTTTAAATTCAGGAGGTGTTTCTTCTTCAATAATAGAAACAACATTAATATGATAATCAGCAAAATCATTAATACTGACATTATCATCAGGAGTTGTATTAGTATAAACTGGATAAGCAACACCGACTACTTGTGGAGGAGGAGGAGGAGGTGTTTCATCAGAGATATTTGATGGAGTTGGTTCTGCATAACGCTTTGATTTTGATGAGAAAGAGGTAGATGTAGATGTAGATGTGGATGCTCTAGGAGCAAAAATAATATCTATATTACCATCATCATGTGATATTATTTGATTAATTGTTTGAGACACTTGTCTCTTTTGACATTCTTCTTTATTTGTATCTTTTATAGTCCAGTGTTGTGGAATAGAAATGTCTTTCCACTTGATTAGTTGAGTACGATCAACTGTATTGTTCTTGACATTAGTCAAAAATAGTGTGGAAGTTCCAGTGTGCAAATTTGTATATGCAACATCAGGAACAATAGATTTCATTAATTTATAAAAGATACGGTAGACAACCGCAACATTTGAAATGATACCTTTCATATTAAAACCTTTAGTGTAAATACTTAGAACATTAGCTTCATGAGCTAATTCATCATGAATATTAAATGAGAAATTAGGAAAGCAATTGAAGTAAATAGGTCCTTCAGACAAACTTCCTTCAATCATTCCTAAAACATAATCAATAAATTCTTTATGGCGTTTATCGCGTACTGCGACTAACACAGATGTATCAAGTCCTAGTGAAACTAGTGGCTTGATAGCAACTTGAACTAATCCAACATGTAAAAATGTATGAGATTCTCTATATTTTTGAATTTTTTTCAGGAGAAATGAGATAAATCTCTTGTCCATCATTGTAAATTGGTAAAATATCTTTTTTCCAATTTAACAATAAATTCTTGATTTTTTGCAAAAGATCCTTTATTGTAGACAGAAGTTGGTTCAACTTTAGGAAGATTCCAATTACGAAGAGATTGGTCAATATTTGAATATGTAATTTCAGAAATATTTTTGAGATCGAGTTTAGCTACCTTTTTATTAGATAATTTATCTAATTTGCCAGAAGATTCAGAAGATGTTTCTATATCTAATTTTATCGGAGTTGATTTAAAAGATAGTGCTCGTGTTAATTTTTTACGAAAATTACTCATAGTTTTGATAATAGGTTTTCCTACACTTGGTCAACGGTTTATTGCTCGACTTACGCTCCTTTCTGCGAGACTTACAACGCGACTAGGAAAGCGATAGAAAACCACCGATACAAAACCACAATTATTTAAGAAAAACTTAATCTCGAGCGATATCAAACAAATCAACAGAGATAAACTATAAAAGAAACCTTATGAAACAAATGGCAAAGCAATAAAAAGTATAAATGAAGTGATAGAGAATACTTACAGTGAGATGAGGAGCACTTATGGCTTTGATACCAATTTGTCTTCCAAAGACGTAGTTGTAACAAACAGGTCTCTGTAAGCCGTAATGATTGTATTTATGAAAACGAGGGGTGAAATTATATGGCCAATTGAGATTGGATAGATAGAAATAGGGAACTTGAGAGAGATAATAGAAAGACTCTATTTTATTAGATGGGTAGAACACAGAGTACACAAGAACATAAAACAAGAGTAAAACTCTTAGAAAAGACTTAATCAAAGAAAGCTCTAAACTCTGATGCCTTATTCTGCAAACATAGCTTAGTATTTATAGACGCATTGCCGATGAAAAGGCAATCTTACAAACGACCCTTCGAAAAAGAGAAAGCCAAATGGTTCTTCATAAAAAAGTAACACACACAAAACCGTAGCACTTTATGAATAGTGCTTGACTCTTCGAAAAAGTAAAAGCTAATGTACAGTACATACCCTTTCGATAAAGGAAAAGCTACACTGTAGCTGCTTTGACAAAAGCTGGCAAAGTGGAGATACGGATCTCATAAAGGCTAGCAATTAAAGCTAATAGCAATAATGCTAGGAAGCCTGAGCTTGAAAAGATGAAGGGCTTGGGCCAGAAGGCTGGACAAGTCCAGGGAGCATGGGCTAGAACAACTTAAATGGCATGGGCCTGAAATTGATCCGCCAACGCCGATACCAAATACAATAGAGACATCTTGGATAGGAACGAAGAAATTCCCATAGTGATTCATGAACATACTCGAAAATTCAAAATGGTTGGATAATGAATATAAATTCGAATGATGGGATGACCCAAAAGATGTCATAGAGCAGTGAGGAGATGAATATCTTCCGTTGTCCATAAGAAACTTACATTACAAGGAAAAATATTCAAAGAACATCTTAAAGTGGGTGAGAGCCAAACAATTTCGATTCCATTTGAGAATAGTTGATGATAAATGATCTCAACCAAAGGTTGTTGTATACCGGGATTCAAGATAATTTCAGCAAATTCTGAACTGCTAGTCATAACTCTGTATCAGAAAGTGCATAAATGTTATCATCAGAAACTGATCTATTAGAGACAGATATGTTAGATGAGGAACATTTGGATTCAACTTGTTCAAGACGATCATTCAATTTATTTTGCATTTCATGCATTTGTTTGAGTTGGTCAAGGATGACTGAGCAATATCTCGGGTTAATTGAAGATGAAGTCGTATTTGGTAGAGATGATGATTCTTTTTGAGGTGGTGGTTTCGTAACCACATCTTTAAAACTGGATGAAATAGAGGGGAACTATTTGAGTTTGAAATGAGTTGGAGGAGCAAGATTGGTTTGGTGATAAATACACAGTTGAATTTATCCCACCATTTACAATAAATGTCTTGTGACAAATAGGTGAAAGATCCAAGATTATTTTTTGTTACTTCATGAGTGGCATATTGCCATCTCGAGTATCCATGGAATAGAATCGATGCATGAATTGTAACAAAGATAAATTTGATTTTTCATAAGCTTGCAACATTCTTGGGAAAATATCAGTTGAAGGTCCAAACTTCATCCACCAGTCTGTCATAAACCAAGTTGGTAGAGGAAGCTTTATAGATTTGATAAATGTTAAATACCATGAATGTTTTGTAGATGGATCTTGGTAAAATAGAACATTGCGCCAAGCATCCATATAGTCTTTATAATTGATAGTCACAACAGGTTTGTCCTTAGCAATAATCATTTGTTGATACAAAAAGGACTATGTTGAATTGAGTTATTCAAATGAACACCATTCTCGCAGAGATAAAACCTTTTGTATGCGAAATTTTGAATAAGAAATTTCATCAGAGTTATCTCTTGTAAAATGTTCAAATTGCACTGATTTGGTATGGACAAGAATAGTCTCATAAAATTTTATATTGGTGTGAGGACGAGATGAAAAATAATTAAGGCCTGGAGGCATGATTAAACTGACTTGTGTATCAAGTGGTTTATTAAGAAGTTGATTCTCAATAATGAGAAGGAGATATCGGTTAGTCAAAAGATATTGAGAATGAGTTTCAGGCTCAGATAGGGGTTTGAAGCGATTCATCGCTTTGGATTTGCCTTTATTCATGATCTGTAAACAATTAATAGATGAAGTTGAAGTAAGAAATTCTCTAGATAAGAAATCAGGTAAAGAATTATCAGAACCTTTAATATATTTAATATCAAAATCAAATATACTTAAAATTGCTTGCTAACGAGCAAATATTTGTTTTGAAACCAAATTCTTTACATCTTTTAAAAGAATTTCTTTTGCAGACTTGCAATCAACACGAATTAAAAACTTTTGATTTAAAATATCAGATTGAAATTTATGAACACAAAGCATAATCGCTAAAACTTCTTTTTTAACAGTCGCATAATTGCGTTGAGCTGGATTCCATAGTTTAGAAGTAAAGCAAACAAGTTGCTCATTCAACAACCTTTGGTTGATATCATTTATCATCAACTATTCTCAAATGGAATCGAAATTGTTTGGCTCTCACCCACTTTAAGATGTTCTTTGAATATTTTTCCTTGTAATGTAAGTTTCTTATGGATAACGGAAGATATTCATCTCCTCACTGCTCTATGGCATCTTTTGGGTCATCCCATCATTCGAATTTATATTCATTATCCAACCATTTTGAATTTTCCGGAGTATGTTCATGAATCACTATGGGAATTTCTTCGTTCCTATCCAGTATGTCTCTATTGTATTTGGTATCAGCGTTGGCATCATCAATTTCAGGCCCATGCCATTTAAGTTGTTCTAGCCCATGCTCCTGGATTTGTCCAGCCTTCTGGCCCAAGCCCTTCATCTTTTCAAGCTCAGGCTTCCTAGCATTATTGCTATTAGCTTTAATTGCTAGCCTTTATGAGATCCGTATCTCCACTTTGCCAGCTTTTGTCAAAGCAGCTACAGTGTAGCTTTTCCTTTATCGAAAGGGTATGTATTGTACATTAGCTTTTACTTTTTCGAAGAGTCAAGCACTATTCATAAAGTGCTACAGTTGTGTGTCTGTTACTTTTATGAAGAGCCATTTGGCTTTCTCTTTTTCGAAGGGTCGTTTGTAAGATTGCCTTTTCATCGGCAATGCGTCTATAAATACTAAGCTATGTTTGCAGAGTAAGGCATCGGAGTTTAGAGCTTTCTTTGATTAAGTCTTTTCTAAGAGTTTTACTCTTGTTTTATGTTCTTGTGTACTCTGTGTTCTACCCATCTAATAAAATAAAGTCTTTCTATTATCTCTCTCAAGTTCCCTATTTCTATCTATCCAATCTTAATTGGCCATATAATTTCACCCCTCGTTTTCATAAATACAATCATTACGGCTTACAGAGACCTGTTTGTTACAACTACGTCTTTGGAAGACAAATTGGTATCAGAGCCATAAGTGCTCCTCATCTCACTGTAAGTATTCTCTATCACTTCATTTATACTTTTTATTGCTTTGCCATTTGTTTCATAAGGTTTCTTTTATAGTTTATCTCTGTTGATTTGTTTGATATCGCTCGAGATTAAGTTTTTCTTAAATAATTGTGGTTTTGTATTGGTGGTTTTCTATCGCTTTCCTAGTCGCGTTGTAAGTCTCGTAAAAAAGGAGCGTAAGTCGAGCAATAAACCGTTGACCAAGTGTAGGAAAACCTATTATCAAAACTATGAGTAATTTTCGTAAAAAATTAACACGAGCACTATCTTTTAAATCAACTCCGATAAAATTAGATATAGAAACATCTTCTGAATCTTTTGGCAAATTAGATAAATTATCTAATAAAAAGGTAGCTAAACTCGATCTCAAAAATATTTCTGAAATTACATATTCAAATATTGACCAATCTCTTCGTAATTGGAATCTTCCTAAAGTTGAACCAACTTCTGTCTACAATAAAGGATCTTTTGCAAAAAATCAAGAATTTATTGTTAAATTGGAAGAAGATACTTTACCAATTTACAATGATGGACAAGAGATTTATCTCATTTCTCCTGAAAAAATTCAGAAATATAGAGAATCTCATACATTTTTACATGTTGGATTAGTTCAAGTTGCTATCAAGCCACTAGTTTCACTAGGACTTGATACATCTGTGTTAGTCGCAGTACGCGATAAACGCCATAAAGAATTTATTGATTATGTTTTAGGAATGATTGAAGGAAGTTTGTCTGAAGGACCTATTTACTTCAATTGCTTTCCTAATTTCTCATTTAATATTCATGATGAATTAGCTCATGAAGCTAATGTTCTAAGTATTTACACTAAATGTTTTAATATGAAAGGTATCATTTCTCATTTAATATTCATATATAAATATATAAACACTTGAATAATAACTTTTGTATAACAAGATTCTTAGGAATCTGTCTTGTTTATCTTGCACTATTGTTTCGATTTTCTACCTATTATAATGTCTAACACAAAGCAATCAATTCTTTTTAAACTCTTCTAGTGTATACACAACCTAGGTTAAGTCACATAGGGTATATCAATTCATTTCCATCATAAAATTTCTATTTTCATGGGTAATAATAATATATTACTTCTATTGTTCACATTTCTAACTAGAATAAATGAAAACGAAGAAATGTTACCTAAATTGTGGAAAAAAAAATTAAATTTTTTTTCAATCAAATAAATTATACCCATCGAGTCATCCTTACTTGGCTTCTTTATAGTTTACTTTACCTACATGCCCTCAAACTCATTCCAAACCTTGTTCTCAAGGTTTAAAAAGTAAGTCGGGTTTTCAAAAGAAGACAAATATACCTCTTCAAGCATAAAAGAATTGAATATGAAACATGAATTGCTTGTCAAGAATTAGATCAATAAACATCATGAAAATAGATACACAATGGAGTAAATCACTCATTCCTTATTATGGTTCAAACAAAGTTCACATTCCACACATACAAGCAAATACTTCAAAAAAACTACAATGTACTATGCATAGAAGTAAATTCCTCATCGCTCTCTTCAGCTTCATCGTCATTCCTCATTGCAGTTTGTTGCAAAGTGTAGTTATCTGCGGGGTTATAAACTTTTGATAGTAATTTCAACTACATTGAATGAACGTTGATGCTCCTCCTAAGATTTAGTAAATGTTTCATCCTCCTCCTTTTCAACATGGAATTGTGGCGCACTAGAGTTCTTTTATTCTCCCCTAACATCTCAATATTCCTCAAGATTTGCTTGTTATTGCGCCGAAAAGCTCAAAATAAGGATTTGAGAAATCTTTTCCTTTTAGCTTGTGCTGTAGACGTAGAATTGCTCTCTGCCACTGGAACACGTACTTAAACCATCAGACTTGCTGCTCGCCACACTTTTTTTGTGTGCTTGCGTGGATTCTCTGTTTAATAGTTCAGTATTCAATTCTGGACCTTTGTATCTTGTTAGTCTCCTTATCTTCTTCAGATTCATTATATCCATTGATTGATATCATCCTTCTAATTGCAGCGTCTATGGTAGTCCTTTGAGGTAGCACATCAAATTCCATGTCAAGGGGACCAACCGTGGCCTTCATACATAGCTAAGTAATTAAAATTGGGAATGTTAGGTCATTGTGCTTCATAATCGTCATTGCCTATCTCATTACTTCGTAGATTATGTATCCCACGTCGATATACCCAGTCTTCATAACGAAGTGATAGAGTAAAGCGGTTCAATGGTTCTTCACTTCAGAATGTTGCTTAGTGGGATATATTCAGACGTCTATGATGTAGCTCCATTACTGGGTAATTCTCCTAAAATAAGTGGTTTCGATGAACTTCGGGTGACTGTATGTATCGAGACAAATCCTCATCCTTGAATTACCTCTAAGGCTTCCTGGATTTGCCTGGATGTGTAAACTTCTTTAGGGATGTAGTGTATGTTGGGATAGTCGGAATCCTTTCTAACTCTTGTGTCTGGAAGTCCGTAGTATCTATTCAGTGCCTTGGGTGAAATATCAATATTCTTTCCTTGAACAATCACCTCTTTATGATTTCTACTCACATATCCGTTTGTGTAGAATTGGCGAACTAACTCTAAGCATCCTCTCTCTAGTCTACCTTTGTGATCACTAAGAAGGTGTTCACACTCTCTTTCGCGTATGATACTTACAATTTTGTCTTCATATTTATTCACATTTTGGAATTGGTGTCCTCTCTCAAGTATGATTACTCTTTTCATATCTCGAAAGTATATATTTTATGATTTGGGACTTCCAAATCGCTCAAAATCACAAGGGACTTGTGTTCTCAGATCTAAGTGATCTAATCCCTCATCAGAGCAATACGAGGATTGTGGTCTCAACTAAGCCATATCAAGTCTTGATTCACTAATATTAATTCATATGGGTTGGATGGATATTTTTTTGGCTCGAGTGATTCTTGGATTTTCCTACCATAACCCTTTTTCCTTTCTCTTGTGCACTACTCCTGCCTCTTCTACAACCTCGTCTCGTCATACTGATCAAATCACTACTATGAGTTGGTAAACCAAAATCATATATTTGATACAAAAATGGATTTAAGGTGGGCAATTTGTTAAAAATCAAATTGATATCGAGAAATTAAAAAGGTTATGCATAAAAAATAAATTTTTGACAAAACTTATTTGAATATTACAGGAGTCAAGAATATGAGATCAAATTTATCAAATGGTCTTTCAAAAACTCGTGAATTACACCTTTGCTTGGTGGAGAATTCACTTTTAAATATATTTGATTACTCTCCCAAAATCTCTATATTTCTCAAAATCAAGAAATTTGTAAACCAACACTCACTACTATTGTGATACCTAATCCATAATAGTTCATTCGATGCATCGGAGTGGAGCTCGATAAAAACTTCGAAATCAATTTGAAGAATTTTCATAAATTCAACAAAAACTCTAAATTTCACTAAAACAAATGGCTAGGGTTGTTTGATTACTTTCTTGAGAGTGAATCTCTCAAGATATGCGCACTTGAACTCCTCTAACCCAGTATTCCAAGCTCCAAGTTCGATCTCCCTAAACCTAGCTTGGCTCTACTATCTGAAGTTTGATGTTTTTTGTGTTGAATGAAACTAGTTAGAGGTGTGAATCGCTTAAATAGACTAAAATTAAGCTTATGAGGGTTGAATCTTGGCAAGAAATTATGATTTTTTTATGAAAGGGTGTAATTATTTAGTGGTGTGTGTGTGGCGATTTTGGGGTTTTGGTTTTAAAAACTTAAAATCGTGCTTAGAGATTTTTGTGTTAGTGGAATCATTGGGTATCGCTATGTGAGTTGGTATTAAGTGAGTTGCTGTTTCCACCGATTTAGATAGCGATTCATGTGTAAGGCGAATCACTAGGATTCGCTAGACTCCAAATTTACACTAAAGTTCTTGTGTATTGCTACCGGTTTTGCTAGCGATTTCGAGTGTCATTTGGAATTGCTAGTGATTTTATAGGCCTTAATTTTGCTGTTTTTGCAATTTTATTTCATACATAACTTATATATCCTTCTTAAAAGTGAATGTAAAGGTAAAATTGATGTAAAAAATTCAAAAATCTCATAAAATTGATCGAGATATGTATCTAAGTAATAATTTTATTAATGAAATAGATAAATAAACAAATAAATAGGTTTATAATTCGAACTTGCATAAAGGTCATAAAATTAAAGAAAAACAACTCGATCATCCCCTCTCTATTTGAAGCTACTCCGAAGCCTGACTTCAGAAAGTAATTTGAAAAGAGAGTCAAAAGAAGAGAGAATAAAAACAAACTATACTAAAGCTAGGTGTCTTATTAAAAATTAAAATAACTTAAAAAAATAACGAATATAGAGCGCAATTGTTTATAGTCGTTTGCTCGACCGATAGAGGAATTAATCCTCGCTTTAAATGGTTCCTCATTGGGAATGTCTTCACTATGGTCTGAAAATGTTCGTCGTCAATTATCTCATCACCGACGTTAAATTGTCTTTCTTCCATATCATCGCAAAGTTCTATCCCGTTTTAGAACGATACTTCTTCATCACCCGTCCTTACTGTAACTATGCATTCATTTATGTCGACGATAGCTCTGATAGTCGATAAGAATGGTCTACCCAATAAAATCTTATCATCTGGGGTAGCTGTTGGCATGAATAAAAAATTTGTAATGATAGTGAGCCTACCCACTCGTACATGCACATTTTTGGTACTCCTAATGCGACTGTATTAGTGTCATTTGGCTTTGACACCATAATAAGAGGTTTGCAATGAATCCTTAATTTTGTTAAAAGAAACCACTGTTCAGGCATAAGATTCATATCGGCTCCTTTATCAAGTTAAACTCCATAGAAGGACATATTATTTATTTGTTTATTGAGGTAGGTTTGCACTGGATCCACTGCAAAGACCTTTACAGGATTGCCGTTCTTACCAAACTCCTCATAATATGAGTCGTCGTTGTCTCACTCGTATGGGTCTTTGGCGGGTTGTTTCTCATTTTATGATTTCTTATTATTTTTCCTTCTTAGTGTTTTAACCATCAATAACTTGATTGTTTCATTAGAATTAATGGTTACGATATGATCCTCCATGGTGTTCAATTCATCTAGTGAGTTGTCCATTGGGTTTAAATTAATGATGTCCATATCCCGCGAGACAAAATTTTCATGATAAGGTTTTAGTCTATGAGCATTAACTTTAAAGACTCTCCGTGTTTCTCTACTTTCTATTTCAATAGCACCATGGGGAAATACATGTGTAACTACAAAAGGTTCAGTCCATCTCGAATGAAGTTTTCCAGAAAATAATTTAAGACGTGAAAAAAAGAGTAAACCTTTTTGTCCTACTTCAAAATTCTTGATATTCAATTTATTGTCATGAAGTGCTTTAGTTTTATTTTTATAAATAGAAGCACTTTCATATGCATCATTTCTCAATTCCTCTAACTCTTGGATACTAAGTTTATGTTGCTTTCCTGCATTATCATAATTCATATTACATGTCTTGATTGCCTAGTATGCCTTATGCTATAGTTCTACTAGTAAATTACATGCTTTACCGAAAACTAGTCTATAAGGTGCCATACTATGGGTGTCTTAAATGCAGTTCTATATGCTCATAATGCATCTTCTAAACGAAGAATCCAGTCTTTACGTGTTGGACATGCCATCTTTTCTAAAATTGATTTAATTTCTCTATTTGAGATTTCGTCTTGTCTACTAATTTGTGGGTGATATGTAGTAGATGCCCTAAGGGTAACATTATATTTGTAAAGTAGAGTAGCGACAATTCTTTTACAAAAGTGTGAACCTCTATCGCTAATCAATGTTCTATGTGCTCCAAAAACAGTAAAGATCCTTGATTTTAAGAAATTAACTACTATTTTAGAATCATTAGATTTAGTGGCTATTGTTTCTTCCCATTTAGACACATCCTTTACGGCTAATAAAATGTAAATATTTCTATTAGATGATGGAAAAGGTCCCATAAAATCTATTATCTAAACATCAAATACTTCACAAAATAGAATATGACACAAGGCAATTTGGTTCCTATGTCATAAGTTTCCGGTTCTTTGACGATTTGGACAAACTTTCGTGTAAACATAACAATCGTGGAATAATGTAGACCAAAAGAATCCCGAGTCTAATAATTTACGGGCTATACAACGTGGACCAAAATGTCCTCTACAAGCATAAGTATGATAATGAGTTGTGACGGATTATATTTCTGTGTGTGGAATACATCTTCGTATGGTTTGGTCAGAACATAATTTCCATAAGTAATGATCATCCCATAAATAATGTTTAGAATCATGTTTAATCTTATTTTTTTGGGCTTTGGTTAAATTAGGTGATAGTCTATTAGTAGTGAGATAGTTGATTAAATCGGCATACCGTGAACTAGTAATAGCAATCTTATATAAGTGTTCATCTGGGAATTCATCTTTTAATGATATTTGGAGTTCACCATTTTTTAGTCAACTTAGATGATCTACAACTAAGTTTTCGGCACATTTCTTGTCTTTTATAGTGATATCAAATTCTTGTAACAATAAGATTCATCTTATTAATCTTGGTTTAACATCTTTCTTTGCCATCAAATATCTTAATGCAACGTGATCTGAGTAAACTATTATTTTTGTTCCTAGTAAATATGGTCTAAACTTTTCTAATGCAAACACAACTGCTAGGAGTTCTTTTTCTATGGTGGTAAAATTTATGTAACGACCTGTTTTATTAATGCCGTTATTCATATCGTAATTTCAGACATGGACGCCAGCTCAAATCCACATGGACACCGTGAGTAGACTAGGACACACGTCGGCCTAGGTACATTAGATAATTGTGTGTTGGATTGATTATTTGCTATGCAATTTATTAAATTATTTGTTAAATACATCGCATGTGTGTATGTTGAATAGCAATATCATACGAGGTTGTGTGATGGGTAGTGTTGGGGCATGTGCCATAGGTCAATCCATTAACTGTCTTTATGAATACTTTTAGTTAATAAAATATAGGATTTCATTACTATAATTAATTTGCATGTTTACATTATAATAAGATCCATGGGTATTTACAGAAATATCCTAAATGTCCCTAGTCGATCATTATACTGGGAACTATAATGAATAAAGACTAGTGTGAGTCTTGATTGATGATCATATGATGATTATACGTATAAGGATACGAATCAAGATCATGAGTACTTGTTAGGGAACAAAAAATCTTTGGACCGACCTGCTATGAGAACATCACATGGATTAAGTCATAGTTGTTTCTCATGATAGGTATATTTTTCAGTCCTCTGACTTGAGATTACCAGAGACTTCAACATTAGGAACACAGTGATTTGACACTATCAAATCTTGTCTTTAACCGGACGATTATAAAGGTTGTGATTGGTTACTGTGTGAGCAATGTGATGAATTTGTGTAATCAAGATAGAATTTGTCCATTTCATATAAAGAGAGATATCAAGTGGATCCCTCGATGTGTTAGACTGTTAAAAGGCCTAGTCTAAGTGAATTGATATTGATCAATGTCACTTGGATGTTTTCAGTCTACCTAGAGATCGAAACTAGTACGATTGAACATGTTGGATGACAATTCCATGCTTTATGTTTGATCAAAAGGATATCGTGTGATAAAAAGATGTTATATACGCTATTGATTAGGTTGTATCGATTTGATATTCGTACGACTTGGGTAGTCATAATGTCTTGCTAGAGGCCGCTTATGACTTGTATACCAAAATGTGTTTTGGTACACTGCCAACGTTGTATGAGCCTATTGGGTCGCACACTAAGAATGGTTTTGCGAGATTTTAAGATGGTTCAGAAAAATGAATTTTATATGATAAAATTCATGACAGAAACATCCTTGTGTTGTATTACACTTATACTTCTTTAAGTAGGGGTATATGTGTAATTTACTTAACCGTCTATATACAAGGGTTGTATAAATAGACGCTTTAAGTTAGAACACACATATGAAAGATTAAGGGCCGAAACTCTATTTTCGTTTTAAAACGAACTAGGGTTTTCCGTACGCTCTGGATCATTTTGGAGAGAAACAAAAAGGTTTGGTATTCTCTCGAAGCTAGCACTATGAATCTCGGCCGCCGTTCGTGTGTGGATTGCTGATAGAGGGCGTTCGTCGTTGGCAGCGCCTTAGAGATCGATCAACCTTCAGAAAGGTATTTTGTAACCGAGGTATGATTAAGTTTTCTTGGTTTAAACGTTTTTAATGGAATTAGATTCGGATCCTGTTGGGGTTTTTGTCAAAATTGTTTTGTAATCTCCGCGTATGAACCCCAAAACCCAACAGTGGTATCAGAGCCTTCGAGTTCGATTCCATTAAATTCATTGCATGTTTTCTTCTTATATATACATGATATATGATTGAAAACATGTTAATAGTTGATGTATATGTGATATACATAAGTTTTCTGTGAGATTTATTATCATGTTTTGTGTATATGATACATATATTCGTGATTTAATTGAAATTAGTTTCGTACATGCTAGTAACCATGTTAGGTTAATTCGAATAATTTTAATGAATTGAGTTTCGTGTTATGTGATCCATGACACCATTAGGTTTGATTGGGATAGTAGTTCATGATTCAATTACATGTTTGTGATTATTTGGATGAGGACCGAAATTGCAAATAATTAATTTTTGAAATTATTTATTTATCTTGTTATATCTATTCTGTTATGAAGTTTCTATTTGATAAAGATTGATAACAAATTAGATTAGGAGATATAAGCAAAATCGGTTTCGTTATCTCTATTGGATAGGAGATAAATATCAAGAATCTTGTTATTGGTGAAATACTAGGATTCAAATATCTTAAATCCAAAATAAATAATTAATTTTCAAAATTATTTATTTATCTTGTTATATCTATTCTGTTATGAAGTTTCTATTTGATAAAGATAGATAACAAATTAGATTAGGAGATATAAGCAAAATCGGTTTCTTTATCTATATTGGATAGGAGATAAATATCAAGAATCTTGTTATTTGTGATATACTAGGATTCAAATATCTTAAATCCTAATTGGATTAGGATAAGATCACTAGTTAGATGTGGGCCCGGGTTAATTAAAATGTTTTAATTGACTTAATTTCGGATAAATTAAGGGGTAAATTTAGGATAATAAAATCAGCGAAAAATATGATTTTCTTTAGCGAATTTTAATTTAAGGATAATAAAATCAGATAAATATGACCGGACAGCGGGACCGTCGTCTAACTAATCCTAGCGCACGAAAATTCTTTTATTAGTGAACAGTATAAAAATTTCCAAATTGTTTAGTGATTGAACAAATAAATAGAATATATGATATTTCATTGTTTACATAAAAATCACTAAAACTGAATAAAATCCCTCTATTAAATTTTTAAGTCTCGTGCCATCCATTTTAAACACTTGTCAAAGGCCTCGATCACACTAATATAGTTCAACCATAGCTGGGTGTATTGTGTTATCTTGGTGAAACAAGTTGGGTAAGAGTTACCTAAATGTTTAAAATGGTCCGACTTAATAAAGCTATCAAAATAGTTTTGAGCTTTAGGCACATGATGAGATAAAAACATTCTAAGACATAAGATGTCTCGTATCTCATAAAAATATCTAAAATTACATAAGATGTAATTGGTAACTGTTACCTACCTAAATAATCTAGTTATGTGTTTCATGCCATAGCTGTCATAGAATTAGGTGAAATATGGATTTTAGTCCCCTAAATAAACAATATGTTTTAGGAGGGTTGTTAATTTAGTGGAAGTCTATTCCTCTATACTAAAATAAACTTTGCATAATCTTTGTTGTAGATCAATGGCCTCTTCAAGTAACAATAATCCCCATGTCACTGCGATCTATCCTTGAGAAGGATAAGCTATCTGGGACTAACTTTCTTGACTGGTTCAGAAACTTGAGAATCGTTCTCAAACATGAACGCAAGTTGTATGTCCTAGATGCTCCAATCCCTGAGGACCCACCAGCCAATGCTACGAAAGCTGTGAAGGATGCGCATAATAAGCATGTCAACGATTCTACGAATGTTGCATGTATTATCCGGCAACTATGGTTCCTGAACTTCAGAAGGACATGGAACTAATGGAAGCCTACGACATGGCTGTAACGCTGAAGGAAATGTTCCAACAACAAGCTAGGCAAGAGAGGTTCGAGACAGTCAAGAACCTACATTCTTGCAAGATGACTGAGGGTGCGTCAGTTAGTCCTCATGTTCTTAAGATGAAGGGCTATGTTGACCAGCTTGATAGACTCGGATTTCCCATAAGCCAAGAGTTGGCTACGGATTTGATCCTGAATTCATTACCAGAGAGTTACTCACAATTTGTGATGAACTACAATATGAATAATATGGAGAAATCAATTTCAGAGTTGCATTTGATGCTCAAAACTGCTAAACAAAATATCGAGAAACCCTCTAGTAATGTGTTGATGGTCCAAAAAGGAAAGGGAATGAAGAAGAAAGGCAAAGGCAAGGCTAAAGTTGTCAATTTCTGCTGCTGCAGCGCACTGTCGCAAAGCTCGTGGAACAAGTCAAGCCCCCACTGCTCCTCGCTTCAAAACACCCAAAAGAAAAGGAAGGAAATTGTCATTTCGTAATCAAACCTATCTTTGGCATTGTCGTCTCGGGCACATAAACGAGAAACGCATAACGAAGCTCCATAAAGATGGGCTTCTAGATTCATTTGATTTAGAAACATATGAAACGTGCGTATCTTGTTTACTAGGCAAGATGACTAAAAGTCCCCTTTTGGACACAATGAAAGAAAGGCAAGTGATTTATTGGGTCTAATACATACTGATGTATGCAGTCCTATAAACACAATTGCTATAGGATGTTATCAGGACTTCATTACATTATTGATGATTTCAGATATATGGTTATGTATATCTAATGAAACATAAAGCTAAATCATTTGAGATGTTTCGAACGTTTCAAAATGAAGTGCAAAATCAACTTGGTAAAACTATCAAAACACTTCGATCAGATCGAGGTGGTGAATATTTAAGCCAAGAATTTGATGATCATCTTAAAAATTGTGGGATTGTCTCCCAATTGACTCCACCAGACACTCCACAATGGAATGGAGTTTCTGAAAGGAGAAATCGAACCTTATTAGATATGGTTCGATCTATGATGAGTCATGCATATCGTCCTTTATCCTTTTGGGGTTATGCATTACAAACTGCAGCTTTCACTCTAAATCGAGTTCCTTCTAAAGCGGTTGATAAAACACCATATTAGGTATGGTACGGGAAGAGACCTAGTTTGTCTTTTCTTAAGATTTGTGGTTGTGAGGCTTACGTAAAGCGACAAGTCTCAGAAAAACTAGCACCTAAATCTGATAAGTGTTTATTTGTGGGGTATCCTAAGGAAACAAAAGGATATTACTTTTATAATCCTACTGAGAACAAAGTGTTTGTTGCTCGGTATGGTGCCTTTATGGAAAAACAATTTATTTCAAAAGACACTAGTGGGAGAGAAATAAATCTCGAAGAAGTTCAAGAATCATAAATAAACACTGAACCGCAACTGGAAGTTCAACAACGTTCTAAACCAGTTGAACCTCCACCAATGACACAAGGCCCACGTAAATCTGGTAGGGTAAGACATGAGCCAGAGAGATTCGGATTTCTCATTACTGATAGTCGTGATGTGTTACTTATGGACCAAAATGAGCCCACCACTTATCAGGAGGCTATGTCTGGACCAGACTCAGATAAATGGCTAAATGCCATGAACTCTGAGATGCAATCCATGTATGATAACCAAGTTTGGAACTTGGTTGATTTACCTGAAGGTGGTAAGACCATTGGATGTAAATGAGGTTTCAAGAAGAAAACTGACATGGATGACAAAGTGCATACTTTTAAAGCAAGACTTGTAGCAAAAGGTTTCAGGCAGACTCAAGGTGTTGATTATGATGAAACTTTTTCACAGCGATAGCCATGCTTAAATCCATAAGAATTTTAATTGCCATTCTTTGCATATTATGACTATGAGATATGGCAAATGGATGTAAAAACATCATTTCTTAATGGAAAGCTGCTTGAGGACGTGTATATGACGCAACCTGAAGGTTTTGTACATCCTGAGAATTCTAGGAAGGTATGCAAGCTTATAAGATCCATTTATGGATTAAAGCAAGCTTCTCGGAGTTGGAATCTTCGTTTTGATGAAGCAATCAAGGATTTTGGTTTTATTAAGAACGAAAATGAGCCTCGTGTATACAAGAAGGTCAGTGGGAGTGTAGTTATTTTTTGCATCGTATGTTGATGATATATTACTCATTGGAAATGACATCCCAACATTGAAGAATGTCAAGTATTGGTTAGGGAAATGTTTCTCAATGAAAGACTTAGGAGATGCAACCTATATCCTAGGGATAAGGATCTATAGGGATAGATCTAAGAGGCTAATCGGTCTAAGTCAGAGTGCTTACATAGACAAGGTGCTGAATAGGTTCAGTTTGCAAGACTCTAAAAGAGGATTGTTGCCAATGTCTCGTGGCATAAGTCTTACCAAGATTCAATGTCCTAAGACAAATGATGAGCGAGACCGTATGAATAAGATTCCATATGCATCAGCTATTGGATCTATCATGTATGCCATGCTATGCACTCGACTCGACACGATGTATCATATGCTTTGAGCACTACAAGCATATATCAGTCAGATCCTGGTGAGAGTCACTGGATAGCAGTAAAGAACATTCTTAAATACTTAAGAAGGACTAAGGAAGTGTTCTTGGTCTATGGAGGTTTTGAAAATGATCTAGTTGTAAATGGTTACACAGATGCAAGTTTTCAAAGCGATATAGATGATTTTAGATCGCGATCTGGATATGTGTTTACTTTGAATGAAGGTAAAAGTAAGTGGAAAAGTTCGAACCAAGAGATCGTGGCAAATTTTACAAATGAAGTTGAGTATATTGCGTCCGTCCGATGCAAAGAAAGGAGGCGATTTGGATCAAAAAGTTCATTTCGAACTAGGTGTGGTTCCAAGTATTGCTAACCCTGTTTGTTTGTATTGTGACAATAACGGGGCAATAGCACAAAGCCAAGGAACCTAGATCACACCACAGATCCAAACATATACTCAAAGCGTTTTCATCTCATCAGAGAAATTATTGAGAGGGAGACGTAAAGATTTGCGAGTACCTAAGACAACGTTGCGGATCCATTGACAAAAGCTCTTCCACAAGCAAAACATGATGGTCATGTTAGATCATTAGGCATTAGATGCATGTATGATTGGCCCTAGTGCAAGTGGGAGATGATGGGCATGTGCCCTAGGTCAATCCATTAAGCGTATTTATGAATACTTTTAGTTAATAAAATAGAGGATTTCATTTGTTGTTTATTATAATTAATTTGCATGTTTACATTATAATAAGATACATGAGTATTTACGTAAATATCTTAAATGTCCCTAGTCGATCATTATATCGGGAACTATAATGAATAAAGACTAGTGTGAGTCTTGATTGATGATCATATGATGATTATACGTATAGGGATACGAATCAAGATCACGAGTACTTGTTAGGGAACAAAGTATCTGGACCGACTGCTATGAGAACATCACATGGATTAAGTCATAGTTGTTTCTCATGATATGTATATTTTTTTAGTCATCGACTTGAGATTACCAGAGACTTCAACATTAGGAACACGGTGATTTGACACTATCAAACGTTGTCTTTAACAGGACGATTATAAAGGTTGTGATTGGTTACTGTGTGAGCAATGTGATGAATTTGTGTAATCAAGATAGAATTTGTCCATTTCATATAAAGAGAGATATCAAGTGGATCCCTCGATGTGTTAGACTGTTAAAAGGCCTAGTCTAAGTGAATTGATATTGATCAATGTCACTTGGATGTTTTCAGTCTACCTAGAGATCGAGACTAGTACGATTGAACATGTTGGATGACAATTCCATGCCTTGTGTTTGATCAAAAGGATATCGTGTGACAAAAGGATGTTATATACGCTATTGATTAGGTTGTATCGATTTGATATTCGTACGACTTGGGTAGTCATAATGTCTTGCTAGAGGTCGCTTATGACTTGTATACCAAAATGTGTTTTGGTACACTGCCAACGTTGTATGAGCCTATTGGGTCGCACACTAAGAATGGTTTTGCGAGATTTTAAGATGGTTCAGAAAAATGAATTTTATATGATAAAATTCATGACATAAACATCATTGTGTTGTATTACACTTATACTTCTTTAAGTAGGGGTATATGTGTAATTTACTTAACCGTCTATATACAAGGGTTGTATAAATAGACGCTTTAAGTTAGAACACACATATGAAAGATTAAGGCCGAAACTCTATTTTCGTTTTAAAACGAACTAGGGTTTTTCGGTACGCTCTGGATCGTTTTGGAGAGAAACAAAAATGTTTGGTATTCTCTCGAAGCTAGCACTACGAATCTCGGCCGCCGTTCGTGTGTGGATTGCTGATAGAGGGCGTTCGTCGTTGGCAGCGCCTTAGAGATCGATCAACCTTCAGAAAGGTATTTTGTAACCGAGGTATGATTAAGTTTTCTTGGTTTAAACGTTTTTAATGGAATTAGATTCGGATCCTGTTGGGGTTTTTGTCAAAATTGTTTCCGCTGCGTATGAACCCCAAAACCCAACAGGTAGTTGCCTCGAAGTGCGTGTTAACCAGGGTATCGAGAGGCGAAGTACGGGTACACTAGAAAAACTCGACAAATTCATGCAATATGACTAGGGAGTCTAATTTAAATGAGTAATGTAACCATAGGCTAATTAAATTAAAATTTGAACAATAGGCTATGACGCGCCTCGAAATGCGTGTCGAGACGCGGGGCATCAGATACCTGGTAGTCAAAGGTTAGTGGGACCATGCATGGTTAAATTTGATAAACAAGGCACTAACCATATGATTTTAAAAGACTTAATGTAATGTGACATCAATTGAATAAATGAAAGCCTATAGTTTGCCTTGATAAAAGGGACCTTAAGATGGACATCCAGATCATAACATTGAGTTACTCTAGGAAGGGAGTGAGCTATTGGAGTCATCAGGAGGTGTAGGACATCATGCTTAATAACTATAAGATAATCCTCGAGATACGTACGCACACTTGATCAAAGCAAACCATATATAAAGGAGAGTTAGTGGGGTTTTGATCAAAACATTCAACTTCTCATGCAAAAAACAGAGAGAAATCTGAGGAAGAGAGGATCAATCAAGCTAGAATTTACACTTTGAAGACCATTTCAAGAGATCTAACTTAGGTAATCTTCATCTCCACCTTCTAATCTATCTAATGAACCTAACTTTGACATCTTTAGTGAATTTCGAAAATGTATGACGAGATCTCTAATTTGTGGTGTGAATGTAATGAATTACATGTTGGTAGATCACATATGTAGAGAATTGATCATGAGTTTAGTTAGATTTGATGATTTTTATGAAATTGGGAAGTTGTGTGAATGCATGAATTTGGAGGAAAATTGGTTAAAATTGATGTTATGGAACTGTTTAGTTGTTGTTTTGAAGATAATTATGTATGGGAAGCATGTATAAATCAATACGATAGCCAATTGAGAGGAGAAAAACATAATTCTCAACTTAATGCTATATAAGACTTACGTTACTCACACCGATAGGTGGAGTTCTAGTTTGCACATTACGATCTTTTTTACCACGATAGTGGGTTGAAGTGAATACTAAGAAAATCTGTCTATTCTGATTAAGCATTGCACACATATAATAAAGATGAAGGAAATATGAGATGAAAAGTATAGTAATTCATTATTTAGGTGAAGTTGTGAACTAAGAGTTTTCTTAATATAAGATTACAAGTTAATTTACATTATTTTTATAGAATAGAGTAGTTTAGTTAAATCGAATAAAAGAGACATTCTTAACAATAGAGTGAATTCAACTAAGTGATGTGTGTCCAAATACATCTTTCCCAGAGGAACGATAACTGTAATTAACCTTTGTTGATGACATTATTACTACAATTGAACCATTATGCTTGCGATTACGATCATCAACCTCTATTCCTTTTGCTGAAACTATGTGTCCTAATATAAGTCTCTGATTTACCATAAAATGACATTTTTCATAATTCAATACTAGGTTTTTCTCTATTCATCTTTTAAGTACTTTAGTTAAGTGAAGTAAGCATTCATCAAAAGAATTACCTTATTTAGTAAAGTCATCCATGAAAACTTCAATAAAATGTTCAACGTAGATTATGATAATACTAATCATACATATTTGGAATGTAGAGGGTGCGTTACATAAGCCGAAAGGCATATGCATGTAAGCAAATGTATCGAAAGGACAAGTAAAGGTGGTATTTTCTTGATCTTCTAGAGCTACTGAAATCTAATTGAATCCTAAGTATCCATCCAAGCAACAGTTTTGGGTTTGTTCAATTAGTCTTTCTAACATTTGATCTATAAATGGAAGCGGATAATGATCTTTTCTAATTATGGCATTTAGCTTCCTATAATTAATGCACACTTTCTAACCATTTCGGATTCTAGTCGCTACTAGTTCTCCATGTTTGCTTGTTATAACCGTGATATCTGTCTTTTTTGGGAATACTTGTACCAGGCTAAACCAATTACTATATGCTACTGGGAATATCATTCTTGCATCTAGTTATTTTAATATTTCATTCTTTACTACTTCCATCATTGGTGGACTCAATCTATGTTAAGCTTGCGTATAGGGTTTTCTGTCTGTTTCAAGATTCATTCTATGCATGCATATGGCTAGACTTATTCCTTTAATATTGGCTATTGTCCATCCTATCACTTTCTTGAATTCTTTGAGAACTTTCACTAATTTCTCCTCTTCTAAATTTGATAATTTATTAGAGATTATAAATGGTAAGGCATTGTTACTTTCTAAATATGCATATTTTAAATGATCTGGTAAAAATTTTAATCTAATTAGGGAGCTTTTAATATAGAGGGTAAAAGTCTTGAATGGTTTATTGGTAGATCCATATAGTAAGAGAGTTTAGGGAGTGCATTATAAGATTCTAAGGCGTTGATTATCTCTCCTGTCTCTTCATCTATATCATTGTCGTCAATTAAATCCTCCATCACTTTTTCAAGTTTGTCTAACTTATCATCTCTAAAAGTTTTATATATTATAAGATCTAACATATCTAAGTGCATACTAATGAAAAATCTAAAAGATATTTCATAGCATCATAGATGTTAAATTTTACCATTTCATTATCTACTTCCATTGTTAGATTTCCATTAGAAACATCTATATTGGCTTTTGCCGTTTTAAAAAATGGATGTTCTAAGATAAGAGAGGTTTTACTAGAGAAGTGGTCTTCTTTCATGTCTATTACATAAAAATTGTCTGGGAAAAGTAAGTCATTAACCCTAACCAGTACATCATCTAATACTCCTACAGATTGAACGATAGATTTATCTGCTAATTATACTACTATACCAATTTTTTCTAAGGGTATGTTTGTCATTTGCAAATATATTGACAAAGACATAACGTTGATTGAAGTGCCTAGATCACATAATGCTTTGGATATCCCGATATTTTCTATTGTGCATGGAACAAAAATATTCCAGGGTCAAAATATTTAGAGGGTACTGTGACGATCCCTTCTCAAATTAGGGCACTGCCCAGCCTAATCCCGTCATTAGGCCCTAATCTCGCCATGTAGGACTTAACAACGAATTAGTCAGCTTTTTTCCAAAATCATTCTATTTACAAGTCATTTTTTTCAAATAAGCATTTTCTTATCCTAAGTCAGTTAATAAATCAATTTTAATAAAAATCTTAAAAATTTAAAGTTTATTTAGCAAAAGTCTTAACAATTTAGCGGAAGCTTTTAACTAATACATTAAAATTTTGGAAAATAGGAAATAAAGATCACATTCATATATATTGAAACGACGATGAAATATATCAATACGTGTCTTGTCAGGTTACTATATCTCAACTCATAATATACAACCTCAAAAGTATATAAAAGACATATAACAGTCATACAACAAAATTAAAAACCTACAAAATCCGGTGTAGCAGCACTCCACTTGCTCAGAGGTAGTCGCCAATCTTCTCTTTGGCTGATCTGCTACTCGGTGGATTCGCACCCACCGTCATAAAAAGGATGGTTTGTACAAGAAAGTAAAAAGTAATACTGAGAGACAATTTTTCACATTTCCAAATATACAAGATGTATATGAAAGCATAATAATAGAAACTTTGCTGAAAAGAAATCATGCTAAAAGATACTACAGTTAAACAATATGAAACTGACACTTGGCTAAGTAGTAATGATTTAGGGTCGGTCAGCCGTAAGTCCTATCACAATGCTTTTCCCACTATATAAGGAGGGAGTTGTGCTTTACATCTTTGTTGAAGGTCGAAGCTGTGCTCTATGCCTCTATAATCTTTCACAAGTGTCAGTCACTTGTGATATATGTGCTTGCCGACAACCCCGGGTTCATACCTCGTGTGTTGCGCAAGATCGTGGTGAGATCCCGATCACCTAGGAAGTCTAGTTACCCCCGTGTGTTGTGCCACCTCTATCATATCATGGTCCTAGATACAAGAACTACTTTCATTACCTAAGAAATGACACGATTTCAGAGTCTAATAAATGTAATTGCATACTAATGCACAAAGGAAATTCGATTTACAATACTATAAATCACTACCTAATAGCATACTATTTCATTTGACTAAACATGTCAACTATCAAAAATGACATAGCGCATGATATAAAGTCAATGAAACAATTAATCAACAACTAATGCCATGATAGTAAACTCGTAAAATGAGAAGAGACAACAAGTCATGGCATGTTGAGTACAAAGGATAATTCAGTTTGAATAACCAGAAATGAATAGCAAAACACGAATGTAATGTAAAGAAATATCTCAATCAGTTTACTTACAATCCAAGCAAATTTCCTAGCTATTCCAGTCTCTCGACACCTCAAAACTCGTATCCGAACCCTCGAGACTCTTCCCTAGGTTCCTGATATCATTTAACATGTTTTTTTGAGTGTGTTAAGACCTTTAGTTTGGGTATTGAACTCATTTATAGTGTTTGAGTTTAAGTTAGGAAATTCGGATTTTTGGGCTGTCATAGCACCTAGCTTGCCTACCTAGCGCACTATGCACAATTAGCATGCTAGCTGATCACACCTAGCACGCTATGTGCAAGAAAACCCAAAATCTTGCACTTATAATTTTGAGTTTTCTCCACATAGGCCAACTTCCAACACCTTGGGTCCTCTCTACTACACCTCCAGAGACCAAGAAAGCCATTAACACCATAAAAACAACCACACACCATTTATTTCATAAATTTATCAAATTAAGCAAAACTAGTAGTGTAAATAGGATTACCTAGTTGATGAACACCTAGTTTGATCTCCACCTATACCAAACTCACAACTCTTGCTTATCTCCTTCCCAAATCTTCTTCATCAACTTTACTTCTCCAGCAAGTTTTGAAAATGAAATGGTTTAGTTTGCATGTGTTAATCAATCCAATCTTATATATTTAGATATGATTAATTGATAGCCTTTGATCTTTATATGTTTATGTATCTCGAGACTAATCTAATGACCTACACCTTGCCACATTTTCCACTAACTCTCCATTATTTCCACCTAACTAACACAATTTGAAACACAATTGCTTTTTAGATGTGTCAATACATAACTTGAGAATTATCATATGGTTATTGTTTTAACTTGCTAACTTAGGTTATATTTAATATACAATCAACTATAGCTACATTAATACTACCATTTAAGCTACATTAAACTTAAATAAAATTACCACATCACTCTCTACCCCGGTCTCATGCCGATACGTATCTCAAAGTGCATCCCCACACACGTCTCGACACCTATACACAAGTAGGAGTGACTTAATAGCCTACACACATACAATATACTAGGCATATATCACAACAAATCTGACATATACCTCGGCCACCTCGCCTCGGTCAATGCACGTATTTTAATGCGGCTCCCACTTCACGGGTCACTGATCCTGATTAAGAGATTAAACTCGGATTACAAATTTAGGTCGTGACATGTAATTTCTTTTTAGATTATTGCTGACACATGTTCTCCTAGACTTACTCTTTCATTAGGTTTAATTTTATTAGTGCATAAGTCTTTTATAAATTCTTGATATTTAGGTACATTTTGTATGACTTTGAATAAATGTATGTTTACTACCACTTTCCTTAAAGTGTATGAGATTTCTTTCTTTTTTTGTAATTTCTTGGCGTTCTTACTGTTTTCCAATTGATGAGGAAATGATAGTCTTATTATACCTAGTTTATTCTTTTCAAAATCATAATCATTTTTCTTTTGAATTTTTTTATCTTTAATTTCTATTTCATTTTCTAATTCAGCATCTAATTCTTTTGGAGGAACTAGTTATTAAGACATCTTTAGTTCTTCCATTTGTTTATCGATTCTCAAAGTTATTGCATTTACATATGAGCTATGGTAAGGTTAAGACGATAATTTGCTTTGGTTAATCCATAGACTCATTTGCATTGCCATTTGACTTAGTTGATTTTTAGTTCAACTATATCATCTTGTAAGGCTTGAATATTTTGATCTTTTGATTTATTTAAATTTTCTAGAGCTATTGTTCTATCGGTTAATGCGAGTGTTCTATATCTTTGAAAATTTTGATTGTCTACACCATTACCTATGTTGGGTCTTATTGTCACTAGTAATGTAAGTCGGTTTATAATTATTGTAATGATTCATTATAGTGTTAGCCTCTTTTATTTGATTTTGTTGCGCTAATAGATATTCATCATATATACGATTGACCTCATTGCAAAAAACATAAATTCTACTTTGGACTGATCTATCTTTCAATAGTAATTCAACAATACTTTTTAGTTCATCAAATTTATCATTCGATACCTTGACTATATTCCTATTGATTTCATAAGAATGGCTTCTCATAAATTTATTTTTCTCGCAATATTGTTTTGATTGTTTCGCCATTTTAGTAATAGTATACTTTGCTAATATTGACGTTATGTCGAATAAAGATCCTCCACATACCGTGTCTAGGTCAAAGACAAATGTGAATGCTAGGACAAATATATCTTGACACTTGACAGAATGTTACTGTGCCCATTATCAAAAGAAAAAAGTGATGCTCGTAATTAATGTACCTGTAATTTAGTAGGAAGCATATATGCCATGCACGTTCTCATTCTAATTGAATGCCAAAAGGGAATGTGGAGTATGCATGTTTCAAATGTGGAATCCAAATGGTGGGCCTGTAAGAAAAACCAATGCAATAAAATCTATATCAATAAAAAATGCAAAAAAAAAATACTCGAAATAGAAGTAACTCATCTAAGGCATTACGTCTACACTGCTTGATAAGACAAACTAAAAAAATCTTCTATTTTGTGAAGCAAATTCCTACCTCTTTATCCATGTAAACCCAACCTAGGATTGGATGTTTTGGTAATGAAGTAAAACAAATCGAAAAATCTCGAATGTCTCATAGCATAACCGGCAAGATAGATTTTTCCCACAGACAACAATCGAATTGAAAATCACACCCAAAGAAATCATAAGAACTGTGTGTTAATCAAAAAAAAAAATTGATTACCAATTAAACAACTTTTTGAGCTTATTTTCAGCGTAATCAAACCAAACTATGCACCAAGTCCTCATAACATTTAACTATATTACAATATACATCTACCAAACCCATAATATGTATCCAAACACACATAATACAAGAAAACCATGCTATTCAACCTAAGCAAAAGCCCTTGCGCGACTACTGCAAATTCGTGAGCTTGCCTATCGATATCTCTAGCCTATACTAGAGACAATCCAATACATATCAAAATTGATATTTCAATTAAGTTTGCATTAAAGAATCAAAGTCCATACTTTTAGGTCAAGTTTCATAACGAATTCATAGAGAGAACGACTTAAATCAACAAAACAAATTGCAATGAAAAGTAAACCCTAATTGGTTATACCTCATAGCACATCAGTTCGTACTCTAGAGTACGAACCATAACCAATTGGCAAAAGTATGTACTGGCAATGCCTTTGATAGACTGATTGTTGTTGTTACCTTCGAAACCTTTGACGAGTTTTCTATCTTTTTTTGTTTGCCCTTCTTTCCCGTATCAACTTTCAGAACCATTGTGAGCCCTGATTGGAAGTTGATTTCTAGAAATGGAGAGCTAGAAACTAATACCTTGGTTGTCTTTAAAAATCTAGTGCATAGACGAAGCTCGAGAGAGATATGGAGAGATCGATTGAGATCTGTTGAGGTCGCGCTCAAGATCTGTGGAGATCGCGCGAGAAATGTCGAGAGAGATCTAGTGACGTTGAGCAAGCGATGGCGAGAGATAGTACTCACTTTAGGGTTTTGGAGTTGAAGAAGATTTGAAAAGATGTTGGTGACAACCATGGACGCCATTTTGGTTTTCTTGATAAGATTCATAGAGGTGGGAGATCGAAAGGGGTTGTTGAGTTCTTAAGAGTAGAAGATGAAGTCGAAAAGGGTTTAGTGCTTTGATTGGTTAAGGGAGAAATGAGGGCGAGAATGGTTCATGGCAATAGAAAATGTAGTCAGAACTAGGGCTGGCAAAATGTGCCCGGTCCCGTTTGGCTCCGTTTTGTCCGGTCCGTTTAAAACGGGACCGGACAATTTTTTTTTGACAAACATACGGGACTGGACAATTTTTTGTGTCCGTTTAAAAATACGGGACCGGGTTCGGGCAGAAATTTAAAAAAAACGGGTACCCGTTTGTGATTAATTTGAAGGGCATATAAGTAATTTCACAATGTATTTAAAGTTTTTAACTTTTATTTTATCTCATCACATCTATTCATCCCCCAGATTCTCCCTCAACTTCTCGTCCCAATCAAACAAACCCTAAAGCCTCCGCCTCTCAGTGCTCTCACCGCCTCACTCCGCTCTCACCGTCTCTCACCGCCTCACTCCGCCTCACGGCCGTCTCTCATCGCCTCGCGTTTCACGGCCACGCACCGCGGCTCACGGCCACGCACGGCGCGCTCCGTCCGCCTCTCACTCTCTCTCGCTCACGCGGCTCTTCCGCGTCTCTTCAGACAAAGATGATCGCACCTTCGCTTCCGTCTCGCGCTCACTTTCGGTTTCGACAAGATCGCACTCGCTCCACGTCGCTCCACTCCAGGTGGCCATCGATCGACCACCAACAACACCAATCAATCGAAACCAATTGAAGAACAAAATCACGGTGAGATTGAGATTCGAGAGACGATGAATCCGGCCAATCGATCGAACAATCGACGAACACAGTGACGAAGAAATTGGAAAAGTAACGAGAAAGAAAGAAAAGAAAGAACAAATGCTACGCCTCTTCGTTAAATCGGTACCACTTCTGTTTCTGCTTTTAATACCGTATTTTCAAGACTTGTAGTTGTAGACTTGTAAGTTGTAGTTTGAGGGTATTTTTTTAAAAAAACAATTGATAAATAAAATATTTAATCATATTTAACAATAAAAAACGACAAAACGGTCCCGTATGTTTGTAAAACATACGGATGCGGACTGAAAAAAAATTGCCCGTTTCAAAAACGGGACCGGTCCGGCACCAAATTTAATAATTTTAAAAATGGGTGCCCGATCCCCGAGAACCCTTTCCTATCGATAGCAGTAACAAAAGGCTATGATTTCCTATCGGCTTTTACAAAAAGTTAGGAAAAATTAGTGATGTTAAAACACCTTAGGGCCTTTTTGGTTCGAGTGTTAGCTTATGTAAATCTAGGACTAGTTGTAAGGTTGGTGTTTAGTTCGAATGCTATGTAATAAATGACCTTATCAACAACCTCAAACCCTAGCTTACCTAAAGACAAAGGGGGCCCTATCTTTAGATAAGCCTGATGTATCTTGTGTAAGACCATTATGTGTTGCAAACTTATGTCTTAAATTATGTAACCTATGAATTACCTAAAGACTTTTGAGTTTCTATTATCGTTACCAATTTGATGAAAATTTGTATTAGTGTGGGAAGCTTAAAGGTTCTCATTCAAGCCAATAAAAGGGCACTTATATTATCAAACAAGGGGTCGAATGTGTTGAGGCTCATAAGGGCGATATGATCTTTAGGTTTTACGAGTCTATCTAATCACTTTCGTAGGTAATTCTCTATTTGATCTAATTCTTATGTTTAAGAAAGTTTACATATGGTATCAGAGACTACTAGATCGATCAATATAGTTTTCCACGAATGATGTCTTGCAAAATATATTCACCTACCATTGTATATATATATATATATATATGATTAGCTTAGCTTGTATAAGATACTTATTTTGTATATTTGTTGCGCTTGATCGACCTGAAATGTATTATGGACTGAAGTGCTTAATTAAATATGTGATGCACAATATGTATTTTTTTGGATCAAGAAAGATGAAATTTTCTTCCTCACGATACGGTATTAATATTTTGAATCTTTGAAATATATTTTGGATCATCTTCAAGATCAATGATTCATGAGACTAAAATAATTTTCTAAAGCTTGGTCATTTAGTGATTGGAACTGTCCCAATCTTAAAAAAAACAAAAATAAAATAAAAATAAATAAAATTGCACAACAGTATTCAAAATTGAATTATTATATGCAATTTCAAGTGCTTATAGATATAAAATATATATTTTAGGATTAATCGATAGAGATAAAGTTGTAAGCATTGATGTTGTGATAGAATATACCATTTAACTGCTATTTTCCTTGGGTGGATCAAGCTACTGTATATGTCAATGATGTTTTGTATTACATGATTTACATTTGGAGCAATCACGTCTCTTCAAGCCACACTGCTCGTTAGAGACGCACACTGTTTGTTAATGTTGCACATGACTTGTCAAAAAATGTCATTGACGAAAATAAATTAAGAGGTGCGAGTCATAATTGGGGCAGTGTTGAGCTAAACCAAATTTTCTATTTTTTTAAAAAAATTTGTGATTTCTTGAGGAAAAAGTAGAACATGAACCATTTTTATCTTAAAAAATATTTTAATAAAATGACGGTTTTATTTTATTTACATTATGAAAATAAAACCCCCTTAAATATTTTATGACTGCATGAGAATGTATGCTTTTAAGTAATTAACTATTCATTCCATAAATAATTATGCTTATATTGTCATAGTCAATTTGTAGTACACATCAATCATGTCATTACTATATATAATTAATTAATGATCGTTTTTTAAAGAATAATAACCGTTTAAATACAAAGAATGTGCCTAATTCAATTGCTTCCATGTAATAATTAAATTTATGTGTGTACACATTTAAGTGTTATGATTATTGGGTTGATCAAATTGCTAAAGACTTTGAAAGCTTCTACAAGGATTTGTTTAATTCCTCAAATCCCACAACTGAAGATTTCTAAAAAGAGCACATCTGTGATCAAAATAAGGTTGTCTAATGAAGCTACCTCTACGTTCTTAAATTTGAACATTTTAGATTGACAAATTGATTGATGCATATACAATATATATTGTTTATGTAGTAAAATTAAGATAGTGAAAGTATATATAATACACAGTACAATATATATTTTCACAAGACTCTTGATTAAGAAACATTTTATTATAAATATATGTATATAATTAATTTTTAAATTATCTTATTCTTAATCATGCTATATGTAACAATATGCCATCATAATATATAACTTAATTATATGCATGTAAGCCCCAATCAAATTTAAAACACATCATGTTGTCACGTGTAATCATTATTTTACTTATGGCAGTAATTTGTTGAAGATTAATATTAGTTATGATTGAAAATTTATGTTTATGTTAGATGTCACCAAAGTGACCCAACATTTGGTATATGTAACAATTTAAAAAAAAATATTATTGTTGATGTTTATATTATAGAGTTACATTAATCACCACAATGATCCAACTTAATAATTTCACATCAAATTATATGAATAATCACATGTTTGTTGAATTTTCTTATGATATTATGTCAATCAATAGAAATTTGGTTACGCCCAAAGGTAAAATTATTTTCTAATAATTTATGATTAACAACATTTATTAAATATTAGTTCTTCTAATGATAATTAAGAACGATGAAGGATATCCAAAGGTACCTCATGTTCTTGATTTTTATTGATTACTAAAATATCATTGTTAGCATAAATGCGCACCACCTTTTTAGTAATATATATGAACTAAAATTTTATGATAGTTACTAAATATTATGGTTAACCTAAAGGTATACCACATTTTAGTAATTTGTAAATTTTATGACAAGTTAAAAATAAAATGATACCCAAAAGTACAATACATTATAATTTTTTACTTATATAATAACATATATTGTGTTTTTACCCAAAGAAAAAACACAGTATTACATATCTTATGAATCATGAATGATTCATATAGACATATATGGATTTGACATTCTATCTCTATCTAGTTAATATTATTATTAAATATGATTGAATTAATAGTGTCCTAGTTCATTTGCTAAGCTCCTTGAACAAAATGATATTTGTGTTTAATACACAATACCCGATATACACCTCAACATAATGATGTAGCTGAATGGCGCAACCAAACATTGATTGAAATGGTTAAGGTGTATTAAAGTAATTCTAAATTGCCTTAGTCATTATAGATGAAAGCCTTAAAAACTACTACATATTTATTCAATAAGGTTCCTAGTAAGTCAGCTCATGAAATTTCTTTTGAGTTATGAACTAAAAGGAAACCTAGCTTAAGACATCTTAATGTTTGAAGTTGTTCAAAAGAGGCTAGAATTTATAATAATTAATACACAAGAAAATAAATTGAGTTTTTGAAACGATTAGCGGTTACTTGATTTATTGTCTTAACTATGGTATAAAGATTGTTGAAATTGAAAATGTAAGGATCATCGTAAATAGTGAAATATGTGGGAGAAACAATCCATAAATAAAAAAATGAAAACAAAAGAATTAAATTGCTTAACATGTCCCACTACCTATAACTTTTAAAATAGTAGTTGCTCATACTGATATTTCTCATAAAGAAAATATTGAGATCATTATCAATAAACCCACTAATAATTCAAGAGAACTAATATTTCAAAAATCTCATAGTAAGGAATCTATTATACCTGATTATTTTGTGGCGTAATTATAGCAATTTGATTATGATTTAAAACAAATATTAAAGATCTAGTTTCTTATGATGAAGCCATCTAAGTGATGAATTTATACGAAATTGATTGATGTCATGAAAGATGAGTTAAAATCAACGGCTCAAAATAAAGTCTAGAATCTTATTAAATTGTCTTAGAATTTTTAAACCTAGATGGTTACTTAGAAATAAGACATTGATTATACGGAGATGTTTTTGGTTGTTTCCAAGGATTCTTTCAAAATCATAATGACACTTGTCACTTATTTGATTTATAATTACACCAAATGAATGTAAACACTGTTTTTTAAGTGAGAGTTTAGATGAAGAAGTCTATATGAATCAATCTAAAGAAGAAAATAAAAAAACTACTCTGTAAACTTAAGAAATCAATATATGAATTAAAAATTTCTCGTCAATGGTATATCAAGTTAACAATACCATAACATTCTTAAGATTTAAGAAAAAATGTCACCAATCGATGCATATATTTGAAGGACATAAGTGGGAGCAAGTTCATCATATTTAGATTTATACGGTGATGATTGTGACAACCCCAGTTTTTTACAAACTGAGCCTCGCTCGAACTAAGCCCGAGTCAGCCTCGCAAGGTCAATGCAGACCTAGTCAGCCTTCTGGTCCATCCATATAAGTAATTTCATAATTTTACATTGGGTTATTAGTATTTTACAAGTTAGCGGAAGCAATTAATATATTAAATAACTCAACAATAACGTAAAAGAGTCAAACATCCTCATATAAATATAATGTCAAGTGTAATATCTAAGCAAAATGATATACAAGTCATGTGTATCTCTCCACCCAAAAAAGTATCCCAAGTGTGATAAACAACATATATAAGTATACGAAAAAATTTAAAAACCTACAAAAGTGAGTAGAGGAGGGCTGCTCCGATATCCTTAGAGTAGATTGCCAAGTATGGGCGCTTTGCCCTTGCTCGGCTGCGGATATGCACTCGGTCAAACACAAAAATGCTGAGTCCAATAAGTAAAAGCCAGTATTGTGAAGGCCCCAGTTCCACAATCCTAAACTGGGCCCCGCCCGGCCTAGACTTACGTGGACCCCCGAGCCCGTCTTGCTGAGTCACGTAAGCCTAGTCAGCCTTCCTTTATCATTTACCATTTATCAAGCGATTAAAGTTGAGTTAATCAATTAATGAGTTATCATAGTTATAGCGGAAGCAATTAAACCTCAAACTAACTGAAAAACCTCTAAGACACAAGTTAAGACAACCTAGAGTGTGGAAACCCCGAATATGTATATCATCATCAATGAACATTCAGAGGAGAGTAAACCCAAGATATACATATTCGGGGTTTCCACACTCTAGGTTGTCTTAACTTGTGTCTTTGAGGTTTTTCAGTTAGTTTGAGGTTTAATTGCTTCCACTATAACTATGATAACTCACTAATTGATTAACTCAACTTTAATTGCTCGATAAATGGTAAATGATAAAGGAAGGCTGACTAGGCTTGCGTGACTCAGCGAGACGGGCTCGAGGGTCCACGTAAGTCTAGGCCGGGCGGAGCCCAGTTTAGGATTGTGGAACTGGGGCCATCACAGTTGGTATGAGAGACGAAGTTTTAAATACTCGACTCTTGATTTAAATCACAGTCCATTAAGACACAAACCAGCGGAAGTTAGGAATGGTTGAACTTAGAGTGGAACCCTATGATCCTAACTTAAGTCTTGTTGGGAAGTGATAAGAGTTTGGAAAATTTAAAACTGGACTACGAGCTATTTGATTTGCTGTACTATTAACTATCGACAGCTATGTTCTGATCGTGAAAATCGCTTTCTTTTCAGTTAGCGATGGCCGATAAGCCCGGTACTAGCTATAGTGGTACATGGGACGTACATAAGAGATTATATGTCATGTCGCAGATGATTACATCTCACAATCAGTAGCTTCAGGAGATTCTTCAACTACTGAGGGCTCAGGCGACAACATCACCTTCCACATCAGCAGCTCCAGTTACTCAGACCGGGAGTGCTCCTACAGTCCATGACCCACCTGCAGCACCTCTAGTTCAGGCAGGACCTGCAGTGGCCGATGAGGCACATGTTCAGGCCGAGATAGTACCTCCTACACCTGAGACACCGGTTGAGGATACTCCGAGCACGCCCACTGATACGGGTGTTAGGGCTACAGCTGAGGCGAGGCAGGCTCGTGAGTTTTAGAGGCATCATCCGAAGAAGTTCCACTGGGGTACTAACCTCGAGGCTGCAGAGAGGTATATAAGGATCCACGAGAAGATACATGATGTACTGGCCATACCAGCTCATATGCAGCCGAGTATATCGTTAGCTTCACTATCCGGTGGGGCCGATGTCTGGTGGCGCACTATGGTGGTGTCGAAGGGGAAGCCCAAAGATTGGGCCGAGTTCAAGGAGAGGTTTAAAGAGAAATACATTCCTCCTACAGTCCGTAACCGGAAGAGGACTGAGTTTCAGACCATTCGACAGAGGACCGGGGAGTCAGTTATGCGTATATGGACCGGTATTTACGCTTGATGGAGTATGCTGGGAGTGCAGCCGACACTGACGCTGACCAGGCTTACTACTTTGTACACGGTGTACTAGACTATATTGGTTTTGTTGTAGTGACGACAGCTCCGAACATATTATAGGAGGCCTATGAGAGGGCTATGGATAGCGAGAGCTTTGGGAGCACACACACCAGAGTATCGGTTGGATCATCGGCATCGTCACAGTCAGTGGGAGGTTCTGGAGGTGATCGAAGGAGGAAGAGATTTCGACTATTGAGGTAAAGAGATCGACCTCAGAGCGTGGGATCTGTTGCATCCTCGCCCTTTGCAGCGCATACTTCGCCAGTGTTAGTAGGTCCAGCGTAGAGCTACGCTAGTACACCACCACAGCCAGCACCGTCAGGTCCTCAGGATCAGTATTATCAGAGGACTGATGGGAGAGGCAGTGGCCAAAGACAGGGTCAAATTTCCTGTCAGGTGAGAGACAGGGATAGAGACCTAGTCAGGCACAGGGACATGGACAGGGACAGCGTGGTTCGTCTGGATCAGGATCTCAGAGGGGTTTTGGGAGTGTGGGCAGTTAGGTCATTTCATCAGTGCGTGTCCACAACTTGACCGAGGGCAACCGCAGCAGAGCCGGGAGCAGGTTCACGCAGTTGCCATGCTAGATACGACTGCCAACCGTAATCTGATTGAGGGTACAGTTTATATTTGCAGTAGCTTCATGCATGATATGTTTGATTCAGGTTCTACTATTTCTTTTATTTCGGGTCGTATGGTTGATGAGTTTGGTTTGAAACCTACTAGACTAGAGAGACCCTTGATCATTAGCACAGCTGCTGAGGACAAGATCTACCCGAACTTGTTTTGTGTGTTTTTTTTCGGTTGAGATAGAGGGTCATATCATGCCAGCGGACCTGAGAGTGTAAGAATTCCTCGAGTTTGATGCATTGCTGGGCATGGATTGGTTGAGTGCTTACCATGCACAGATCCATTGCTTCAGTAAGAAAGTCACATTTCATCTTTTAGGCCATCCAGAGTTTAGTTTCCAGGGGACTTTGACTAGTTTGCTATTACCAGAGGTAGAGTCGCCACTAGTGTAGATGTCGAGATGTTCACTAGTGTATTGAGTACGACGAAACGAGTTGTGACTAAGTTGGAGGAGGTACCGGTGGTATGCGAGTTTCCTGACGTTTTTCCAGCATAGCTACTAGGATTACCCTGTAACGGCCCCAAATCCTGAGGTCGCCACGTGGGGAGGCGTCGGCCCAACAGTCCCGTCCGATCCTTGACCCACTGGGTCCCACGCGCCACTGACGCCATTTTCCACAACACGACTCCTCGATATGCGTGTTAACTCCCTTCGTTAAGCAATTAGTTCGACAATTTAATCATTTTTTATAACATTAAAAACAAAACAGCAGAAGTCTTAAATTGAAACCAATAAAACAATTAAATTTATTATCGTATTAAGCATTATTTTAAGAGCACCTCCTAATGTGGAAAACCCGGGGAAAGTACTCTGTATATATACGACAATATTAAACATTAATATATACAAGTACAATGTCTATTTAGTCTCCCTTTTCCCAAAAGTAAAGCAAAATATCAAAATCGCAAGTACTAGTAGGTCCTTGACCGCGGGCAGTCAGATAAAGTCGCCCAAAAACTCTTTGCCCTTACTAGCAGGGTCTGCACTCGACCATCACAAAAAGTAAGATGGAGAGTACAGTTAGTAAGATTCCAACAAAGTACACCGAGCATTTATAAGAGAAATAAACAGATATCAATCAACATGTCAAGTACTCATGCGGAAACTAAACAGGCAACTGTGCTAAGATCATCACATGAATAAATAACACGAGAGAAACAAACCGTGTACTCCTCCCGGTCACACTAAACTGTACGTCGAACCCCCAGGATCCTTTCGGTGGGTGCCCCACTTCCTTTCACCTGGTTTCCATACCCCCAGGATCCTTTCAGTGGAAGCCCCCACTTCCTTTCACCTGGTTTTCCGTACGCGCGCATGACCTAGTGTGCCATAAGTACACAACGAATAGCAAAGTCTCGACCCCCAACCCAAATGTGTCACGGAAATCAATAACAAGGAATATGGGGAATAGCATCCAATAACCACGAACATGAAGTCAATGATAGAAAAGTAAACCCTCAGTGACTTTTAGATGAAATCTTACGTACCTCAAAAATGCACTCGCTCGCATCTCGATATGCGCACCCGACACCTGCCTATAGCATCCTAAGTCTCTGGTGTCCATTTGTACCATTTAAGTTACTAAATCATGCAAATCACAATTAAAATTAGGTAAAATACACCTCACCTCAATTGCGTCGTCGACATTCGTCGATTCACGCCTCCGATCGGTCCGACAACGCCATCGCGTCGTTCACCGCACCGTTGCCGCTGCCGAGCCGACGTCGCTGCCGCGCCGACGCCGCCGTCGTCACCGCGCCGCTGCCGGTACCACCGTCGCGCCACCGCCGGCCGCTCGCCGGCGCCGCCTGTCCCTCGCCGGCGCCGCCTGCTTCGACGTCCAACCCTTGCCGCGCCGGAGCCGCCGCTACGGGCCGCCGTCGTGCAGTCGCTGCCGCGACCGCTGCTGCAACACCGCCGCCTCTGCTATCCTTCTCCAGGCCTCGCAGCCGCTGCTGCTGTCGTCCATCGCCGCAACCGGAATCGCTGCCCTGCTGCTACTTCGCGGCGCCTCCTCGCCGCTACCTCGACTGCTCGCCGCCATCGTCCTCGGCCTCGCAGGCCGCGCCTGCCGCTGAGCCGCGAGCCGCCGTCCGCGATCCCTGCTGCTGCGCCGTCCGCTCTCCGCGCCGATCGCCGCCGCTGGTGCTGCTGCTTGTCCGCGAGCGCCGTTGCCGTCGTGGCTCCGATCTCGCCGTCCGCCGTCTCCGCGAGCCGCTGCTGGCCGCGCCTCCTCGTCCCTTGCCGGCTCTCCCTCTCTCTGTCGTCTGTCTGTCTGTCTGTCTCTCTCTCCATTTCTCTCCTCTCCAGATCTCTCTTTTCTTCTCTCTCTCACTTTCTTTTCTTTTCTCTCTCTCCCCACCTCTCCTTTTGTTTTATATATATATATATATATATATATATTTATATATATATATATATATACATTTTCTTTTTCTTTTTTTATTCCAAATCAAAAATGTCCTCGATTTGCGTCCAAATTAAACCCCGAAAAATACCTCATTTTCGCCACAGATTGACGAAGATGCCCTTGCAGTACGAAATACGGAAACACCGCGTCTAAACCTAAAGTTTACCATATTTTGCGTCGATTTCGATCCGGATCACGAGTAGTGGATCCCACATACGACCCTAAAATGACACGTGGCACGAGTCGAATTTTCGGGCCGTTACAGTCTTCCCAACTAAAAGCAATTTCGTCCCGAAATTTAACTGTAACCCGAATCTCATACCAGAGAATAGCTGAGGGTAACGTGTCCTTATCGTCGACTCGAGCTCCCCGGTGAGTCCCTCTGTCATATGATGCCGCCAACGAACTAAGACCTTCGCGAGTTCCCTGCTCCGAAGAATCTGTACCCGACGGTCTACAATCTCTATCGGTCTCTCCTCATATGTCACGTCAGGCTGTATCTTTACCAGTTCCAACTCAATCGTCGATCTCGGCCCTGATCTAGCGAGTCTCAACATTGAAATGCGAAATGTCGGATGAACCCCAACTAACTTTCTGGCAAATCCAATATGTAAGCCACACTGTCAACTCGTGCTGCGACTCTGAACAATCCTATGTATCTTAGCACCAATTTGAAAAATCTAAACTCTGTGTCATGTCCTTGAACCTCTTATACATCACATCAGCTTTCCGACACTTCAACACGCGCGGAATGGATATTGTCGGTACTCTCATTTGTTTGTAAATATGTGCCTCTGCAGCCTCTGGAACCTCTGACAAACTCATAGTTGTTGCCGCCTCGAGTAAACAAAACTCGTATGTCGTCTAGCAACTATTGTATCACTGTCCGGTCCCTCTTATGAGTCTTAACTAACGTGATAAATAAGCTATCACTCTGTCTCCCTGCATCAGTATGCATCCCAATCCGGTGCCACAAGCATCCGTATGAACAGTCAACTCTTAGTCCGACTCTGACAACACTAATAAGGGTGCATAAGTCAACTTCTTCTTCAACTCTGTGAAGGCCACATCGCATTCACCTTATTGGTCAATCTAGTCTTCGGCGCTGCAATTTTGGAGAAGTCATGTACAAAACGTCGATAATATCTTGTCAATCCTAAAAAGCTCCAGATGTCTGTCACGCACTCTGGTGTAGGCCAGTCGATGATAACGGGAATTTTACTCGGGTCCACTGAAGTACCTCTGTCGCTGATCACGTGTCCTAAGGGCTTCACCTCCGAACGCCAAAACTCGCATTTATTGGACTTAGCGTACAATCTGCGCTCCCTAAATCTCTGGTCGGAATTCTCGAATAAAGTAATGGGCCTGAAGTCGTTCGGTCTCAGCTACATCCATCGCAAAAGTAAGTCGATATGTGAATCTCTCCATGTATTGCGACACCGTCCGACCACCCTGCCTCAGCGTCAAGAACTCATCTCTCAGTTTCAGCTGAATCTCAATCGGGGTATACTTCCTTGAATTATGCCCAAGTACTCGGCTCTCCGTGGGCAGCTGTATGGGTGGTCCACCATACTGCACTGCTCTTCTAGCCCCATTATCCGCATGAAGAACTGGTCGTCCATCCATGTCGAATGAGTAAACCGCGAACGTGTCGCATGTCAACGTCGTACTACGTGTATATAAGTATTACAATCAATATATACACATATAAGTCCTAGTACTACTCGCTCACTTTGCTTCCCAACTAAAGTTCTAAGGCAAGTACATCGGGTTTCCACATCTAAATTTTAATTTTTTAAGTCTTATGCTCTTTCAGTTAATTTCCCGAGGTTCCTCGAACTCTCGCTCTGATACCACCTGTGGCGTGGTATCAGTTTAAGGACACCTACGCTTCCTCCAACGGAGTCGACCATGCTTTGATACCAATTTGTAACGTGGTATCAGTGTCCACCTACGCTTCCTCCAACAGAGTCGACCATGCTTTGATACCGATTTGTAACGTGGTATCAGTTTAAGGACACATACGCTTCCTCCAACGGAGTCGACCATTCTCTGATACCAATTGGTAACGGCCCCAAATCCCGAGGTCGCCACGTGGGGAGGCGCCGGCCCAGCAGTCCCGTCCTATCCTTGACCCACTGGGTCCCACGCGCCACTGACGCCATTTTCCACAACACGACTCCTCGATATGCGTGTTAACTCCCTTCGTTAAGCAATTAGTTCGACAATTTAATCATTTTTTTATAACATTAAAAACAAAACAGCGGAAGTCTTAAATTGAAACCAATAAAACAATTAAATTTATTATCGTATTAAGCATTATTTTAAGAGCAACTCCTAATGTGGAAAACCCGGGGAAAGTACTCTATATATATACGACAATATTAAACAGTAATATATACAAGTACAATGTCTATTTAGTCTCACATTTCCCAAAAGTAAAGCAAAATATCAAAATCGCAAGTACTAGTAGGTCCTTGACCGCGGGCAGTCAGATAAAGTCGCCCAAAAACTCTTTGCCCTTACTAGCAGGGTCTGCACTCGACCATCACAAAAAGTAAGATGGAGAGTACAGTTAGTAAGATTCCAACAAAGTACACCGAGCATTTATAAGAGAAATAAACAGATATCAATCAACATGTCAAGTACTCATGCGGAAACTAAACAAGCAAATGTGCTAAGATCATCACATGAATAAATAACACGAGAGAAACAAACCATGTACTCCTCCCGGTCACACTAAACTGTACGTCGAACCCCCCAAGATCCTTTCGGTGGGTGCCCCACTTCCTTTTCACCTGGTTTCCATACCCCCAGGATCCTTTCAGTGGAAGCCCCCACTTCCTTTCACCCGGTTTTCCCGCGTACATGCCCTGGCCTAGTGTGCCATAAGTACACAACGAATAGCAAAGTCTCGACCCCCAACCCAAATGTGTCATGAAAATCAATAACATGGAATATGGGGAATAGCATCCAATAACCACGAACATGAAGTCAATGATAGAAAAGTAAACCCTCAGTGACTTTTAGATGAAATCTTACGTACCTCAAAAACGCACTCGCTCGCATCTCGATATGCAAACCCGACACCTGCCTATAGCATCCTAAGTCCCTGGTGTCCATTTGTACCATTTAAGTTACTAAATCATGCAAATCACAATTAAAATTAGGTGAAATACACCTCACCTCAATTGCGTCGTCGACATTCGTCGATTCACGCCTCCGATCGGTCCGACAACGCTATCGCGTCGTTCACCGCGCCGTTGCAGCCGCTGCCGCTGAAGCGACGTTGCTGTTGGCGCGCGTGACGCTGCCGTCGCCAGCTGCCGCGCGCTGCCGGGACCACCGTCGCGCCACCGCCGGCGAGGCGCCGCCTGTCCTCGCCGCCTGCCGCCTGCTGCTGACGTCCAACCCTTGCCGCGCCGGAGAGCCGCCGCTACGGCCGCTGCCGTCGTGCAGTCGCTGCGCGACCGCTGCTGCAACACCGCCGCCGCTATCCATCTCCTCGCCTCGCAGCCGCTGCTGCTGTCGTCCGTCGCCGCCGCCGGAATCGCTGCCCTGCTGCTGCTTCGCGGCGCCTCTCGCCGCTGCCTCGACTGCTGCGCCGCCATCGTCCTCGGCCTCGCAGGCGCGCCTGCCGCGAGCCGCGAGCCGCCGTCCGCGATCCCTGCCGCTGCGCCGTCCGCTCTCCGCGCCGATCGCCGACGCGGTGCTGCTGCTTGTCCGCGAGCGTCGTTGCCGTCGTGGCTTTGATCTCGCCGTCCGCCGTCTCCGCGAGCCGCTGCTTGCCGCGCCTCCTCGTCCTTGTCGGCTCTCCCTCTCTCTCGTCGTCTGTCTGTCTCTCTCTCTCTCTCTCCATTTCTCTCCTCTCCAGATCTCTCTTTTCTTCTCTCTCTCACTTTTCTTTTCTTTTCTCTCTCTCCTCACCTCTCCTTTTGTTTTATATATATATACATATATATATACATTTTTTTTTATTGCAAATCAAAAATGTCCTCGATTTGCGTCCAAATTAAACCCCAAAAAATACCTCATTTTCGCCACAGATTGACGAAGATGCCCTTGCAGTACGAAATACGAAACACCGCGTCTAAACCTAAACTTTACCATATTTTGCGTCGATTTCGATCCGGATCACGAGGAGTGGATCCCACATACGACCCTAAAATGACACGTGGCACGAGTCGAATTTTCGGGCCGTTACATACCCCCACCTAGGGAGATTGACTTCATCATTGATTTGGTCATGGGGACCAAACCTATATCAATTTCACCGACTGTACCGGATGGCTCCGAAGGAGCTAGAGGAGCTGAGAGGACAGCTTGATGAGTTGTTGGAATTAGGATTCATCCACCCGAGCATGTTTCCTTGGGGCGTGCCAGTCTTGTTTGTTAAGAAGAAATATGGTAGCCTGAGATTATGCATTGTTTATAGACAGCTTAACAAGGTGACAGTGAAGAACAAGTATCCACTTCCTCGCATTGATGATTTGTTCGACCAGCTGACAGGAGCACAGTGGTTCTCAAAGATTGATTGATCTGTACCATCATTGAGGATTAGTGTGACGGCCCCGACTACTGGGTACCATCCCTTAATTAAGCCCTGAGGATTAGAGCAGAGGATAGGGAGAAGACTGCATTTTGCACTCGATACGGGCATTACCAGTTCACAGTCATGTCATTTGGATTGACTAACGCCCCAACGATGTTCATGGATCTCATGCATCGAGTGTTGAGGGAGTATTTGGATAGGTTCGTCATTGTGTTCATCGACGACATCCTTATCTACTCTAAGACCTGTGAGGATCACGGGGAGCACCCTAGGATAATTTTGCAGATTTTGAGGGCTCACGGATTGTATGCAAAATCCAGTAAGTGTGAGTTTTGGCTTACAGAGGTCGAATTTTTTGATCACATCGTCTGAGCCAGCGGTGTGTTAGTGGACCCCGCTAAGGTCAGAGTTGTAATAGATTGGCCTACACCACGGACAATGAGTGAGATCCGCAGTTTCTAGGGTTGGCAGGCTATTACCGACATTTTGTTCAAGATTTCTCAAAAATTGTGGCACCTATGACGCAATTGACGAATTAAGATATAAATTTTCAGTGGAATGATAGTTGTGAACAAGCCTTCAGGATTTTGAAAGAAAGATTGACTACCGCACCAGTTCTGGTATTACCTGAGTTAGGAAAGGGTTTTGAGGTGAACACCGATGCTTTTAAAATCGGTCTAGGCTGTGTATTGATGCAGGGCGGTAGAGTGATTGCCTACGCGTCCCGACAGCTGAAGATTCATGAGAAGAACTACCCTACACATGACTTAGAGCTAGTGGCAATGGTTTTTGTATTGAAGACTTGGCGTCATTATCTCTATGGAGAGAAGTTTGTGTTGTTCACTGACCACAAGAGTTTGAAGTACTTGTTTACTCAGAAGGATCTGAATATGAGACAGAGGCGTTAGCTTGAGTTCCTCAATGATTATGATTTCTCTTTGGAGTATCATCCGGGGAAGGCCAATGTTGTTGCAAACGCGTTGAGCCGTAGATGGGAAGACTCGGAGAGTGTTACTTCCCACATGACACACGAGTATGGTTTACTTGAGGCGGTCGATTTGATATATTTTGTTGATATTTCGACCGGTACCAGAGTGTTGATTTGTGGGCAGATGAGGACTCAGACAGTATCGATTCAGAGGGTACTTGAGGGGTCAGCAGACATATGGGCAGTACCAAAGATTCTTGGAGTTTTCTCAGAGTCCGGATCATTCAGATTGGAGTCAGTAGACAGACTCGTGCCTGAGGTTTATAGGTCGACTGTGGATCCCATCAGTGACTGAGTTACGTAATGAGATACTTGATGAGGCTCACCGCTCACGTTTTACGGTTCATCCAGGTCGGACGAAGATGTACGCTGACGTGCATCATCTTTTCTAGTGGCCGGGGATGAAGATCGATGTTTCTGATTACGTTAGAGTTTGTAAGGTATGCCAACGAGTTAAGGCTGAGCATCGGAGACCCGATGGGTTATTACAGCCACTTCCCATTCCTTAGTGGAAGTGGGAGCATATTGCCATGGATTTCGTAAGTGGGCTACCTCGATCTCAGCGCGGACATGACAGTATCTGGGTGATAGTGGACAGATTCACGAAGTCTGCACACTTTTTACCAATCCTCCCACACATCGGGTTGATAGGTTGGCGAGTTTTTACAAGCGAGAGATCGTGTGATTACATGGTGTTCCGTTATCGATTGTGTCTAACAGAGGGCCATATTTTACATCTCAGATTTGGCAGAGCATGCATGCACAGTTTGGTACGTGTTTGGATCTCAGTACAGCTTATCACCCACAGACTGACGGACAGTCGAATATACGATTAAGATTCTCGAGGATATGCTGAGGATGTGTGCGTTAGATTACGGTGGATCATGGGAAAAGTATCTTCATTTGTGTGAGTTTGCCTACAATAACAGTTATCAGCCCAATATTGGTATGGCACCGTTTGAGGCACTTTACGGTAGACCGTGCAGATCTCCATCTTGCTGGGCGGAGCTCGATGATGTGGTAGTAATTGGGCCTGAGATTGTAGTGGATCACACAGAGAAGATACGACTGATTAGATTGAGACTAAAAGGTGCGCGAGAGAGGCATAAAAAGTATTATGACATGTATTACGACGAGTTAGCGTATGATGTCGGAAACTATGTGTATCTGAAAGTTTCTCCGATAAAGGGTCACAAGAGGTTTGGGATTAAAGGAAAGCTTGCGCCGAGGTTTATTGGTCCGTTCAGGGTGAAGAAGCGAATATGCAAGGTTGCGTACGAGTTGGAGTTGCCACCTCAGTTGTCTGGGATCCACCCTGTATTTCATTTTTCTATGCTTCGACTGGATATGTCGAGATAGTGCAGACGACCGACAGTGGATGTGAGCCAGATAGACTTGAGGGAGGACATTACTTATGACGAGCAGCCTATTCAGATTTTGGACCGTAGGTGAAGATTTTGAGGAATAAAGAGATCCCATCAGTCCTCGTCAAATGGCAGCATCACGGAAATGAGGAGCTGACGTGGGAGCTCGAATCATACATGCGTGAGTACTTTCCTTACCTCTTCTAAATTTCAGTAAGTTCTTCCTTTATAATTTGTTTCAATTTCGAGGACAAAATTCTAATTAGTTGGGAAGACTGTAACGACCCTAAAAATCTAACTCGTGCCACGTGGCATTTCAGGGTCGTACGTACGACCCACTTGTCGTGATACACATGTCCAAATCTCGGGAGTCGACACTGAGGTATGCTATTTTTGTTTGATGCATGTATTATTTATTAGACCAAAGATTGAACAAGTTAAATTAATTAAATTTGGTAATGTGCGGGTAAGGTACACGCGGGGCATATCGATGTCGAGACGAGCGGAGGTGTACCTCGAGTCGCGTGTCGACGTGGGACTGAAGTAGCGGCATATGGGGTAAGCTGAATTATTTTGGACTAATGTTGAATTTATGTTGGTTTAATAATTGGCTAATGTGGTCACATTAAATGTAAACATTAATGAGACTATAGTTAGTGAAAAATTAAAATGGCCACATGATGTGTCTCGAGACGCGCATTGACAAATCAAGAGGTCAATGAAGTTAACTTGATAGTCATTTGTGCATGACTTGGTTAATAATTGAGTGAAGGTGGTCCCTTAGACATGCCTCGAGATACGTGTGCACAAAGGGATGTTTGGCCATGGTTCAATCTTTATCCAATACATAAACCTCTCACTCACTCACTCATTCACAACGTTTGGCAAGGAAGGAGGAAAGAAAGAAGAGAGATTGCTGGGGTGTTGGAGCAAAGAGAAGAGTAACCAGTGAGGGTGGAGAAGTAGTGGTGATCACACTTGCAAGAACATCAAGCTAGGTACCTCTTCACCTCCATTAACATCATTTGAATAATTTGGTCATTTCCAATTTTTGAATTTGATGTTGTTGTTGTTGATTTTGGGTGAGTTAATGTTGGGTTTAGAGTTTAATTGTACATCTCATTTGTGTGCATTGAAGTTGAAGAAGAAGAAAAGAAAAAGAAAAAGAAAAAAAAAGAAAAAAAAGAAAAGAGAAACACAAAGGCGTTTATGCCTCTGTGCATTTCCTCTCTTTTTACTAGAAAGAGAGGAAGAATTAAGGGGGAGCCTTGGAATTTGGACCCAGCTCGGGCCGTGCAGATGCTGAACAAGGCCGGTTTAGCCGGCCCGGTTCAGGAAAAAGGGAAGGGGCCCAAAAGGGCCCAAAATTAAAAAAATAGGAAAAGAATTTAATAAATAACAAAAAATCAAATAAAAATCAGGAAAATTCAGGAAAATTCAGGAAAAACTGGAAAACATTAGAAAAGGTTGAGGAAATTGGAAAAAACACTTATTGACGTTATCGAAAGTGTTGACCAACAAATATTTCCTCGAAAAGTGTGCCACCACTAAGATTTTCCTAATTTGACAATTTTGGGTTTTAAAAATCTAAAATATCTCAAATAGGCTCTAACACAATATAAATTTGCACATATGATTATCAGGGGCATAGTTTACTAGTGTCAGGTATTGGGTACGGATTTGGAGGCGTGTCAGAGCCGATTTAAGTGCGTATTAGCTTGGATACAAGTAAGTAAACCAGCTAGAAAATTTTACAGTTATTTCTTGAGCTTTAAATTTGTTGTTATTGCTTTGTTCATCGTTTCTTTTAAAATTTCTATTGGTTGAGTGGTCCATTGGCAAGTGAGTCATGGTTATTATTTATCTGTGATATGAGCTCTTATCTGGACACCGCTGACATCTTCCAATTGAGTGTATGTTGGGGGCACTTATCCGGGTCTGTGGATATCACATAGTCAGTTGGGCTTTTGCCACAACTCAACGACCTTTTGGACTCCTTGCTATTCGATTTTCGTATTCAGGACCCTCACTTATCAATTAATTTATTTACAGTATTTTATATTAATGTGTTCTCTATTCATTTCTTTCTATCTACATGAATTATACTGATTTATTTATTTCGAAATGCTGTATATATGTCCTACTTGGCGTTACTTACCTGAGCTCGTCATTCTTGTGTTTGATTTGAGTGCGAGATCTGATCCGGGAAGGGAAGGCTCCACAGCTAGGAGATATCATTTGAGGATACCGGAGTAGTCATTTCCACTTGTCTGATATAGGTGATTTTTTATATTATTAGATATACTTGTTTTGAAACACTGGGAGTTGGGTTTTTGAGAGATTTCGGGCATGTATATCTTGCGTTTACTCTCCTCTGAATGTTGATTGATGATGATATACATATTCGGGGTTTCCACACTCTAGGTTGTCTTAACTTGTGTCTTTAAGGTTTTTCATTTAGTTTGAGGTTTAATTGCTTCCGCTATAACTATGATAACTCACTAATTGATTAAGTCAACTTTAATTGCTTGATAAATGGTAAATGGTAAAGGAAGGCTGACTAGGCTTGCGTGACTCAGCGAGACGGGCTCGGGGGTCCACGTAAGTCTAGGCCGGGCGGGGCCCAGTTTAGGATTATGGAACTGGGGCCGTCAGAAGTATGATCTAAATAGTGATTCAAAGTAACTAACGCAGTCTAAAAGTCATGCAGATAGAAAGAAAGCCGTAAGGAATGCATGATAATAAAACTGTAAAAAATGAAAGTACAACGAGAAATGAGTGTCAAAAGAAATAATAGAGAGGTGCCTAAGTAGTCCAAGACCACCGAGTGCGGGTGCCAGAGGGTTGGGGTCATAGAGTCGCAGCAACGCCAAGCAGACGCGTGTTTTAGGGCGCGACAACTCCTGCTATACCTAGAACGTTGTGAATAAGGGATATCAACGGTGCCCCGGATAAAACACATCTCATTCTGACCAAATTCTCTAGTGACTCGAGGTCGTGGCCCCGGTTGCAAGCCGGCAACCGCTCCATTAGAGACACTCTCATAACTCACTTGGCCCTCAGACACTCATAGTAGGGTGGGAATTCCAAGAAAATGACACAGTACAATATCAATAAACTATAAGCTCAAATGAACTACTGTGCATTTCTTAGCTAGTTTGACTTACCTCAGATCCATGCTATCATGCCCTCGCGGCTATGACAGGATCCCAAAACTAGCACCCGATACCCAACACTGGTCTCATAGGCTCCTAGTATCAATTTACATCAAATAGGTATGTTTTAGCCTATTTAATAAAATTTAATGAATTCAAGCTGGATGGAAGAAATGGTGGAGTGCAGCAGGGGTGATTTGTGATCGAAATGTTCCTACTAAGTTAAAAGGAAAATTTTATAGGACCGCAATTAGGCCAGCTATGCTATATGGAAGTGAATGTTGGGCGGTAAAGCAACAACAATTACATAAAATGAACGTAGCAAAAATGAGGATGCTTAGGTGGATGTGTGGTAAAAATCGTAAAGATAGAATATGAAATATATAAATTCAAAGACAAGTAGGAGTAGCACCAATTGATACAAAGATTAGGGAATGGCAGTTGCGATGGTTTGGTCACCTGCAAAGACAACCTACAAATGCCCCAACTAGAAAACTTGACTCAATAGAAACTGTAGAAATTCGACGACGTAGGGGCAGACCAAAGTTAACATGGGATGCATTAATTAGGAGGGATTTAAATGGTTTGAAAAGCTCACCATCAATTGCACTTAATCGAGCACAATGGAAAATTTGATCCATGTAATGGCCCGATTAATTCGGGATTGAGGCTATGTTGTTGTTGTTGTTGTTGTTGTTGTTGTTGTTGTTGTTGTTGTTGTTGTTGTTGTAAATTGTTCAAAATATTAAAATCGTAGCGATGACACACTTTTTAGGGGATCTTTTCGGTGTAAAAATCCCCGAAAACCCCAAAGCCAACTTACCTATAATTTCCTCAATTTTTCTACTTTTCCCAATTTTTTTTCTAAATTTCTTGAGTTTCTTTTTCGATTTTTTATGACTTTCTGTTATTTATTTCATTTTTATTTTTTTTAAAAATGGATTTGGTTTGCAGGTCTGGGTCCGGTTCACCCTGGTTCGGTCGAGCCCCTTAGGTGGTCCAGCCCAACTGGGCTGGGCCTGGGGGTATTTCCCTCCTCAACATCTACCATCACCATAAAAAACTAACAAATATAATCATAACAAAAAATAGATTAAAACCTAAAATTTGTTTACAACTCAAAGTTTTACACCACCATGAGTTGATGTCATCTATTTAACCTCCAAAAGCCTTAAATCCATGCACATTAGTTATAAAAATTGAAGATATGTAGAGGTTGAAGAGGAGAATGACTTACGTAGGGGGTTTTCTTTCTCTTATTCTCCTTCTCTTTTTCAAAACAAAAACACAAACTCCTAATGTTCTACACTCATCGATTCTCTCTCCCTTATCTAATTTCACTTTTCACACTCACTTATCACACTCACTCCATCAACAAGTGACACATGTCCAATTTAGGAATTGTCTATTTTGCCCTTAACAATTAATTAGTTCATTTACTCAAATCATTGAATAAAATTTTAAACCTTAGGCACCTTTTTTATCAAACTATAGCACCATACCCATAAACGCACACATCTTGAGAAGTTACCTCACTCGTAACCTGGCGATTGAGATAAAATAATTAAATTTCATGCATTTTTTAGATAGGTAATACACAAATCACTGAAAAAAAATACCTCGGTGTCGACTCCCGAGGGTGGACCGAGTGTGCCACATCACGACAGGTCCAGGTTATAGTCCGAAAATGCCACGTGGCACGGGTTAAAGTTTTAGGGTCGTTACAGTCTTTCCAACTAATAAGAATTTCGTCATCGAAATTAAAATAACCTGAGGTAAGACTTACCGGAATCAAAATATGTATGGAAAGTGTTCACGCATATAGGACTCTAGTTCCCAAGTCAGCTCCTCCCGTTGATGTTACCATTTGGCAATGACTGATGCAATGTCCTTATTCCTCAGTCTCTTCACCTGACGGTCCAATATCTGAATACGATGCTCCTCGTATCTGATGTCCTCTCTTATATCTATCTGACTCAAATCCACCATTAGTCGTACGTCTCCTCTCGACCTATCCTGCCGAAGCATCGAAATATGAAATACGAGGTGGATCATAGCTAACTAAGGTGGTAACTCTAACTCATATGTAACCTTACTGACTCTCCTCATGACCTTGAAAGGAACAATGAATCCTGGCGCGAGCTTTCCTCTAATTTCAAATCTCTTACGACCCTTCAAAGGCGAGACCTTTAAATACATAAAGGCTCCCTCATCATACTCTAACTCACCATGGTACTTGTCGTAATATATATTTTGTCTCTCCTATGCACTTTCCAGACATAGTCTGATCTGTTGTATCTTCTCTGTATGATCCACCATAATTTCTGGCCCAATGACAGCCACATCCTCGGGCTTTGCCCAACACAATGGAGATCTGCATGGCCTGTCATAGAGTGCCTCAAACGGTGTCATCCCAATACTAGTCCGATAAATATTATTATAAGCAAACTCTCACAAATGAAGATACACCTTCCAAGAACCACCATACTCCAACACACACACATACGAAACATATCCTATCACACCTAAATTAACCGCTCCGACTGTCCATCTGTCTGTGGGTGATAAGTTGTACTCAAATCTAATCTAGTGCCAAACAGTGCTTACATGCTCTGCTAAATCTGCAATGTGAACTATGATCCTCTATCTGATACGATGGATAATGGAACTCTGTGTAACCTAACAATCTCTAGTTCGTAAAAATCAGCTAACTTATCCACCTTGTGTGGTGTCAACACTGGTAAGGAGTGCGCAGACTTAGTCAACCTATCTACAATCACCCAAATGCTATTATGGCCGCGCTGAGATCAGGGTAATCCACTGATAAAATCTATGACAATATGCTCCCACTTCCATTGAGGAAAGGGAAATGGCTGTAATAATCCTCCGAGTCTCCCATGCTCAGCCTTAACTCGCTGGCATATCTCACACGCTTGAACGTTATCACTAACATCGATCTTCATCCCCGACCACCAGAATAGATGATGCATATCCACATACATCATGGTTCAACCCGGATGAACCATAAAATGTGAGCGGTGAACTTCCTGAAGTATCTCGTTGCGAATCAAAATTACCGATGGAACCCACAATCTCCCTTTAAATCTCAAGCACGAGTTTGTCGACTGACTCCACTCCGGGTGATCAAGACTCTTAACTAACTCGCTTAACTTCTGATATTGCTCATCTGCCTGCTGACCCTCAAGTACACTATGTATAGAAACTGTTTAAATCCCCATCTGCCCACAAATCAACACTCTAGTAGTGGTCGGTATATCAACTGAATTAATCAACTCGACTGCCTTGAGTAACCCATATTCGTGTATCATGTGGCAAGTCACTATCTGTATGTCTGCTCCTCTCTGGTAATGCATCTGCTTCAACATTGGCCTTCCCTAAATGATAATCTAAAGAGAAATCATAATCCTTGAGGAACTCTAACCAACGCCTCTGTCTCATATTCAACTCATTTTGAGTGAAGAGGTACTTCAAACTCTTAGGGTCAGTAAATAGTGTGAATCTCTCTCCGTAGAGGTAATGACGCCAAATCTTCAATGCAAAAACCACTGCTGCTAACTCTAAGTCATGAGTAAGGTAATTTTTCTCATGAATATTCTCACTATACCATCTTGTATCAAAACATAACTCAAACTGACCTTAGAAGCATCGGTGTTCACCTCAAAACCCTTTCCCGACTCTGGTAATACCAATAATGGTGTGGTAGTTAATCGTTCATTCAGAGTTTGGAAAGCCTACTTACGACTTTCATTCCACTAAAATTTGACTTCCTTATTCATTAACTGTGTCATTGGCGCGTCAATCTTGGAAAAATCCTGAGCAAACCGTCTGTAGTAGCCCGCCAATCCTTAAAAACTGCGAATGTCTGTCATTGATGTTGGTGTAGGCCAATCGATCACTGCTATGATCTTAGCGGGGTCCACGGACACTCCGTTGGCTTCGATAATATGCTCAAGAAACTCGACCTCTGTGAGCCAAAAATTCGTTCTTACTGAATTCAACATACAATCTCTGCTCCCTCCAAGTCTGTAGGACTGTCAGAGGTGTCCCTCGTGATCCTTACGAGTCCTAGAATAGATGAGAAATTCGTTGATGAACACTATCACGAATCTATCCAAATACTCACTCAATACTGAATGCATAAGATCCATGAACATCGTCGGGGCATTCGTCAGCCCAAAAGGCATGACGGTAAATTGGTAGTGCCCATATCTCGTACGGGAAGCAGTCTCCTCCCTATCCTCATCTCGAATCCTCAGATGATGGTATCCTAATCTCAAATCAATCTTCAAGAACCACTGTGCCCCTATCAGCTGATCGAACAAGTCATCAATACGTGGGAGTGGATACTCGTTTTTCACTATGACTTTGTTAAGTTGACGTAGTCAATGCAAATTCTCCAACTACCATATTTCTTCTTGACACATATTACTGGCGTGCCCCAAGGTGACATGCTAGGACATATGAATCCCAACTCCAGCAACTCATTTAGCTAGGTCCTCAGCTCCTCTAGCTCCTTAGGTGCCATCCTATATGGCGGAATCGATATAAGTTTAGTTCCTGGGACCAAGTCTATGATGAAATCGATATTTCTAACTGGTGGTAATCCTATTAAATATATAGGAAAAACATCCAAAAATTCGCATCAAATAGGCACCTCATCCATCCTAGTCTCCACTCTATCTTCCATACTCAAAATACTAGCAAAAGTCTCGAAATCTGAACTCGTGGCCACTCTAGCTCGGGTGATCGGTAATGTGGTCGAAGTTCCCTGAAAACTAAACTCTACTCAGTTTGGAAGTCAAAACGTAACCACCTTACTGAAACACTCAATCTGTGCGTGGTACGCGGCTAACCAATCCATGCCTAGTAAGTCATCAAACTCTAGGAACTCCAATACCATCAAGTCCGCGGGCATCTCCTGACCCTCTATCTCGACTGGGCAGTTAACACATAATAGGTTCGTGTATATCTTTTCCCTAGCAGCCGTGCTGAGGATCAAGGGTCGCTCTAGTCTAATAGGTCTCAATCCTAACTCATCAACCATGCGACTCGAAATAAAAGATACAGTAAACCCCGAATCAATCATAATATGCATAAATCTCATTCATTCTCAGAGGCATAGCTGACACAGACGCCAACCAGACACACTATTTCATGGAGGACCTGTTGAGGGACATCGGAGGCACCGTGGTGACTACTAAGCCAGGGAGTTTATAAGCGACATATGAGAGGAGCCTGGCAAGAGAGACATGCCTGAGCACACACCCCGATGAGATCATCCTAACACCGACACCATCGTAGTTAGATTATAGGTAATATGGTGACAGGAGGAGGAATAGACACTGACCGTTCAGGCCGAGAGATGCCATGGCAAAGAGTATAGGATTTGTGGTGCCACCATCCCATCTAGCGCACATTGCGCCAATACCGTCTACTTCAGTACATAGTTATGCCAGTAGACCACAGTAGCCATAACAGTTAGGGCCGCTACAATAGTATCAGCAGATCGAGGGTAGAGGCAGAGGCGGTGGTCAAATACAGAGATATGACAAGAGAAAGGGACAGAGATATGACCAAGGACAGGGACAAAGATCTAGTTAGGCGTAGGCTAACCAATCCATGCCTAATAGGGCATCAAACTCTAGGAACTCCAACACCCTCAAGTCTGCAGGCATCTCCTGACCCTCTGTCTCAACTGGGTAGTCAATACATAATAGGTTCGAGTATATCTTTTCCCCAACAGCCGTGCTGAGGATCAAGGGTAGCTCTAGCCTAATAGGTCTTAATCCTAACTCATCAACCATACGACCCGAAATAAAAAAATACAGTATACCAGAATAAATCATAGTATGCATAAATCGACTGTAAATATCAATCATACCCTCGATAAGGTTACGGGTGGCAGCTGGATCAGGTGCATCAATGTCATGAACCTGCTCTCCGCGTTGTTGTGGCTGAGCGCTGCCTAATTGTGGACAAGTACTGGTGAAGTGCCTTGTTTGTCCACACTCAAAGCATGCACGATGTAGTCCCTGCCCTGGTGGAACCTGCCGTCCATGTCCATGCGTCTAACTAGACTTTTGTCCCTGTCTGTGGTCATATCTTTGTCTCTGTCTCTTGTCATATCTCTGTCCCTGGCCCCGTCTATACCTCTACCCCTGACCACCGCCTCTGCCTCTACCCTCGGTCCACTGATACTGCTGTGGCAGCCCTGACTGTTCTGGTTGCAATGATGTAATGGCGTAACTTTATGCCGAAGCAAACGGTACTAGCACAATGTGTGCTAGATGGGATGGTGGCGCAATAGATCTTATACTCTGCGCCCTGACATCTTTCAACTAGAACGGTCGGTGTCTCTTCCTCTTCCTTTCACCACATGACCTATAATCTGACTATGATGGTTCCGGTGCTAGGATGATCTCATCGAGGTGTATGCTCAGGTTTGTCTCACTGGTCAAGCTCCTCTCATATGCCGCCTGTAAACTCCCTGGCTCAGTAGTCACCACGGTGCCTCCGATGTCCCTCAACAGACATTTCATTAAATAGTGTGCCTGGTCGACGTCTGTGTTAACTAAACTCCTTAGCTCAGAAACTCAAACCTCTTCAACTTCAGGACCGAAGGCGAGAAATACTTCTGGTTAAACCGCCTCTTAAATTTTGCCCAATCCATACGCTTACCCTTGGTAGCCACCATGCTGCGCCACCATGCATCGACCTCTCCAAATATCAGCCCTGATGATATATTTAGTCTCGTGTGCTCCGGTGTGGCTAGGATATTGTGTGTATTCTCCTGGCTCTTCACAAATCTCTATGTCGTCTCGATATTTGTGCCCCTATAAAACTCAGCTAGTCTATGTCTCTGAAACTCTCGTGACTGTCTTGCCTCAGCTGTCGCCCTAGTACTAGTATCTCTAAGCATAGTCGGTGTAGTCTCTACCGGAGTAGGGGTGTAAGTAGTACTATCTATGTCTATATCGACACTATCTCAGATATCACGGCTCTTGCCGATACAATGGGAGCCGCTGGAGTGGCCTGTATGGTAGGGACACTCCCATCCTGAATAGTGGGCACTGTCGACGAAGACGGTGATGGTGCAGCTGGGATTTGTGCCTTGAGAATCCTCAAGATCTCATATAGTCGCTGATCCTAGGATGTGACCCTCTGCATCAAGGACTGTACCTCCTATATACTCGCAAATCGAGGACCTGCAACCTCACTATCATCAATTTGTCATCGTGATTTGCAATAGCAAGCGAGTCCTAATCACCGTATAGTTACTGGTATAATATAGTTCAATATAATAATTATCATATATAGGATCCAAGTTTTAATTTTCCCAACTCTCATCACTTCCAACTAAGACTCTAAGTCAAGATCATAGGGCTCCACTCTAAGTTCCAACCGTGTCCTAACTCTATTCTTAATTTGTGTCTTATACTGATAGTGGATTAATCAAGAGTTAGGCGTAAAACCTTAGGCTCTAATACCAACTGTGACGGTCCCAGTTTTCCACGAATTGAGCCGCAGCCGGCCTAAGCCCACGTGGACCCCCGAGTCAGCCTGACAAGAACAATGTAGGCCTAGTCAGCCTTTTGATCCATCCATATAAGTAAATTCATAATTTTACGTCGGGTTATTAGTATTTTACAAGTTTCACAAGTTAGCGGAAGCAATTAATATGTTAAATAACTTAACAATAAAGTAAAAGAGTAGAACATCCTAAATGTGGAACCCTATAAACATGTATATTAATATATATCTGGTGTCAAATATAATATCTAAGCAAAATGATATACAAGTCATGTGTATCTCTTAACTTAAACAAGTATCCCAAGTATGATAAACAACATATATAAGTATACTAAAAAATCGAAAAACCTGTAAAAGTGAGTGGAGGAGGGCTGCTCTGATATCCTCAAAGTAGATCGCCAAGTATGGGCGCCTTGCCCTTGCTCGACTGCGGATCTGCACTAAGTCAAATACAAGAATGTCGAGTCCAGTAAGTAAAGCCCAGTATGAACTAAACATTAATTCAAAGTAACTAACGCAGTCTAAAAGTCATGCGAATAGAAATAAAGCTGTATGGAATGCATGATAATAAGACTGTAAAAACGAAAGTACAACGAGAAATGAGTATCAAAAGTTACAATAGAGAGGTACCCAAGTAGTCCAAGACCACCGAGTGTAGGTGCCACAAGGTCAGGGTCATAGAGTCGCGACAAAGCCAAGCAGACTCGGGTTCTAGGATGCGGCAGCGCCTGCTGCACCTAGACCGCCGTGAATGAGGGATATCAATAGTACCCCGGATAAAACACATCTCATTCCAATTAAATACTCAAGTGACTCGAGATCATGGCCCCGGTTGCAAGCCGACGACCGCTCCATCAGAGACACTCTCATAACTCATTTGGTTTTCGGACACTCATAGTAGGATAAGAATTTCAACAAAAGGACATAGTACAATATCAATAAACTATAAGCTCAAATGAACTACTATGCATTTCCTAGCTGGTTTTACTTACCTCGGATCCACGCTATCACGCCCTCGCGGTTCTGACACGATCCTAAAATTGATACCCAGTATCCGACACTGGTCTCATAGCTTTTGGTATCAATTTACATTAAATTAGGTGTGTTTGAGTCTATTTAATAAATTTTAGATTTTTAAATTCTTTAATTGTTCAAAATATTAAAATCGTAGCGATGACACGCTTTTTGGGGGATATTTTCAGTGTAAAAATCCCCAGAAACCTTTCCTCAAATATTTTTCTATTTTTCCCAATTTTTTTTTTCTGAGTTTTCTTGAAATTTTTTCGATTTTTTGTTATTTATTTCATTTTTATTTTTTATTTTTGAAAAATGGGTTTAGGTTATTGGATCGAGTCTGGTTTAGCCCGGTTCGGTTGAATCGATTCGGTCCATCCCCCTGGGTGGTCCGACCTAATTGGGCTGGGCCTAGGGGTGGCCTAGCCTAATTATTAGCTGCGGGCTGCACTTGCTGCACAACATGCATGCAGTCTGTGATGCCTCCCAGCACAAATTGGAATGACGAACAGAGCAACGTCATTCTTTCCCTTTTTTCCTCTTATTTCTTTCTTTCCCTCTTCAACATCTACCATCATCATAAAAAAACTAAAAATTATAATCATAACAAAAAATAGATTAAAACATAAAATTTGTTCCCAACATAAAGTTTTACACCACCTTGAGTTCATATCATCTATTTAACCTCCAAATGCCCTAAATCCATACACATTAGTTATCAAAAATTGAAGAAATATAGAGGTTGAATAGGAGAATGACTTACCTAGGTGGTTTTCTTTCTCTTGTTCTTCTTCTCTTCTTCAAAACAAAAATACAAACTCCTAATGTTCTACATTCATCGATTCTCTATCTCCTTTATCCAATTTCACTTTCCACACTCACTTATCACATTCACTCCATCAACAAGAGACACATGTCCAATTTAGGAATTGTCTATTTTGCCCTCAATAATTAATTAATTCATTTACTCACATCATTGAATACAATTTTAAACCTTAGGCACCTTTTTTTTTATCAAATTATAGCCCCATACCTATAAACGCACACATATCGAGCAGTTACCTCACTCGTAACCCGGCAATCGAAATAAAATAATTAAATTGCGTGCATTGTTTAGATAGATAATACATAAATCACCGAAAAATAAAATACCTCGGTGTCGACTTTCGAGGGTCAACCGAGTGTGTCACGTCACGAAAGGTCCAGGTCAGAGTCCTGAAATGCCACGTGGCACAGATTAAAATTTTAGGGTCGTTACAATGATATTTCGCTTAATAATAGTGATCTCAGTATGCTTTATGAGATCAAAGAGTTTTTCATTCATAACTCTGAAACGAATGATATACCACACCGAATTTTAGTTTTGCTATTGGCGTGTAACCTTTGCATAGACCATTAGTGAGGTGCAAAGATTTTATAATATTTATAATAGACAAAATATTACATGCTCACTTATAAAAAGTCTAATAACTTTAAAGTTGATGGTTATTCAGACACATACTTTGATGAGTGTCTTGACACTATAAAGTCTACTTTTGAGTATATTTTTCTTTTACAAATTAATAGAGAAGTCTCTAAAGAGTATTAAGCAGACAATTATGACTACTACTATGAAAGCTGAGATTGTAGTTTATAGCAACAAATAAAGGATTATGCTTAATGAACTTCATTTATGGGTTTGGTCCTATTAACTCAATTTACGATAACGATTCAATATGACAATTCTGTAGTTGTATTTTTCTCCAAAAATGATCGTTTTTCAACTGGTATAAAGTGTATAGTAATAAAGTACTTTGCGGTTAAAGAAGAAGTTCAAAAAAATGTCAATTAAACATTTAGCACGGATTTTACTGATGCAAATCCCTTAACAAAAGAATTACCACCACAAGCATTAAAACATGTCGACATAATGAGCTTTGGTTGTAATTCCTAATGATTTTTAATTTGGGATTTGATTATGTTTATGTTTATTTTGTGAGATCTAATTTACCGTGCTAATTCTACTAATTAATGTACGAGCACACTTATAATTAATGATGATTGTAAATAAATTTAGTCTTTGATACAAACATTATGTTTTATGAATAATTTAAAATCAATTAGTAACGCTCGTGGTACATGGACCAGAATATGTCATATTTTGATGTATAATCGCTATGACTCGCATTGCAATTTTATTTTATAATGATTTAAAGATACCAAACATATATGCGCGCTGAAATAAAATTTATGTGATGTTTGGTTATGTGGTTCAAATGGAAGAACCATTAAGCTATATGTGACATACATATTGAAATAAAGTATGAGATAAGTTGGACAATGTAAGACCATTATGTGTCTCAAACTTATGTCTTAAATTATGTAATATATGAATTACCTAAAGACTCTTGAGCTTCAATTACCGTTACCAATTTGATGGAAATTAGTATTAATGTGGGAAGCTTAAAGGTTCTCCCTCAAATCTATAAAAGAGCATTTGTACCATCAAACAAGGGGTCGAATATGTTGAGGCACATGAGGGCGATATGATATTTGGGTTTTACGAGTCTATCTAATCGCTTCCGCATGTAATTCTCTATTTGATCTAATTCTTATGTTTAAGAATGTTTACATCTTGTTAGTGAAAAGTCCATTCTACCCCTCATTAAATGTTCCCAATTCACTCTTTATCACCACAAACGCACAAATCACAAAACTAGGTTATCACTTATCACGTGGTCTCAAATAACAAGTCCTTCGAATCGACAACTACACAGATAGAAACTCAAGGACACAAGTGTTGAAACATTAGGTTTAGAAATCCTACCGTTTCGATCGAATGACAACATGCTCTCTCGGAGTTCGATTCGGAAACCAAGATTGAAGCGCGCAAGATTTTCTGATTCGGACTTGGCTGAATCGCGATTTTGACTTAGCTAGAGAAGGAAAATATGAGTCTTGGAAGCCCTAGAAGTAGAGAGCGGACTCACTCGCTCTCACCATTGAAGTTCTGGTATTTGGAAACGTGGTGGGTGATTTGGTAGTTGAAAAATAAAGATGGGTATTTAAGACTTTTCACCAACTTTTTGTTTTTTAAAGACTATAATACCAAGAAATGGGTACTTAAACTAAATACCTTTAAATAAAACACCTATCTATCCCTAAGCCATGACTTAGGTAAGTCAATCCATATACCTTACATGTAACTCCAACCAAATAGGGAGTGCTCATATGTTAAGTTACTAAGATGGCTAGCAGTTGTGCGACAAATGAGCCCTCTAAACAAATATTGAATGGTCACATAAATAGTGGGTCGATTATGAGATTAGTACGTCCAATTTGCATCATAGAGCTTGGTCAAAGTCGTTAGTAGACATTTTGTTTACAGTTTTCACTAAACTTAATTGATGAACTTAATATAAATCTTATTTTGAAGTTAGGTGTTTTTTCTTATTTATTTTGCATGTAGTTTATGGTATATTTATTGAAAAATATATAATACCTCTTTTTCAAAATGAGCTTGCTCCTTTTGATAATGGGTTGTTCATTGTTTTTTAATTCCAAACATTTAACTTCTTTTAAAAAGAAAAAAAATACTAAAATGACATCAGGTATGTCACACTAAAATATATTGACTCATAAAAGTTGTTCATGGGGCTTCGAGCCATGTGTCTAATGTGCTTACAATTCGAGGTGTGCATTGACATCACAAAGTCCCACGTGAATTAAAACTGGCGAAGCTTGCACGACAAGTAAAAGTAAGGTGGGTACTTAGAAATCACTGCCTTCGATATTGATCTCCGATTTTAGGCATTTGTCTCGATGCTAATCGAACAATTCGTTTTCGTGATACTCATTAGATGTATTGGAGCCTAGCTCTACAAAAAATCATTCGACCTGTAAATAAGTGGGCGCCCTTCCATATTTCCATTGCTCCCTCAAAGGTCGAACAAGATGTTCTCTTCTTCTCTTCTACAGTTTGGTTGCCCTTCCATTCTTTCTCCTACTCAAAGATCGACGAAGGTGCGCTATTCTTCTCTTCACATGCGCTCTTCCATTCAAAGAATATCGAGGATGCGCTGCTCTCCTTCTCTTCTTAAACTCGGCAACCTCGCTTGGTCAAACCATGCCAATGGCTCCTCCAATTTTGTGTTCTCTCCCTACTCCTTCGACGCTGCTCTCAGTCTTTTAACAGCTGGGGCTACCGGGGAAACACGAGACTAGCTCTTGTCGTTCCTAAACCACAACAATATCACCGAACTCAATACATCTGCATCTCAACTTCACAATTTGTTCCAAACAAAAGCGAAAAACAGCGATATCACGCTGTGTTCTGCTAATGGGGTTTGGATTGACAAGAGCTTTTCGCTCAGGGGCTCCTTCAAACACATTGCCAACTCTTTTTACGAAGCGAAGGCTGAGGAAGTTGATTTCGAAACCAAGGTATGTAGTGCGATTAGGTCAATTAGAAAACAAGAGCCCGGCCGGCGGCCTCAATGAAATTGATGTGATGATTAAGTTATTGACATGGACTTCATGATTAAAGGACCATATAGGTCTCGGAGTGTTTTTCCACACATGGCTTGGATCGAGTAGTCCAAACCAACATATAATAAGACCCATAAGAAAAGGTCTCAGCTTGACTAACTTCATGTTTACGTTCTACAAATCCATAATAATAAATGCTTATATCAAAATCTTGAACTCGTCATCTCTACCATTAAGTGGTAGAGTGGTAGCTCAAATTTGGTATATGCTTATACATACATGAAGTTGAGGTTCGAATCTCCGTGGAAGTTTGAAGGGTAAAAGTTGGTTTTTATTGAAAAAAAAAAAATCTTAGAACTCGTATAGTTAACATGACATTAACTAATTATTTTATGAACTTGTGATTTGTTTTACAATTTCAAGAATTCTTTTCTTTCGTCATATTCATAACATCTTCTCTTGGAACACTGACACTTTTTTTTCCATAATTTGTATGAAGGCTAATGAAGTGAGGGAACAGATAAGGAGAAAACAAATGGGCTCATAAACAATCTCCTTCCTAAAGGTGCCGTCGACAATGAAACCGCACTTGTGCTTGCGAATTCCCTCTACTTCAAAGGGTCATGGACCAACAAGTTTGACAAGTCCAAGACTAAACTCACTGAATTTCATCTCCTTGACGGAAGCTCTATCCAGGGTTTTGCCTGTACCACACCGTCCCCACCTACAGACTTTGTGGCTGATCACCTTTCATGTTCATGATCAAGGATGGTGTAAGTGGAGCAGTCCTGTTCATGGGTTGGATTCTTAATCCACATCTGGAGAGTAATTAGCTTCATCAACTGAATCCCTTTTTTGCTATGAGTTCATTGTGATAAGCACAACTTCTTGAGTTTTATGTGTTTTTTGCACTCTTACTAGTTTTTTATATACAGAAAAAAGAAAGAAGAAACCATAATGAATGTTGGATTATTGAATTGATATACAAGTTCCTCATTTGATGTCTACTGCACCTCAAATCATCAGTACAACATACATTGCAAAAGCACACCTAGCAACACAGATCAAGGGCTTGCATATGTTTGATCACCAATTAATTAAGGTTGATATTCCAGTTATTTTTTTACTTTATATGCTTTGCAAAACTTTTAGAGATTATAATGTAATTAATTTAAGCTATTCTTTTACAACAACACAGAAATACATAGATTTCCCATTTAATCTTGAGTGCTTTGGTTGGAGCCCAGTGCATACCAAGGAACGAAAATTATGAATGTTATTACAAACTTAAACTATGAAGACAAAAGGCAATAAATCTAATGGTAACTTGAACTGCATTTTTGGCTGCAAGCGATCTAAATATAGCAGCTTCAGTAGAAGAAGACAATCCACCACTAGACAAATCCGAGAGAGCTCTGAATGCAATGAAGGAAGTTTTATGTTGGTGACAGACCAAAGCCAATACCAAAGCACTTTCCATGTCGATTGGTGTTATGCTGAACTTCGAATACAGGAAAGATTTGTAAGGTGCACTATCAACTAACACACGTGCACTGCAACCCTTCTCTACTATGACCACCATTGTCACTGGCTTCCTTGGCAAAAAATTGAAAAATTAACACACCTCTCCAACTCCAAACCCTGAAGTACAAAGCAAATTAATGTTATTCTATATCGACCGGTGCTGCATTGAACTTCGAGTGCAAGGAAGATATGTAAGCTGTGTTATGGACCAACACTAGCAAACTAGTTGAAGAGCGCGCGCACACCCCTCTCCAACTCCATTAGAGGAAAGATGTTCCTACTAAAAAACATAGAGGAAAGATAATGAGATTAATTAACTTGAAAATAACACTATGCATGAGAAAGTACATTCTTAGTGCACCTACTGTTTGAATGGGTCTACGCTCTCACACCTTTGTTCTTAACCATGGTGACAGAAAATCTTAATTTTGTTCTGTTTTGTTTTGTTTTGTTTTGTTTTTTTTTTTTTTTTTTTTTCATGCGATGATGATTGTATTATATGTATCTAATGGTCAGTTATATTGTTCATCCAATGCATGACAAATGTATTTAAGAGTATACTAGCATTACATCCATAACATTTTTTACCTTTAGATTGACATATATGAAACCATTGGAAACACCATCAAAACTGCACAAAGACATTTTTTTTTTCCCGATCGGTACAAAAATGTATATACATTGTGGGTCCTTGAACCTTTTTTAGTTACCTCTATATTGTCTATACATTGTTCATAAGGTATTTCAAGAAATTACAACCCTATACGGCGAGACAAACATTGTTTCCACAAATAATATCATATGCAGTGTAATATTCTCTACGCAAAGATTAGAAAGTTACATCCATCAATATAAAAATGGTAAATATTTTGAGGTTAAACAAAGCTTTTTTTTCTTACCTTAATTTTATGACACAGTGGTTATGTCGGCTTGTAACCCCTGTACAAATCGCCTCGAATTTCAGCTAAACAATGCTACATTTTATTTTATTTTTTTGGTAAGAAAGAAATCAACTTATCTTGCCCCTTTAGGAACTCAAACCCCCCACCTTCTTACAACAATACCGCAAATCAAACTATTGGCCACCCATTTAGTTGGTTGTTAAACAATGCTACATCAGTGTGAATTTTCTGAAGCCATGTCTAAAATAGCACCGTTCATTGTTTGCAACATTTCTTCCTCTTTTTTTTTTTTTTTTTTTTTCAATCATCATCTATAACACTTGGATGACAATGCAGGAGTCTCATTCCACTTCATTAGTTGGAGATTTGAAATCTCGTCGCAACAACTTCAGCAATGTATACTGGGAAATGCACACTATACGCTTGGCTTTGCCTAATCAGTACTCCAAAGCCAACTGAGCCAACCTCATAATTAACACCAAACATCAATATAGTCCAAGACGTAAATTAACAAATATAGGGGTATACAATGGTTGGGTTGATTTGGGTTTTGCCTAAAACATAAGCCAAACCAAATAGTTCGGGTCTATTTTTTTATTTTTTTTAGAACCAACATGAACTAATTGATTTTTCAAAATCAAACCAATCCAACTCTATGAATTTGGTTGGTTCCAATCCTCAGCTGGTTGATTTTATAAATTTAAGCATAAAAATTGTGAGTTTTATAAAACATAATCATAAAAATTTAGAGCACAATAATTTTTTTATTTCAAAATAAAGAAATAAACCTCTTAACACTTACTTGCATCATACACTCACAACTTCTAGTTCGCCTAAAATAATAAACCAAACAAAAATATGATCACTAGTTTGAGCCAACAAAAATATAACATTATTATCAAACTAATATTCAAGCACAATGATCAAATCAAATATGAGGTTCCTTACATTTGAAAACAAAAGTGCAAATTTCGGAAATTCTTATTATAAAAGCTAATTAAAGTTCAGAAATAAAAGAGAAAACCCATCTTTTGGTCCCTAAACTTTTAACCTTTTACACTTGTGGTCCCTCAACTTTTAAAACTACACATTTAGTCCCTCAACTTTTCATGTAATATACATTTTATCTTTCTGTTAGTTGAGCTATTAAAATTGATGATGTGGCAAACTCGACTCGTCACGTGGTGTTATGTTGTCGTTTGTTATCTGAACTGACGGCTCAAGTGAACCAAATCGGTTCTTAAAAAAACCAACTAACCATCCCAAATTAAAAACCCAATCTCTAATTAATTGTCTTTAACGAATTACGCTAGCTAGCCACATCATTATTGTGAATTATGAATTGTGACTAGCTAGCATTCTAGTCTCCTTCCTTTCTCTTCCAACAAGTATCGAGATCGAACCTCGGTTTCAATCGTCTCTCTTTGCTTTCTCTTCGTAAGGTTAGTAACAACGTTGCTAATTGTTCCTTTGCCTTTCCAATATTAATGAATCTGAGGCCTTCCAGCCATGCCAACACATCATTATTAACAAGCCAAGCATATGCCATGAAAAAAGATGGATGTGGGGGCAAACACATAAGAAGGGGGAGGGGGAGCGAACTGAGCTAATAGAGAAGAGGGGGAGGGGAAGCGAACGAGAGAAGAAAGGGGAGGGGGAGCAAATAGAGAGGACAAAGAGGAGGAGGAGAGGAGGGAACAGTAGAGGGGGATGGGGTTCAGATAAAAAACGAACATAGAAGGGGGAGGGGGAACAAACTTCATTGAAGACAAGTAATTAGGACATAGGTTTTTAATTTGGGATGATTAGTTGATTTTTTTAAGAACTGATTTGGTTCACTTGAACCGCCGGTTCAGATAACTAACGACCACGTGGCGCCACGTGGCCAGTCGAGTTTGCCACATCATCAATTTTAACATCCCAACTAATGGAAGGACTAAATTTGTGCTACTTGAAAAGTTAAGGGACCAAATGTGTAGTTTTTGAAAGGGAAAATGCTAGAGTGCAACACAATGGGCAAGCAACAACCACACCAACCTGATGTGGAGCCCCAGTCAGCATGCGCGGGCCCACTATGTCAGCAGCTCCCCATTTTCGTTCTCTTTTCGCCAAAACTCAAAATTAAATAGTCAACTCATCTGTAAAGCTCACGCTGCCTCAACCGACTGTCAGGCCGCCGTACTGTCAGGTTGTCAGTTGAATGATGACCAAAGAATTGAACGACCCACCATTTTCTCTCTTTTTCTTCCTTTCTCTCATCCCTATCTCATCTCAGCCATACAACCATTTTCAAGCTTTTCATTAAGAACCAGAGCTTCACTGAATGAAGAATCTGATCTACTTTAAGATTCTGATCTTTTGCTTACGGGACCATCTTTGGAGATTGGAAAAGCTAGATTCGAAGTACTTGGAGGTCGTGAGTGAACATATTTATTCATTTTTATTTTAAAAGGGTATGTTTGTTTGTTATGTGTTGTTGAGTACATGAGTTAATGACGGGGGTTGAGGTACATTTACTAGTGGTTTTGGGTTTGTTGCATTTAGATGTTTTTGAGATTTAGTTGGTGGTGCATTTAGGGTAAGGATGTCAAATGCATTTAGAGTTTAGGGTTGACAATGTATTTATGGATTTGAATGGCTTTACTTTTAAGTCCTTTACTAATGGTAGTTAGAAGCATTAAAAGTTGGTATAGTCGACTCTCAATGGGGCTTTATTTCTTTCATTTTGACTGTACCTTATGTAACGCAGTAATTATTCATTTACCGCAGTGACCGCTGGGGAACATTGTGGTGTGTTGTTAGGGCTTCACTCATGACTACAATAGAAACTGAGTTGAACATACAAAGGAAAATCTTTGATGTTAGGTGTAGACTCATATAGTCGACTACAGAGAAATCATTTATTTTTTGAAATATCCCCTATTTTGTAGACAACAATGTCCCATTTGGACCCATCTTATCTGGACCCATCTAATGATTTGTGCTAGACAAGTAACACTACAATTGATGGGAACAAGGTGCATGTTGAATTTATTGATGAAAACATTATCGACAATAACGATAATGTGGATATTGTTGACAATGAGGAGGATAATGTGGAGATTATTGACAATGTGGATATTGGGGATGACAATAACGAAAGTAATAATGAAGATGATTGCGATGATAGTGTCGATGATAGTGATGATGGAATTGAAGCAATTGATCTTCCAAAAGGCCCGAAGGAAAGAATAATTTTTGAAACTATTGATGATGTTAAGGTAGCATTCAAACAATATGTAAAGGCCAAAGGATTTGGGGTAAGCCTAAGATCTGCACATAAGAAGGGCAACGTAACTTGGAAGTACGTTCTTGTATGTGTTAGGCAAGGTTATGCTTAAACAATGGGCAAATATGTGAGGAACTTGCTATCAAGATATGGCTGCAAAACTCAAGTGTCTGCCCGTTTAAGCCCGAATGGAAAATGAAACATTATAAAAGCAATACTTGAGCATAACCATGATGTAATAAAAATATTTTTGCTATCAAGATATGGGCAAAACATTTAAGCTTGTCTAAGTCTCAATTCTACAGATGCAATAAAAATATTTTTGAAGTAGTTAAAAAAAAAATCATAGTCAATGATAGTGTGGGAATTCCAGTTTGCAGGTGGGATATATCAGTTGACTTTCGGGGATAAATATGTTAGGAATTGTGTAGAAGCTTCACGTAGACCGAGGCTTGGCTGTGGTGACGTGGAGGCAATATTGCAGTATTTTGCAAAAAAGTAAAATTAAAACGTGAATTTCTTTCAGGCGATGAAATTTGATGATGAAAACCACCTCTAACATGTTTTTGGGCGAATTGCAGGTCAAGATTATCTTTCAAGTACTTAGGGACGTTGTTTCATTCGATACCATGTACTTGAACAATAAGTATGATATGCCTTTTGCACCTTTTATCAGTGTGAACCACCATGGTCAATCAGTTTTAATGGGATGTGGATTACTAGCCAACGAGACAATTGATAGTAATGAATGGTTATTCAATGCTTGACACAATTGTATGGGGGTGAGACTAAGGCTTTAGTAATAGAATGTTCCTCGATAGGGGGCGCTATTGCCAAGGTATTTCCCAATGCACAACATAGACTTTGTTTATGACACATTATGTAAAAGGTGTCAAAGAAGCTTGATGGGCTTAATGATCGAGAAAGAATTACTTGGAGTCTTAAAAAATAGTCTATGAGACACTCACGATAGACGAGCTTGAGAATGCATGGAGTGTCATGATAGAGAAATACACATTCAAAGAGGCAAGTAAACATTGGTCAAAAACTCTTTATGAGATGAGAAAAAAATGGGTTCCGATATTTGTAAAGGGTATATTTTTGGCTGGGATGTCCACCACTCAGAGAAGTGAAGTGATGAACCATTTTCTTGATGGGTACGTTAATTTTAAGACCACATTGAAACAATTTTTCACTCAGTACGAGGTGGCGGTGGATAGGAAGTTTGAGAACTAAGAGGTGGCTAATTTTGAATGTTACCATATGGAACGAGATTTGATCACTAAGATTCCATACATGTAACAACTCCGTGCTATATACACAAACAATATTTTTTCAAAGTTTCAAGCAGAAATTGGGGATGTGGTGAATTGGAAGGCGATAAAGGTTGAGGAGGGGGATGACTTTTGTTACTATGATGTGCGGGACTTACGATTAAAGATGATAGAGATCAATAATGAAAAAGAGTTTATGCAGTCTTATTTCGGGATGCTACGCAAGAAGTAAACTGCATATGTCAATCGTTTGAGTTTAGAGGAACCTTTGTTGTCATGCCCTCTGTGTATTACATGAGCGTGACGTACTTCATGTCCCATCCCAGTACATCTTGAATAGATGGAGAAAGGAGTTCAAACGTTATTATGGTCGTGAAAAGGGGATAAAGGAGTTGGACTGTAATGTATCCACACTCTTAGATCGATACGACGTTATTATATCGCGATGTTCTCACATGGCTAGCTTTGGTTGCACATCAGTTAAGAAGTTCAAGCTCGTACTTGAAACAATTGAGAAGTTGGAGGACAAGCTTATTGACATGATCGATGTTGACCCTCCGTCTAAGGTGCATCCCCCAAGGTGGAAGGGACCAAGGCATCGGAGGGCACATCAGCTGGCCCAAATCAACAAATAAAAGAGCCAAAGTACTTTAAACATAAGGGTAGGCCCTGGGAAAGTAGAAAGAAGCCACCAAATGAGCCTAAACAACAGGCCACCGACAAACAAAAACCAATATAAGGTGGCAACAAGAAGCAACAACTTGCTAAGAATGACAACAACAAGAAAAAACCAGTAATTTATTTTTTAGGTTCCACACAAATACTTTATTTTTTAAGTGCATTTGAATTAAGAAAAGAAAATCATTTCGTCTAGGTGAGGAGGAGAACAAAAAAGCAAAAGGCGATGGAGGAAGTAAGTGGATGTGAGTTGGGATGTACTGGTGGCGTGGACATAGGAGACACTCCAGTTTTGATCGACACTGTAGATTAGACAGGGCCACTACTTTCTCAAGATTTCTTCATCCAAATGCAATAAATGAATGACTAAATTTATGCATGTCTTATTCAATTTCTTTGTTACAAATTCAATTTACTTGACTAAACTTATAACTTCAATTTGCTTGGCTACACTTATATGTGTCCATCCATATTTAATTTGCTACTTTTGTGTTATTTATTATCTCGTTGATATTAGATTACAAGTTTGTGTAAATTAATGGATTAAGTTGGATTTTGGCATATGATATGATATATGATAAAAATTGTATTAGTAACATATTTGTTTGCATTTTTAATGCAAGTTAAATGAGGCTTGGCAGTTGGCGGCTCTACTTGATGAGGCCACATCGTGAAACGTATGAATTAATTATAGTAGTAACCACCACCCACTTTGGCCTTGTTGCCCACTAATACCTCTATCCATCGACTCTCCCTCTTCAGTAAATCCAACCCACAGGCAGATATGGGTTTCTTGTTCCCACTTTGCAAGCTTCAGCCTCTTTTCTCTCTTACAAAACCCTAACAATAGTGGAGGTGACTCTGGTGACTAAGACTTTTCCAAAGGCTAGAGCTCCAACAGTCTCTGGCAAGGGTAATAAAAGAACAAAGGCTACAAATCTGTCACACGACAGACCTAAGAAGAAGTAAAAGGTCCTGGAGAAGGGCTCTCTGACTGATGAGGAGAAAGTTAAGCCCACTAGATCCAGTAGGACGCTGAAGGTAGCAGGGATGTCGAAAAAAGCAAAGCTTCCTCCAAACACCTACGACAACCCCCATATGATCACAGACAACGATGAAGGACAGTCCTCAGCAAAAAATAAGGTCAGTGAGTTTACTACCACCCTAGCCACCATTGAGGCCATATATTCCACAAAGGAGTGTCTTAAAATAGGAGGCTAAATTTTGAGTATTTTGACTCTATTGATATGAATGTTAGGGGTTTGTTTGAGAAGTTAGGGTAAGTTAACTTCATATCTACCAAACTCCCCATTAACTATAAGTGGGTGAGGTCGTTCTATGCTCACTTGTATCACCACCGCCTAAATGACATCTCTGTTTTACATACTTTCCTTGAGGGCCTTAGTATAGCAGTCTCCAAACCTTACATTCGTCAATTATTTGGCCTGCTCAAGCGTAAAGTTAAGTGCTATGACGAGAGTCAGTTGTCCAAAGTTCAAAATTTTGATGTAACCAAGGATTTGGTAGAACTGTATGGAGGGTTTGCCCCTAAAAACCTAAAGAAACCTAGTGTTAGAGAGCTAACAGTCTTGGCTAGGTTGGTCCATCATCAAGTGGCCCATGTGATTTGCCCTAAGACTAGTGGATAGACTTGCGCGAGCCACTACGGTATTTCCTTGACCCGGGTTGTGCTAATTGGGGTGGAGATTGACCTAGCCTACATTATAGTGTCTCACATGTACAAGGCAACCTTAAAGGCCGAAAAAGGGTTGCCATATGCCCATCACCTTTGGGCCCTATTTGATGATGCTGGTCTCACCTTCCCTCCCAAGAAAGAGTATGAAAGGTGCTTGAATGAAAAGAAAGATATGATTGGTGAAAAAAGTATGCCCCGAAAGAGTATGAGAGGTGCTTCCCATTCTTTCTTTTTATTCAAGGTTTTATTTAGTTTATTCTTGTTGCATTACTGACTCATTGGTTGTATCTACTTATTAACTTTATTTGTATGCAATGAAGGTAGAAAGGCTCGAGGGGGATGAGCTGTCGATAACACATTTGATGATACGTTCATCCTTGACACATACCCTTCAACATTAAAAAATTATGAAGAGGAAGGGCTATCAACTAAGGAGGGCTAGCACGAATCAATGGATAAGCAAGAGCCACATGACCATGTGATGGAGCAGCAATAGCCACAGGACTATGTCATGGAGCAGGCAGAGCCACATGACCATGTCATGGAGAAGACAAAGGAGTTTCACAAGGAGCATAACTTCAAGGACAAAGACAAGCAGACAGAGAAAGAAGTAGAGGTGCTGCTGAAAAACACTTTGAGGTTGGAGGATCTAGCAGAGGTACAAATATACCTCATCAACTTGAGATGCCAATGGGGACCCTGCAACACCAGCTAGAGGTTAGTGAAAAGATGAAGGTGATGGATAAGCAATTGGAGGAGCTGAAGATGTTGGTGAATTCATCAACCTCAATCATGGTGCGATAAGAACATATGAAAGAGATCAGAAATGCAGTGGAATTAGCAAGACAGTCCTCCATCGCATTTTTGCTGCAACAACACATAGATAATATACATCAAATGCTACAGACCTCATTGGCGACAAAAAAGAACCAGGTTGAAGAATTGAAGCAGCTGGTGCAGACCTCATTAACAACCCTGAAGCAGGAAATTGAATCCATGGTAAAGTATACAGTTGAAGGTTGCAAAAATAATATCTTTACTGCTATAGCCCGAAATTACACCCTTGTTGACATGGGTGTTGGGAGGCTGAAACAGAACATAAATTCCAGGGGTCGGAGTTGAAGCTAGAGGTGGCATAGATTAAACTAAAAGTTACTAAAAGGAATAGAGGTTCAGCCAAATGGACCGTACTAGGTGGTGCTTTGGTTACCATAGGAGACGTGAAGGGAGGGTCGGCTAAGCATAAATTTTAGGGAAATGACAAGTAATTTCACTGACCATGAGACTATGAACTTCTTTTTTACATTTCATTTTTATTCAGGGTACTTAACTTTCTTTCTGGTTCTTAAGTGGTTTGTTGTATGTTTGATTAAGTGGTGGTTAGATTATGTTTCTATGGTACTTTAAGCCCGAGGGACCTAAACTTGGTTATGCAGTTGGTTTGATTTTTTTGTAGATAGGTTATTTGGTACTTGAGCATGAGAGGCATAAAAATGGTTACACAGTTGGTTTGATCATTTAAGGTTTTCGTGGAATCTAAACTTTATGGTATGTTAAATTTTATTCACTTATTTTGTGGGATGATAGTGCCTCTTTCATAGTTTTGATTTTGTTGATTGCTCAACTCATTCGTAGTATGTAATGCCTAGTTGCAAGGAAAAATAATGGGATCATTGCTATGTAATGGATAATCATGTTGGTTGGTTATTTACTTCTTTGTATGCAAGGTTCATATCTCATTTGTTTGCGAAACCCTGATCAACTTGTGACAAAAACAAGAGAACAAAACATTGATATTTCTATTGAAGTTAACAACACAAATGCATGCATAACTTACATCATTAATAAATGGCTCACATCTACAACCACAAACAATCTCCATGGCTCACAACCACAATCACACCTCACGTCTCATGGTCATACGCACATAGTCTCTATGGCTCACAGCCACAAGCACATACACACATATACAACTAAATAACCAATACATACATACAATTTAGAGTTAATATTCCATTAAAAAACTAACACATACATCACAGCCTTCCTTCACAGCTTCCACCATGCAACGAGACACATTCATCACTTTCACATCAGCTGCAGTGTGATGACCCCTCCCTTAATTTAGGGCACCGTCCAACCTAATCCCATCATTAAGCCTTAATCTTATCCATGTAGAACTTAATAACGGATTAGTCAGCCTTTTCACCCTATTTATTCAGTTATTCGCACAAAAATTAATCATTTTATTTTAGAGTTAATTAATAAGTTGTTATAATTTTAAACTTATCAGCAAAAGACTTAACAAAAACACCTATTGTGGAAATTAGGAAACAATGATCACATGTACATAACCATTATAACGGCGATAAACAGTGTAATTACATGTGTCTGGTCGGGAAACGATCGCTTAACCCAATATATACAACCCAAAAAGTATATAAAATACATATATAAGTCATACAACCAAATCTCAACCTACAATATCAAAAGTAATAATACTCCAAAGGCTCAAAGGTAGTCGCTGATCTTCTCCTTGCATGGTCTGCTACTCAATGGATATGCACCCGCCGTCATAAAAAGGACGACGAGTACAATAATTTAGAAAGTAACACTGAGAGACATTTATTCACATTTCTAAACACAACAAGATAACAACTCACAATACATACATTCATTACTCAAGCATAAACTTGTCACTAAACATCACAGGTAAACATTGTGACATCAACACAAATATTTATCAAAGAACCAAACCTAATAAGAAGTGTATCAAACACATTAGCCCAGATATACCCTATTGATCACATAGACTTTGGGTAGTCACTTATTTAGTTGTGCACATATGCATTCTCCTTATTAGGTGTGGAACACGACATATCGACCTTATGTAATAGGTTCGCACACAGTGTACTTCGATATTACCTTTATTGGTCGCCGCTTATGCATATGCATTCTTCTTATTAGTTGTGAAACACGACATATCGACCTCATGTAATAGGACCGCGTACATATTACTTTGATGTTACTCTTATTGGTCGCCGCTTAATCATTTTACACAATGGCCTAGATATAGATATTACCCTTCAAGTAATAACTTATATAGTGGTGCACATAGGTACTATCCTTATTAGTTGTGAAACACGGCTTATTGGCCTCATGTAATAGGTTGGTACACATAGTACTTCAGTATTACCCTAATTGGTAACTGCTTAATCATTTCATCAACTTCATATAGTAGGTACATGACACGAACTAATCAATATACCGACATCCTAGGGTCCCATACCCCGTGAGCCGCGTATACTCCAAACCACATCATAAACTTAAACACACATATTCTAATTTACCAACAATAACATAATAAGATAAAGCACCACAATCATAGCACTAAAAATCCAAACAAGCATAATAATATGAACAACTGTAAACAAACAACAACATTAAAGGATGAAATGAAGAAAAATATCACAATCAATTTACTTAGAATCCACGCAAAGTTCTTAGGATAATCTGACATCCCGACATCATGTATCTCACCAACGACCTCTCAAGACTCTTCCCTAGTTTCCTGGGGTTAATTAAGGTGTTTTAAGACTTATACAAACTATTAAAACATGTATGCATTTTTAATAAAACTCAAGTATACACCTAACACTTTGATTGATCATAACTTGGTCAATTTAACTACGAATTCCAAACTTCTTTATAGAAAATTTTATGATTTTTTGCCAGGAATCCAAATATGTAACCTAATTTCAAAAATAATCTTATCTAACCTCTGAAATCACACAAAAGTTAGAACAGATTTAATACATCTAATTTTCTCAAGACTTTGTTAACTAGTTGTGTAGACTTGCTTACCTAATGATGTAAGTCCCTTAGCTTGATCATCCATTCCAAATCATCATAAATTCACCATCAACTTTGATGATCTCCTTCTCCAACTTACTTCTTCTCTAATTAAATTAATGAGAATGAAATGGTTTGCATGAGTTGATATATTCAATCTTATATATAGATAAGATTGATTAATAGCCATTGATCTTAATGTACATACGTTTCTTGAGACTAATCTAGTGGCCTACATCATGGTTTACATCCACTAACTTTCCACTAACTCTCCCTTGCTAACACCAATTTCATATTTCATTGGTCTCTAGATGTGTCTACACGTATCTTGAAGAGCTTCAAATGGCTATTGTTTTAATTTGCTAAATTAAGTTACATTTGATGTAAATCAACTATAGCCACATCTAATTCAACTAATTAAACTATATTAACTTAAATTAAACTTACCGCATCACTCTACCACAGTTCCACGTCAGCACACATCTCGAGACGCGTCCCCGCTAATATTTCGACAACTATATACAAGTAGGAGTGACTTAGTAGTCTACATATATACATCAAACTAGGCATCCATCACTCAAAGATACTATGCTATTAAGTCCTCACACTGAGAATTCGGATCGTGTACCCGTTTTCGGGCCACGTCACAGGTCAGTAACCCTAATTAAGGACTAATTCACTATTAGTACATTCTGGGCAGTTATACGCATCACCTAAGGACTTGTAAGGCATCAATGATCTATTGTCCACGAGGATGCGGAAGAAGGGGAATGCCTCTGTACACATCCAAATAGTTTTCCATTCGGGAAGTAGAGGTATCGCCTATAAATTTGGACCTTCCTGCTTGTGATCTCTCCAAGGCTGCAAACACCTCTTTTTTGATTGCGCAAGATCTATAGCTACAATCCTTGTACCCATGTATGGACCAGCAACATTCTTCCCATGTTTTGAACACACCTGATTCTAGCTTGCTAAATACAACGTATCATTTTTTGCCCTTGCTAGCCATAACCTGCAAAGAATATAGTATAGACATGAAATAAAACAAAGTTGACTTGCATAACCTCAAATTAGATCAAGAACAATCCCAAAAAGTGATAGCAAGGTTGCATTATCCCTATCAAGATCATCGTCAATAATGTAAATCACTAAAAAAGGAATAAGCATAAAATGTTCTCATTATCACCATCTCTCCCTATAATAAGACACAACAAACAAAATGCTAAAGCGTTCTTTTACAGTAGGAGAATTTTATTTACCAACATCAACAACATTGTATGAACAAAAATTACAAGCATCAACATCCAGAATTTATCGCAAGCAGAGAATTCGAATCTTAGAGAACTAGTAGCTGCCTCACGAGCAACAACGCAGTCTCGGCAAAAGTTCATTTCTAAAGCAAAAATGGTTTTCTGCAACTGAGATGGGGAATAAAAAAAGGAAAGAACGACAAACCTAAACAATAAGGAACATGAAACCCTAAGCCCTGAACAAAATCTCACATATACGACAATCAAAATGCTAGAGTTTTATCTTTGAGTGGAAAAAATTACTTACCAACCTAACTAGCAAGCTAGATAGTTTTATTGTAACCAGTGAACAAATTACTTGGAGAAGTAGTAGCTGGCTCATAAGTAACAACGCTACCCGAGCTTTACTTTTTCTCTGTGGTTGCTGACTCATGAGAAATAACGCTAGCAAAGCTCTGGTTCTTCTCTGGGACAAAAATGGCTTGTCCGAGCTCTGGTTCTCTCTTTGGTTTGTTCGAGCTTTGGTGGCCGAGATGAGATAGGTATGAGAGAAAGGAAGAAAGAGAGAGAAATTGGCAAGTAGTTCAATTTTTTGGTTGTCAGTCGACTGACAACCTAACAGTACGGTGACCTGATAGTCGACTGAGGCAACATCAGCTTTATAGATGTGTTGACTATTTAATTTAAAGTTTTAGTGAAAAGAAATAAAAAATAGGGCGCTGTTGACATGGTGGGCCCGCGCTACTGGCTGGGGCTCCACGTTAGGTAGGTGTGGTTGCTGCATGCCCATTGTGGTGCATCGTAACATTTTTTTTTTAAAGTTAAGGGACCAAAAATGTAAAAGGTTAAAAGTTTAGGGACCAAAAGATGGGTTTGCCAAAAATAAAATAAAATGAGTAACATTATTTGTTTGAAATAAAAATAACATTTAATGTAAGCTAAATTTAAATATATTTGACAAATACTTAGTATGATCATGATTGGTTCGGGTTTGATCGGGTCTACAATTATATAACCTTAACACTAAACTAACCCATCAGCTATCAAATTTGAAGAGCCCAACCCAAATCAATAACCTTTTTAACCCGACCTAAATCACTTGAGTTGGTTTGAATCAATCGAATTTATTGGGTCAATCGATTTTTTGTACACCCCTTTACAAATAATAGTAATTGAGACCTAATTAAAAAGTTATATTGCTCAAATACTAAAAAAATGCCATAGTAAGCCAAATAACCTTGTGATTCAGAATTGGACGACTATTATAGTCTAGGTTAAGTTTTGAAGTCCGTAAAACCATCGATTTGGTTCGAGAATTGGTGTTAGAGGATGTGAAAAACACACATAGCTTTATTGTAACCTCTCCTGTAATACATATAGAAAGTCATGTATTATGCAATTCTCCTTCCACCAATAAGGTATTTTACTAATATACAAACATTTCAAAGGATAATAACGATTAGCATGCATAGATACTTATAAGGTATCGCATAATTATTTGAAGCTTGAATTTTGTTATCACTATTTATTAATGATTGTGGAGTGATTTCCACATTTATTCTGTGTTTTGATAGTATACAGTTTTTATATGTTCCATTTTGATGATTTTTTTTGTGATGCAATTTTGATGAATTTTAGTGCAATTCAATAAATTTTATGAAAAACATTTTACAATATTCGAAATCATTTTAATTGTACGATGTGAAACCAAATATTTGTATTAAACTAAACCACCAACATCAATGTGCATTAAAAATCAAAACCACTATATGTTGTTTGCCTTAGGTTTTGATCGGTTTTCAAGTAAACTGTTACATGCACATCTCTTATGTTAATCAAAAGGTTTTCCATACAATCAAATGACTTTAAGGGAAGACCACATTTACTTTCATGGTTCCTCTAGCATCTTATGCATCACATAATTAACAAAGCCAATGCTTCATTAATGGTTCATTCTCCATCTAATCCTTTAACCCTTTTAACTATCTTATTTCTTTCCCAATTTACCACAAAGTAACATTTTCTTTTGACAAATTTGGTGCACATTTCTTTCAATTAAGATATGTACTTTTGGCATATCAACTTCCCAAAAAAAACAGGTTTGAAATTCTACTTCAAGAAAAAAATTGTCTTAAAAAAATTAAGGGCTCAGCTATGTGTACCACACAAAACTCTATGGGCAAGCCACTAAAATTTTTTCACACCTTTTCCAGATTCTCCCCCAATTGAAATGACCTATTTACCCTCTCAACTCTGAAAATGACTCACATGCCCTTTATCTCTTTCACGTTTGTGCACCCTAGAAGAACCAACCTTCGTCTCCGACGATCCCCTCCGACCACTGGCGATGCAAAGTTGCATTTCGGAGGCCAATACCACCTTTTTGATGGTTTGAAAGTGTTTTTGTTTTGTTTTAATGAGGTTTGTACAAGTTTTTTTATGTTGTAGTGCATTGTTTATTGTTGTTGTTTGGTATCTTTTAACCTTACAAACTGGATGATGAACGTCAAGGGGGTGCAAATGTGCAAGATGGAGAAATATTTGACACGTGCCGCAAATATAACGGCTCACTTGTAGTAATACTGTAATCAACTTACGTTGATTACGGATATCGTCCTCAGGGAAAGGTTTTTGCACCTATTGAATACCTATTTAATTTTGAATTATTGCTAAGGAAATCTCTTTTAAAATAGTTTCATACTATACTACTCTATCTAACAAAATAATATAAATTCTACTTTAACTCTTATATGAAGAATATCTTAGTTCACAACTTCACCTAGGCAATGAAATACTATGATTTTCAATCATTTTTACATCTTAATAGTTGTGCATAATGCCTAATTAGAATAGACAGATTTCCTTCAAATTCACTTTAACCCACTATTGTGATGGAAAAGATTATAATGTGCAAACTAGACTCCACCTATCGGTGTGAATAACGTACATTACTTCTAAAACCTAATATCAATAAACATATAATCAAGATGTCTAAAGCATTACGCTCATAATCAAAACTAATCCTAACCATTGCACTTTTTATGTTCAATTTCTAACTATGTTCATAGCATAACATTCATACCATATGATTCATTGATCCCTACGATTAATAGACTACTCACACTTTATTGAAACACAGATATTACAATTCATAATTGAAATTATTTAAAATTAGAGATGAATATAAATGTATTACCTTCAATTAAACAAATGAAACCAAACTTGAATTGCAAAATTTGAGTCTTCAATGTTTTCTCCCCTTAAATCTTCTTAATACTCAAAATCAAAGTAAACCTATGCTATAATACTCTAATGGTCGCTCATCTATGATAAGCTCTGAAGTTACCACATCTTAATACTTATTTATACTCCCTAATAACAATCATAAACCCTATTTTACAATTTAACTCGAAATAAAACTCTAACTTTTTAATTGCTTTCAATCCGACACTGTCACTTAAACCCCGACGTCGTGTGTGCTGTGCCACGGTGCTGCACATCTCCATCACTTTTGTGCAGTTCTTCATCTCCTGTGACCTCGACGCTTTGCCTTAAGTACTCAGCTCCGTCCCTTATTACTCCACGACGCCACCACTGCATACCACAGCACCGAACCTCTTGTGTTGATTTTCTTCACTTGTCTTCTCTCCCACACCGTGCCTAGGTCCTCCACACTGTCCTTCATGCTCCTACAACGCCAACCTTACATGCCATAACGCCATCCATTCTTAATTGGGTTTTTGCTCCGTTTCTTCTCGTTTTTGCTTATTTCCTTCCTTAGAGCCTTAATTACCTGAAAATGCATAAGCACCATTAATTAGAGCTAATTTAGGGGTATTTATACTAAATATACTACTAAACTAATCCTATATATAAGTTTAAATAATCACTTATCAAATATCCCCAAACTTAAAATTTTACGCATCCCGAGCAAAATTGTATTTTAATAAGTCTTTCAATAACTAATTCTCATTCATTTTACATGGTTCATGGAGTATCCTTTAATTCACTAAGTTTTAAGTTAATAATCCTTTCAAGAGTTTTTCTTTGCAAATACTTATATTTTAAGAAATGTAACTTTAACAACACATATAACCTCACTTTCGAAACACCAAAGTAGATCACAACCAAAACCATCACTACTCACAAGTTTGTTTCACTCGACACTAAAGTATAAAATATCCAATCTCATAATTTCTCATTAAGCTCAGGAATTCACAAGTAAAAATAGATCATACTCATCTTTGTAGACTTTAGCACTTCAAGAGTATATTGAACTTCATATAGTTAGAACAAAAACTTAACTCAATTAGCTACTCGTATTCGAGCTAAATATTTTATTTGAAGAGTTTTATTTTACTTCAGGCTTCTTTTCTTTATTTTTCTTTTTCTCTCATTTGTTTTCTTCTTTTTTATTTTTCATTTTTATTTTACGGTCCCTGCTCATTTTCTTATGGACTCCGTTTCTTCACTTTTTCCAAACATCAAGTTCTTTGCTCCATTTCCTGTAGAACTTGTGGGATTTTTAAATTTTTATATTTCTAAAACTCTAGTTAGCACTTCTCACTTTCAATTAATCAAGTAAGTTTACTCCAACTTTTCCTTTACAATGCCTATTTCTTCCCCTATTTGCACTAAGTCTTTATTTGCTTTTTATTTTCATGTAAGATTCACACTTATTATAAAATTCCTTATAGATCTAACTTTTTCCACAAAAAGTGTTCTAGTTTCTTGCTTTTGTTTCAAGTTCATGGTCTTCCTTAACTCTAGGTTTCTAATCATGAAATCACACCATTGTTTGCTACATTTCATTATTTCTTCATCAAAATTTAAAACACTCTATTGAGTTTCATATCAACAAGAAACTTGTAATCTACTCATCCTCAATTAAAGGCATGAACATGCAAATGAACTACTTATTCATTACATATTACTATATATAACCTAATCTATATTAACTAAACATTCAATTAGTAATAAAATGAAATAACACAAACATATAACAATAATACAATATATAAGCATAAAATAAACATGCAAATGTAAATAACTAAATAAATATAACAAAATATCCTAAATGAAACTCCTTGATGTGTCTTGACTATTGGCACAAATCTTGAGACTTATCCATTCCGATGAATCATCACTTGAGAAATGGTCTTTCCTGCATATTAGACACAAAATTCTTGACGGTTAGAAACTATAATGTTTAAATTGTAATTAACTAAACTACAAAACTAACTAACTTAACTAAAAATTTTAAAAAACTTAAAACTTAAAACCCCTGGGTTGTTTTCTAGTAGCGCTTAGTTTAACGTCATTAGCCCGACGCTATTTTAGCTAGTTTAATCCGAGTCTAAATCGAGAAACTCCATCTGCAAATCAGAGATTTGAAATAATTGCTCATCCATGAATATTTCAATTACTGGCTTCAGTGTATCACCTTTTTTATGAGTTAACCTAGATAGATGGTTTGTAACCAAATCTTCACTTCATTTCTTATTTTTGATTTCCAAGTCAAACTCTTGCAATAATAACACCTATCTAATCAACCTTAGTTTGGTATCATTTTTTGCAAAAAGGTAGCGAATTTCTACATGATCAGTATACACAGTGACTTTGGATCACACTATGTAGGCTCTAAACTTGTCACACAGAACTACCAATAGCTACTTTTTCGTGGTAGTATAATTTTGTTGTGCTTAATCTAGTGTTCTAGCATAGTATATAGCTCTAAACATTTCATCTCTCTATTTGGCCTAACATTACTCCTATTGCGTAATCACTTGCATCGCATATTATTTCAAACTTATAATCCCAATAAGGTACAACCTCTATTGGTACCGAAATCAAAGCTACTTTTAAGGTTTTAAATGCTTGTATGCATGCCGGACTCATATCAAATGGAATGTTTTTTTTCAACAATGTGCACAATGGTTTAGTAATTTTTGAAAAATCTTTAATAAACCTTTTGTAGAAACCACATGTCCTAAAAAACTCCTTATGTCTCTAATGTTTCTTGCTATAAGAAGTTTCTCAATTCGTGCTATTTTTGCTCTATCAACCTCCAATTCATGAGTAGACACTCTATGTCCCAAAATAATATCTTCTCTAACCATGAAACAACACTTTTCCAAATTAAGTACCAAGTTTGTGTCTTGACATCTTTTCAATACCAAAGCCAAACTTTGCAAGCATAAATCGAAAGAAGCCCCAAATACAAAAAAGTCATTCATAAATACCTCCATAATATCTTCGACCATATTAAAGAAAATAGCTATCATACATATTTGAAATGTTGTTGGCGCATTGCATAATCCGAATGGCATCTGTCTAAATGCAAATGTTCCATAAAGGCAAGTAAAAGTCATTTTCTCCTGATCATTTGGTGTTATAGCAATTTGATTATATCCCGAGTATCCATCTATGAAATAATGGTATTCATATTTTGCTAGTATTTCCAACATTTGATTAATGAGTGGTAAAGGAAAATGATCCTTTCTTGTAGCTTTATTTAACTTGCTATAATCAATGCAAACTCTCCAGCCAGTTATTGTTCTCGTTGACAAGGTTTCCCCATTTTTCAATTTAAATAATGGTCATTCCTCCTTTCTTTGGTACCACATGTATTGGTGAAACCCATGAAATGTCTGAAATGGCATAGATGATTCTGACATTCAATCATTTCAAGATCTCTTTCTTTACCATTTCTTTTATTACTGGATTCAACCACCTCTAAGCTTCAATTGATTATTTTTATTTTCTTCCATTAAGATCTTATGCATGCATACCATTGGGCTAATTCCTTTTAAATCTTTTAATTGTTCATCCAAATGCTGACTGATGCTCTCTCAAAACTCGAAGTAACTTTTCTTCTAACGTCGTCAACTCTACTGAAATGATCACAAGATATGTTGAATCTTCTCCTAAATACGCGTATCTCAGATGTTCTGGTAAAGGTCTTAATTCAATTGTTTGTTCAATAATTGCACTTTCCACCCCCGTTTCTAGTTTCTCAAATCCTTTATGAAATTTTGGGGGTCCTATTGGTGCTAAAGCATTTACTGCATCCCAAAGCTCACCATTTACTGCAGAACTTGCTGTTATGCTTTAAACTTGACATTACTCTAGCGGATCATCTGGTGTATACTCCTAGGCTATCTCAATAACACAATACAAAATTAAATCTTTGAATTTGATGCTTTTGTAGTGGTCTCCCTCACTCAGAAATCTCAAGGTCTTATAGATATCGAACAAGACTTCATCGTCATTTACTCGTAACCTTAACTCTCCCTCTTGAGTGTCTATCAATGCTCATGTCGTTGCTAGGAGGGGTCTCCCAAAAATTAATGGTACCTCTGAATCCTCTTTCATATCCAATACTACGAAATCCACGAGAAAAAATGAACTTATCCATTTTCACCAACACATCTTCAATCACTCCTTTTGGATATGTCACTGATCGGTCTGTCAATTGCAAAGTCATATTGGTTGACTTTACTTCTCATTATCTTAATTTCTTGGATATTGATAAGGGCATCAAATTTATGCTTGCTCTAAAATCACATAAGACCTTATCGAACAAGTGTACTCCTATTGTGCATGGAATGAAAAATTTCATGGATCCTTCGACTTTAACTTCATTTGTAAGATTGCACTGAACTTTTTTGTCAAATTCACTATTTCCTAATATTATAGTTGCACCACTTTTGCCATTATGTCTTTCAAGAATTTTATGTAATTCGACATCTGTTCCAATGCATCTGCGAATGGGATGTTTATGTGAAGCTTCATAAACATTTCTACAAATTTCTTGAACTGTCCATGATCTTTTTGTTTGTTGAATCGTTGAGGATATGGTAAGGGTGGATTTATTAGTGGTGGATTATCTGGAAATGTGACTCTTCTTGGTAGCATTTTTTTTTTCTTTTTCTGAGTATCTCCCCCTGTTTTCTTTTTGAGTCAATTCTGATTCTTTTGTTGGTGCTACTTCTTTTTGGGCACTAATGTCATTATCCAAGTGTTCTACATCTCTTTGTTGCTGCTCATTGACTTACTTCCTTGTATCTTTTATTATATCTCTTGGCGGCAATGGCTCTTTAGTTGTTTTACCATTCCTTAATTATACTACATGTGCATTTTCCATGTGATTACTAATAGTGTTACTCAGAAACTATTCTTCCTTTTGTGAATTCTAAGCACTGGTAAGCTGACCAATTCGTCTCTCAAGATTCTTGATGGATTGTGATTTCTCCTCATCCATCATTTTCATAGCTTGCTTCACTCATTCCATCTCTTTCTCATGCTTCTCATGACACTTCCTATTGCTCATGTTCATGACATGCAAGTACTTCTAAATTGACTTTAATGAAGTCATCTCTTCACTCTACCCCAGCTTCCCCTGTTGGACTTGTCGATCGAAGTCTTAAGGTGACTTCAGTGCATTATCAAATTTCTGTAAAAGAAGTTTGGGTTGTTGTTGTTATATCCTCGATAAAACCATAGATAAGCCATTCCAATCAGCCTAAAGTTGTTCTCGTAGCCTTGGTTGTTCATGAAGTTGATGTTCTCATACTTTACTCCATAATGTATGTCAATTTGGTTAACCACCATAGAATGACGATTAATGGATTGTTGTACTACTTGTGGACTTGATGTCCCATCTGAAGTTTCTCCATTTGACTGCTCATATTTGATAGCTGTGCCATAATTTCAACTTGTTAATCAATCTCATATACCCCTGCTGATTTCCTTACTTTGGAACGACTACCGATTGTAGTGTTTTAAGACATAAGATCAAGTAGATCCAATGCTCCATCCTTATCCTTAATTAGTAGAGAGCCTCCTGCTGTGGCATCTACTAGTGTTCTGATGTTGTGGTTCATCCCATAGTAGAAAATTTAGAGTTATGCCTATTTCACATATCCGTGTCCCAGACATCTCTTCAGCATCTCTTTAAATCTTTCCCAAGCCTCGCCAAGAGACTCCATGTCTTCCTACTTGAACAGATTGATCTCTAGTTTCCTTTCGCTGAACTTCACTAGGGGAAAGAACTTATCTAGAAATCTTTCATTAATTTTCGCCCAAAAGGTCATACTCCTTGCATTCAGCCCTTGAAACGAGATTTGACTTTTCCACCCAATAAAAATGGAAAAATTCTCATCTTGATCACCTCCTTTGTAACTTCAGTGATGTGCACGGTGTTGCACTTCTCCAAGAAATTCTCAATGTGTGCAACTGGATCTTCATTGGATAGCCCATTGAACAGGATATTTTGCACCATGTTTATCAGAGATGGTCTCAGTTTGAACTCGGTGGTGTTGGCTAGAAGCCTCATCACTCCGTTGTAAGTCTCTTGAACTTCTGGCTTGAAGTATTCATGAAGGCATCTTTGTCCTTGCACTCTATCATGCACTACCAGATTACCTGCGAGTTGGTTATTCCCTCGGCCCTATTGTTAGTTTCTTGCTTGCTCCTCAGCCATCTTGATTCCTTTCTTTTTCTTTCCTTTATTCGTTCCATCAATCTCGCTACTAGGTCATTCTCTCGTTTGCAACGCATGCACTAGTTATCCCTGAAAAGAAAAACACAAAAGATCAAGTGCAAAAAGTCAAACTTGAAACTTAAGCCTTTATTTTGTTTCTTTTTGTTTTTATGAACTTGAAAGTAAAGTACTTAAAATAAACTTAGAAACTTTTCAAGCTAACTAAGTAATACTAAGTGGCTACATATCCCTGCCAACGGCGCCAAAAACTTGACACGAGCGGCATGTATAATGGCTCGCTTGTTGTAATAGTGTAATCAACTCACGTTGATCACAAATATCTTCCTTAGGGAAAAGGTTTTGCACCCAATGAATACCTATTTAGTTTTGAATTATTACTAAGAAAATCCCTTTTAAAATGGTTTTATACTATACTACTCTATTTAACAAAACAATATAAATTTACATTAACTCTAATATCAAGAATATCTTAGTTCACAACTTCACATAGGCAACGAAATACTATGCTTTTCAATCACTTCTACATCTTAATATGTTCTATACAATGCCTAATTAGAATAGACAAATTTCCTTCAAATCCATTTTAACCCACTATCGTGACGGAAAAGATTATAATGTGATAACTAAAACTCCACCTATCAGTGTGAATAACGTAAGCTCTACATTGCTTTAATGTCCCAAATCTTTAAACTCATAACCAATTAAGCTTAAAATTCGTGCCTCCCTAATCATTAACTATCTATAGGTGTTGTGTATTTTGTGGTTGTATCGTTCATGTCCAGCTTAAAAGCTTCAATGTCTATGATAATTATCAATAAACATGTAATCAAGATGTTTAAAGCATCACACTCATAATCAATACAAATACTAACCATTGCACTTTTATATTCAAACTTTAATTATGTTCATAGCATAGCATTTATACCATAGGATCCATTGATCCCTAAGATTAATAGACTACTCATACTTCATTGAAACACACATATTACAATTCATAATTGAAATCATTGAAAATCATATATGAATATAAATATATTACCTTCAATTAAATCAATGAAACCAAACTTGAATTGTAAAATTAGAGTCCTCAATTTTTCTCCCTACAAATATTCTTAATATTCAAAATCAAAGTAAAACTGTGCTAAAATACTCTAATGGCTGCTCCTTTATGATAACCTCTGAATTTACCATGTCTTAATACCTATTTATAATCCTTAATAACAATTAGAAACCATACTTTACAATTTAACTCGAAATAAAATTTTAACTTTCTAATTTATTTCAATCCGGCGATGTGCGTGTTATGCGATGGTGCCGCCACTACGCCGTCTCCTGTGTGCAATTTTTCATCTCCCATGACCTCGGCGTTAGCCTTAAGAACTCGATGCCATCCCTTATTACTCCACGGCGCCACCACTGCATGCCACAACGCCAAACCTTTTGTGTTGGTTTTCTTCACTTGTCTTCTCTCCCACAATGTGCCTAGGTCCCAAAAACTGTCTTTCACGCTCCCATAATATCAACCTTGCATGCCATGGCACCAACCACTTTTAAGTGAGTTTGTGCTCCATTTGTTCTCGTTTTTGCTCATTTCCTTCCTTAACGCCTCAATTACATGAAAAATGCATAAACACCATCAATTAGAGCTCATTTAGGGATATTTATACTAAATATACTACTAATTTAACCTTATATATAAGTCTAAATAATCACTTATCAGAATCTCTTCATTTTTCCTTCGTTCAAGTATATTTTTGTATTTTTTAGTTTTTATGTTGCCCGCCATATGGCTCATTCACACAGGACCGAGCAAACGCCTACTTTTTGATCTCGATCGACTGAGCAGATGAGTGCAATTTGGTGACATGTGACCGAACAATTATGTTTTGGTTGGTTTGATCTGAACGAATCATACAATTTCCTTATTTTTGCAATTATTGATTAAAGGTCGATTGTTATGATGTGATTTACCATTTCACAGAGAATGTTGTCTTTTTCTGACTTTGTGGACTATACTAATGACTTCATCCCCAATGCTCCATTTCTAAGTAGGGATGAGTCGGTCAAATAGATTCAAAGTCTGAGATCAAGCAAAAAATCTTACTATCGTCAGGAAGATTCCTGATGGAGGGGGTGATGGTCGATGTCTGGGGAAGGGTCAAAATGACGTGCGAGAGGTTTGATACTTATAGGGGTGATGCCCAAAGAGTTAGGAAAATGAAAGCTAGTAAAGAAGAGATAAATTTTTAGAAAAAAATTATGATAGATGAAAAATGGGAGGTTTTGAAGGAGAAAATCTGGCACCAAAAGATGTGGTTGTCCATTTGCTATAAACATAAAGGAACGTGAAAACTGTTTATGGCACGTGACAGGGGTGTGTGGGCGGCATAACCACGAAATTGGTAGCTATAAGGAGGGTAACTCATATGCAAGTCAGTTAGTTCCAGAAGAGCACATTATGGTCGTATAGATGATGCAAGGAAACATCAAGCCCCAATAGATTTTGGACACATTAAAGAAAAGGGATGAAGATAATTCATTAACCTTGTACACAATATATAACGCAAGGCAAAAACAAAAGGCGGCCGAGGCTGAAGGGAGATCACAAATGCAACAACTCATGTATTTATTGGAAACACATGGTTATCTCTCGTGGTATAGGAAAGATGTGGAAATCGACTTTGCGACATACTTGTTTTGGTCTCATACCGACTCCATCAATTTACTACGACGTTTCCGTTTGGTTTTGATTATGGGTTGCACGTACAAGTCCAATAGGTATCACATGCCATTGTTTGAAATCATCGATGTGACATCAACCGAGCTCACGTTCACCGTCGAGTTTGCATTTATATCAAGAGAGATAAATGACAACTACATTTGGGTGTCGGAGAATTTTAATAACCTCATTAATGGGTGAGCTAAACCAAATGTGATTGTAAATGATAGGGAGTTGGGATTGATGAAAGCAATTGAGTTAGTCTTTCCCACGTCCACTTACCTACTTTGCACTAGGCACATTAATTGAGGTGTGGCAGCGAACACGAATAGATTTTTTGCACAGAACAAAGACTTCAACCTTTTGCAAAGTATGTGGAATGCTTTGATAAGTGGCACTTTTAAAGGTGTGTTCAACACAAAGATGTCAAGTTTGGCCGTCGATTATGCTTGTCTACATAGATTGCTTTATTATTTAATGGATGCATGTGTTAAGGATTACAAGGAACAGTTTATCAGAGCATGGACATACCAATCAATGCATCTTGAACAAATTACGACCGATAAAGTAGAAAGTGCACATAGTACCCTAAAAAAGTATTTTGGACACTCGCAAGGAATGTTTGAGGATTTATGGCGGGTAATTCATAGTATGGTTATTGGCCAACATACAAAGATCAAGGCGTCTTTTGAGACGAGTTTGAATGTAGTGCAACACGGGTTTGGTGATACCTTGTACGATATGCTACGAGGTTTCATTTCACAAGCAGCTTAGGATAGAATCTGGATAGAGTTTGAAATCACAAAAAATGTTGGTACCAATCCAACGAGACGTCGTTGTGTTTTACGTAAGACATTTAGACTTCCTTGTGCCCACGAACTTGCAACTAATCGATTGGCAGGTTAACTAATCATACCTGATGATATCCATATTTAACGGCAAAAGTTAAGCTTGAATCCCGAGCACACAGTAAATTGAATAGAGTAAAATTTTAATGTGAAAAACCCAAAGGGTGATTGAGAGGTTTCAAAGTGTCGAAACTGAGGATATGCGCATGAGGATTGTGCAAAAACTTTGAGAGATTAGTTGTCCCTCATCCGTGTCCTTGGTTATCCCGAGGGAGAAAGCAAAGACAAGGGGAAAGCCATCACGATCGGGCAAAGGAATGAAGAGGAAGGCAAGTAAGGCCGAGAAGGATGCCAAAAAGTATGACGGATCCACGAAGAGAAACCAATCTCACTTTGAGCATGTACTTTATCCAAAGATGATATTAAAGAAGATTACTCATCGAGTGCCACACAAGGTTCATAGAACACATACATTAATGTATGGTGCGTGCAGGGATGGTTATTAGAGTTTTGCATCAAAAGACTGGTTTCGTCACATTGAGAGGGTTGATGATGTCAAAGGAAATGGTAATTATGGATACCATGTCGTTGCAGCTGATTTTGGACATAACGAAGATGATGCATGGAAACAAATCCGGAATGATATGTATTAGGAGCTTTAAGGCCACCAAAATCTTAAGTGGGCAATCCTCGGTGGGGATCACTATGAGACCATCTATTAACCATGCAATACTACGAAGATACTAAGGATGCTCCATTTGACAAGTAGATGTGTATGCCTGAATTGGGTCTCGTAATTGCTACATGTTATCATGTCATTCTTGTGTCTCTATCACCCTTACATAATATGATATTCATTCCACTTAAAGATGTTGAGTGACCGGGTTGTACTTGGGATGGCACATGTTAATAACAACCATTTTATGAGGGTAAAGTGAATTGTTTGTATTCATTTTTAAATACATAATTTAATCATTACCATTGGTTCACCGATTCATATTTTTTTAAATGTGTTATTCAAGGCAGATGCCCCTTTTCCTTATCTGTATCCAGGGTGCTAAAAAAATATACAACCAGAGGCATTACCATGGGGTAAGAACTTGAACTGGAAAGCCCTAATGATACCTATTAATTTCCAAGATGGTACTCCTATTACCTTTGACTTTGATACACCTTGATTGTACATATAAAGTTACTAGAAGTGTGTGAATGCCCATTTTGTAAGTTGACAGTCCTTTTTATATCTATCAAATACATGACAATAGTCGTAATCTCATTGTAACAGTCATTTTTTGTACACCCGTTACATTATATATAGTTGGATGATATCTTTTGTACATCGTTAAATGACTTACTTGTAACCTTGGTAAATACATAAGTGCATTACTATTAATTATGTTGTGTTTTCTATCACCATTCATTATTTTAGTCGATAATGTGTATAGATCCTTATAGGTTGGTCATCAACAACCGAGTTAACTCTATCTATTCGGCCATACATGAATGAGCCTAGTAAGACTACTCGGTGGTGTCTTACCGAACGAACTCATTTAATATAATAATATGTAGGTCGGTCGTACATGACCGAACGATCTCATTTTATTCAGTTGTTTATCACTGAACATCAAATGTTTAATTAATGGTATATGACCGAACAAATCCTATTATATATTTTACCATATTTGCTCGGTAACATATGAGTGAACAATAACTTATTATTTGATAAACAACGACCGAACTGGAAGTTCTACTTTGGTACAGTACGACCAAAGGATTTCTTTGTAATGCTTACATTTTGGTCGATTGCGTATTACCGACCTTATGTGAAACTGCTTGGTCATGCAAGACCGAACAGTCGATGTTCACTCGGTCCTACACGATCGAATGACCTAGTTTTCCAAATTAAAGCCCAAATTTGATCAACTACAAGTCAATAAACATAGCACACTCAAGAAAACACGCAATTTGACCAAATGTTCATTCCAATTAATCCATACCACCATACACAGCACATATATAAGAAAACCAATTCAATTTAACAAACAACTTAACATCCACCAATTGTTCATAATTCAATAACAAATTTAATTGAAATTGAACCAATTCAACATAGTACATTTCAATTCATAGTCTTCTTGCCCGACCATTGGGATGTTGTCGGTGCCTTTCCCTTGCACTTTGAGGAACCACTATCTGTCGGTTTGCTTGGACGCTGGGACTGGGTGGCACCAGATGTGTGGGTGTCAGACGGAGGAGGGGCACCAATGATCATGAGGTGATTTAACACCTTGTCCGCCATCTTCAATGCAGAGGCCCTATTTCCTTCACTCGGGGGCAACGCCTTCCATGCTGTCACGACATCCACAGCCCACCGTACTCGCTACAGAAACAACATAACAAGAATCATCCAAAAGAATTTATTATGATGCTAAAATTATAATTTATAAGAAAGCACACTTATATAGAGAACTCACATCGTAGATGTCATCCTTTTTGTCATTGCTGAAAGTGGTTCCCGCGGATTTAGAATGATCAGGTGTGAAATGTCGTTAAACCACCCGATGTAATCCTTGGTCACCTCCCATGGCGCAGCTGGATGCTTTCCTCTTGATTTAGCGGACAGTACATGATCTTGCCACCTTTCCCAGATCTCGACCTGAAAATTATACTTGACCACGTAACTAGGCGCTACCTTTCCTCGTTGTACTCGTGTTGGATTGTATAGAGCCAAGGGGATGCGCTGCACGTGACCGAGCTGTCGCAAGAACCTATAGGGATGATATGGCTCAACAATCCCCATCTACTTGATGGTTATCGTATAGAAAACGAGCTTTGCAATATTATCGTCCGTCTGGATACTCGAGTAAGGGTCCCATGTAACCTAGCTAAACAAGACATAAACAAACTCATTTACAAGTTAACTAAGTCACGAAAATTTAAAACAATTCAAGATAACAGACCCACTTTATTAGATCATACATTGTCAAGTGTTTTGCGGAGCCTTGGGAGATGTCTATATTAAGCCCATGCTTTTTCCTTACGACCCACCTACTGACACGTGGAAGGGTGTCAACGTACCGCATGTTCCTGTGCACTTCATGAAGATCGAAGTGGTCGTACACACATCCCTGCAAAGGAATAACAAAAATAACTCATTAGATATAACAAGATACAAAACTCCACCACCTTAAAAAATCGACGAATAATAGAAATACCTAAAACAATGTCAGATATCCCGCAATCTGACAAACATCCACCCGAGTTGCTGCCTTGAGTTGTCGGTATAGGCAGGTTAGAGCTGCAACACCCCATGCATACGTGCTGATATGGTCTAAATCCTTAAGAAACTGTCAAAAGTATGTCGACACCTTTGTTCCCGACTTGTTAACAAAAAGGGTGCATCTGAGCATGTACCACAAGTAGGCTCGGGCTGTGCACTCAACTAAAGGGAACAATTGTATCTTCACATTGCCTTTCTTCGACAACTTTGGTTTCACACCCCGTCTCCCCTTCCGCCATGATTTGTTTACTTTCAGATCCTTATTCTGCTGCTTTTCTACTTCGGCCTCCAGTACACCAAGAGCCTGAGACACTAACTCGATTGCCTCAATAGTGGAAAGGGCATCACATTCAAACACCTTTCCTATTATGGGAATATCCAACTGCCTGCTGACATCCGCCACTGTGATCGATATTTTACCAAAGGAGAGGTGAAATGTGTTGGTCTCCGGCTGCCATCTCTCTACAAAGACAGATATGAACGTCTTATGTGCCTTCCCGTATAAGCCCTAGATAAATGCACTCAGCCTAGACGCTTGAAAGATACTATGAAGCCCAGCTCCATCTCGGTGACATCTACGCAAATCCCAGCTTACTAACTGGGTGCCTTTCTTGATGCATCTAAGCAAGGGCCGCTCCTGAAATATAAAAAAATATATGATTAGGAACTAATGAAATTATTGAAACAACACATAACCAAATTAATTCGTATTATAATTGAAAAAACTAAATACCCAATTGTTCCATATGGCTATGGCGACGTGATAGTTGAAACTCTTTAATACAGTCCGATTTGTTGGCCCACTGAGAAAAGGCGTTAAAGAGTCATCAGCTGGCTTTTGGATTGCTTTTTTACCTTATGTTGCAACCATGGCCCTACTACCACGACCCTCGCCATTGGCATTTTCTCTAACCACTTGCTTAAGTACATCCTCGTCTTCTTCTTACTCTTATTTTTCTTGCTCATTTCTTTCACTTTCACCTTCCTCTCCATCTTCTTCTTCATTCTTTTCTTCACCTTCTTGTTCGATGGAATCTTCTTCTTCAACATCTTGTTCCTTATCTTGAATCCGATGAAGAAGATTCCACCTAAGGTCGGGGTCTTGTCAACTAACAGTTCCTCCTTTGTACATTCCAGCCCATCGCGGATCCCACATCAAGGTCATTAGCTTTTCGTCCCAACTCCTTTAATTTCCTATAAGAAGTCGTCCGAGCTCTCTGGCTAAGACGGTCACCCGTATCGGCATGTGTATCCTCTCCACTACTAGTCGTCTTAGTACGAGCCATGCCTATAAGAAGATTACACAAATGTGACCCTAAATCAATAGCCAATCATTCATTAAACAAGATAGAATCACAGAACAATTTTTAGCTAAATAAGGGTTTATTCAAAAGAGGTACCGACCAAGTAAACTATTTCTACTTAGTAGTAACTATTTTTATTTAATAGTTAGTGACCGAACTAACTTATACGATTCGATGGTTACTTACCGAGCTAAATAGATACCTTCAATTGGGCATGAACGAACAAAGCCTATAACATATCTACACTATAAATTACCTAAACTAATCGGTGGGATATGATAGAACGAATAATATGTTGTTTGGTCACCTACAAGCGAATGAGTGACCAAACTAGAGTCAACCAAATTTCGAGCATAAACAGACAATCAAGTTTGACCATAAACAACAAAAAAGGCATACACAATAACCAAAATTCATTAAGTGATGTATAACACGGTGGTACCCTAAACCCAAATAATTTTTCTTTGTTCGGTCACACCTGCAACCGAGTAAATACATTATACTCGATCTGTGTGATCGAACCAAAGGCGAGCCTTAGAATAACACGAAACACCCTCACACTTCCACCCTAAACAAAAAAAAATGCATACAAACCACAAATTTCATGAATAACATTAAAATACACCAAAAATCTCGCCTTACAAACATGATTTTGATGAACATGACAAGTCAATAATTAGACATGTTTTATAGTATGTTTTAGATTGATTTTAGATATAAATGATGATATTACACTAGGTATTCTTTTATTTTTCTAATTTCAAGATTAAATAAGGAAAATGAAGAAATGAAAGAAAAAAAGGAAGAAGAGCAAAACAGTCAACTGGAGAAGAAGTCCAACAATTTGCATTTACCCTAGGAATCACCACCTAAATCGGCAATATAGAAGTGCCAATGAATCCACGGCGAATTGGAAAATATACTAGAAATTGCAAGCTAAATCGGTAGAGTATTGTGAGCCAATTCCAGTGATCGACATAAAGATTTGTGTCCAACTTAGGAATCATTGATAAATACTAAGGTCGATTCTGATTTTTTAGATCAATATGAATAACTTGAGTTTTTTTAGGATATGTTACTTAGGAGACTATAAATAAGACCAGAGAGCTTTGACATAACTCTCTCTCATTCTATCTAAACCTATTTTACATATTTAATAAGTCTATTATTAGTTTTAGTTGATGTTTGAATCTACATTAGAGCTTTGATTTATTTTAAGAGATATTTATATATTTATTCATTATAACTTTTAATTAGATTATTGCATTATTTATTTCCAGCATAAGTGAGTAGTTTATCAATCTAAGCAAACTCTAGACATGTATATACTTTGGATTGCTAGATAGTTATAATTAAGGAATTATGCATTTAACGCTTTAAATCTATTCATACATATCAATCATAGATTAAAGAAGTTTTTTTGTGTATTACAACTATCGAAGATTAATATTGCATGCATAGTTGCGAATGTGTATTGTAGTATTTTGATTCTGAATCTATGTCTATGATTATCGATAATAATTATAGAAGTAACAACTAGGATTAATCTATATGGATTTTTCCGAGTGGAAGTTCTAGGTAATTGTGTACTAAGTTGTTTAATAATTAGCATATTCGATTTTTATTGGCTTAGATTAGGCATGATTTTCAATAAGCGTTAATGATATTGTATTTCTATGGTGTTATATTTTATCCAATGGGTAGATTTAAAATGATAAGAATGTGTTTTTCCATTAAATTTAGGAAAATCGGTGGCTGGCTAAAGGCTATCAACCTAATATGAATTAGGATTTAATGATTCCAAGATTCCATGTGTTATGATTATAATCTTGTTATGAAGCGATGTGATGTTCTAGTGTTTGAAAGTAATCCAAGTATATTACATTGTTTAGTAGAGGTTTGTTTAGATATTTATATTTTTATTGAATTTGAATATTGTTTTATTTAGTTTGATTGAATTGTTTGAATTAAGTTAGTTAGTTTGGTTAATTAAGTTAGTAGTTATAGATTTTAGTTATTTGATATTTTAATTCCTGTTTAGTTAGATTAATTAAATTAAAAAAGAAGAAAAAATACTTTCCTTTGAAGTTTGCAAAATCCCAGTGGAGATGATATCTCATTTAGCACTACTACAAATAATAGAAAAATAGAGGAAACTATTGTGCATGCTCGACATGTGTCCATTTTTGGCACCGCTGCGAGTGATTTTTAAATAAGTCTTAAAGACTTTAGATGTTGTATGATCTACACACTTCGTCGTGTTAATTCAACAAGATCTTTACATCTGTTTGATTCGAAATAGATAGAGCTTTTAATCGAGTTTAAGACAACAACAATTTAAGGAAAATTTAGCTAATAGGATGTAGGATAAAAACAATGGTATTAATGATAATTAATAATAATAATGATAATAGAGTTATCAATAACAATAACAACAATAGAGAACTCACTTTTGGACAAACAAATAAAAATGTTATTGCGTATGAGTCTATGTGCATTGCATAACCCGATGGATTTCTTGTATTTGAACTTAGATATGGATTTATTAGTATCTTACCTAACTTATATGCTAAAGATAATGAAGCCCTACAAAAATTCATTAGGGAGTATCAACATAAAGTTAACGGGATAAAAACGATAGAAGTTACTTTAGAATAAGTCAAACTTACGACTTTTCTTTTTTCATTGAAAGATCAAGCATAAGATTGGTTGTTCTATCTCCCACACGATTCAATAACTACATACACTCAAATGTTAGAAGCTTTCATAATTGAATATATGCCTGCTAGAAAAACTAAATCCTATAGAAAGCAAATCACGGTTGCAAAGATGAAAGATGATGAAAATTTTAATAAATTTTGGGATAAATTCTAAAAATTAATTTTTTATCGTCCACAACATGGACATACTCAAAGAGCATTATTAGAATATTTTTATGAATGACTCAATCATTTTGAATAAAGGTTATTAGACATCGTATGTGGTGGATCTTTATTTAAAACAACACCTACTTTCGTGAAAGAAGCAATTAATAAAATGGAAAACTATCTAAGCAATATGGTGAAAATGTTGAATCCTGAAGAAAGAAACTATATGAAGTTGATAATAGAAGAAATAATGCGTCTGATAATAAAATTGATGAATTATCTAAGATAGTTAAGATGTTAGTTAATGATAGATTTAATCAAGTTAAGGTTTATGGATTATGTAATGAGGTTACACATCCTACGGATGCGTGCCCTACTTTACATGGAGAAAATACGAAAGAGGTTAATGCAATAATGAATCAATTTTTTGTCCCCCAAGAAATTAATTTAATAATACTTATTATCCTGGAAGACCAAATTCAAATCTTAGTTTTGATCCTCAAAATCAAATTATGATACTTATAGACCAAGAGCTCAGATGCAATATGTACCTAATCAATAGCCTTAACAAAATACTCAACCTACGAATTCAAATTTAGAGCAAATCTTGCATAATTGTACGAACAAAAGTCATCGAAATTTTACACAGATTTCTCAAAATCAGATTAAGAGACCGATAATACTATTAATGAACTAAAAAATCAGTCAAGTCAAATGGATTTACAAACAAATAAGTTAAGTACTCAACAGAGTAATCAAGCTAAAACACCTACTCAAACTACTACCGCCCCTACTAATCAAGCACAAGTTAATGCTTTATTCGGTGATAAGAAAGACACATCTACAACTAGAAAGAAACTTAAACAAAATAATAGAAAGAAAGCTCATAAAACTATTGAAGAAGAAGAAGAATAAGAAGAAGAAGAAGAAATGATGGCTAATGTCATTCCTATGAGAGAATAGATGGTGAACAATTGAAATATACACATTTTCTGGAAGGCTATATCGATGGTATTTAAACGAGTTTAAGCATATAAAATGTAGACCACATATAATTAGGGCATCGGATTGGCGTATATTACCTTAATCCCTTGATAATCCAACAACCTTAATCTTACAATCAATAAATAACTAAAGTCAATTTAAAGTAATCATCAATTATAATACTTTATCGACTTTAAAGGATTCTAAAAGTAAATCTCAAATATCAAATTATCTCAATTGATTATATAATTTCAAGATTTTATAAAAAAAATTTCGATGCACCTCCTCTATTTCTAAGCTTACAGGAGAACCTGGCTTCAAAAATCTTCAATGAAACTGCTCAAACTTGGTGGAAATCTTTGAAAGACTCACAATCCACCCATAACAATATATATTGCATTAACAAAAATTATTTATTCATTCTAACCTATTTTAGGTCTTCGAAATTTTTAAATCATATTACCTTAGCTCCATAGCATTTCAATCGTCCCAAAACCATTATAACAATTCCTAAAGAGATCATAATCGCACAAGAACTTAAAACCTATTTATACAATATATTATATGAAAAATAATACATATATCGAGTAAATGGAACTAAGCAAATCACAAGCGATCGAAAAGCTTCCCTTTGCCTTGTAGCCGCTAAAACCTGTCATTACCCAGTTATAAAAATTCAATAATGTCAGATAAGTTAATCCCATACTATCCAGTACACCTGTAATAATCAAATGCATAATAGTCAAAGAGATTAAACGAACAATATAATCCAAAGAATTTAAATACAATCGTGAATCCATCCCATTTTCGTTATCAGACCACAATCGATGACGTCCTCTAAAAGTGGTAAGTAAACAAAGTAATAACGACTCATGCACAAAGAGGATAACCAAATGAGTCTCGTTCCTCGAGTCTATCCGAGTATGATCTCGTTCGACTTGATCTCATGATAACTACGTAATGCAAAGTATCGGTGACTCTAGCCCCTCGAGCATAATATAATGTTATACCCTGTACCCATAGTCGGTAAACACTATAAGGAGACTCGAATTGACCTTATCTTCCTTACCCGTGTATTCATGTTCAATAAAAATGCAATATCAAGGATCGATGCAATTTATCCGAAATTATAATCATACAATGTAAATGTTACTAGGGGATTTACTTAACCTTTCAAACGCGATACCGAAATTCCCTTGCGCTTCGAGTCGGTAAGCTAGTCCACACTGGGGATCAAATTGCAATCCTACAATTAATTTGTAAGTATAGTAAGTTTTCATAGCACTTCTATAATTTTTCTAATTAGTTGCAGTTTAATTGACTCACTCGCATCCCGAAACCCTTAAAATACTTTCAAAATAAATTCTCCGATGCCCGAATTTCATTTTGACTCAAAATTATTGTTCGACATCGAAAATTACGTTGTCTAGGCTTAAATATAATTTTTGTAATTTATTATATATTTATTAGTCTTGCTATAACTTGAAAACCTCGAAATTACTCCAAATCCTATTCTTAGATGTATAAATCTCAATTTCGACTCCAAATTGTCGTTCGAAATCGAATATTAACATAGACTAGGTTTTAAAATAATTTTCGCAATTTTGGGTATTTTCGATGTCGTAACACGTATTACGAGGAAACCACGGTATAAATCCTCGAGAAAATCCTCAAATCCTCATTTTTCATAAAACTCCCAATTTCCAATAATTTGTCCAAAAATCTTATTTTTTGATATTTCCTAATTTCTAGAAATTTTTATTCATTTTTTTAATTTTCAAAACATATATTATTTATTTAATGCCGAAGGGTTTAACCCTTGAACCGGACCGGTCCGCTCAAATGAATCGGAAGAGAGGAAATCTTCACTATCGAGACACGAGAGGGAGAACAACCTGCGAGAACGAAGAAGACCGGTGAAGAAACGAAGAGTGAGGACGATGACAAGATGAGAAAGAACACCACACTCGAACCAGTGTAACCCCTGTTTCGATTTTGATTTGATAAAAATGGTTACAAATTACCAATATATCCCTTAAATATTATCCTTTACTATGTAAAACAATACCCTTATTGGTAATTTGACATTTCCTATTTTTTCATATTTATCTCCTCAATTTTTGTCCAAATTAAACCCCGAAAAATACCCCAATTCCACAAAAAATTAGAGAATTTAACAAAGCGCTCCATAACTCCCGAACAACCCATCTCACACGCAATTCGAGGTATGAGACCCACGTCGACTCGCAAGTCCATTTAACGCTCGAAATCTAAACTTTAAACTTAAATACCATTATTTTTTGCGAAACTCGAATTGATAGTTCGGGTCAATCTTTTAATTTTTTCGGGACACATTTTGACACATATCTCGAGACAAAACTTGCTAACCTTCAAATTTATTCAGTTAAATTTGAATTTCATAAAATAACATAATATATAGTACACAACACTAGGCACACATCACATAATAATAAAGTTACCTGTAAATCTCAATTCACTTGGTCCTAGCACCCAATTCGTGGCTTAAACCATAATAAAGATCCAATAATCCTTGATTAGCATTAATTATTGATTTAAAAATTTTGAGATTTGACAATCTTCCCAACTAATAAGAATTTCATTTTTGAAATTAAAATTGAAACCGAATTTACCAAAAATTAGAGAATTTACCAAAGCACTCTGAAACTCCTAAATAACCCATCTCACATGCGATTCAAGGTGTGGGACCCATGTCGACTTGTGAAGTCCATTTAACATTCAAAATCTAAACTTTAAACTTAGATACCATTATGTTTTGTGAAATTCAAAACGATAGTTTGGGTCAACCTTTTTATTCTTTTCAAAGACACATTTCAACAAATATCTCGAGATAAAACCCGATAACCTTCGAATTCATTGAGTTAAATTTGAGTTTCGCAAAATAACATAACATATAGTACACAACACTAGACATAAATTATACAACAATAAAATTACCCGTAAATCTCAATTCACCGGTTTTTAGCTTCCAACTCGCGGCCTAAACGCCAATTAAGATTCGATAATCTCCGATTAGCGGTAATTATCGGTTTAAAATTTTTGGAATTTGCCAATATTCCAAACTAATAAGAATTTTGTCCTCGAAATTAAAATTGAAAGTGAATTTAACTGAACTAAAAAGATTAGCCATTCATCATTAAGACAGTCGAGACCTAGATTATCCAAATCCTCGATAATCTAGTAAGGCTCTAGAATATTTCATTAATTCCTTTCATGACTTTCTAAAATCCTTGAGGTGCTTATAAATCCTCATTTATCACATCAAAGTTTAGGTTATCTTAAAAATCCATTCAATTAACTTTAACTTCAAATTAATTTTCATTTCAATCCTTTAAGTGCTCTTAAACTAAGATTTATATCCTTAATGAAACTTAATTTTTGTTTTACTTAATTAGAGCAAATTAGGAAATCATGAGGATTACCTTTCATATTTTGTAAAAATTTCAGCAGCTCCTTCCCTAAAAGTGGCTGCTAAAAAATCCACATAATAGAAAAAAGAATAAGGAGAACGCCTAGAAGGACTCACATCTCTAGAACAGTTCAAAATATAATATCAAAATGAATCAAAATATCAAAGTTGCATCACGTCCTCAAGTTTTCACCTTAAAACTCGTTTACATTCATGTCGGCTCCATAAACCCTAATTATAGTTTTGAACTTCAAACATTATTTAATCCTCAAGAACCACGCCAATAATATCTTGATATACTTAGATCGTAACGCCATTGCCAATTTTACATGGCCTATCACTGATCCCCATAACCAAGAAACATAATGTTATGTAAAATAATTCATTCAAAAAGAAAGAAATTTAAACAACATTTCAATACCCTAATAAGCTCCTCTTATCATTTCATGAACTTTACAACCGGAAATCACCAACAGAAGGTAAAACGATTTCAGATAAGTAAATCCTACACTATCCAAATTACCTGTATAACCAATTGCAAGATAATAAGAAATATAAATGTATTTCAACTATAATCAACAAGTAAATATCAACTTGTGGTCACAATCTTTTTGTTTGCACGTCACTAGGTGTGATCAATACTTGAGTGAAATGAAAACAGTACTAGAAGTAACTTCTAATGCACTATATGAGGGTAATTTTCAAATTGCATTAACTCAACCCATATGAGTTGTTTCAATTTTTTGTAACTCCTTCTAAATCCCACAGGGAATCATACTCGTGGCGAAGAGTCAACTATCGAGTCTCAAGACTCGGATGCTTGACATACATTACCCTTGATGCATGAGTGCATGATCAACAAATATAATGCATAAACAAGGAGTTAAAAGCAATATAATGCGATAAACAATGATAAAGTGATCATTGTAGGATTTACATATAATCTAACCAACTTATATTTACAAAGAAGCCTCACTCATGCGTTCATTGACTTTCATATACTTCCAAGTCCTATTAAATCATAAAAATCATTATTTAAAAGTCATAACACAATCCTAACATTTACAAATCTTTTTTAAGTCACAATGAGATTTAAAATCCATTTTCAAGCTATAACGGAGTTTAAACCACTCTAAACCTCAACAACTTGATCTTAAGTCTCACAACTTAATTTATGTCTCCAATTTCGGTCATAAACTACGTATTGGCTTCAAAAACAATTTACAAGTCTACTATAAATATTATATTAGGATTTTAACTCAATTGGCAATTTTAATCTTGCCAATTCCAAATTTCAACTTTAGAACTTCAACAAATCCCAATTTACTCATTTTATCACTTTTAGAGTCCTTCCATTCGCCAAAACACCTAAACATTACATTGCAACATTTGTATGAGTCCCTCATTCATATTCCAAGTCAAAACTACCCCTAAATAAGCCTTCAATACTTAGTCAAATTATAGGTAGTGCATATTTTCAATACGAGACCCTATATTAAACGTTAAATCTCAACCTCCAAAGCAATGAATTTCACTACAAACCTTATTGACCATTGAAATAGGTTATACCAAGATTCAAACGAACCTATTCACAAGTATTTTGTACATCTATAAGGCCTTTGAATCATTAGTCAAACATGGCTACTCGCATCGACAATAGCTTACATGATACTTTTCCACCACTCTTTCACTGCCCAAATAAATGATTCTAAGTTTGCACCTTTCCATTATGTAAAATATGATTGACATGGGTTAATATGAGATTAACCCCATGTAATTTGGATGAAATTTGATACTTTAACTTATCGACCCAACTTGTGTGCTTGCAAGTCGCTTTTATACTTAGCTATATTTAGAGGGTTTCGAGTAGTTCAAAACTAAGGTCGTGACCTCTATTCGAATTTCCAAAACTTCAAACACATTTACCCAACCTTAAAACCGAAAATCCTTAATAAAAATAGGTTATATGGAGTACCAAATCATCAAATATCATCACCAAATACCAAGAATCAAAGAAAATAATCATACCCGACTTTTCCTATTTTAACACGGTTCAAAAACTAAACTTCATAAGTTTTGATCCAATAAATCAATTGAAATAGTCCCAATTTAATCAAATTCACTTCCAAATTGATGAAAAACATTGAAATACATATAAACCACTGATTATCCATCAATTACATCGATTTACAACCATCAATTGAACTCAAATCAAAACATTTGTTCGTCCTAACACAACAAAATCCCAATTCTCTCGATTCTGACAAGTTTCATCATTAATTTAAAGAAAAAAATGAAAACTCATTTCGGTCCGCCATTCTTCAACTCACTCTTTTATTCTTTATTCGTCTTCAATGGAGCCATTGAGGTAACAGAGACGGGTGTGAGAGAGATAAAAAGGAAAACTAGTCGGGAGGAAAGGAGAGGCGAGTGAGATAAAGACGGTAAGAGAGAGTTGTGATGAGAGAGAATCAAAGATTTGAGAGATGAGGGAGGCACGATTCAGGGAAGAAGATTAAAAAGGGGAAGGTTTGATTGAAACCTCCCCCTTAACTGTTTTATTTGGTTTATAACCAAAATACTAAAATACCCCTTAACTTATCCATCTCTTTTCTCTCGTTAAACGCCCCAAGTTGTGATTTCACCCTTTCATTTAATTTGTCTATTAGTTTTTCATGTTTATCTCCAATTTTGTACCCATATCAAACTACGAAAACACCCTAATTTCGCCCAAAATCGACAAAAAAAAAACGCTCTCCAAAACACGCGGACACCTGCGTCTAAGCCTCAAGTTGACTTTGTTTCACTCCGAATGGAGTATATTACTTCAATTAGTCACATGACAGAGAAAAATAATATTCAAACTTATGATTTCCGGTCCGTAGTGCGTGGGTCCCACCTCGAAAACTCAATTTCTAATTAAAATTTGAATTCACTTAATTAGTCTCCGAATAAAGTTTATGAAATCCTCGGATTTCACAATTCTTCCCAAGTAATTAAAAATCTCAACCTCGAAATTTATACTTACAGTTACTAAACCAAAAGAGATATGAGAAAATGATCCTTTATATACAACTCTTTCGGTCAAATCTATAAAACTATTTTCAAGGTGAAATCGTTAAGTGGACCCAATCACTTTCGTTGTAATTACAACAACTCGGTGGTAGAGATCATAAACATTTCAACTTTTCATTTATAACTCCTTGGTTTCATGAAAAGTTATATCAATTTCTATGCCAACCTAGCATTTTTTGAAATTTGAACGTTAAATGGACTTAATGAGTTGACGTGGGTCCCACACCTCGAATTGCGTGCGAGTTGGTTTGTTCGTCAAAATCCAAACTTTAAACATAAATACCATTATTTTTTGCGAATCTTGAAAAGATAGTTAAGGTCAACCTTTTTAATTTTCTCGACACACATTTTGACATGGGTATCTTGAGACAAAACACGATAACCTTCGAATTTATTTAGTTAAATTTGAATTTCACAAAATAACATAATATATAGTACACAACACTGGAACACATCACACAATAATAAAATTACTCATAAATCTCAATACACAGGTCCTTAGCTCCCAACTCGTGGCCAAAAACATAATTAAGATCCGTTAATCCCGATTAATTGTAATTATCGATTAAAAATTTTGGAATTTGGCATGAAAAATCTTACAAAAGTCTAAAATAATAGAAAAGGATAAGAATGATAAGACTTCTAATAATTTGAATGAAGTTATGTATTCATATTCTACCGTTCCACAACGATTAGCGATACTAGGAAGGAAGAAAATAATGAATACATTCTTGAAGCGTTTAGAAAAATAGAAATCAATAAACCATTGTTTGAATCAATTATACAAATTTCTAACTATGATAAAGTTTTGAAAGAATTCTCTGAATCAAAAAATAAATTTTTAGAAGAATCTGAAGAAAAATTATGACAAAAGGTTTTTGCTTTAATTAAAAAAAATACCTAAGAAATATTCTGATCTAGAAATGTTTGGAATTCCTATTACAATAGGGAATTCTTTAGTAGATTTTTCTATGTGTGATCTTGGAGCATCAATAAATGTTATGTCACTTAAAATATATGAGTCATTGAAAATAAGTTCATTGACTAATACACCTATTAATCTTACCTTAGTTAACAACACATTTATTAAACCTTATGGTTTACTAGTAGATGTCCTAGTAAAAGTAAATGACTTAGTATTTCCAGCTGACTTCTATGTCACGGAAATGGGAGACGCAAAGATATCATCTTAGTCTCCATCCATACTTTTAGGAATGTCATTTCTTAAAACAACTAAAACAAGGTTAGATATCTTTGAAGGAACAATGTCTATGAAATTTGAAATTGTCACTTCCCATTTCAATGATGAAGATGTCTATGAAAATTTTGATGAGTTTGATAATGAACAAACTAATGATAATGAATCTTTAGAATTAAATCATCATAAAGTTGAAGATATGTTATTAATGCGAGTTACAATGGAAGACGAAAATGTAATGACCAAGAATAAACAAGTTGAAGACATTTCAAATCAAAAGAAAATAACCCGAGAATGGATGGTTAAACAATCAAACAATGTTGAGAACGATAATAAAATGGAGAAATTTAAAGCTACAAAGAATAAGAAAAAGAAAAAGAAGAATTTATCAATTATCAAGCTCGATGATCTAAGAGATATATACATAAAAATAAAAGTCAAATGGGTTTAATATTTTAAAGTTATTTGTGATACAGTTTCTAGAGCAAACTACATGCCAATTCATTTCTTTTTTCATACTTAACTGGTGTTGGATGTACTTGCTTCTAAAAAAGTTACTCTACCAAACAATTATTCAAGATAAAACCAATATGCGTGGTTACTAATGTACCGGTTCAAATTGAGAAGTACATTATTCCCATGAGACTTTTTGATTATTCCATACTTCAACACGTAAATCCTCCATTAATCTTATGACGACCTTTCTTACCCACTTTGCAAGCCATCATGGATACTCTGAACAAGAAAATCACTTTCGGAGTGCATGGTCGAACAATCACTTTCTAGAATGGCACCAGAGTGGACAATCCTACACTTTAGTTTATAGAACCAATTTAGAACTGCGTGGTTCGGTTGAGCCAATGACGATAAAAAATAGTGTTTTATGTGAGGCACTCATAATCTATCATTACTTTCAATTTTAGTATTAGGATTAGTTAGTTATTTTTATATAATCTCAACTTTTGACTCTTATAATGGGGATATTTAAGAATTTAATTTGAAATAATTTTATGTAAAGGGGTTGATCGAGCCAATTTATTTCCGTATTATATTACTTTTATTCATTAGTTTTATATTAATTAGCTATTTATAGTAGTGAAAATATTATTTAGTTCATATCATAGTTAAATTATGATATTTTTGAATAATTATACCTTTTTATTGGATATATATGTGATAAATATATGAGAAAATTAATTAAATTGGAAAACAAGTAAAAATAGAATGGTGATTTCCCAATGATTCTAGTTTGTCCCTGAAATTTCTTTGAGAAAATCGAAGCGAGTGTACAAAATTTTCAGGGGAAATTTTGAGTCGACAATTTGTCTTGATTTGAACTTATAGCTAGGATTATTTGGACAAATCGCCGAGCCACCGAGGCTCATTTTCGATGATTTTTTCAAAGCGAATCCACTTAAACCTTGATTCGCTGAGAACGATTTCGAGTTTTTATAAACAAAAACCTTAAATCACCACATCCATCCATTTCACACTCACAACCCATTGTAAACTTTCGATCAAGAGACCAATTTTTGACTATATTCAATCTTGTAAAATTGAATTTTAGTGTATTTAAGTGATTCCCACCTCAATCTCCACACATTCAACCTAAGAATTTAGCGAGTCTTGAGAGTGTAGTGTCACCTAGGGCTTGAGTAAGGGGATTCGAATTGGAGCTTGGAGGAGCATTCTAGATGAGTTTATAGTTCCAATCTTGAAAGAATCACTTTCAAGATTGTAATCAATGAAAACCCTAACATTTTATCGATTAAATTTTTGGTTTTGCATATATTTTGGATTATTATTAGATTAGAAGGTCAATTTCAAAATTTTTACTCTAAAATTATTTTGATATCGAATGTTTTCAATTACAATACTAGTATGGGAGTGGTGTGATGATTTGTTTATTGTTATCGAATTTTTGAACTATTTTTCATATATGGTGAATGGATTGAATTTTATATGCAAACTAATTTGAGACTAAGTTTCAAACGAGTTTATGGGTTTTTGTATTTGCATATTGCATGATTTTAATTACATATAAATGATTGTTTTTCTTAATGATGCTTTATCGATAATTTTCATATGAATTTCGAACTCTCAATTTATAAATGACTTTTTCGATGAATTTCTCCTTTTAGATAGATAAGTTGAATTTTAACAAGCACTTTTTCGACAAATTTAGTTTTAAATGGTTTTATAGGTTCATTATTTTACTTATACTTATCCAAATGGTCGGAGGTGAAAAATGTAAAGGTTCAAGAGAGGAGAAAGAAAAGGGAAGTTAGTAGATAAAACAAAGACTAAATCAAAAGTTTCCCAAATCTAACCCACGTCAATCTCTTTTAACACGAATAGGATTAGATCACAAAGATAACCTACTCCACCTTCATCATTTAACTTTAATACTAAGGATGATTATGTAGAAAAGGAGGAGGAAGTAGATGAAGTTGAACGAGAGATAATGGTGGGGCGAAAATTTATGTACTTAAGAAGGAGAACTTGTCAATGAGAAGGCCTTTGAAAAATCTAAGAATGATTTAGTGAAGGATGTGAAGTTGATTGCGAAGAGGTGATTTAATGTAAAGAACAAATTGAAATGCGAGGCATAAGATCTATATATCATTGAGGCAAGAAACTAAGGATTGTTTACTAGGGACTATAATCACTTAGACTTAAAGGATCTTCATAGTGAGAATGGATTTGATATTCAGTGCGAGAGTTTTATGCAAATGCATATGGAAGTGAAAGTAAGACCAAGTCACGAGTTCGAGGGAGGACAGTGGATTATTCCGTCGCAAGAATAAATCGGTATTTTGATTTACCAAAATTTTGCCAAAAACAAAATGATGAGAGCCAAAAACCCGAATATGTCATTAAGTACCACTACCCCATTAAGATAATTAGGGGAGGTTTAGAGGCAATCTATGATGATGGACGTTTTTGATATGGAGGGGTACCCAAAGCACATAACCACCAAATTTCTTAGAAAAATAACGAAAGCTTGGTGTTATTTCATCTACGCCACTTACATCTAAGCTTGCGGTATTACGAGTTAGTTAACTACAAGGCTACCCTACTTTACCACATGTTCTTGGGATTAGGATACTTGGATGCTAGAAAAATTATCCATGATTCGATTAAGAGTGCTATCACCATGAAGAAGAACAACAAACTACCTTTCTCTTTGATGATCATGGCTTTTTGTAGAGTGGATCAAGTGAACATGATAGGGCTTGATATGGATGTTCTACCGGAGAATACCATTACGGATGAAGTTATAGAGAGATATGGAAAAGTAAATGGTTATGAAGACACCGAGGATGAAAAAGAAAAGGCTGAGATAGCTAGAAGAGAGACATTGTAGAGAAAGAAAATCAAAGATGATAGGAGGAGAATTTTGGAGGAAATGTCTGAAGCTAGACATGATACGAATGCGGAGCAGCTTGCTAAGGATTATGACGGACTATACATGGAAGAGTGAGAGTTGGCCTTCATGGGTAAAATTTTGCACAAACTAATGACAACTCTAGGAAATCAAGAACTGGTATTCAAGAACCAGAGGACCTTAGTAAGGAGCATCCACAAGATGGAGCAAACAATGTCTAGGAGACATAAATGTCAAGGAGGCGCAGAGGATCCTGCACCATTTACTCATATGAGACTACCACTTAGCAGTAATCTTGAGGTTCTAACACTACCATGTCAGGACTACTACCTTTATGATCCCGCTACAAGCTACCAGTCCTAGAGGATTGATCTAGTGGAGGACGATGATGATGCGAATTCCAGACGACGACATTGATGTCCTTATTATATTTATCTTCTTTGTCTCTGAGTGATATTATGTGAGGTTTTTTACGTTACTCCAGTAATGGTGATACACGTTGTATTTGTGGTGGTGCTATACTTTGTACTGTGATTAGTAATTTGATACGGTTGTTATACAATGGTGATATTTATTCTAATTTTTATGTCTTGTCTTATGCCAATTCTAAATTGAGTTTAGTTTTATATTAATTGTCAAATTTATGATTATATCAATTCTTTTATACTTCACGTGGTATATTTATTTTGTTGGAAATCGACTTCATTTTTAAACTTTGAGGACAAGATTTGGAATGAATTTGGGGGTATTTTAGGTTAAGTATGATAATGTTAGCTAATAAAGCAAGCAAGGGATTTAAAGTAGAAGATAAGTTCATAATTGATCCAAAAAGTTCAAACTTTTGATCAAATATTGAAGTTGATGAAATTTTACAAATTTCTTCCGAATTCAAGTAAGTATGAATTTTATTTTACTTTATTTTTAGTACATAATGATAATGAAAATGAAGATAATAATATATCTTTGAATGGAAATGATATTTTTATTACCCAAGTGAATTCTATAATAGAATGAATCAATTTTTATACCTTTTTTTATTAACTTTACTACTTGATGTATACACCAAATTGAATGCCTTGTGTTAATCATGAGAATGGGCAGAAGTTCAAAACAATAGTGTAAGATAAAAAAGATAGATTTCTAAGAATTTTGTGATACAAAAGCTATTAATTAAATATTTTTATAGTATAGATGTAGAATGTTATTATGCCACAATTGAAAGAAGAAATGAATTAGAAACCAATAAAGTTCTATAAGTTAGAAAGAATGTTTTTTTCAACTTAGTAGATAGTGAGAAGTGTTAACAAGAGTTTACAAAAATATAGATAGGGAGTCCAATAGATTTCATAGGAAATAGAGCAGGGAATCTATAGTGGGAAACAAATGAGAATGTCCATAGAAAATGGAGTAGGGACTTAAAAGAAAAAGCAAAAGAAATATATGATAAAGAAATAATTATGATGAAGTAGAAAAGAATGCGAGATGAAAAAAATGGATGTTCTTAAACACTTCAAAGAATAGATTGAGCTCAGTGCTTGAAACTAGAGTTGAATGAAGTTTTTAAATCTAACATGTTTTAAACGATATATTCATTGGTATCTTGGCGAAATTCCTATTGATTTGATTATGGTGCTATTGTAAATTATTTTCTAAAATTAATCTAACAATGCTTTTATACTATATATATATTTATATAGTAAAAAACATTGTACTATATTCATATATTTATATCAATCAATTAATATTTGATTTTTATTAATATATATTTCACTTATTTATAGAACTTACACAATATATAATGAAAGAAAAACTTAGTTAAACAACAAAATTTAAAAAAAAAATAAAGCACTTTATATATTATATAAAGCACTTTATATATATATAAGTTGGGACCGAGGCTATGTTGTTGTTGTTGTTGTTGTTGTTGTTGTTCTTGTAATAAAGCACTTTATAACTTATATATATATATATATGGATGTACAAATAATATTATATATACAACTTATACTATATATTTGTATGAAGAAGCACTTAGAAACTAATAATTATATACGAATATATAACAACGCTTTCATATTGAAACAAAATAGAGGACTTCAATTTTTGAAAAAAAGTTGCAAGTACTTATATATAGTATATATAAATATATATATATTGAAAAAAAGTTATAATAATTTATACGATATGTACAATTATATTAATGTACATGAAAACTTTAATTAATGAAACAAAACAAAATAAATTTGAACCCAAAAATAGTACTTACCGTATATCGACTAATTACGGTTAACATTTGACTAAAATTTATAATATATGTTACACAAAGTATGTGTAAATGCAACCAATTCGACTAATTTAACATTCGACTAAAATGTATAATATATATTTCCAAAAAGCAACCAATTCGACTAATTACGGTTAACATTCGATTTAAATGTTATAGTGATTGGTGTGTACGTTTCTTTAATTAGGGTTCATTAAGTCTTTCGAGATGTACGTATCTCGATATTGGATGTACAACCACATTGAGGGCGGTTACACTAGATTGGATTTCGTAGCTAGCGTGAAGGAGTTCATAAAGTTTGCCACACAACACCGCACAACTTTTTTGAACGAATCGAAAATTCGATGTCTTTGTCAAAAATGCGCAATGAAAAATATTTTGATGTAAACACCGTGGAGCTTCATTTAGTTAGGCGAGGATTCATTCCCGAATACTATTTTCTAATTCAGCATGGGGAGGAAGAATTATTAAATGATGCGGACGATGATGGTGATGATCCAATGAATGAATATGTGACGTCATATCATCATGTGATATACAACCATGGAGGGCCCAATTTCAATTGGAACCGTGAGGAGGAGCCGAACCATGAAGCTTAGCATTTATTCGAGATGATTGACGCAACGAATCAACCATTTTGGCTAGGTTGTGAGAAGATGACAAAACTCTTAGCAATGGTACGTTTGTTGACGATGAAGTCGAATCATCATATTTCGAAGCAAGCATTCGACGAAATATTGCAGGTTTGTAAATACATGTTGCTTGAAGACAATTGTTTGGTAGATAGCTTTTACAAATGTAAAGGTTTAATGCACCTTGGTATGGTCGGCGAATTAATTGTTATCCCTAATTACGCATGCTTTATTAGGGGCCTAACTCCGAGCTTACGTGTCGCAAGTTTTCTTTGAGACCTTAGGTTTAAATCCAACAAACGCCCGCATAAGACAATGCTTTACTTTTTTTTGGCGCCTCATTTACAACGTTTGTTCGCGTCGAAAGCTACAATGAAACACATGCAATGCCATGCGAACACATTAGAGATGAGGACAATATGCAACATTGCTTTGATTCCATGACATGGAACCACTTGAATCAAGTGAATCCTATGTTCGGCTACGAGGTTCGTAACGTTTGACTTGGCTTATGCACTGATGGTTTCCAACATTTTGGAATGATCGGCAAACCACAATCCTAAAGGCCGATGATTTTAACACTAAACAACTTGCATTCGTGGATGTATATGAAAAAAGAAGTGATGTTCTTAATAGTAATCGTACTGGACCGACAAATCCGTCGAAAAAAATTGATGTGTTCCTCCAATCGTCGGTGAAAGAATAACAAGATTTGTGGTACGATGGAGTGCGAACCTACGATGTATTGACTAAGACGAACTTTCAAATGCGCGCTACCCTTATATGGACTGTCGGCAACTTTCCAGCCTACAAAGTATGTTATCGGGATGGAGCACGTATGAAAGGACGACTTGTCCTTATTGTATGGAAGATACGAACACTTTTCAGTTGAGGTTCGGTGGAAAATCGACTTGGTTTGATTGTCACCGACGTTTCTTATCGCGACATTCAAATAAGAGGAAAGAAAAGTCTAGTTTCTGTAGAGATAAAATCATATTAGGCAAACCACCAGCTAATAAATCATGTGAAGATATGTTACGTGAAATTGAAGCTTTAGGGCTAATGAATGTCACCGAATTGAGATCGAGATGCTATAAACAACGATAAAAGACTAAGATATCTTATTTGTTGTGTTATATTAAATCTACGTGGTAGATATAAGAGTTTTGTCTTTCTGAATGATAATAAGATGGTTGAAGTCTATCAATTTCTCGTGATATGAGAAAATATTGAAGGTAAGAGCTCAAAAGAGTCTTAACCTCGAGAAAATCGAAATGGAAAGACATAAGGAAAACTTACAAAGATGAAATTAATCTTTTCTCCAACTTACTATTGTCAATGGTCTTTGTTTTTGATGATATTATTAGACAAATAATAGTTAGCGAAGTAATATCTATTATATCTAGACCTTGAGACATGTATTAGGAGAATGAATTTATTAAACAATGGAACACCTGAATGACTTTGGATGAAACTCGAAGATGGTAAACCACTTTAAGATATGATTTAATACTAGTATTGAGACTAGTAGAGAAATAAAGGAAGTTATTCAAGTAAATAAATTAGTGGTTAATGATAAAAGCCTAATTGAAGTTAGGAAACCATTAATGTTTTTATACTTTATAAGTTGTTATGAAGTAGAAATTCCAGTTATGGTGTGAATCCATATTGGAATGACACAAGCAATTTGTGGGGTAGTGAAAGATAAAGTTGAGAATTTAAAATCTAAAGGATTGTTTAATCAGAGCATTACAGTGAGTTATTAAGACATCCTAGCTTGATGTCTTAGATAGTTATAGTCTAAATTGAAGAGAATGAGTTATCAATGGATTTGAGGAATCCAAAGAATAATATATGGTAGAAGGAATGAATATTCATTACCTAGGATTGACAACTCATTCGATAATAAGGTAAAATCAGTTGTTTTCAAAAGTTAGTTGAGATCTGGTTGTCATTGTGATATGATAAGAGTTCGGGATATATTTAAAGATGATTTCAAGCGGTTGTTGAATCATTTTAAATGGTTAGTAGAGACCATTAGAACTTACTAGAACTCATGCTATGTTTATGAATGAAGGGTGTTAAGTTTTAAAACTCAATTTTATTTAAGTTGTTATTGTGTTATCAATAATAACATGGAGTCTTTGAAGACTTAAAAGATGCATGAGCATTACCATCCATAATTGTAACTATGATGATAGATTGGTTGAGACCAGGTTTTGCAAGTGTCGGTATTAAGTTTCAAATGTAAAATTACTTGTATGAGTGTTGAATATTAACAAGACAAATCAAGGGATTTGATCGAGATTGAGACGATTTGGGACTGTCATACATTCAACACAAAGGCAAAGGAGAAAAGTAAATTGAGAATAATTGAATATTACAAATAATTAATCCAATGATCTTTGATATCATTGTGTAATCTATTCAATTAACTCAAGTATGAGATTGTTGTAAATTGAAATCAAATACAAAGATGCCTTGGAAGAAAGTTGAAGTATAGATTGACTACAATGTTTTCTTGATAATACCTAAATCGTGGGAGAAGTTAAAAGTTCATTCTAAGACTTCTTATTTAGGTGGGAACATTTGTTGACACAATAAAGCGAAATTGTAGCTTATACTTCTATATATATAGTTCAAGACTTTTGAGAAGAACGTTTGGAGATTGATAATCTCGATATAACTATTTTAGTAGTTGTACCAAATATCAAAAACATCACTTGTAAATAAGAGAAAAGGTTGTTGAGAGTCTTTTAATCATTCTTAGAGATTAGTCCTAATCTTAGAAAAATCATTAAAAGACAATTTGGAGATATAAAAACCAAAGTGGATTGCTTTAAGTTAAAGCGAGTCAATTTCAAACTATGGAAGTTTGAAAAATGGAATTGTCATAGTGATAGAAATAGAAGGTGAGAAAGATACCTTGAATTTCCTAAATGTTAGGAACTCACTCTGAAACATCACTCATTAAAGGTAATTATGTTAACAATGCCTTGAATAGGAAAAGGGACAAGGGCGATAGTTGCAATTAAAACTTCTTAGTAATATCTCTTGAGTGAGATGTATCTCGGTGACCAATGGAAGTCCTACGCAGCACATCATCGGTTGAGTTGTCCGGATTGGTAGCTATAAGTCTATTATTTGGAGCTCGATTGAAGCTAGGCTAATTATGATTGATTGAGTGATGTATTATTGGAGAAATTGATTAAGATTATCTAGTAGATCAAAGGTTGACTATTAGTTATTGGTAAGTTGTATGATAATCTTAGATTAAAATATTGAGCATGTAAAGAAAGTTCTTTGAACTCGAATCAAAAAGTGAATCAATAATGTTGTGAGAATCTCATGAATTTCTTAAGAATATTCATTCAGGTGAAATCCAAAATCATTGTGATAAGAGCGAATTGTTGGTAATCTAGAATGAAAAATTGACATGGTTAATTTAATAAAGAAATATGAGATATTTCAAAGCAGGTGAAAGTTGAGTGATATTAACCTGGAGGGTTATATATTCTTGCCCTATATGAATGAGATTTCATGCTAAAATTTTTTATGATGGATTAACTTAAGTTGTGATGACAAGCGATGATTGTTGATCTTTGTAATTATAGGATCGATGGAGTCTCGAAATATCTTGCCACTATCATGGTTTAATTCTTATAGAAGAGTAAGCGAGATCTATGTGTGTAGAAAGAGTTGAGAGTTTATGGAGACCAAAAATTATTACTTCGGTGAAGAACCTAGGAAGTATGCTTTCAAATAGGGAAGAAATGTATAATATTTGGGATGGACCTTTCTAAATCTTAACATAATATATCTGCAACTAATCTTAGTTTCAAAGACTATAATTTCCGAGCTTTTGACTTGAAAGATGTTAGTTATTGGAAGAAATACTTGTTGTGTGAGTTCTTTAGTATTGATATTGTTGGCTATAAATGTTGAGGTGTTTTCCTTAAAACTACGTATGCTTTACTTTGTCATCAATTGGTATGGAACGAGAAGTAATGATACAAGTTAATTGGAGCATGAGTAATTTAGGGATCGCAAAGAAAGGTATTACAGATTTGTTAATATGCAATTACAACTCGGATAAATGGAAATAATGTGATGACAAAGAAAATGTGGTTGAGGAAGCTTTGAGTAAGAGAAAAACAGATAGAGAGAATGTAGCTATCTGCAGAGCTTCTCGGTTTAGACTTCTTGAGGAAGTATCTATGATGATGATTTGTGTAAGTTTGGCCGACACATCATCAATTGCGAAAGCTAGTTCCAGAGCTACTAACTGTTCTTTTGTGCTCAAACTCGAACCGAATTGGAGATGATTCAAGTGGTGATTGTTTGTCGGGAAGCTAATCAAGCATTATTTGGTGCGTTAGAGATTAGCGGCTAGTGTAAATCATCCTGATTGGTTAGTTTTTAATGACAAGGCATTACGGTTCGGGGATAAATTATGGAATCCAAACTTAGGATTAGTTGAGGCGGGAGTTGCTACGAGAATCTCATAGATCTCTTTACTCTATTCATCCAGGTAACAATAAGATGTATCGCAAAATGAAGTGTATTTATTGTTAGCTTGGGATGAAGATTGATATTGATGAGTTTGTAAATTTATGTGAGACGTGTCGCAAGTTAAGGCTAACATAGGAAACCTGAAGGGTTATTGAATTCACTGACCTATTCCTGAGTGGAAATGGGAACATATATCGATGGATTTTATTTTTGTTCTACCCTTGAGTTTGAGTAAGCACGATACAATATGGGTTGTAGTTGACGGAGTTTACGAAGTCTGTGCATTTCTTGCCGGTTTCCATGCAAAATTCTCTTGACCAATTATGTAAGGTGTGCATAGGTGCGGTGTTGAGATTTTGTGAAGTTCCAAGAGTGTCGATTACTTCGGATAGAGATCCGAGATTCACGTCCGACTATGGAGTGAATTATAGAGACGATTGGGAGCTGTTCCAAACCTCGGTACGATATATTAGCGGTGAAGCGATGAGCGGCACTGAGCGGTTAATATTAATGCTAGAAGATATGCTTCGAGCTTGTGTCATGGAGTTTGGTGATAAATGGAAGAAATACATTTCTCTGTGTGAGTGATTTAGGACTATGCGAGAGAGAATTCAATGATTCGCTAATGTTTGATTACGACATAGCTTAGACATAAGAGCTAGGCTGATAAATATCATAGGTTGTTAGAGGGTTCAAAGGATGATCTCGTTCTGTTGAAAGTCTCACCTATTAAAGGGTTGTACAGATTTGGATTGCAAGGGAAGCTAGTTTTGGATTGCTAGGGAAACTAGTTTTAAGGTACATTAAGCCGTTCAGAATACATGAAAGGATTGCTTACATGTTTAAGTTGCTTCCTCAGTTAATTGGAGTTTATAGTCTCTTTCACGTGTTTATGCTTCACAAAACGAAGACTTGGCTCAGTCTAAGATTGATTAGAATAAACTTGATCTTCGGGAAGATTTATCCTACGATGAGCGATTGATTCAAATACTTGATTGTAAGATATAGAGGCTTAGAACCAAAGAGATTTATTTGATTAAGGTTTAATGGCAATTTTACGGAGATGACGAACTAAGCTGGGAAGCATGAGTATTATATAAAGGAGCATTTTTATTTCTTTTCGATACTACGGGTGATTTTACATTTACTTTAATTTCTAGGACAAAATTGCTTTAAATTGGAGAGACTATAATGGCTCGTTACCTTAAGTTGGTGATTAGAGCTAGGCTCGTGGTTAATTCTGGTGTACCTTGATTAACGTGTGCGTGGATTTGTGTGATGATTCCCGTTTGTTTGGAATGCTTAATGAATATCACAAGTTTAGGGATTAACAAGAAATTAATACAAACCTATTATCAAAAAATAAATATTTAAACAATAAATAGTCGGTACATCAAGTGCGATGAGGAGGTCATGAAATGAATATGCGCATTCAAGAAAACTCATAAGCATGTCCGGAGAATTTATTGGTGAGAAAATATATATGGATCGTTTGATCAGCTTCAAGAGGAGCGTAAGTGTTGATGGTGTCAAAATGTATGTCACTTTAAGGAGTGTCAATTTAACACATCAATCACTTGATCAACCTCGAGATGGCGCGATGCGTATCTCGAGAAAAATTCATATATATAAATTCAAAATCATCAAACTTATCATTTATTTCATTTCGATCTTTCGAGATTGAGGAAAGCAGCTGAGGGTTTGAGGTGATTGAGGGGAGTATTCAGGAGTGATTTCCAGTAGATATGATGAGCTTAAACAAAAAGTAATCGAGATATCGTCACTTTGTTGGTAAGTTGGATTTTGAGTTTCAGTTGAATTCGATGTTTGGTGATGAATTCTTTGTTTTTGTTGTTGTTTGATCACAAGAAATGGGTTGTTACCTCATTAGAGGTCATCCCTAATGATTTAGGAGAGTCTTTAACGTTGTTTGGCTGATTTGGTGATGGAGCAATGCGTGCTGTCGTTTTACTATCGAGACGGTGCATGATGGGGCGCGCTCCTTGAAGCAAAGTAGCGCACTTCCTTTATCGATTGCGACGAACCCAGTTGGTGGAGCGTGCCCCACCAAATTAGGGATCACGCCCCCATCCCTAAAAATAGCAATTGTGTTGTGTTTTACTTAAAATTTCCCGAGGTTTTAGGGATTGACTTAGGGGTTCTAAACATAGGAGAATAGAACTATATTAATCACAAATGGTTTGTGATAAGTTTTGGAACATCGAGAAAGTGTGAGATACTCGGAAAGTTAGGAATTTGGTAACGGAGACCTAAACCGAGGTAAGTATGGATTCGCTTATTTATCAATATTGCCTAGCTATTTTAGTATATGTATTTAATGTAGTCTATGGAATGAATGGGGGGACTATGTACACTGTGATGGTTTTAATAAATGAAAAATAGTGTTTAATGTGATTCACGAGAGTAAGTTCTTTGGAACTGAAACCATGTTATATAGGTTGCGGGTTTGATATCTTGGATTATATGTAACTTCCTACTCAGTTAGATAGGTTGCGTGGATTACATATTTGCTAGAGGGTTTCGGATAGAACCATTGGGCATTAAGGGATTAACTAGACAGCACATCGACCAATGTGTTAGTTTAACAATTGCCTTAATAGCGTCGGTGGGTAATCGACCATAGTTTTACAAATAAAATGGAAATCACAGTGTAATTGTCATTGACAGTTTCATTTGCATCCATTATTTATTGAATTATATGTTTTCCATATTTTTGTTAGTTAACATTAGTGCATATTGTTATTGCATAATGCTCTTGATTATTATATGGATTGTTGATGGTTATGTGAATCCTTACTTACTAAGCAAGTTTGAGCGCTCACCCCAATTAACATTTCAGGAGAACCGACCAATGCTACAACTACGGGATAGAGAAGATTTATGAGTCTTGATCTTCTATTCAATATAATGAGTCTCCCTTTGTCTTATATATTTGTATTAAGTTATAGTTTTATAATATCACAAGGGATGAGAGGTTTTGTATAACCGAGGTTTATTTCGGTTTGATTTGATATTATATATCATATTTAGTTATCGAAAAAGTTTTTTATTTCCGGTACGTTTACAATTTGTTTTACATCGATATTCGATACCTAGTGGTGTTTATCAAGTGGTAGAGAAAAAAAGCGGTTGGCTCTAGTTAAGTCTTTGGGTAATTGGGGCTTAATTAGGGTTTCGGTAGTCGGTATCGCCCTAATCGAGTTCGGGGATGCTACATTGTATGTTTGTTAATCTCCACTTCATCTTAATGTTCCAGTTATCTTCTAATTTATAAGATTATGTGCTATTTAAAACTTCTTTTTTTTTTAAATAAACTTGCTATGTAAAACCCATTTCTTTTTCTATTTCTTCACTGCGACACATAAGTTTCCCATTTAATTTGAAGTGCCTTGGGCTAGTGTCTAGTATATAAAGTAATGAAAATTATGTATTTCATAACACGTCTTGGGCCTTAGCTATGCATGCAAATTTTTTTTTTTTTTTGAAGATGCAAATGAATGGATATTACTCTAAGAAGATATATGTATAGAAGTGATAAAACTAGACAAAACAGAAACATACTGCGAATATACTCTCTAATAAGTTATAGGAAAATACTAGAATCACCCACAATTCGACACAACAATCACATCAAACATAAGAACTTGAAAACAGTTTGATGCCCACTTAAATGTTAATATTTCAAAGATAATAATGTAATTAATTTAAGCTATTCCTTCATTTGCAACACAAAAATACATAAATTTCCCACAATTGACACTTGCACGGATGTCAAATCTTCCCTCAAGTGGTGAATGTCCAACAAAGTGCACCTTAGAATACGCTATGAACTCATTTAGGCCATTAATGAACTCGCATCGAGTATACCCATTTTTGATATGGCTATACATCCATTCTCGGTTCGTAGACATCTCGATCCTAAGTTTTTCACCTATCAATGGATAAATTTTATTAATTCTTAATAATGAAGTATATAAATTATTATAGTTTTTATTGTTTTTAAAATTTATCCAAATATTCATCAATTCCTAATATATAGTCTCGAGATATTAAATATAGCTACCTAGTAAGTGGCAATCACAATTAATAAACAATATAAGAATGAGTAATGACTAATAAGATATCATTTTCGTTGAAATGCACAATCAAACAATAAGTTAAAAAATGTACACATTTATTAATTTATAGTATTAATCAATACACTTAATACACACAAACCAAATTTTTTTAACACATGCAATGTTAAAATTTTAATATTCAACTTCAAGTTTAAATAATGCAATTCCCTAACTAATATATATATATATATATATATATATATATATGTGTGTGTGTCTTGCGCGCGCGCGCGCTCGCTCCGTAAGTATAATGACTCGCTTGTAGTAATAGTGCAATCAACTTATGTAAATCATAGATATCGTCCTTAGGGAAAGGTTTTTGCATTAAGTCTGTATATCACCTACTTAACTTGAACTATTGCTAAAGGATTCACTTTTAATCGATTTTATATCTAAACTAAACTATTATAACAAATCACTTTAAACTTTAGTTGAACTCTTATATTAAGTATATCTTAGTTCACAACTTCACCTAAGTAATTTAATATTATGCTTTGTATTCATATGTACATCTTAATATGTTGGTGGACCTCCGAGAGTTAGTTTTCTTCATTTCTTCTTCTCTCCCATGTCGTGCCTTTCATCCCCACATCGTGCCTTGACTTCCCACATCATCAATACATGTTCCCACGACGTCAACTCGATTTTGTGGGTTTTTGCTATGTTTCTTCTCGTTTTTCCTTGATTTTTTCTAATGCATTTTAATTCCCTGAAAATGCAATAATACCATGAATTAACAGTCATTTGAGGATATTTATTCTAACTATACTACTAAATTAACCCTATATATACATATAAATAATCACTTTTGAAATACCCCCAAACTTAAAGTTATGAGCGTCCCGAGCAAAGGTGTATTATACTAAGTCTACTAATAACTAATTCTCGATCGATTCACATTGTTCATGGAGTATCCTTTAATTTACTAAGTCTCAAGTTAACAATCCACTCAAGAGTTTTTCCTTGCAAAAAAATTTATTTTTAAGACATCTAGCTTTAACTACTCATATAAATTCACTTTCAAAATAGTAAAGTAGATCTCAACCAAAAACCATCACTACTTATAAGTTTGTTTCGCTTCAACAATTAAGTAGCAAGTATACAATCTCATAATTTCTCATTAAGCTCAAGAATTCACAAATAAGCATAGATCAAACTCATCTTTGATAAAGTTTAGCATTTCAAGAGTCTATAGGACTTTTACACGAGTTGGAATGAAAATTTAAGTTAACTAGCTACTCGCACTCGAGATAAATCTTTTATTTGAAGAGTTTTAGTTTACTTCCACCTTCATTTCTCTATTTTCTTTCTCATTTCTTTTCTTCTTTTCATTTTTATTTAACAATTCCTACTCCTTTTTCTATGGACTTATTCTTCCTTACTTTTTTCAATCAAGTACTCTGCTTCTTTTCCTATAAAACGTGTGGGATTCTCTCATTTTCTCTCTTTATTTCTAAAACTCTTATTATTACTTCTCACTTTCACTAAATCAAGTAAGTTAACTCCAACTTTTACTATACAATGTCTATTTCTTCCCCTATTTACACTAAGTCTTTCTTTGCTTTGTATTATCAAGTAAGATTCATACTTATTATAAAGTCCTTAGAGAAATAACTTTTTCCATAAGAAGTGTTCTAATTTTTTGTTTTTATTTCAAGTTCAAGGTCTTCCCTAACTCTAGGTTTCTAATCATGAAATCACTTTGTTGTTTGCTACTTTTCATTGTTTATTTTTCTTCAAAAATCCAAAATATTCTCTTGAGTTTCAAATCGATACGATATTTATAATCTAATCATTCACAAAGGCATGAACCTGTAAATGAATTACATATTCCTTACATATTACTATATAAAACCTAATCTATATTACTTAAACATTCATATAATAAGTAAAATGAAAAATTTATACACTACCATACTTTCCTCTTTAACTACTTCAAATTAAAAATTAAAATGGTCATACATGCAATGTTTATTCTTACTTCTCTGCCTATCTTACCACTTCCCATAGTGTGGTGTAGTGTCGATGCCTCAAACCTGAAATTAAACCTTGTCCTCAAGGTTTAAAAGTAAGCTTTGAAATATGAAGACAGTAAAACACACAAACATATGTAATAATACAAGTTATAATAAACTAAACTAAACATTAAATTTGAAATAACTAAATAGTTTACAAAATATCCCAAACGTTTAAAATGTATGAATAGTATCAAAAGCACTCTCAAGTCCCTGGGTCTAAAGGAATCCTAGAACACGAACTTCAGGATTGCACGTCATCATCATCATTTGCATCATCATTTCCATCGGCTGCGAAGGTGTCAATGGATGCACCACTGTCTTACTCGCACTAGATTCGGATCAAACACGTATGCTGGTGCTGCTAGAAAGCCTAATGACGTATCAGTAGGTCTCACTCATCTGCTTCTCTCATGTCTAGCTATAGCTTTATGATGATCAACAAAAAACATGAAATTTCACAAACCGTCTTGTTTGTCTTTGCTCTCTCCTCTCCATATCCCGCACATATCTCAACATGGCAGCTGGTATTCCGCCTTATCCTCCTGGTATTATCTCCTTATCTATGCTATCTACAGCCCTCTCATGTCGTAAGTCAAATCTTCGGGTGTTAGTATAGGTGGTTTGTGATGGAGAAGGTGGTGGAAAGACTTCAGGATCGTCCAATTCTGCTCTCTAATCTCTCGGGTCTACAAACTCGTAGCTCTCAAAGCAAATCCCTATTGTCGTTGCTCATTTTCTAGTTCTTGGGCTAGTTCTATTCTTCTTGCTACTTTTGCTATTGCTTTATCTTCTTGCCTTTTGGCAAACAACTCGGCCTCACATCTAGCTTCATTGGCCTTCTCTCTCTCTCCTTCTCGAGTCTTGGTAACCAGGTGCTTGATTTCAACGTAAGCATGAAAGCTTCATCCATGGTTTGTAGGGCATCCATATCAAATTCTTCATTATTTATAATTCTCACTCAGGCCCTTAAGCACATCCGAGTAATCAAAATAGGAAACACCAATTTGTTGTCCCTTACTAACATAATAGACTCCCTCAGATTGGTGTGTATGATCTCCCGATGTTGATTTCCCCGAACTTCGTAATCTCATAAAGACAAGCCGCTTTCGGCTTGATTATCTCACCCTGCCGAGAAGTGGGGTATAGCGAAGCAACAAGAAAATGTTGCCACATTCTCGTAAACCTTTCTAATGCTCTCCTTTTTAATGTGCTTCAGCACATTCTCAACTCCCATCACACGTCCTTGTTGTCTTAGGACAACAATGCATCTTCTATGGCTCTAAATGGGTTTAAATTATAGGGCTTCTCATATAACTTCTTCGGGAAACTTTGTTCTGATCCATACCATCCTAAGTGCTCCAACCCATAGAAATTATTGATCTCACGCATTGTAAAGGGAATGAAAACCCCTCTCACCTTCATTGGCTCATCCCAATCCGTGAACTTTGCATTGGCATAGAACTCAAAAATAATCTTCTCACTCCTTTCACTTTGTTCTCCCTATAGTCTTGAGTGAGTTGCTCTTAATTTTGGTGCCTAATAAAATTGTTCACTCTTTTATCGTATTTAGTCGGCAAATTAATTCTTCTTTCGCAAATGAACTCCCTACGTAGGATTTTCTCGTATCGGTCCTTAGCCTATTTACAAAGGAAATATTTGGATTTAAAAGGTCTAGGCTCTTCATCATTAAAGTTCCTAGAGGTAGATGCCTTAAATTCATTTACTTTTATTTTGCTAATCTCCTTCAAATTTCAAGCAATTAATAAAAATGCAACACAACTTCGTCTTCCAATCACCTAAAAATCAAAATTCATGTAACATAGATCATACATACGCCAAATAATTGCAAAGATGTCCACTAAATCTCAATGGGTAATATTAATTCTCACATTCACACAATCTTGCAAAACGTATCATACAACCTCAAATCAACAAATCATACAACATCATCAAAATTTTCAAAATTTAATGCGTGACTAGATGAAATTGTAAATGTACCTCAATGTCGGATTAATTTTCGGTGTAGATCACTCCTTCAAGTCTTTTTCAATCCAAGTCGTCTAATTTTTCTCACCAACTAGAACCCTAGCTCTAATTGGAATCAAATTCCAAAAATCTAAGCCCTAGCACTTCCATTTGTACAAATCCACAATGTGTTTGTATCTTTACTCTAAATCACTAGGAACTCACTAATCTCACTTGAAAATGATCTAATTTTAGCTTTAGAAAGGTGTATGCTTGGGGGTTTTGGTAGGGTTTAAGTGCAAATGTGGAATTGTGAAGAATGGGTTTAAAACCCTTGTTTTGACCTCAACACCATGTGCCTACTCGCCCTTTGCGTCAATGACACCGTGTGGCATTTTAATTATTTTGTCTTTCTTGCCCATTTCGGTGCTATGGCTTATACCCACGGCGTTAGCTCATGTGCCTACATCTTCGCGTATGATTTTTCGCTAATTCTCCTCAAGCACTCTTCCGACTTTGTGTACAACTCACATAAGGTGTTGTGACCGCATAAAATCCATGAAAATATAAAAATTAATAAATTTTACTTTTCGATTTGCCCATGCATCATATCTTCATCTATTTGAACTCCTTCGGTCCTTTTTGCTCTTTTAATGAGTTCTCGAGATATTTCCATTTCGATGAATCATCACCCGACGAATGGTCTTTCCTGCACATTGGACATGAATTTTTCAAAAGTTAGAACTAAAACTCATGACTTGTAATTATTAGACTAAATAACTAACTACTAACTATTATTCAAATACTTGAGATTTTAAAATTCCTACACTGCCTCCCAGTAGCACTTAATTTAATGTTATTAGATTGACGCCTTTTTAGCTCGTTTAGTTCAAGTTTAAATCGAGAAGCTCCATATCGAAAATCATAGATAATGTCATTCCCATTCGAATGTACATCTTATCATTGATAAAGACAACCGTCTCAACGTCATCACCTTCATCGATACTCATCGTGATCTTCCTTTCTATCACACCCAAACTTACTTTAGTCGTGTTCAAGATGACCGCCCAAGTATCATAGATACATCATCGTCCATGTTGTGGTTCGCAACCTCAAAATCTGCAATGAATGTGAATCTACCTACTTTCACTTGCACATTCAAAACTCTTCATATAGTAGGTATCAAGTTACCATCTCGCTACTTGCAAATTCGTGGTATCCAGGACAATTGATCTTTAAGTCGGCTTGAGTCATGTCCATCGGTGGCATGACATCGATCGAGGCTCCGTATCACATAAGACATTTTAGAACCGGTAACCATCAATGTTTACCGATATTTTTATTTCTTCAAGATCTATCCTTTTAATAGGTTGAAGTCGCGAGATGAACTTGAGCTTTGGTTCTAATTTCTTTGGACCCAAGTTGATATCATTGCGTTGTGGGTCTTCTTCGGGAGGTCCTTCATCTTTTTTCTTGGCCTTCCATTATTGCTTCCCCTTCTTTTTCTTCAAGGCATTAATTATTTGCTTCCTGAAATCATCAAGCTAATCTTGCCTCACTTTTTTTCTCGTGCTCATGGATCTCTTCATGCTTATACATTACTTGGACTTATCTTGGCTCCTTTGTTGGCATAGTACTCATCATGCGAATGGCACTCACATTCTCCTTGGGATTGGTGATAGTGTTGCTAGGAAACAGTATTTCCTTCCTTGAGTTCAAGGCCATTGCAAGTTGACCAATTTGACGCTCTAGGTTATTGATGGGTTGTGATTGCTCATTATCCATCCTTTTCGTTACTTGCCTTATTCCTTCCAATTTTTTCTCGTGCTTCTCATTGCGCACCCTATCTCTACATCCATGGCTTGCAAATACTTCTCAATTGACTTCAAAGAAGTCATCTCTTTGCTCTCGCCCTAACTTCCCCTGTTGGACTTGTTGTTCGAAGTCTTGAGGTAATTTTAGTGCATTATAAGGATTTCCATAAGAAAAGTTCATTTGTTGTTGTTGTATCCTTGATAAAACCGTTGATGAGCCACTTCTCTCTACTAAAGTTGTAACCTCAACCTTAATTGTTCATGAAGTTGATGTATTAATGTTTCATTCCCTGTTGTATGTCAATCGGCTAACCACTATGCCTTGGTGATTCATTGGTTGTTGTGCTACTAGTGGACCTTGATGTCCCACCTAAAGCTTTTCTATATGAATGCTCGATTTTATAACTATGTTATAATTGCAAACTTGCAAGTCAATCTCGTAAACATCTACCGATTTCCCGACTATGAAAGGAGTACCGACGGTAGAATTTTGAGATATAAGATTAAGGAGATCCAATGTTTCATCCTTGTCCTTGGTAAGTAGAGAGACGCCGATGCTACATCTACTAGCGTTCTCGTACTCGTGGTTCATCTCATAGTAAAAAAATCTAGAGTTGTGCCTATTTCATGTATCCGTGTCCCGAACATCTCCTCAAAGCATCGTAACGATTCAATATTTATTGACACCATTAATAAGTTTATTTTAGAGACTCTAATGCCGAGTTTGGACCTACGTGGACGCCCCGATAGTCTAGAACACGTCCGATCGGGCTTAAATCGTTATTTATGTATGTTGGTTGCATATTTGCGATGTTAATTATTATTAATTTCATAACTCATTGCATATGTGTATTTATATTGTCATATCGTGTGAGATTGTGTGATGGGTAAATGCCTCATAAAGCATGTCGATGCGGGTGTCGGATAGGCGTAGTACGAGTACACTAAGTTTTATAATACTAACTTGAATAAAATGAATAAGAATCAAGGTGAATATGGCATAAAATGGAGAATCAAACTTTAGGCTAAGTCAAATTAATTGGGTACATTAAGGATTGGCACGCCTAAAGATGCATGTCGAGACACGGGCACCTTGGGTGTCTTTGGGTAATCGGGGGTTAATGTGACCAAAAATATCTTAAATATATGACTAAACAAACTAAACATATGTAATTATGTTCCTAGGTGAATTAATTTGATTTAAGATAAAATAAAGTCTCATAGTTGGATATGAATTAATTGAACCCATGATCAACCTAGTGATGATCCTAGAATACATATAACAAGGCAAGATGAGTGGCTTTCGTGTAGGATAATTATCTTTATGTGGGACAAGTGGCATTGAGGGAGGACACATGTCCTACCAATTAACTAATAGTAAACCAATATCTGGCTAATTAATCCACTTACTAATATAAGTATATAAGGCCTATACTTAATGGAGGAACTTAACATATACATTTGAGCTGAAAAATCGAGAGGAATTGAGGAGGGTCTTGGCTAAAAAATTCAGGGAGATCGGGGAGAGTTGCAGCTCAAATCAAAGTGTCATCAACCCTAGGTACACATATCTCTATTTCAAGTCTAAAATCAAGTTATGGGTTTTGGTCATTTTCATAGGGTAGATATTTGAGTCTTTTAAATTGGTTTATATATTTGGATTCCTCATTTCATGCTGATAATTCATCTATTATGAAGTTCTTAATTTGATTTTGATTTGAAATAAAAAAAAAAAGATATGTATTTTTGAAGTTGTAAGACAAAAATTGAAATTATGCATGTTGTACTATGAACCAGGCTATGTAATTTGGTCATAACTTCCTCATTTTAAATCAAAATGGACCCAATTTGGTGGCATTTGAAAGCTAACTCAAAGGGAAATAACTTTGTCCTACTATAAATTTTTTAATTCGAACGTTTTTATGTCCAAAAGTGCTTAGCAAATAGGTGATTAAATGCATTACGAGACTTTTGAAACTAAAACTTTAAAAGGAATAACTCCCTAATTACTTATCCAAATGAGTTGATCATTTAGTATGTTGTTATTGGATATGTTAGTTGCCTTGTGATAAAAAATCACGATTTTTGAAACTATAAATTGGGAGAAATAAATTTTCTAACTCTGTTGATTATATTATGTTCCAATTTGAGTGATTTTTTATAGAATTGTGATATTTCTTTTGTTTTAAATTGAAATTTTGAAAAAAAAAACATTTTTGGAAAGCTAAGATAGAGAGCAAAAACTTTGTACTAAGGGAAGTTTTTGAGATTTGTCAATTTAATGCCTAAAAATGTGTTGCAACATAAGGCCCAAATTGAGACTATTTAGTCTTTAAGGGCTGATTTGGAAAATCAATTTAAAACCAACTCAACCAATCTGAATACATAATAAACGCACTTAATTGACTTTGGGGACCGAGAGAATGTAGCTCGAGTACCGAAGAGCTAGGAGGTCGATTCGGGAGTACGGGGAAGTTGCGGCGCGTGTGTGAGGTTTGTAAAACCCAATGGAACGTCACTCGAGTATTTACTTGCTTTCATTATTGTTTTGCTTTATTATGTTCAATGTATTCATGTTCTATTCCTTATTTACTTCAATTATCTATGTTTGTGTCATTGTTTGAACGGTTGGTTGAGTTTGCTCCCATTTGGGTATTTCGTTATGTATCTATGGCACGTTAGACCATAACATGTGTATTAGGAGTCCTCAATTAATAACGTTGCGAGCTACTTTGTTGGTACTTGTGTCGGTGCATCGTCGTGGGTCTACGCTGGCCACCGAGAGAACTAGGTGATGGGCCAGTTGGGTGAGCCGACTGAGGGATCTGGGAGGATATCTGAAGTATAGTCTAGTCGACCAAGACGTGCACACACGTTTGCGCTTTATTGTTATTTATGTATGCAATGATCCATTTATAGTTGTCTGTTTATATTCGCGTGTTTATTTAATAGTATTTATTGGAATTCCTCTACTTTATCATATGAATGCTCGGTGAATTTCCTTGGGATTTTACTCAATGGACTCGTCATCTGTTTTGTTGTGGTGGCGGAGTGCATATCCTTCTACGAGTAAGGGTAATGAGATTCTTGGCGATTATCTCTGAGCTTGCTCACTGTTCGTGTGAAATCCCATAATTTCATAAACTTGATTAGGCGAATAATTAAGTAGTTTTGAATTGTATTTAGAGTTTAAGTACTGAGGTGGGACTCGTGCATTATGGACCAGAGATCATAAGGTAAGTCGGGAATATTAAGTGTATCCTCGGTTTGTCGAGTCGGGGTTGCAAGTGTGTGTCCGAATGGCACGAGTAAAAATAAATTATTAGTTGCTAAAGAACTAATTAACCAAATGTAATCCTCATGTGAAGATTTTGTCTCGGCTTGTGTGCAAGTCGAGATCGATGGTAATGTAAATTGAGAATGAAATTAGTACAAGAATGTTCCTCGAGTTGCGTGTTAGTTGGCATTGGTCGAGGTTGAGATTAAGTCCAAATTGATGCAAGTTCGGTTAAGTATGACAAGAAAATTGATCCGTAAGTGTTTGGTATATCGCATATAAAGTTGAGATTATTTGGGTTTTTGCGTGACCAAATCCAGTGTTATGGACGTTTTATGAAGATGGACTGTTTTGTCGAAAGTTTGGTTCATTTTGGTGAAAAATCATATTCAAAACGAGCTACGAAAGTTGAAGCACATCAAAATAGGGATTTCAGGAATTAATAAATAAATAAAAATTAAGTCACGACAAGTAGTTAAGGGTTTATATATATAGTGCTTCTACGATGGAACCCAATTATATAGCATTTATTGCGCATTTAATGTATTTTGCATTAAATGCACTACATCAATCACCATTAGATTAAAATTTCAAAGTAATCCGATGGTAAGATATGAAGTTCCCATGACATGGGTATATATTTGAACTCCATTGTAAAAACACTCATATATATATATACACATAAAAAAATAAAAAAATAAAGAAATGAAACGTTTCTTTTCATTTCACTAGAGGAAAGCTTGTTCATTATCTATACCCTCCCGATTCGCTTTTTCACTCTGCGAACTCCCGACGTCCGATTTTTGCCAAGTTTCTTTCAGCAAAATAGTAGAGCGTCGCGAGATGGTCGGTTTGAGCTATATTTCCATGATGGAAATGAGGATTTAGCCCACAAATTGGTAAATACTCAATTCAGGGCATTTTCTTCAATGCAATTTGAAATCTCGCGATTTCTCGATTTTTTTGCGGGGTTTTGATAGAAATTTGCAAGGATTGATGTGAATTGGTATATTGAATTGATTCGCGCCAATTTGGAATAAATTCCACCGACGTAGGTTAGGGTTTTGATGAATTTAACTAATATGATTCAGTTGATAACTATTTTGGAGATGTTTTTATAGTTGATATTGATTTATATTGGGTTTCAAGATGAATTGATTATTGGTTTGGATCCAATTTGACTCCATGGGGTGTGAAAATATTTGATGTTGGTATCGAGTGGTTTCGTCATGTTTGTTTTCAAGTTTGAGGATTTAATTGAAAAAATATTGATTTGGAGAAGTTTTTCAATTCAAAATAAATAAAATCTACCTAGTTGATAGGTCATATTAGAAAATTCATAACTTCTTCGTTGGTGATCCGATTTGAGTGTTCTTGGAGTGTATGGAGAGTAGGACATGAGTACTACAAGTTCCTTTTAGGTCATCATGACAAATATTAAGGTTTTCAAGGATAAAAAGTTACCCCAAATTGGCTAGTTGAAAGCCAATTGAAACAGATTATATAAATTAATATTTTGGAAATTGTTCTTAAGCGTACTTTGACTTGAGTTTTCATTAGGTTTCGTGATTCGGTTTCACTTGAAGCTTAGCCCATAATATAATTGGGTATGTAGGGAAGCTATTGGAACTATTCTCAAGATGATCTAATGCTCCGAGAACCTCGAGAAGTTAGCTCAAAGTAGGTTGGTTGTAAGTAAACCTTACGAGTAGTCGTTACTATTTATGGAATTTATCTTTGTCCCTACATTTATGTTTAGTCTGCATTGCATTTCACATCATTCTTGGTCATGCATTTATGCCATTCCGAACGATGGCTTGTTAGTGCTACGGCTCACGAGCGGGACTCGGGGCTAGGTTTCACGACCGGATAGACTAAAAAATGGAAGATACAAGGCACGCAAGTTTTTCGGCGAGCATGCATTGATGAAAAGGGATCTGGTTGGAATGTGGTCGGCTATTTCCCTAAGCTAGTAGTAGCTGTGCTTAACATCTATTTCCCTAAGTTTAAAAGTAGATGCGGACGATGAACATGCATGTAATGGCCCAAAATCGCTAACCATGTTTAGGTTTTTGAACAGACTCAAAGACCCGTACTGTGGGAACCACATCGTGATATGTCCGTTTACCAAGGCAAGGGTCGATGTACATTTTATATTTGTTGTGATGTATGCCTAGTGTATTGTATTTGTGTAGACTATTAAGTTAATATTTTACGGGTGCGTAGGTATCGAGACGAGCGGGGACGTACCTCGAGTCACGTGTCAACGTGGGACCGAGGTAGCGGCATATTGGTGTAAGTTTAATTTAGATGAATAAAATGTGAAATTATTGGGTAATAAGTGGCTTTAATGTGGCCACATTTAGCTAAAGTATTAAAAGACCTTTAGTTAGTGAAATAAAATAAGGTGCATTAGATGTGCATCGAGACACGCGTTAATCCATCATGAGGCAAGGTGTCTTTTTGTTGAGTCACTTACAAGTGACTTGGGGGACAAGTGGGACAATGTGCTCCATGTGATGAGCCTCGGGATACGTGTGCACACCAAGATCTAAGGCTATGGTTTAACATGACCACTATATACATAGTCAACATTTCCATCTCCTTATCCTCACAAAACAAACTAAAATCGGGAGAGAAGAAGAATCGCTGGTGGAGGTGGAGGAGAAGGATAAGGAGAGACCCAGTAAAAGACCAAAGTGTGTGGTGTTTCAATTGTTGTTGTGTTGTGGGTTGGTTTGGCGACGGGGTTCGGGAGCTCGGGAGCTCCGTGCTCCAAGGAAGGAGACGACTCGAAAGAGTCGTTTCCCCTCCTAAACGAGCGGGGTTGGATCGCCAACCCCCTCGTGAAGAAAAAAAACAAAGAAAAAAAAAAACAAAAAAAAAAAAAAAAAAAATATATATATATATATAATAATTGACTCCCCAACGAGTCCCTGGTTCGTTGGGGAACAATGGGGCACACGCACGTGCCGTGCGTGGGTGCCCCTTATCCCAAACGGGCCGAGCCGGGCCCGGTGCCTTGGCCAGGTCGGGTCGCCCACCCGACCCAAAACAAAAAAAAAAAAAAAAAAAAAAAAAAAAAAAAAAAAAAAAAAATGGAGAAAAAATGGGAAAAATCCAAGAAATTTGGAAAAAATTTCGAAAAATTATATATCGACAAAATAAATAGAAAGTGATGAATTTCTAGGAAAAATAAAATATTTGGAATTTGGACGAGCATTTTACGGGGTTTTACCTCTAAAAGCGCGAAATGGGCGGATTAGCCTAAAAAAATTGTTAGAAATTTGTCTCGACTTCGATTTGGCCTAAAGTGATACAATATTAAATGTTATGGAACTATGGGGAGAACTCAAGAGTTTGGGCATGCGTTTTGAATTGTCGAGGGATCGAATAGACTAGGACAAGCGTGTGAATGGTAAGTACAAGCTGTGAGAATTTTATATTTCATTTCATTCATCTTTGTTGATTTATTGGTCTCTTGGTAGACATTATTGCTTGAAATCGCATATCATGTTGTTCTTGTATCTATTCATGGGTGAATATTGTGACATGATGCCTTATGAATTGTTTCATTGACTCTGATTCCTACACTTGATGTCATTTTTGAAAAGATTGATGAAAAGCATGCTAATGGGATAACTTGGATTTAATTGGACTTGTACTCGAGTTCATTTGGGCTTTGTGGCCTAACTTGTCTTGGAATCCTACAATTTTGAAATTATTTGTCTTTGAAATTAAAGTAGGGATTATCTAGTGTCCAATGCACAAGGGATGCACGGTTCACGGGGACATGGGTCTACCGGGGTTCCGGCACTCACCACTACACTTGCGCGGCACACGAGTTATGGGACTCGGGGTGGTCGGCAAGCATGAGATTGATGTTGTAAAGCGTAGAGCGCAGCTCCGCTATTTGTGTGAGATATGTTGAGCGCAACTCCATATAGTAGTGGGAAAGGTTAGGTGATAGTTCTCACCGCCGACCGGACATAGATCATCTCGACTTAGCCTGTGTCTGTCTCTACATCTTTAACTATGATATTTACTTGCATTTCTTGTTTCAGCAATTTATTTCGCTACTTTATGCTTTTAAATACCATTCGTTTATTTTGAAAATGTGACATAAAATTCTCCAGTTAGTACTTAAATATCACTATACTCATCATCTAGTTTGTGGTGTAGGTCCGTCGAGCAATGCGGCGGACCAGGGAAGGAGAAGATCGGCGACTTCCTCGAGCGATTCGGTGACTCTCCTCACTCATTTTGTATGTCTCGACTTTTGTTGTATTATTATTGTTGTGTCATTTTGGGTTGTACATTGGGTTGAGTGAATAGAGTCCTATATATACGTGCATATGATCTTTGTCTTTTTTGGTTTTCCACACTTAGGAATTTTGACTCATAATAGCTTCCACATGATCTTCATGAACATGATAATATAGATCAATACATGGATTCAGAGAAATATAGGGACGAAAGGCTGACTAATACGTAATTAAGTCTTATGTGATTTGGATTAAGGCTTGATTACAGAATTAGGCCGGGCGGTGCCCTGTTTAGTAGTTGGGGCCGTCACATGACACGTCGGCTCGAAAATCCACTCCAACACATTGCCTTTGCATTTCATGAACTTCTAGTACCTTTTTTGTACTATATTTGGAAGTTGACGTCAGATTATAGTAGGGAAACCAGAAGAGAGGGATTCACGTTGTTATATAAATTTCTTGTTATTTACAAATGCAATTACATGTCTCCATATATTAAGATTAACATTTACAGGTGTATAGAGCAAGCGTAAGAGTTTACTTACCTGACATCTTTGAGTTGTTTTTTATGATGTCAAATTTTCAGTGAAGACAAGGAAGGACGTAAAAAACTCGAAGATTGTGGTGAGTATTTCTCAATTTAAAAGGTTAATTCTTGTTGTAAATTGTTTATATATATTGTTTTAGGCTTTGGGGTGAGAATAGATCGTGAAATACTCTTGCATAGGTTATGAGAGTTTCCTAAATTAGTTTAAAATAAGTTGAGAGGTTTATGTTTCCATTTTTATCTAATTTGGGATTGTAAGATGTAAATAAGGTATCAGAAACATTAAGTTAGTTTAAATGGCTTTTAAATTGATATATATTGTGAACTGTGGAGAGTCGTAAGTCCTTCTAGGCTTTTCCCCTTTCTCATTGTCTATTATTTGGATTTTCTAGTAGGCCACTTTTATGAGAGGTGCTGTCGAAATTTCTTAGAAATTAAGGAGAACAATCCGTATGATTTCCTAATTTGCTCCAATTAAACAAATCATGAATTGAGTTTCATTGAGGATATAAATTTAGTTTTGGAGCATTATTGAGGATTGAATTAAAAAATATTTTGAGGTTAAGTTAATCGAATAGACTAAGTGCCTAATTAGGGGAGACTAGGCTAAGTCGGGACTTAGTGAGACGAGCCTTGACGATTCGGCACACTACCCATAGGTGTTTGTTTTTACATACTTTATTATATATTTTAGGTTTTATGGGAGACTTATGAGACACTGTACTTGTATATATTTACTTTTGTTGCCTTATATACAATGTACTCTATTCCAAGGTTTTCCACAAAGTAGGACTGATTTTCTATAAAATTTAAAAGTTAATGAAAATCCATGTTTATGTACTTTAAGACTTTCGTTGTAAATTTACTGGTTACCTACTTGCAACTCTGAAAAACACAAGCCATACTTGTAACTTAATGTATATTTTGAATAATCGGCAAATAAAATAAAGAATACGATGAATAGCACGTACATCGAGGAACGTCGACGTGGCGACAGACTTCAACAAGGTTGTGGGACTCACGTAACACCTCACTTGCTAGCCTCGGGACGCGGGGCCGCCACAACATCTCTTTAAATATTTTCTCAGCCTTGCCAAGAGACTCGGTGTCTTCTTGCTTGAACCGATTAGTCTCGAGTTTCCTTTCGCTCATCTTTATTAGAGGAAAGAACTTGTCTAGAAATCTTTCGTTTATTTTTGCCCATGAAGTCAAACTCCATGCATTCAGCCCTTAAAATCATGACTTGGCTTTTCCACCCGGTGAGAATGGGAAAAGTTGCATCATAATCACATCTTTACTAACTCTAGTGATGTGCACGGTGTCGTACTTCTCTAAGAAATTCTTGACTGTGCAACTGGATCTTTATTGGATAGTCCGTGAACAAACTATTTTGCACCATGTTTATCGAGACAGTCGTAGTTCGAACTCGATGGTGTTAGCTGGAAGCCTCATCACTCTCTGTTGTATGTCTCTTGAACTTTTGGCTTGAAGTAGTCACGAAGGCATCTCTGTCCTTGCGCTCTCTCTGCGCTACCGGATCACTTGCGGGTTGGTTATTCCCGCGGCCCTATTTTGTTGATTTCTCGGCTTGCTCCTCGCCTATCTTGACTTTTTTATTTTTCTTTCCTTTTGTTGTTCTCTTAATCCCTGGATCGTAAGGCACTAGGTCCTTCTCTCCCTTGCTATGCATGTATTGAGTATCTTTGAAAAGAAAAGACAAAAAGATCTAATGCGAGAAAGTCAACCGAAAAATAAAGTACCGAAAATAAAACTTAGCAACTACTCAAACTAACTAAGTTGTACTAATGGCTACCATTCCTCGGCAAGTGTGTCAAAAACTTGACACGCGCCGCAACGCTGCAAGTATAACGACTCACTTGTAGTAATAGGGCAATCAACTTACTTTGATCACGTATATCATCCTCAAGGAAAGGTTTTTGCACTAGTTGTATGTCACGTACTTAACTTGAACTATTGCTAAGGGATTCACTTATAATTGATTTTATATTTAAACTAAACTATTCTAACAAATCACTTTAAACTATAGTTGAACTCTTATATTAAGGATATTTTAGTTCACAACTTCACCTAGGTAATTTAATAGTATGCTTTATATTCATGTGTAGATCTCAATATGTTGTGTGCAATGTCTAATTAGAATAGATAGATTTCCTTCAAATCCACTTCAACCCATTATCGTGACGAAAAAGACTCTAATGTGCAAACTAAAACTCCATCTATCGGTGTGAATATCGTAAGTTCCACTTTGCTTTAAGTCTCAAATAATTGGATTCATAACCAACTAAATTTACTATCTATGCCTCCCTAATCAAGCAACTATCTCTCGATGTCGTGTATTTTACAATTATACCTGTTCATGTACTGATTAGAAGCTTTAATGACTATGATAACTCCTAAAGACTAAGTTCATTAAACACGTGATCAAGATGTCTAAAGTATTATGCTCAGAATCAATACAAATTCTAACAATTGCACTTTTTATTATCACCTTTTTATTCTTATTTCACGCATAACATTCATATCATATGATCCATTGATCCTTAAGATATTTAGACTACTCGTACCTCATTGAAACACACACATCACAATCCAATATATAATTCATTGAAAAATGGAGATTGACATAAATATTACCTTGAATTAATCAATAAAACCAAATATTTATTGCAAACGTGGAGTCTTCAATGTTTCTCCTACAAAAACTCCTTAATACTCGAACTCAATGTTTAATTACTCTAATGGAGACTAATCTCCTTCCATGTGGTTGGCTCTCTCTTGTTTACCACGTTCTAATACATATTTGTACTCCCTAATAACAATTAGAAACCCTAAATTATAATTTAACCCGAATTTAAGTTTTACCTTCTAATTTTTGTGAAGTTGGCGTATTGTCACTAATGCCCCGGCGCCGTATGTGTTAAGTCACAGCACCGCCACGGCGCCATAACTTCATTGTATGATTTTGAGCTCTTGGAGCCTCAGCGTCGTCTTGTTTGTGTCCCAGTGCTCTCCCTTGTGAGCTATCGCGCCTCCACTTGGATGGACCTCCGAGTTGGTTTTCTTCATTTCTTCTTCTCTCCCACACCGTGCCTTTCACCCCTTGTCGTGCCTTGTCTTCCTACGGTGTCAATACATGTTCCCATGTCGCCAACTCGAAATTGTAGATTTTTCTTCGTTTCTTCTCGTTTTTCTTTGATTTCATCAAAAAACCATAATTCCCTAAAAATGCAATAATACCATAAATTAAAACTCATTTGAGGATATTTATACTAACTATACTACTAAATTAACCCTTTATACGTACAAATAATCACTTATCGCGCAAAATATCTCTTGGTACATGTATATATATGTATCAAGGGATATTGCACATACATATATATATATATATATGTGTGTGTGTGTGTGTGTGTAAGTATGTGAGCGTGAACGTGGGCACGCAATATCCCTTGGTACATATATATATATATATATATATATATATATATATCATATATATATATATTCATCACAACTCGCTCGCTCTGTTTTTCTTTTGCAAGGAATTGATGTGCATATCCATAAGAAAAATGTACATGGTGAACTCCCTACATGTGACATCTCTTTATCCACATTGATCATGTCTAGTTTTTTTTTCAATTGAATAGTTCATAGTATTTGTACTTAATGCATCGTAGATTTCTACGTAGTTTACATGATTATGTTGGAGATGAGAATCACGATTAATTCATTTTAGACGGAACAATCCTCGTTACAACCTTACTTATTTGTTCATTAAATTTTTTTCATGCATCATTAAGACATGATTGGTCAAGTAACCAAATGTGAGGTAAAATTACCTAAGTGTCAAGTTTAAATTACAATAAAAAAATTTCAATCTTATTCGAAAAGAAGGATTTTTTCCCTCAAAACATTACCTAAGTGTCAAGTTTATAAGTTGTCATTCTGATTTTTGTATGTATTGGTGTAAATCCATTATATATACTTAGGTTGTTAATTAATTAAATTGATTAGCTATGGTTTGAATTTAGTAATTCAAAGACATTTAGATTTACCTCGAGATACTCAATGTGTGTGATCATCACTAGGAAGCTAGTGAAGTCATTCATCTAAATGATCCTAGTGACGGTGGTGCTAGGATCCTAGGAAAATCAATGGCGATAGAAGCAATATGTGCATTACATGTTGGAAACACATACGCCTTTCATAGTTCGGAGATAAGCATGTGTTGATCAAGAGGAGATCATAATAGGATTAATATGGTTAGTTTTTTTTTTCTTTTGAAAACATCAATGTGATTACTTGTAGTGTTTTACTCTCCATACACTTAAGCTATTTTAGAGATTGGAGAGAGTGCAAGATGAGGAAACCATATAAATTAAGTGATTCTTGCAAATTGATGATGTGCAACTTCACCTATGTTGTACACTATGTGCGCTACATAGTCGGTCCCAAGTCCGGATAAAGGAGGAGGACTTCGACGCCCATTTTTTCATACCAAAAAATGGGTAAGGGAGGTCCCAAACTCACTTTTCATACTCGAAAAGTGGGGAGGGAGACCCGAGCTCATTTTCCATTCTTGGAAAATTGAGGAGGGTTGCGATAGGTTGATGACCAAGCGTAAAACCTTTGTCACTTTTCATGAAATGGGTCAAACATATATAAACGTTGGGGCATTCCCACCTAGCGACGTGTTGCATCGGAGCCCGGGTGTAGTGAGAAATGAGCAAGGGTGTGTTTCACATCGCCGCCTGGGTGTGAAGAAAAATGAGCAAAGGTTCTCACATATAGGACGTGTGTGGGTAAAGAAGCTAGTCCCTTCACATCGTCGCCCGGATGTGAAGAAAAATGAGCAATGGTTCCCACACAAAGGACGGGTGTGGGTAAAGAAGCTAGTTCAAAACAAACACGAAAACAAAAACAAAATCATAGATACAGACACTAGATCTTTTAGACAAAATAGAAATAGAAAATGAAAACAAATACAAATGGGAGAAAAAATTCGTTTAGGAACATGGAACATAGGAACACTTACGGGGAAGTCAATAGAACTAGTAGATACCATGATTAGAAGGAGAGTCGATATTGCTTGCCTCCAAGAGACAAAATGGGTAGGAGAAAATAGTAAGAGAAATAGGAAGCACAATGTTTAAATTGTGGTACACCGGTATAGATAGAAAATGCAATGGAGTAGGAATTGTGGTGGATAATGATTATAAGGATAAGATCGTAGAGGTTAAAAGAATGGGGGATAAATTGATTCTAGTTAAATTAATTATTGGAGACGAAACAATTAACATACTTAGCGCCTATGCACCACAAGTAGGATTAAGCGAGAGCATCAAACGCAAGTTTTGGGACGATATGGATAGATTTATGCAAAGTATATCATTAGATGAAAAGGTTTTTATTGGAGGAGATTTAAATGGGCATGTCGGGGCAAGTAACGATGGGTTTGAGAGAGTTCATGGAGGTTTTGGTTACGGTAATAGAAATGAAGAAGGAGAATCAATCTTAGAATTTGCTTCAGCATACGATCTTGTCTTAGCAAATACTAGTTTTAGGAAGAGGGAGTCGCATATAATTACTTTTAGTAGTGGTCATAACAAGAGTCAAATATATTTTCTTTTAATAAGAAAAATAGATAGAAAAATATGTAGAGACTGCAAAGTAATACCTGGTGAAGCACTTACTACCCAACATAAGTTAGTAAAACTTAATATTAAGCTAACACGACGACATAATATAAATAAAAAGTTAGAGTTAGCGACCCTAGAATAAAGTGGTGGAACCTAAAACATAGTAAACAAGTAGAGTTTAGAGAAAAACTACTAAAGGAAAACATAATAGGTATATCTAAAGGCTTGAGACCACCAAAGAAGGAAGCATGGTGGTGGAACGAGGATGTCCAAGGAGCAATTAAGACTAAAAGAGAGATGTATAGGAAAATACCTAAGTGTCAAGATGAAGATGTGTACGATCAATATAGAGAAGCTAGAAAACAAGCTAAAAAAGTAGTTAGTCAAGCTAAAACAAATTTCATGGAAGATCTATATACAAGGTTAGGTAATATAGATGGCGAAAAAAATATATATATAGGCTAGCCAAATTAAGAGATAAAAAGAAACAAGACCTAAGTCATATAAGATGTATTAAGGACGAAAATCAAAATGTTTTAACGCGCGAGGAGGATATTAAGGAAAGATGGAGAAGTTACTTCGATAGTTTATTTAATGATGGTCAAGTTGATACTATAATAGATGAAAATCCACACCAAGAAAGAAATGTAAATTATACACGCAATATTAGAATTGTAGAAGTTAAAGAGGCATTGAAAAGAATGAAAATAGGAAAGCATGTGGCCCGGATGAAATACCCATAGAGGTTTGGAAATGCTTAGGAGAAGTTGGATTGACTTGGTTAACAAAACTTTTCAATAAAATTTTAAAATCTAAACGGATGCCAATAGATTGGAGAAGAAGCACGCTTGTGCCGATCTTCAAAAACAAAGGAGACATTCAAAGTTGCTCAAACTATTAGGGAATTAAACTTATGAGTCACACTATGAAACTTTGGGAGATGATAATTGACAATAGACTAAGGAGAGAAACAACAATATCGAGAGAACCAATTTGGTTTCATGCCAGGAGGTCAACTATGGAGGCGACTTTCCCCGTAAGACGATTGTTAGAAAAATATAAAGAAATGAAAAAATATATTCATATGGTATTCGTAGATTTAGAAAAAGCATATGATAGGGTCCCTAGAAATGTTCTTTGGTGGGTTCTAGAAAGAAAAAAGTGCATGCTAGATACATAGACACTATTAAGGATATGTATGATGGAGTAGTAACGAGTATAAAGACATTTGGAGGAGCTACAAAAGAATTTTCTATTACGATAGGACTACATCAAGGATCAGCTTTAAGCCCATATCTATTTATTTTAGTTATAGATGAACTAACTAGACATATTCAAGAGGATATATCATGGTGTATGCTATGTGCGAGATGATATTGTCGTAGTGGATGAAACTAAAGATGGAGTTAATAGGAAATTAGAACTCGGAGGAATACGTTAGAATCTAAAGGCTTTAAGTTGAGTAGGACGAAAACCGAATACATGCACTTGTGAGTTTAGAAACACTAGACATCGAGATGACGGAGTGGTAAAATTAAGGGAAGTAGAAGTTCCTAAGGTAAACCACTTTAAATACCTAGGATCAATCATACAAAATGGTGGTAACATTGAGAATGATGTCACACATAGAATTCACATTTGGATGGAAGAAATGCGGAGTGCAACAGGGGTGATTTGTGATCGAAATGTTCCTACTAAGTTAAAAGGAAAATTTTATAGGACCGCAATTAGGCCAGCTATGCTTTATGGAAGTGAATGTTGGGCGGTAAAGCAACAACAATTACATAAAATGAACGTAGCAGAAATGATGATGCTTAGGTAGATGTGTGGTAAAACTCGTAAAGATAGAATAAGAAATATAGAAATTCAAAGACAAGTATGAGTAGCACCAATTGATACAAAGATTAGGGAAAGGCGGTTGCGGTGGTTTGGTCACCTGCAAAGACGGCCTACAAATGCCCCAACTAGAAAACTTGACTCAATAGAAAGCGTAGAAATTCGATGAGGTAGGGCATACCAAAGTTAACATGGGATGCATTAATTATGAGGGATTTGAATGGTTTGAAAAGCTCACCATCAATTGCACTTAATCGAGCACAATGGAAAAGTTTGATCCATGTAGCCGACCCAGTTAATTTGAGACGAGGCTATGTTGTTGTTGTTGTTGTTGTTGTTGAACTCAAGGAGTAGAAATCTAGCTTAATTGAGGAAGAAACCATCAAATTTAGCATAATTGTGACTAAAAATTCAGTGACCAAGTGTGAGTGATAAGTTTCTAATTTTCTTTATAATTGTATTGTAGAAATCAAGGGAAATGGATAGAGTGCTATCAATTGCCTATATATATAGAGTTATTTATTGTAAATATAACTTAACTAAATATTGTATTTTCTCAAGTTTACAATATATTGCAACTTTTTTTCCAAAATGATTTTTTCCAACCCTAATTGAAAACATCAAATAAACAACATATATCATGGTCAAAGGTGTAATTTTTCAAGTAAAAACCCTTATTTACAATACGTTAAAGTTGCAAGCTTTTTGCACATTATCACAACACAATAAATTAACCCAATTCTCACATCAAAGAGAAAATATTTCAACCTATTCAAAAAAAAATACATCAATCTACCAAAAAAAAAAAGAAAAGAAAAAATAGCAGAGAATAACAAAAACAATAAATTGAAAAACCCAACAATTAAACATCCAACAATTAAACAAAAAGTTTTTATCGATAAATAATTACCACCCAACGATAGTGGTAGCGCAGCAGACTTCCCCGCAGATGGTGGTGGTTGTGTATAGATCCAGACCCTAATTAAACAACACAAACTAACAAAAGATTTACAAAATATTAATTTGAAGAAAAAAACAAAAAACCAAAAATTAGTATGAGGGATGATTACCGGTGTGCTTGGACCATCTCGACGGCGGAGAGCACACCGAGAGGGACGGTGACCAAAATGGTCAAATGAGGTGGAGGGTTTACACGGGTGGTAAAGCGATTGAGGAAAGAACGAGGACGAGATGGCGAGGAGATTGAGGGTTTACACGGTGATTGGGCGAATGGGGAGAGAAGAAGGAGGAGATGGTAGTTGGTTTGGCGAAGGGTGTAAACGAGACCATGGCGGGGAGCAAAGCAGACAAGGCAGATATGAAGGTGGAGCGGGGTTGAGGATGGATCGGACCACACCGGGGCGGAGAAGAAGAGACAAACACATGGTTGAGCGCGGGTTCGAGCAGAGGGTCGAAGCAGAGGGTCGGAGCAGGGTGTATAGCGAGAGGGTTTGCGAATGTGAAATGGGGAAAATAATCATTTTTGTTGTAAATTGAGTTGGAGCTTGCTAAGAACTAGAGAAGGAAAATAGAAGACTAAGAACTTATACTACTACAAAGGAGAAGGGAAGAAATGAGATAGTTGGAATGAGAAGTTTTCATTCAACTTGGTGTGTGAATTACAATGGGGTTGGCACCCTTTATATAGGACATTTGGTGATGATGATAATTGTACTTATACAATGTGTACAAGTTATACATACACCACAAGTCATACAACACATCACAAGCAACATAGACAATACATGGAAGAGTTGGTGTACATTGGAGAGGATTACAAGTTACATGACAATACATAGACAAGTGGAGGTACTATTAAGTGAGAAATACAAGTTACATGACTACACAATATGTTGGTGTACATGCATGGTCATCCATATTCCACAACACTCCCCTTGGATGACACTTGCTTAGAGATTGTGCCTCGTTAAAACTTCTACTAAGAAAAACCCTGTGGGAAAAAATATAGTAAAAGAAAAAGAGTACACTATTCTCATAAATATTAAGATGGGTATAATATTGTTATAATTGCCTCATTAAAAACCTTGCTAGGAAAACCCAATGGGATAAAACCATAGCTAAGGGAAAAAGAGTGCAATATACTAATCAATAACTCCCCTCATGTGAACATGGGTGAAACTTGTTCAGCTTTCTTTACTTGCAATGTCTTTAAGTTTACGCAAGCCAATATCATATGTAAGCCTTTTAAATGTCGTAGTTGGTAAGGCTTTTGTGAATAAATCAGCAAGATTATCACTCGATAGATTTGCTTGACATCAATTTCACCATTCTTCTGAAGCTCATGCGCATAAAAGAATTTTGGTGAAATATGTTTTGTTATGTCCCCTTTTATGAATCCTTCACTTAATTGTGCAATACATGCTGCATTATCTTCATATAATATGGTTGGAGAATCTTTTATTGAAGGCAATCCACATGATTCTTGAATATGTTCAATCATGTTTCTCAACCATACACATTCACGACTTGCTTCATGAATTGCAAGTACTTCAGAATGATTGGAAGAAGTAGCAACCATAGTTTGCTTTACTGACTTCCATGATACAACAATATTACCACAGGTGAATACATATCCCGTTTGAGAACGGGCCTTGTGGGGATCAGATAAAAATCCAAAGCATCAGCATAACCTTGGAGATTCAATTTTACCCTCTCGAGTAAAATAAACCCATGTCACTTGTTCCTCGAAGATATCGGAAAACATGTTTAACACCATTCCAATGTCTTCGAGTTGGTGAAGAGCTGTATCTTGCAAGTAGGTTGACAGAAAAGCAATGTCAGGTCTTGTACAATTTGCAAGATACATAAGTGCACCAATTGCACTTAAATATGGTACCTCCGGACCAATTAGCTCTTCATCACTTTCATGAGGTCGAAATGGATCCTTATCCACTTCAAGTGATCTGACAACCATTGGAGAGCTCAATGGATGTGCCTTGTCCATATAAAATCTTTTTAATATTTTTTCAATATAATTTGATTGATGGACAAGTACTCCACTTGAAAAATGTTCAATTTGCAAACCAAGACAAAGTCTTGTTTTTCCAAGATCTTTCATCTCGAATTCCTTTTTCAAGTATTCGGATGTTCTAACGATGTCGTCGTGGTTTCCCACTATATTTAAATCATCAACATATACATCAATAATCACAAATCTTGTTGATGATCTTTTAATGAAGACACATGGGCAAAGCGGATTATTTACATATCCTTCTTTCAGTAAATAATCACTAAGACGTTTGTACCACATTCGTCCGGATTGTTTCAATTCGTACAAAGACCTTTGTAATTTTATAGAATGCATGTTATGAGGTTTTGATTTTATTTCTTCGGATATTACAAATCCTTCAGGGATTTTCATATATATCTCACTATCTAGGGATCCGTACAGATATCTTTGTAACGACATTCATTAAATGCATATCAAGCCCTTCAGAAACTGCAAGGCTTATCAAGAACCGAAATGTGATTGCATCTATAACAGGAGAATATGTTTCCTCATAATCGATGCCAAGTCTTTGTGAGAAACCTTGAGCTACAAGTCTTGCTTTGTACCTTGTAACTTCATTTTTTCGTTTCTCTTTCGTACAAATACCCATTTATATCCAACAGGTTTTACGCCATCTGGCGTTTGAACAATCGGTCCAAAAACCTCTCGTTTCCTTAACGAGTTTAGCTCCGCTTGGATAGCCTCTTGCCATTTTTGCCAATCATGTCTTTTTCGACATTCGTCACTGATCGTGGTTCGGATCATCATCATTTTCACATATTTCAAAGGACACATTGAAAGCAAATATATCATCATGAACAATTTTATTTCGATCCCAAATCTTACCGAGTTTAAATAATTTATTGATATCTCATTATTTTCATCTTTTTCCTCTTTTCTAGAGGCGAGTTGTTCCTCGTCGAATCAACTTGTTCGACAAATCCTTATCAAAGGATTCTTGTGCTTTCTCATGAATATTTTGATTTGTATTTATTTTTACTCCCGTTTTTCTCTTTCGAGGAATTGTATCCTTTGAACCAACTAGTCTTCCACGCTTTAAGCGTTTCGTTGGTTCTTGTGCATTTTATTGCACAAAGACATCAATTATTGCAGAGCATTTACTGTTGGAATATGTGATTTTAAAACTTGTTTTGCATCATTAAATGCATCGAGGTAATTGATTTGCGATTTGTTGCAAATGAATGATCTTTTGAACTTCAAGTTCACCTTTGATTTGAGCGTGGATCATAATGTGATAAAGTTGATGCATTCCAAGCAATTCCGCGCCATTCCTTTTGAATTGGCTTCTTATCTCCCCCTAATGGTGGGAAAATTGCTTCATCAAAGTGACAATCAGCAAAACGTGCAATAAATAAATCTCCTGTTAAGGGCTCAAGGTATCTTATAATGGACGATGAGTTAAATCCAACATAAATCCCAAGTTTTCGTTGTGGACCCATCTTAGTTCTATTGGGAGGTGGTATAGGAATATACCTGGACAACCAAAAATTCTCAAGTGTGAAATATTTGGTTGTTGACCTAAAATGAGTTGCATGGGGGAATGCTCATGGTATGCGTAGGCCTATAACGAATGATAGATGCTTTGCATGAAGGATTTGTGTGTCCCCAAATGAAGTTGATAACTTAGTTATCATGATTAAAAGTCGACAATTAGTTGAATGCGTTTGATCGAGATTCGCCAAACCATTCAGGTATGCACGTGTTGAACGTAATGTTCAATGGTAATTCCTATAGACATGCAATAATTTTTAAATGCTTAAGATTTAAATTCCCGGCATTATCAAGACGGATGGTCTTGATTGGGTTGTCGGGAATTGTGCTCTTAACTTAATGATTTGTGCTAAAAGTCTAGCAAATGCAACATTGCGGGTCGAAAGCAAACAAACATGTAACCACCTAGTTGATGCATCTATCAAAACCATGAAATATCTAAATGGTCCACAGTGAAAATGAATAGGTCCACATATGTCTCCCTAAATGCGTTCTAAAAAAGCGGGGATTCCACAACAATTTTACTTGGGGATGGTTTAACTATCAATTTACCTTGAGAACAACTAGCACAATATTAATCACCAAATTGAAAATATTTTGTGACTCCTTAAAAGATGTCCATGCGAATTATTAATTATTCTTCGCATCATTGATGATCCTGGATGACCAAGCAGGTCATGCCATAAAATGAATGTCTTTGGATCATTAATTTTCTTATTTAAGACGACATTCGTTTCGACATGCCTTATATGAGTAAAATATAATCCAGAGGATAAAGCTGGGAATTTTTCTAACACTTCTTTTTTCCCATTTGAAACCAATGTGACAGAGAAATTCTCTATTATTTTCGTTCATGGTTTCAATGTGATATCCATTTTGTCGAATATCTTTAAAGCTGAGTAAATTTCTTCTGGATTTTTCAGAGTATAAGGCATTGTCAACATGAATTGTTATTCCCTCAGGCAACATAATATTTGCTCTTCCAGAGCCATTAATCAAATTGGAGATGTCGGATATTGTTTGAACATTAGCCTCGATTACGTTCAAATTGGAGAAATATTCTCTATTTTTAAGGATTGTGTACGTTGTAGCACAATCAAGCAAGGCATATATCACTCTTATTTGATTCATGATTTGAACACATGATTTGTTGATCCATCTAGACAAATAATGTTTGACAAATTAGAAAAAGAGTCATATTTCAATGATAAAATTCATAATATTTTGCCTTTGATTTTGAAGGCATGGTAAAGGTCACAAGAATATTCGGGTATATATATGACAATATTTAGGCAAAATAGCCTTTCATATATGACCGAAAAATGTCACAATTATGAGCGCTCATTGTCAATAATTATTTGCCCTTTGTAGTGGTGCACCACTTTTATTCCAATTTTTGGTGGAATAGTCAATACGACCTTTACCTCGATATTTTCACATTTTCCACGTCCATAAATTTGTTATTGCGATCATGATCATTATATGCAACATATGCTTCTTAATTTGAAGCTGAACTAATTGGACGGGAGCGATATTATATTTATAATATCTCATTATTTTACTCAGCTACCATGAGACAAAAAATCAATCCTTAATATTTATTGGATTGACGTGCGCACTCGATATTTGTTGCAGCAATAAATCGAGGCGGGCCACGTGACCTTATTTTTATTGTCTCATCAGTCATATTTCCACATAGCCTCAACATAGAGGTAATTAAAATTGTGGAATTATAATTAATATTTGACTGATTAAATTTTGTAGCTTGAGACTCAACCGCTCATTTTTGAGCTTTTGGAGCATTACCCTTTTGGTATATATATATAACTCCATAAGGTGAAAAGATATATAAAGTGAAATATTCACTTTTCATATCTCTAAAGAGAAATTGGCGAATGATTGTGTATAACACACAATTTTGCATATATGCTTTATTCACAAATTGTAGTATCTAATTGTCATGACAAGTAATTCTTGTCGGTAATATAATAAGACAACAAATTCAACTATGGTTGACTAATATTTTGAAACTAAATGTAATATAAATTAATTTCTCTTTTTATGTAAAAAACATAACATATGATTAAATATATGTTCACAACTTGATTCATTAATAAACAAAATGTACTATTCGTATGAGTTGGTGGGACAACCTCCAGGTTGGGTGGTGAGACAAAGTCTACTTAATACCATGCCTCCTCGAACGGGATAACCCGTCTCCCTTTCAATGTTTAGCTTTACTGGGGACAATGCTTACCCACTGTCAACTCAAACTTATAGCATTATTTGTATTATAAAATCAAGAATAGAACAATAACTAATCGTTTGTAGTTTTAAGAGAAAAACTATATGTCACACATTGACTTTTGATTTCTGATGTAGAAGATCGTACAAGACGCAACTACAGAGCATACTTTCGCAATCGATGACGTTATAATGCATAGTATATGAATAAAGTATGCATATAGAAGTGATGCATGTAATAAAGGAAGCAACCATGATAATATAGAAATAAATTGAACTTATTTAAATAACAAAAGTTATACCTTCCTAGCTTTGTCTCCTTAACAAGCCTTCTTGAACTTCAAGATCTCCTTAATGCTAGAGCAAGCTCCTGCTGATAACGTGTTGTAAATTGAGTTGGAACTTGCTAAGAACTAGAGAAGGAAAATAGAAGACTTAAAACTTATACTACTACAAACTACTACTACAAAGGAGAAGAGAAGAAATGGGATAGTTGGAATGAGAAGTTTTCATTCAACTTGGTGTGTGAATTACAATGGGGTTGGCACCCTTTATATAGGCCATTAGGTGATGATGATAATTGTACTTATACAATGTGTACAAGTTATACATACACCACAAGTCATACAACACATCACAAGCAACATAGACAATACATGGAAGAGTTGGTGTACATTGGAGAGGATTACAAGTTACATGACAATACATAGACAAGTGGAGGTACTATTAAGTGAGAAATACAAGTTACATGACTACACAATATGTTGGTGTACATGCATGGTCATCCATATTCCACAACATGTTTTTTATTTTCATTCTTGTAGTGGTAATTTTAGCTAACTATTTTTGCAAGTCCAAACGAATTTCATTAAGGGAAATGCTATTGTTACCTACTTATGACATGCTGCTAATGTGTCAATGCATGACTCCCACAAACTCGCAATTATTTCATTTTCCTTTCAAAAAAAAAAAAAAAAAAAGACTCCCCGACGCATACGGATGTCGCTTTCATTGTAGCCAACTGGTCCAAAAACTTGAATCTCGGGCCACATGACAAAAGTCAACTTTACCAATCTCAAACCACATATTACTTTTGGTTTTTCTTCTCATGAGATTCAAGAATTTAGGGTTTCGAGAGATTTGATTCTCTTATTTGTCTTTGTTTCAAATCAGAAGAACACGGTCTTGGGACCCCTTTACATTCGACTAAAGCTTGGATTCAAAGTTGTACAAAGTCATAACAACATTAAGATGAGTACATATTTGATTCCTTTTTGTCTTAGAAAAGGATTTCTTTGTTGGTTGTGAGTTATTGGGTCCATGTTCCATGAGTTAATGATGTATTATTGCATTTAGTATTGGTAGGTGTTATTCTTTGGTTGATAGGTGTATTTAAGGTTGGTAATGACCATAGTTAGGGTTTGTTTCACCATCCTTGGATTTATTACTTGACTACTTAGGTTGTTACATGTAGTTTCACCATAAATTTATTGTTTGACTAGTTGGATAGTTTCATGTTCATAACGTGCTTGTAAAACTATTGTAATGGTAGTAACAAGTGTGTGTGTACAGCTTTGTAACATTTGGAACAAGTGCATTTAGAGCTACCTAATCACACATTAAGTCGACTAACCAATGGAGTTGTAATGTTGTAATGTGGGAACGTGCTATGTACGCATAGATGCTCCACCTTGTAAATTCTTATAGGCCCTGCATAGATGTTTCACCCCGCCCAAATGGTTATATGGTTGTAAATATGAATTTCAGCAAACAATTTACTACTTGAAACATTTAGTTGATCTGTTTAATCAAGATGGCTTAAAAAGGGGCTTGATAACTAAAGTTGATTATTAGGTTGTTTAGCATGACAAATTTGTGCTTGATTAAAGACATTTTATAAGGCAATAATGTCTCATAAAGACTCGCTCACAGATGACCAATTCAATGCACAAAATGATTCACCTGATGATTAATACGATAAGGTGGAACCCATAGATGAAGGGGTGAAACCCATAGATGAAGAGGTTGTCGATAACGTGAATGTAGACAATGGTGAAAATTCTAATGATATTGTTGGTGATAGTGGTGGTGATGGACTTGATCAATCGAGGCACCACCATGAAGTGGGAACGATTTTTGACAATATCGATTAGGCTAACTTACTATTATAAAAATATGCAAAGAGAGTGGTCTTTGCTACCAAAGTGAGGTCCATCTATAGTCGGGGTCGAATTGCGACGAGATGTATAACGACCCTTATATTAATTAAGGAATCGTTTGTCCCGAAACTCTAATTAAGCCCCAAAGACACCAGTTAGACTTAACTAGAGCCATTAACCTCATCATTTTACACACGATAAAAACAATTTTATATCAAATATCGACAATAAAACAATTAATAAACGCAACACAAATTAAAGACTTTTCATGATATTAAACAAGATATACAAAATCAAATCAAACTGGAATAAACCTCGGCTATACAAAACCTCCCAACCCCTTGTGATATTAGAAAATTGTAATTCAATACAAATATATATATAAGGGAGAGTCATTACATCGAAAAGAAGATCAAGACTCTTAAACCTTCTCTGTCCTAATAGTTGTAGCGTTCATCGATATTCTCGAAATGTTAATTGGGATGAGCGCTCCAACTTGCTCGATAAGTACGGATTCATAAAACTATTAACAATCCATATAATAATCAAGAATGAAATGCAATAACAATATGAACAAATCATAGCTAGCTAGGTATATGAGCAATGATATAATTCAATAGATAAACAAATGCAATTCATACAATCAATAGCTATTACATTGTGATTTTCCCCATTTTTATAAAATTAGGGTTGATTACCCATCATTACAGATTACACCATAACCCGACCAACACATTGAGTGTATGTGCTATCGACCACTTGTCACATGTCCAAATGGTTCTATCCTAAACCCTCTTAGTGAATATGTAATCCACGCAATCTATCTAACAGAGTAGGAGTTACATATAAGCCAGAAGTCAACCCAAATCTTTATAACCTAATTCCAATTCCAGGAGCTATTCTCGCGAATCACATTAAACACCATTTTCCTTTTTCATGAAAACATATCACAATGTACATAGCTCTTATTCAATTCCATAAACTATATGAACTAAATATACTACATAGCCATACAAAATTGATAACTAAATGAATCCATACTTACCTGGGTTAAGTTCAATTTCTAATTTCCTAACTTTTCGGGTCACTCGATCTTTCTCGGTGTTCGATAACCTATCACAAACCATTTGAGGCCATTACAAGTCTAATACCTCACATTTAAATCCTTAAGCCGGTCCCAATTGAATTTGGAACCAATTTAGTCATTATGACCATTTCACATTTTTCAAGTAAAAACCCCATATAAAGCCTCGACAGACTTCCAAATTCTCCACTTTTAATAAAAATGCCCAATTTCTATTTATTTGGTCCACAAATATAATTTGTCCACATTTTTTTTTTCAATTTATTGGTTCGGTTGAACCGAACCTGGGATTCATCCTGGTTCGGGAGATCAACCCCCTTTTTCTTCTTCATGACCCTTTGTCTCTGTTTCAAACCAGTTTTTTTTTTTTAATTCTTTGGCTCCCCCGGGGTTGGATTTTGCCCAACCCCATAGCACTCTATGAGGGGAGACGACCCCTTGTTGTGTACTTCCTCGGACAAAATGTTGTGCGATTTGTCCGAGCTCCCACTCCCCAACCTCGTTACTCCTCCAACCACAACGTCATCACCAACAACCCAACAACACAACGACAAAGAACAACAACAACGAACAATAATAACTTTACCTTCTCATCACCTCGCCTCTCCTCAATTTCATTTTCTCTACATGGGTTTCGAACCATCCTCACCGATGAAACAAATTGAGATGATGCGATTCTATTACGTCGGGGATAAGTATTAGATTTCCTCAAGATTTAGATCACACAAATCTCGATGTAGATCTAAAGGTTCTATTCTTTTCATTTATGTTTTGATTTTTCACGAGATACGTGTTGCGTATCTAAGGGTACATGAACCCAAGCGACACTTTCATATCACATGCCCATTGATCTTTTTTAGATGGAGTTGCATGCATTTCGAGGTAGACAAACTATCCAACATACAATGATCAACACCATTATTTCTCCTCAATGCTCATGCTAAGCTCATCTCGAGGCGAATCCAATGGTTTAAACAATTTAAACCAAACTATAAGTTATATATATATATCAATTATATATAAATATATATACCTATGTATTATCTCACTTATAAATTCACCTCGCGCTCTAACGAGCACCCTTGGGTGTGCACACTATTGTACGTCTCACATGTGTTACCCTCGACCTCACGTATCATTAGTCGCCCATCAATTTATTAATTATTTTGAATATATATTTATACATACAATATTTATAAATATACATACACCTATATTCGTGCGTTTATAATTTCTTCTTGTGCGCCAACGAGTACACTCGGGCGTGCACGCTACCTCATAACCTATGTGCGTTACCCTTGACCCATACACAATATTAGTGTCCCATAGTTTTCCAATTATTTTCTTTCCAACGATAGGTTTTTTTATTATATATATATGTATATATCATATATATATATACACCTATATATTTTATGACTAATCCATTTTCCACGATACGCCAAATAAATACACTTGAGCATACATATTGCTTCCACGTCTCTCCGTGTAATCCCCCACGATTTACATGTGTCACACGAGGCGTACCGTCGATTTATTTATCATTTGTTTTCCAACTATAGGTTTTATATTAATTCACATAAATCACCTATCGTTACATTAATTATTTCTCACACCAACTAAACACAATACATCACCACAACCGCACTCACACGCTAATTGAGACAAGCTGGGCTTAACCACGAGTCTAAATTGGGTTAATTAACTTTTGAATTAACGTTAATCACCATATTAAGGACACGAGTCATTACATTCTCCCCAACTTAATAAATTTCCTTTTTGAAATAAAAGTTTATAAACTAGTTGTAACTTTGAAGATAAAGGGAGTTATTTCCTAATTTTCCAATTTAATTCCTTGATTAATAAATCTTCCTTTCGATCAACTTCGTTCTAGGCAACACTAGACACGAATTGATTTATCTTTAAAAATAAAAACATGGAAGATAATGTATATAATCATTTTTGGACTTTTCTTAACCTTAAGATTTCCAAATCTACATTGCCCTTTCATAGGTGAGAAGTTCAAAAAATATATATATATATACATCTTGAATATTTCAACACTCTATGATGCTTGTCAACACATTTTTCCATTCATCGAGTTGAAATTACATGCCGAAAGTCTGCTAACACTCTTTTGTGTAGTTCTAAATTACTTAGGCTCTAATTAACTTGTATATGTACTTCTCGTCCCATACTAAATGATGACGAACTTAAGCATACAGACTTTTAAGGGAAACACTCCAACATTTATAACCTGATAATATCAACACCAGCGAACACAAAAAAAAAATCTTCTAGTAACTACTACATTCCAAGTCAAAAGCTTAAAAATTTTATTCTCTGGAGCTAAGATTAGCTGAAAATATATTGTGTTAAGATTTAGAAAGGTCCCTCCCTGCTATTATACATCTCTTCTCCATTGGGAAGTAAACTTTTGATTCCTCACCGAAATAATAATCCTGGTTATCCATAAACTCTCAACTTTTTCTACACAGATATGTCTCGCTTACTCTTCCACAAGAATTAAACAACGATACTGGCAAGAAATTTGCATACTCTATTAGTCCTATAACTACAACATCAACAACCTTAAGTTGTCACTAAAACTTAGGTTAATTCCTCATAAATTTTTGAGCATGATTTTTTCATTCATATAAAATAAGAATAATATAACCATCTAGGTTAATAACACATAGCTTCCACTTGCTGATATATCTTGTATTTCTTTATAAAATTCACACGATCAATCTTCATTCCAGGTTACCAACATCTCATTCTTATCCTAATGATTTTGGATTTCGCCTAAATGAATATTTTAAAGAAATCCATGAGATTCTCATAACATTCTTGCCACACTTTTTTATTTGAGTTCCAAGAATTTTCTTGACATACTCAATGTTATGATATGAAATTATTCATAAAAAATACCAATAACTAGTAGTCAAACCATGACTTACTAGATAATCTCAATCAATTTCTCCAATAATACACTACTCAATCAATTATCATTAGCTCAGCTCCCATCTGAGCTATATAGAACAACCTTGTAATTACTAGTCCAATCAACTCAGCTGATGATTTGCCTGCATAGAGCTTCAATTGATTACCACTTTACATCTCATTTAAGAGATATTACAAAGAATTTTTTATTGTAACTATGTCCCTGTTCTTTTCCTATTCAAAGTATTGTTAACACAATCACCTTAAATAAGATGTTTGAGTGAAATCCTAATATTTACGAAATCCAGGTTTATCTTTCTCACCTTCCATTTCTTTCACCCTGATAATTACATTTTTTAAAAAACTTTCATAGTTTGAAACTCACTACTACTTAAACATACACCAAACCACTAGATTTTAAATTTCATGTTGTCTTTTAATGATTTTTCTAAATTCTTGATAATCTCTAAGAATGATTAAAAGATTCTCAACAAACCTTTCCTCTTAAATACAACTGTATTTCAAACTACAATCATTTAAAATACCTTACAATCCTCTTGTTTTAAAACTGATATCTTTCCATATTTACAAGTAGCTTAAAAATAGTTATCTCGAGATTATCAATCCCCAATAGTTCTTCTTGAATATCTTGAACTATATATAGAAGTATAAGCTACAATTTGCTTTATTGTGTCAATACACATTCTTACGAATAAGAACTCTTAGGATGAATCTCTAACTTTTCCATAATTTAGGTACAATCAAGCAAACATTATAGTCAAACTATACTTCAACTTTCCTCCAAGGCATCCTTGTATCTAGTTTTAGCTTACAACAATCATCATACTTGAGTTAACTGAATAAATTACACAATGATACTAAGGATATATAGATCAATCGTTTATATTGTTCAATTATTTCAAGATTACTTCTTTCTTTTGCCTTTATGTTGAATATACAACAATCTCAAATTGTCTCAATCATAGATAAATCCCTCAATTTGCATTTAATGTTCAACACACATACAAGTATTCTATTTTTGAAACTTAGTACTAGCACTTGCAAAATCTAGCTTAGACTAATTTACCTTCAGGATTTGTAACTTTTTACGTAATGTTTGTGCTTCTTCTAAGTCTTCAAAGATTTCATTTTGTTATCGATAACATGATAAAAATTTGATTAAGATAGAGTTCAAAAACTTTACACCCTTCATTCATGAACATAACATGATTTCTAGTAAGTTCTAATGGTTTTCACCATCCACTTAAAGTGATCCAACAATTCGCTTGAAATCATTTTTATATATCCTTAACTTTGATCATATTACGATGACAACCAGATCTCAACTAACTCTTGAGAACAATTGGTTTCATCTTATTATCGAAATGAGTTGTCAATATTAGGCAATGAATATTCATTCCCATTACCGTATATTATTCTTTGAATTCCTCAATCCTTAATTCATTGACCACTCATTCTCCCCAACTTAGACTGTACAAGTCTAAAACTTCAAACTAAGATTTCTTACTTGTTCACTTCTTTATGTTCAATATTGAACTATCTTCAAACTTTCTTAGTTTTGAATTTTGAATTTCACCTTTCATTTTCCAATAAATTGATTATCATTCCAATATGGATTAACATCATATCTTGAATTTCTACTTTATTACAAATTATGAAGTAAACATAAATTAGTGGTTTTCTAACCTCAAATACGCTCTTATCATTAACCACTAATTTATTGACTGAATAGCTTTCGTTATTGCTTAACTAGCCTCAATACTAGTATCAGATCCCATCTCAAAGTGATTTCATCATCCAAAGTCATCCAATATTCCATTGCTTCATAAATTCAATTCTCCTTATACTTGTTTCAAGGTCTAGATCCAATAGATACATCTTCACTGACTATTATTTGTCTAATAATATCAACGAGAACAAAGACCATTGAAAATAATTAATAGGAGAATAAATTTAATTTCATCTTCGTAAGTTTTCCTTATGTCTTTCCTTTTTCACGTTCCTTGAAGGTAAAGACTCTTTTGAGCTCTTACCTTCAATGCTTTCTCATATCATGAGAAATCGATGGACATGAACCATCTTATTATCATTTAGAAAGACATAACACTTATATCTACCATATAGATATAATAAAACACAACAAATAACATATCTTAGTTTTTATCTTTGGTTACACACCCCAAAATCATGATAAAATAATTTATACAGTCTTAAGCTTCTTCGTAACTCGAGAAACTCCTCAGAGTTAGTAAAAGTTATAGTACCAAAGTATATCATAAAGCTAATAAACTTAAACTTCGATACCAAATTGTATTCAAGTTATTACTTGTTTTCAAAACTCATTCGAAAGTGAAAAACTCTAAAGTAGGCTCGATACCAACTGTAATGACCTTAATCCTAATTAAGGAATCGTTCAGCCTGAAACCTTAATTAATCCCCACTACACCAACCAGACTTTACTAGAGCCAGTAGCCTCATCATTTACACCTGATAAAAATAATTGTATATCGAATATCGATAATAAAACAATTAATAAATGCAGTGGAAATTAAAAAAAAACTTTTGCGATATTAGACAAGATATACAAACCAAATCAAACCGGAATAAACCTTGGTTATACAAAACCTCCCAACCCTTGTGATATTACAAAACTGTAATTCAATACAAATTTATATACAAGGGAAGAGTCATTACATTGATAAGAAATCAACACTTCTAAACCTTCTTTGTCCAATAGTTATAGCACTCGTCGGTATTCTTGAAATGTTAATTGGGGTGAGCACTTCAACTTGCTTAGTAAGTACAGATTCACAAAACTATCAACAATCCATATAATAATCAAGAATAAAATGCGGCAACGATATGAACTAATCATAATTAGCAAGGTATATAAAAAATCATAAAATCAAATAGATAAACAAGATTCAAGTCATACAGTTAATCACTATTAAACTGTGATTTTCCCTATTTATATAAAATTAAGGTCGATTACCCATCAGCTACAGTGAGACCATAACAAGACCAACACATTGCGTGTATGTGTTGTCTAACCACTTTTTACCGTACTAATGGTTTTATCTTAAACCCTCTTAGTGAATATGTAATCCAACAACCTATCTAACTGAGTAGAAGTTACATATAGGCCAAAAGTCAATGCATATCCTATATAACCTAATCTTAATTCAAGGAGTTACTCTCGTGGATCACATTAAACACCATTTTCCTTTTTCATGAAAACATATCACAATGTACATAGCTCCCATTCAAGTCCATAAACTATATGAACTAAATATACTATATAGCCAGGCAAAGTTGATAATTAAACGAGTCCATACTTACCTCGGTAAAGTTCCATTTCCAATTTTCTAACTTTCGCGTAACTCGATCTTTCCCAATATTCGAAAACCTATCGCAAACCATTTGAAGTTATTACAAGTTCAATACCTCACATTTAAATCCCTAAACTGATCTCAATTGCATTCGAAACCAATTTACTAATTTTTATGTCATTATCACAATTTAACGTTTTTCGAGGTAAAAATCCCGTATAAAGTCTCGACATACTTTCAAATTCTCCACGTTTTTCATAGAAATACCCAATTTCTATTTTTTGGTCCACGAATATAATTTTTCCTAATTTTTTCAATTTTTGGAATCTATACTAAACTCCAGCATTTTTTTTTGAAGGGATTTGACCCCTAAACTGGACCCGGTTTAGTCGGTTCGAGGATCAACCCCCTTCTTCTTCCTTATGAAGCCACATCCTTGTTTAAAACAAGATTTTTATAATTCTTTGGCTCTCGGGGTTGGATTTGGCCCAACCCCAGAGCACTTTAGGGGAGACGACTCCTTATTGTCTACTTCCTCGAACGAACCGTTGTTCGGCTTTGTCCGAGCTCCCACTCCCCAACCTCGTTCCATTTCCAACCACAACGTCATCACCAATAACCTTACAACACAATGACATCAATAACAACAAACAACAACAACCTTACCTTCTCATTACCTCACCTCTCCTTAGTTTCGTTTCCTCTACATGGGTTTGAACCATCCTTCCAATTTCGTAACAAATTGAGATGATATGGTTATGTTATGTTAAGAATAAATATTAAAACTCCTCAAAATTTGTATCGCACGAATCTCGAGGTAGATCTAAAGGTTCCATTCTTTTTCATTTATGTTTTAATTTTTCACGAGATATGTGTTGCGTATCTCGATATCGACCTTAATGGCTATTAACGAATCCATCCCTCTTGACTAACTTAGGTTTGATTAAAAATAAATATTTTTTAAGATTTTCATGCACGAATCTTGAGGACAATCCAGAGGGTACATGAACCCAAGTAACACTTTCATGTCACATACCCATTAATCCTTCTTTAGATGGAGTTGCATGCATCCGAGGCATGGACAAACTCTCCAACATACAATGATCAACACCATTCTTCTCCTCGATGCTCACGTTATGCGTATATCGAGGCGAATCCAATGGTTTGAACAATTTAAAACAAACTATAGGTTATAAATATATATATAGAAATTATATATAAAAATATATACCTACGTATTATCTCAACTATAAATTCACCTTAAGCGCGCTAATGAGCACCCTCAAGCGTGCACACTATTATACGTCCTACGCTTGTCAACTCGACTTCACGTGTCACTAGTCGCTCATCAATTTATTAATTATTTTGAATATATATTTATACATACAATATATATAAATATATATATGCCTATATTCATGCACTTATAATTTCTTCATGCACGTCAACAAGTACACTCGAGCGTCCACGCTACCCCACGATCCATGTGCGTCACCTTTGACCCACACATAATATTAGTGTCCCATAGTTTTCCAATTATTTTCTTTCCAATGATAGATTTTATTTATATATATTTATATATCAATATACATATAAATATATATACACCTATATATTTTACGACTTATCCATTTTCCACATACGCCAATAAAACACCTGAGCATACATATTGCTTCCATGTATGTCCATGTGATCCCCAACGATTCACATGTGTTACACTAGATGTACCGTTGATCTATTTATCATTTTTTTTCAAACTATAAGTTTTATATTAATTCACATTAATCACCTATAGTTACATTAATTATTTCTCTCACCAATCAAACATAATACATCACCACTACCGCACTCACACGTTAATCGAGACAATTCGAGCCTAACCACATTGACTTAACTCGGTTAACTTTCAGATTAACGTTAATCACCAGATTAAGGACATGAGTTGTTACAAGATGTGTCAAAATGATTATGCAATTCACTCAAGGAAATGAAGATCGATGTGAGGTTGCCGCAATTAATAGAATGGTCAAACTCAATGAAAGGTCGATGGAAATGCGGGCAATCTTGATCCGCTTCTTCTTTGGAATGTTTCAAGGAACTTTGTTTATTTTGCTCTCCAATCAAACTATATCACTCTAATGCTTTTTTGGTATGTTTTTTTTGTTGGAAAAAACTTTGTTTGCGTAGGTTTGAATCTCACTATGCTATCTTGGTTTCATATGGAACAAAACTTAGATTGCAATTCCTTTGAATTACTTTTTTGTTCAAGCTATTATGTTATCACTATTTTAATGTTGCAACCTCTTTTCTTTCAATGTTATCGAATCCAATTTTTATGCTCGTTAATTATACACGTTCATGTAGTAGGGCGTGATTACCATCTTTACTTTGTTTAATGTTTACCTTATGCACTTGATCTTATGTTGTCAAGTTGGCATGACTACCATATACACTTTGTTTAATGATTATTTGTGGGGAATTTGTGCACTTGCTATTACATTGTGCAGTTGGCTCCCTGTAAGTAATGGAACATGTTCAATATAAATTTGTTGTACTTAATCATCAAAATAATGCGAGAAATTCCATGCTTCAATTCATGTGAAACAAGTTCACCCAACTCATGTTTTACACCTTAATGCTAAACAATCATGTATAAGACATCTCCTTCAAGGAGTGCTCTAACACTACATTAAGATCAAGCTTCAACAACAAAACGTGAAACAAATTAAGAGTATAAAAGGCTCGTTTTACTCCCTTCCTATCGACAAGTCAATAATTAGACACATTTTATAGTGTAATTTAGGTTGATTTGATAAATAAATAATGATATTACACTAGGTCTTCTCTTGTTTTTGTTATTTTAAAATTTAAATAGGAAAATAAAGAAATGGTAGAAAAGAGAAAGAAGAGCAAAACGGTCAACTGCAAAAAGAAGTCCGATGATTTTTAATTATTACAGTAGGAATCGCCATCTAAATCGATAGCAAGAAAGTATCAAGCGAATCCACAAATGAATTGGAGAATAAACTAGAAATTGCCATTTCAATCGGTGGAGTACAGAGAGCCATTTTCAAGTGATTGACTTAGTGATTTGTGTACAAAATAAGAATCGCTAGACAAATCGTTGCGGTCGGTTACAAGTTTTTTAAATTAATATGAAGAATTTAAGCTTATCTAGGATATGTATACTTAGGGAGACTATAATAAATGTCGAGAGCTTCGAAATAACTTTTTTTTTTCTTTTTGCTCTACATTATTTCTATTGCCTATTCTATATTTATAGTTGATGTTTGAAGATACATTGGAGCTTTGATTTATTTTAAGGTATTTATTTATTCATTATGTCTTTTAATTATACATTTGCATTGTTTATTTCAAAGCATGAGAGAGTAGTCTATCAATCTAAACAAACCATAGACATGTATATACTTTGCATTGCTAAATAGTTATAATAAAGGAATCATGAACTTAATGCTTTAAATCTATTCATACACGTTAATCACATATTTAACAAGTTATTTTTGCGTATTACGACTAAAGAAGATTAATATTGCATGCATAATTGCAAATGTGTTATGTGGTATTTTGATTCTTATTCTATGTTTATAGTTAGACAACAATTATAGTAGTAACTAGGATTAATCTATAGGGCTTTTCCTAGTGGAGGTTCTAGGTGATTGTGTTCTAAGTTGTTTATTAATTAGGATATTATGGTTTTTATTTATTTAGATTAGGCATGATTTTCATTGAGTGTTAATGCTATCGTGTTTCTATGGTGTTGCGTTTTATCCAATGGGTAGATTTACATTGATAAGAATGCGACATTTCTATTAAAATTAGGAAAATCGATGGATGACTAAACACTATCAACTTAATATGAAGTAGGATTTAATAATTCCAAGATTCTTTGTGTTATGATTATAATTATAATGTGAAGTGATGTTATGTTCTTGTATTTGAAGCAATCCTATTATATTACATTAATTAGCGAGGTTTTGTTTATATGTTTGTTTAAGATATTCGAGTTATATTGAATTTGAGTATTGTTTAATTTAGATTAAGTTGAATAGTTAAGATTAAGTTACTAAATCTAGTTAATTAAGTTAGTATTTATAGTTTTCAATTAATTAGTATTTTAATTTTCGTTTAGTTGGATTAATAAAATTAATAAAAACAAGAAAAAAATAATTTCCTATGAGATTTGAAAAATCCCAATGGAGATTATATCTCATTTACCATTACTACAAATAATAGGAAAATATGATAAACTATTGTGCACACTCGACACGTGTCAATTTTTGGTGTCGTTGCCAAGGATTTTTAAATAATTTTTTAAGGATTTTAGATGTTTTATGGTCCATACACTTCGATGTGTTAATTCAACAAGATCTCTACATCCATTTGATCCTGAAATAGATAGAACTTTTAATTAGAGTTTAAGACAACAAAAACTTAGGGAAATCTTAGCTAATAGGATGGAAGATAACAATAATAATATTAATGACAATGTCATTAATAATAATAATAATAATAATAATAATAATAACAGAGTTATCAATAATAATAACAATAATAAAGAACTCACTTTTGGACAAGCAAATCAAAATGTTACAGCATATGAGTCTATGTGCATAGCATACCCCAATGGGTTTCTTGAATTTGAACTTAGATATGGATTTATTAATGTCTTACCTAAATTCTATGGTAAAGACAATGAAGACCCACATAAATCCATAAGAGAGTATCAACATAAAGTTAATGGGATGAAATCGAAAGAAGGTACTTTAGAACAAGTCAAACTTAAGGCTTTTCCTTTTGCATTAAAAGATCAAGCACAAGATTAGTTGTTCTATCTCCTACAAGGTTCAATAACTACGTGGTCTCAAATGTTAGAAGCTTTCCTAGATGAATATATGTCTCGTTAGAAAAATTAGTTCCTATAGAAAGCAAATCACATTTGCAAAAATGAAAGACGATGAAGACTTTAATGAGTTTTGGAGTAGATTCCAAAGACTAATTTCTTCTTGTCCACAACATGGATATACTCAAAGAGCTTTACTAGAAATATTTTTATGAAGGACTTAATCACTTTAAACAAAGGTTATTAGACATAGTATGTGGTAGATCTTTATTTGAGACAATACTTACTTTAGCAAAAGAAACATTTAATAAAATGGCAAAACAATCTAAGCAATATGGTGAAAAGGTTGAATCCTTAATAAATAAACTTTAAGAAGTGGATAATAAAAGAAATAATGCGTCGATGATAAAATTGATGAACTATCTAAGATGGTTAAGCTATTAGTTAATGATGGATCTAATCAAGTTAAGGCTTATGGATTACGTAATGAGGTTAAATATCTTACGGATGTGTGTCTTACTCTACATGAAGAAATCTTGAAGAGGTAAATGCAATGATGAATTAATTTTCTAGTTCCCTAAGATATCAATATATTAATAATACTTATTATCCTAGAAGACCGAATCCAAATCTTAGTTATATTCCTCAAATCGAATTATAATACTTATAGACCACAAGCTCAAAAACAACCTACACCTAATCAAGTAGCCTTAGCAAAATACTCAACCTATGAATCCAAATTTAGAGCAAGTTTTGCATAACTTTATGACTCAAAGTCATCAAAACTTTACATAGATTTCTCAAAATTAGATTAAGACTGATACTACTATTAATGAATTGAAATATATGTTAACTCAAATAAATTTGCAACTAAATAAGTAAAGTACTCAATAGAGTAATCAAATTAAAGCACTTACTCAAGCCAATGTTGCTCCTACTAATCAAGCACAAGTTAATGTTTTATTCAACGATAAGGAAGACACACCTATAATCGGGAAGACACTTAAACATAATAATAAAAAGAAGGTTCATAAGACTATCGAAGAAGAATATGTAGAAATAATGGCTAATGTCATTCATACTAAAGAATGGATGGCTAAATAATTGAAATATACACCTTTTCTGGAAGACTATACCTATGGTATTTAGCGAGAGTTGAAACATATGAAAAATCTTTACAAAGTCGAACTAAATGATAAAGATAAAAATGATAAGATTTCGATAATTAAAATGAAGATATGTGTTCATATTGTACCATTCCACAACGATTAGCTAATGTTAGGGAAGAAGAAAACAATGCAAACATTCTTGAAGTGTTTATGAAAATAGAAATCAATAACCACTAATGGAATCAATTATGCAATTCTCTAATTATGATGAAGTTTTGAAAGAATTCTCTGAATCAAATGATAAATTTTTAGAAGAATCTAAAGAAAACGTAGGAAAAAAGTGTATGTTTTAATTAAAAAGAAAATTTATGAGAAATGTTTCGATCCAGGAATGTTTAAAATTCCTATCACAATAGGGACTTTTTTAATAGATTTTGCTATGTGTGATCTTGGAGCATCAATATACATTATGTCACTTAAACTTGTGTGAGTCATTGAAAATAGGTTTATTGAATAATACACCTATTAATCTTACTTTAGCCGACAACACCGTTATTAAACCTTATGGTTTACTAGAAGATATCTTAGTCAAAGTAAATGACTTAATATTTCCAGTGACTTCTATGTCATGGGAATAGGAGACTCAATATCATTTAAGTCCCCACCTATACTTGTAGGAAAGGCTGTTTCTTAAAAGCTGCTAAAACAAAGTTAGATATATTTGAAGGAATAATGTCTATCGAATTTGAAAACAAAATTGCCACTTTCCACTAATGAGGAAGATATCTATGGAAATCTTGATAAATTTGATAATGAACAAATTAATGATAATGAATCTATAAAATTTAGTCATCATGAAGCTGAAATATATGTTATTAATGAAGTAATAATGTAAGACGAAAATGTTATGACAAAGAATAAGCAAGTTGAAGATACTTAAAATCAAAAGACAATAACCCGAGAATAGAGAGTTAAGCAATCGAATAATGTTGAGAATAATAACATGGAGGGATTTAAATCTATGCGAGAATAAGAAGAAGAAAAAGAAGAATCCAAAGATGTGTCAAGCTCGATTATCAGAGATATATATATACATAAAGGTCAAATGGGCTTGGTATTTTAAAGTTATTTGTGATACGGGTTATAGAGCAAACTACATTTCAATTCATTTTTTCCTTCACACTCAACTGGAATTGGATGTACTTGCTTCGAAATAGTTACTCTACTAAATGGTTATTCAGTAAAATTGATTGGTGTGGTTACTAATGTACCAGTGCAAATCGACAAGTACATTATCCCTACATAATTTTTGGTTATGCCATACTTCATCAATGAAGATTCTTTATTAATTTTAGGACAACCTTTCTTAGCCACTTCGCAAGCTATCATGGACACTCGAACAAGACAATCACTTTTCAAATGCATGACCGAGCAATCACTCGAAATGGCACAAGAGTGGATAATCCTGCACTTAAGTTTATATAACCTGTTTAGAAGCTGCGTGGTTCGGTCGAGCCAATGACAATAAATAAAGGCATTTTATGGGAGGTAGCCCATACTCTATCTTTAAATTCAGTTTTAATATAAGGATTAGCTAGTTGTTTTTATATTCTCTTAACTTTTTACTCTAATAATGGGGATATTTTAGGAATTTAATTTCGGAATAGTTTCATGTATGGGGGTTGATCGAGCCAATTTATTTAGGTATTATATTGTTTTATTCATTAGTTTTATGTTAATTAGCTATTTATAATAATGAAATATATTATTTAATACATATCATAGTTATATTCAAAAAAATTAAATAACTCTACCTTTATTGAATATATATGTGATAATTAAATGCGAAAATCAATTTAATTGGTAAAATAATAAATATAGATGGCGATTTCCTAGTGATTCTAGTTTGTATTGGAAATCTCTGAAAAAAATCAATAAAGTATGTAGAGTTTTTAATGTAATTTTGAGTTAGCGATTTCTCACCGATTCGAGCTTATAATTAAAATTTGTAGCACAAATCGCTTACCCACCGAAGCTCATTTTTGGCGATTTTATCAGCGATTTCGTAGGAAATCTACTTAAACCCCGATTCACCGAGAATGAATTCGAGTTTTTTAGAAACAGAACCCCAAATCGCCACATTTAAACATTTCACACTCACAAACCATTGCAACCTTTCGATCAAGAGATCAGATTTTGACTAGATTCAAACTTCCAAAGCTTAATTTTAGTGTATTTAAGTGGTTCTCACCTTAATCATCACACACTCAACCCAAAAATTTAGTGAGTTTTGGGAGTGTAGAGCCACTTAGGGCTTGAGCAAGGGAGTTTGAATTGGAGCTTGGAGGAGTATTCTCTAGAGAAAAGTTTTGAGTTTCATACTTGAAAGAATCACTTGAAAGAAGGTAATCAATGAAAACTCTAACATCATATGGATTAAATTTTTGGTTTTCATCGATTTTGGATTGTTAATAAATTAGGAGCTCAATTTCAAAAATTTTACTCTAAAATGATTTTTATGTCGAATGATTTCTATTATTATACTAGTATGGAAATGATGTGATGATTTGTTTATTACTATCAAATTTTTAAACAATTTTTCGTATAAGGCGAGTGGATCGAATTTTATATGCAAGCTAATTTGAGACAACGTTTCAAATGAATTTTGGAGTTTTTGTGAATGTTTATCGATTAATTTGAATTACATACAAAGTTTGTTTTTCTAAATGATGTTTTATCGATAAATTTCATATAAATTTCAAAGTCTCAAATTCTAAATGATTTTTTTGATGAATTTCTCCTTCTCGATAGATAAGTTGAATTTTACCGAACATTTTCCGACAAATTTGGTTTTAAATGGTTTTACAGTTCATTCTTTTACTTATACTAATTCAAATGGCCGAGAGGTAGAAAGGGTAAAGGTTCAAAAGATGAGAAGGGGAAGGGAAAATTAGTAAAGAAGGGAAATACCAAACCCAATGTTGCCTAAATCTAACCAACGTCAATCTCTTTTACCACACCTAGGATTAGACCACGAAGAGAACCTACTCCATTTTCTTTATTTAGTTTCAATACCGAGGATGATTATGTGTAAGAGGAGGAGGAGATAGAGAAAGTTGAACAAGAGATTCGATGGGGGAGAGAAATCACGTTCTTAGGAAAGAGAATTATGTCATTGAGAAGGCATTTGAGAAATTTAGGAATGATATAGTGAAGGATAGGAAGTTGATCCCGAAGAGGGGATTTAATGTAAAGAACGAATTAAAGTATAGGCCTAGGATCCTAAATATCATTGAGGCCAGGATCTAGGTATTATTGACTAGGGCTTATAACTATCTAGACTTAGATGATGTTCGTAATGAGAGGGGTTGCGTTATCTTAGTAAGAGAGTATTACGCCAATGCATATGGAAGTGAGAGTAAGAGGGAGTCACAAGTTTGAGGGAGGACAAGTGGATTATTCTAATACACGAATAAACTAGTATTTTAGTTTATCAGATTTTCATCAATAACAAAATGATGAGTACCCCAAACCCAAATATGTCATTAAGTACCACTACCCCACCGAGATAATTAGGGGAAGTTTAGAGGCAATCCATGGATATGGATTTGTTTTTTATATGGAGGGGTACTCCAAGCACATAACTACCAAATTCTTTAGGAAAATCACTAAAGCTTAGTGTTATTTCATCAATGCTAGCTTCCAATTGAGGTTGCAGTATTATGAGATAGTAAACTACAAGGCCACCCTACATTACCACATCGTCATGGGATTAAGATATTTGGATGTTGGCAAGATTATTTATGAGTCAATTAGGAGTGCCATCACCACTAAGAAGAACGGTAGGCTACCTTTCCTTTTGATGATTATGGCCTTTTGTAAAGAGGATCGGGTAAACATGGTGGGGTTTAACATGGATGTTTTACCGAAGAGAACCATTATCGATGAGGTCATAGATAGATATGGAAGAGTGAATGGTTATAAAGACACAAAGGATGAGAGAGAAAATTTGAGATAGCCATAAGAGAAACCGCACTGAGAGGAGAAAAATCGGAGATGACACGAGGAGAATTCTAGAGGAGATGTCGGAAGCTAGAAATGATCTCGAATGTGGAGCATCTTGCTAGGTATTTTGATGGATTATACACGGAAGAGTCGGATGGCTTTCATGGGTGCAATCTTGAGCAATCAGATGACCACTCTACGTAATCAAGAACTGGAGTTTGAGAATTAGAGAGCCTTAGCAAGAAGCATCCATAGGATGAAGCATATAATGTACAAGAGAAATAAAGGTCGAGGAGATGCATATGTTCATGTACCATCTACACATATGAGATTACCACTTAGCAAGTAATCTCGATGTTTCAACATCTTGTCAGTCGGGAATACAACCTCTACGACCCGCTTTAAGTTACCGATCCCGAAGGATTGATCCAAGTGGAAGACGATGATGACATGACTTTCGGATAACGAAATTGATTTCTTTATTTTTTATCTTCTTTCTTTTTGAGTGTTGTGTGAGCTCTTCGATGTAACTCCAGTCTCGGTGATATACTTTGTGATTAACGGTGTTACTTTGTATTTATGGTGGTGGTATACTATGTGATAAATTTTATTCAAAGTGTTTTGGTGTGATATCTAATACATTTGATATCTAATGGTGATGTTTGTTCATATAATTTTTCTCGCACTCGACTTGTTATAATTTTATATTCAATTTATTCATTTCTTGATTGTCAAATTTATGATTATATCAATTTTTTTATACTTCACGTGGTATATTTGTTATGTTGGAAACTCGACTTCATTTTTAAACCTCGAAGACAATGTTTAGAATGCGTTTGGTGTTATTTTAGTTGAAGTATGACAAAGATAGCAAAAAAAACAAGGAAAAGATAAGAAAGGTAGAAGAATATTTAAGAATTGATCCGAAAAGTTCAAACGATATTTAAGTAAGTTGAAGAAATTTTTCAAATTTCTTTTGAATTCAAGTAACTATGAATTTATTTTACTTTATTTTTAGCTAGAATGAGAATGATAATGAACATATAATAGATTTTAGATGGAAGTGTTATTTTTATTACCCAAGTAAATTTTATGATAGAACGAATCAATTTTTATACCCTTTTAGATTAAATTTTCTAGTTGATGTATACATTAAATTGAATACCATGTGTTAGTCATGATAATGTGTAGACGATTGAAACAATAATGCAAGATGAACAAGACAGATTTCTAAGAATCTTGTGATACAAAAGCTATTGATTAAGTATTTTCATAATATTTATATAGAAAGTTATTATGTCACAATTAAAAGAAGAAATGGACTAAAAACCAATGAAATCCTATAAGTTAGAAAGAATGTTTTCTTCAACTTTAGTGGATAGTGAGTAGTGTTAACAAGAGTTTAAAAATATATAGCGAGTCCTATAGATTCCAAAGGAAAGGGAGCAGGGACTCAAAAACAAAAGCAAAAGAAATATATTAAAAAGAAATAATTAGAATGGAGTAGAAAAAAAATGCGAGATGAAAAAGATGGATGTTCATAAACTCTATGAAGAAAAGATTTACTCGAGTACTTGAATCTAGAGTTGAATGAAATATTTCTTAATCTAGCATGTCTTAAATGATATATTTATTGGTATCTTAGTAAAATTCCTATTAATTTTGATTGTGGTGCTATTATAAATTATTTTCTAAAATTAAAATTAATTTAGTGGTTTTTTGTGTTTTGAGATTCTATATTAGTTATCGTAAACTTGATGCTTCTCAAGTAGAGATTTAGAAAACCTATATTAGGTATTTGCCTTGGTAATGAACTTTAAATTCTAAAGGGTGTTATGTTGGTTGGTTGAGTTATCATTATGGGATGTTTTATTTTATCTAAATTATTCTATTCTATCATAAATCTCATTTATTTGTAGATAATATGTTTTCATTTGGAAATCGCTTCTATTTTAAAATTTATAATATTTAAAGATAAGATGAATTAGCTTGAAATCAGTTTATAAGAATGAAAAAGAGAATATGTTTGAGAATATTTCTTTGCTCGGGAAAACAAAGTCTTTGAGTTTGAAGATATTTGATAAGTCGATAATTATATACATCTTATAGTGTAAGTTAGGTTGATTTTATAAACAAATGATGATATTACACTAGGTATTCTCTTATTTTTGTGATTTCAGGATTTAAATATGAAAATGAAGAAATAGAAGAAAAAAGAAAGAAGAGTAAAAAATAACCTGGAAAAGAAGTCAAGCGATTTGTAATTACACTAGGAACTGCTACCTAAATCAATAGTAGGAAAGTATCAGCGACTCCATAGCAAATTGGAGAATGAACTAGAAATTGTCACTAAAACAAGTGGAGTACAAAGAGTCATTTCCAAAGTGATTGACTCAACAATTTATGTACAAAGTAGGAATCATTGACAAATCGTTGAAGTCGATTATGGGTTTTTAAATTAATATGAAGAATTTGAGTTTGCATGGATATGTATAGGTAGGGAGACTATAAAAAAAGGCTAGAGAGCTTCGAAATAACTATCTTTTTTTTGCTCTAAATTATTTCTAATGTCTATTCTATATTTCTAATTGATGTTTGAAGATACGTTGAAGCTTTGATTTATTTTAAGGTATTTATTTATTCATTATGTATTTTAATTATATATTTGTATTGTTTATTTACAAACTTGAGTGTCTAGTCTATCAATCTAAACAAACCTTAGACATGTATATGCTTTGGATTGCTTGATAGTTATAATTAAGGAATCATGAACTTAATGTTTTAAATCTATTCATACACATCAATCACAGATTTAACAAGTTGGTTTTGCGTATTACAACTAAAGAAGATTAATATTGCGTGCATAGTTACAAATTTGTTATGTGGTATTTTGATTATGATTCTATTTTTACGAGTTACTAACAACAATTATAGAAGTAGTAACTAGGATTAATCTATAGGGTTTTTCCGAGTGGATATTCTAGGTGATTGTGTTCTAAGTTATTTATTATGTGGCTTCAGCTAATATTGCCTTGGATTAGGCATGATTTTCATTGAGTGTAATGCTATCGTATTTCTATTGTATTGCGTTTTATCTAATGGGTAGATTTATAATGATAAAAATGTGGCATTTCCATTGAATTTAGAAAAATCGATTGTCTCGGCTAAAGGCTATCAACCTATTATGAAATAAGATTTAATAATTCTAAGATTCCATATGTTATGATTATAACTATAGTGCAAAGTTATGTTATGTTCTAGTGTTTGAGAAAAATCCAAGTATATCTCTAAACAACTACGCCCTTGCATGATAAAAACGTTGTGATGATTCCTCTGAATTGCAACTTCATCATCTTCATAATCTTGATTAGTCTTGATCGGTTGAGGATAAGATCGAATCTTCAACTGTCCAATTCAGGAATCCTGTTGTAGCCGCTCCGTGCCGCCAGTTGCAACTGCATATCTTTATAAAATTTTCAACTATTTCGGATCTGATTTTGAGCACATGTATCATATGTTGAATTTGGATGACTCATTTACTAATAACATCAATTATAATAACTATAATGACAAATCTAAATTGTCGATATGATCACAACACTAACAATTTCCCCCTTTATCATTATGTTGTCACAATCAGTAAAAGGAGTTTGAAGCATAAATAATAATCATGAATTAGATAACATTATGCTCCATCATATAGGGTCTCATAAGTCTTCAATATGTTCAAGTATTCTTTCAAAAACATACGAAAGTAAGAAGATAAAGATATTGTTGATACAAACACGTAACAACAAACTTCCATAGTGGTTTAAATCGCTTCAATTAACAAAGTTACACCATATTGTTGACATCTCAAATAGTCTTCAATATTATTCCAGATTTCACAAAAATACTAGCGAAGTATCTTTAGACCAACATATTTGAATAAAATATCTTCAATAAAAACGAAATGAACCTTCAAACTTCCAAAAAGAAATAAATCTCCCATTTTGTGATAACATAACGACAAGATAACTAGGGAGAACCATACCATCTACTACTTCAAAGGGTGTAGGAGCAATAAGCTTCAAAAACTCGAATAGCCTTTTAAACAGATTATCAAGTAGGGCTCGAATTGCTGTCATCAACTCCTTCTATTGCTCCTTCATTGGGTCCATAAATTCACTTCCATCCAGCTTTGAGTTAGAACGAGCTCAGGAAATTAGTGCAGACTGAGCAAGAACAGAGGAAGTCGTTGGCTCAAATGCAGTATGAATCTTTTTCTGCTTCTTCTACTGAATTTTGGATGTGCCAGCTTTCGTACCACCAGTTGTAACCGGAATATCACTTTGTTGTAACATGTACGGTGGTGAAGTAGCTAACTGATTCAAAACCGGCAAATCATTAAAGTGTAAAGACTCGCCTTCTTGATTTTGTTGGAAATGCCTCTAACTTTAACATAACACAATGAATCATGATTATCCTCTCGGGAGTTCTTAATAGCTAAGAAGATCGGTTAGTAGACACGAAAAGAACGAATATTCATAGGTGGACCTAGGTTTGGTCGTCTGCAATACTGCCCAAAAGATTATCTCACCAATATCATAATATGCCCCTTGTCCTATTGCCTACAAAAGAATTCCCATCTCTTTATCGAAAGTGTTCCCATGTCTAATGGGCAAGTAGATTGTTGGTGATATGATTATATAGGGTGAAGTACAAGGTGGTTAGGTCATTTGTTTCCTTTTTCTCCTTCTTCGTACCTACTCAATCACCGTACCATGAGTAATGGTGGTGATTAAGGTAGACATGATGTTTGACTTCCTAAATCATTCAGAAATCTATGTCCTTCATTGTTCTAAAAGGACATTCTAATAACTCATTGATGGCTCTAGGTGAGAACTCAATGAATTTCCCTCGAACATATACTTGTTGAAAGTGAATGGAGGTAATATCAAATGTATCTAACTTAAGATTGGCATAAAATTCCTTGACCGGACTCACATTATATCACGGTTGGAAAGGAGAAGATTTTGATGAGAAAATGAGACTTTATAAAAGTTACCAAGTTTTCACTTCATAATCCTTTTTGTTAAAAAATGTCTCTACATGACATTTCTTGCCTTAGAGTCCCTTATATCTTGTTTTTGCTTCTTCATCTAGCACTATTCGAGACAGACCTCTATGATTGTCCACTTTACTCTTAGTTGTTCTATCTTATTATCGGAATTTTTAATGTTGCTCGTTAATCTTGTCCTTAAGAATCGAGAACAGTGAAGAATCCTTCCTTAGTCTCTACATCGGTTACAACCGGACTTGAAGTACACCGATTGGAACTAGAGTTGTAAGTTTGGCCTTTATGGCCTTGTTCTTCGAGGCCTTATTCTTTAATTTCCTTTTAATGATGACAATAGAATAGTCTCATCATCAACATCATCATATTCTCCTAAAATAGTAGGCTCATCACGAATCACCCCTAAATTATCAAGAGTTTCCTGATTTTGAGGATTATGTTGATCGGGAATGTCAAAGGTTTCATGCTCCACTAATTTTGTTTCAACAGAAAACTTGCACTTTCTTGAGGAGTCATAGTTAGAGCAGAGGTGTCCATGGATAGATTAGGAGCCTCTGCTATGTAGTATCCATGGGTTCATCCGAAATGGATTGATCGGTGGTAGGTTCTTCAGGGGATGACTTATTCACAAACAAACTTGTCGAAACAACATCCGAACCACCTTCGACTTGCTCGGTGGTAGTGCTTGGAATGTTTTCTTTAGGCACTCAATGAGTCTTGGGTTGGTTGTCTGCAGAATCGTTGGTGAAGCTACTGGTTGTATTTGTTCTTCATCATGTTTTTCCCCAATTTCTTCTTCCTATTGGACTTAATCGGACATAGGGGTGACATGCACGTTCTCTGTTTGAACTGTTGATGCTTCAAGTTCGTAGTTCATAGGTTTGTTTGATTCTGTTGATGATGATGAATGTAGATTGCTTACACGAGGAGGCTTTTTCTTCAACAAAGTGGTGGAAGACCTTTTGATGATGATGGAGATTTCTCTTAAATTAGAGACAATGGTGGAGCAATGTTGAGTGGTGTAGGATTCAAGTACCTCCATCGACTTTTTAATTGGTTTCTTCCTTTTTGGTTGAACTGGTGCCTTAGATGTAGTTCCCTTTGCAGAGCTTCGTGTGCTAACCATGGTGCTAGCCTTGTTACAACTACTCAAAGAAAACTTGGAGATGATGATCAAGTGAGGATATCGAAGTAGGCCTAAATCGATACAATCGATAAGGTTGGATCTATTATAGACGATGAAGATGATAAAGTGAAATAACAACGCCTTCAATTAGATTACATTGATGCTTATCTACAACCTCGTAAACTCTCACCAACCTCTAATTAATAGTTATGTTAATTACAAATAAAATCAAAACAAACTCAACAAGTTTAACAACAATAATATTATTGTTAGTGTTCTTCATTACATAAATTAAAATATAAATAAAACACTCAAAACAATATTCACTCACATACCGTTACGTTACTTCCTCTTTATTTTATTTTTATTATAAAAAATGTTTATTTGAACAAAAATTTTGGGGAGAGTGACGATGGTGGATTATATAGGGCTTAAACATAGCCCAATAGCCCCTCTCAAAACCTATAAACATCAAGGGCTTTGATGAATATATAAGCCAATTATTTTTCAAAGTGTGAACATATTCAATAGAGATTATGTTTTTTTCCACCAGTCACGAATGAAGTGATACCTCGATTTGGATGTGCTTAGTTCTTGAATGTTGAACAGGATTTTGCAAGATGTCAATTGCACTTCGGTTGTCTGAGAACACAAAAAATTGTTGTAACCGAATGTTATAATCACTTAAAATTTGTTTCATCCCTAGCAATTGTGTGCAACATCTCCCAACTATAATGTACTACTACTTGTTGTTGATGAAGATTGACTTCTATTTCTTATTTAACCAAGACACCATGTTTATTCCAGAAAAAAAAACAGCCTCCAAATGTACTTTTTTATCATCTGCACTACGTACCCAGACAGCATCACTATAACCAGTTATAGAGATGTTAGAATTAGATAAACACCATAATCCTAAGTTGGATTAGCCTGCTACATATCAAATAATTTGCTTGATCATTGTCATATGTGATTCTTTTGGTGTAGCATGGTAACGTGCACATAACCCACAAAGTGAATGAGATATCTGGTCGCTTGCTTTGTGAGGTATGTAAGACTCCCAATCATGTTTCTATAGATCGATTGATCTATTGGTTTTCCATGCTCATCTTTGGTCAACTTCTCGTTGGTATCAATTGGTGTTCTTACATGCTTTGCACTGTTTCAAACCAAGTCGTTTGACCAAAGAGCAAGAGTACTTATCTTTGTGACAAAAATGTACCTTTCTTTGGTTTGTTGAACTTGTAGACCAAAGAAATAAGACAGCTCTCTCCAACCATGCTCATTTCAAATTACTTTTGCATATTGTTGACAAATTCTTCTACCAATCCTTTTGTAGTAGCCCCAAAGATATTTCATCAACATATATTGGTGTTATAAGGAATGATGTGAATTTTTAGCTTTACAAACATTGTCTTGTCCATGCTTATATGACTTTAGCCATGATTTAGTATAAACTTGGCAAGGTCGTCGTACTAGGCATGCGAGCTTGTTTCAACCCACAAAGTGCTTTCTTCAATTTATAGACATGTTTTGGGAAGGAGGGAACTTCAAATCCTTTGGGTTGTTCAACATACACTTCTTCATTGATTGTACCATTCGAGAAATACATTTTTGACATCCATCGATATAGCTTAAAACTAAGAGAACATGTAAAGTAGCAAAAAGTAGACGAATAGATACTAATCTAGCATTAGGTGCAAATGTTTCATCAAAATCTATTCCTTCTACCTGATTGTAACCTTGACCTATTAGTTGAGCATTATTTCTCACACTTTCTCTTTGTACATCAAATTTGTTCTTGAAAATCCATTTGTGCCAATTATATTGGCATGTTGTAGTCTTGGCACCAAGGTCCAGGACATCAAGTCTCTAAAATTGGTTCAGCTCCTCTGCATTGCTATGGTCCAATACTCATCCCGCAATGCATCGACACTTTTTTAAGCTTGATATTATAGACATGGCACACATACCCGATTAACCTCTTGTAGTCTATTCTTATTGTATTTATGTTCATTATTCCTTCTACTTTCTACCCAATAATGTTGTCTGGTGGATGATTTTCTTGAATTCTACTTGAGGTTTCTCGAGTAACATTTGACAACTTTGACTCATTTATGTTTGAGGTTTGTGTAGCATTTGTGCCGCTGTGCGAAGCTTCTTCTCTCGATTGCACTGAATATGGGGTTGGTTGCAATGGCATTGCTTCATCATCTCTATTGTGAGCTTATGATGATTTTTGTTATGTGGAGTATCATCAAAAGAAACATTGATTGATTCCATTACTCTATTGGCACGTTGATTTAGAACTTTGTATGCCTTGTTGTTTGTGGAGTATCGAAGGAAGAAAGCTTCATCACTTCTTGAGTCAAAATTTTTCAAAGCACCCCCTGTCATTTAGCATAAAAGGCTTACATCCAAATATGTGAAAGTAAGCAAGATTTGTCTTGATATTAGAGACATGGCACACATACCCGATTAACCTCTTGTAGTCTATAATTATTATATTTCTATTCATTATTCCTTCTACTTTCTCCCCAATAATGTTGTCTGGTAGATGATTTTACTTGAATTCTACTTGAGGTTTCTCGAGTAACATTTGACAGCTTTGACTCATTTATGTGTGAGGTTTGAGTAGCATTTGTACCAGGCGAAACTTCTACTCGATTGCAAACTGGAATCTTTGGGGTTGGTTGCAAGCGGCATTGCTTCATCATCTCTATTGTGAGTTTATAATGATTTATGTTATGTGGAGTATCATCAAAAGAAACATTAATTGATTCCATTACTCTCTTAGCACGTTGATTTAGAACTTTGTATGCCTTTGTTTGTGGAGTATCGAAGGAAGAAAATTTCATCACTTCTTGAGTCAAAATTTTTCAAGCACCTCCCCTGTCATTTAGCATAAAACGTTTACATCCAAAGATTTGAAAGTAAGCAAGATTTGGCTTTTTTACCTTTCCAAAGCTCATAAGGTGACTTGTGAGTGAAGGGATTAAGATAGTTTCTATTGATAGTGTAGCATGCCGTGTTCACGACCTCGCCCAAAATTTTGTAGGAAGATCCCCGAACGCGAGCATGACTCTAGCCATTTCTTGAACATGTCTGTTCTTCTTCTCGACCACCCGATTTTGTAGAGGTGTTATGGGAGCAGAGAATTCTTGATGTATTCTTGAAGTCCTATAAAATTCTTGAAACTTAGAGTTTTCGAATTCTTTCCGTGATCACTCTTGATCCTCACAATATGTTCACCAGAAGTTGTCTTTTCATTCATCGGTTTCAAATAAAAATCATTGAAACTTTTAAAAGCATCTGGTTTTTCTTTCAAGAAGAGAACCAAAGTGAAACGAGAAAAACAATCTACGCATACGAGAATATACCTCTTTCCTTACAAACTTGTCACCCGAGTAGGTCCAATCTAGTCGATCCGTAAGAGCTCAAGGACTGAAAAGTTGCATTGATTGATTAGTTTGTGGATTTTTCTTTTCTTCTTTCCAAGTTGATAGGATTTGCATGATTTTGATGTTGGAGAGACTGGACTTTGGTAGTCTACGTACTACTTCGAATTTTGATCGCTTTATCAGTGCCTATAGTGTACGTGTCCTAGTCGTTGATGCCATACTTCGGTGGTATCTCGCGATGTGTTGTAACAGACTGCTAAACTATTGCACAAGTAGCAATTGTTAGATGACCTTTCTTCGGTCATGATACATTTTCCTTTTACATCATATACATCACATCTATTTTTGGTGAAATTTACATAGAAGTTTTTATCACATAGTGACTAATACTAAGTAATTTCCCTTTAAATCTTCAACATGAAGAATCCTTCCAGAATAGGTAGACTAGGAACCTCAGAGTCCCTTTTCCAATGACTTGGCTTCGCACACCATCCCCAAGTGTGGCATATCCCCCGCAAAAGATTAGTAGTTGACGAGAAGACCCTTATCATCGGTCATATGTTTTAAGAAATCACTATCAAAGTACTCGTCGAGGATGACATAGACTTCAGTGATATAAAAGCAAAGCATGACATACATCCTTTTTAGAAAGCTAGCACTTCGGTGACTTTGCTGATGTTGTCCTTATTCTCGAGCAGCTTTCTGAGTGATCTCATTTTGTCTTCGTACTAGTTCTTGAATCATTTTGAAGCACCTAGGTCGTATGTGCTCGTTGATGCCATAATAATAGCATGTAGGTTTGAAATTTCTTCTTTCTTTGTTGATTTGAGCCACTTTGTTGTTGTGGTTTACCAAAATTTATAGGTTCCATGAGGGACATTTTGGAAGAAGATCCTTTGATGAAACCCGGACCACATGTGATCACCATATCCCTTTCCATACTGTAGTAGATCATCAAGCTTGGCTTTCCCTTTGTTCAAACTTACTAATAGTGTTCTCAGCTTGTTCCAACTTGCTTTTGCATTCGATCAACTCCTTAGCTTTTTTTTTTCAAGGAGATGTTCAAGTGCTTGATTGCATGTGATTAGTTCTTCCAATTTTGTGATCATCTCAAAGATAATTCCCCTTCATCTCTCGCATGACTAGTGTGGTTAGCTAAATCATAATTAGAATCATCTCGAATCACTTACATTGTCATTCAAATTTTTCCGAGTTATGTTTCTAGGTGTTGGTTATAAGTGTTGGTGAGTGACATGGTAGTTGCAACTAAATGCATGGCAATAAAGGCAATGTGATGATTCACGTGATTTCCTTCATTTTCTCGATTCGATCACTCCATGTGCTAGTCATTGATTTCTCCTTTCTTCTCGGATGGACATTCGCTCGGAAATGTCCTAGTCCTCCGCATTCTCTACACGTGAGCTTGCTTTTGTCTACTCGGCTTTGTTTCGACCTTTTTCTTTGAGATGTCTCCTTTACCACCGGTCTTTATACCCGAAATTCTTGAAACTATTTATTATACTTTTTGTTTAGTAGTGCAAGATCATCTTCTTCGTGGGTGACATATTTCTCGGGATTAAAGTACGAGATCTTCGCTTTCAACGCCAATTCATTGGACTTCTTTTATTGGTTGAGATGCATCTCATAAATGGTAAGAGACCCCATGAGTTTTTCAAGTTTCAGCTCTTTGAGACCTTGATTCTCTTGTATGGTAGCAACTTTCACATTGTACTTTGCGGGAGACTTTTGATTGCCTTTTGAACCAAAGTGTCTTGTTGGAGTACTTCTTCCCTAGTTGTTGTGCTTGGTTGGCAATGTCTTTGCGTTTGGCTATATATTTAGCCATTTTTTCATCTTCATCCATCCTCGGTGTTTCAAACCGAGAAACCAAAGCAACACAATCTTTGACTCACGCATATCTTTGTTACCTTCAAAAAAATCTTCGAGAATCTACCAAGCATCTATTACTTCTTTACATGAGGAGATGAACTTTAGGTGCTATTGGTTGACAAAGACCGAAAATTGCATTCAATCCTTTGACATTGGTTGACAAAAGCTTTTCCTTATCAGCAGTCTAGTCATTTGGATTCTTTGGTACCCCATCTAGTTTTGGTGGCTTATATCCTTTCTTAATGGCCCTCCATGCTTTGACGTCGATGGACAGGATGTACCCTTCCATGCGAGCTTTCCAATACGTATAGTTTGAATTGGTCGAGTAATTGTGTCTCGTATTTGAGACACCTTCAAAGCTAGTCCGATTGATTTCCCGAGACATTGTGGTTAGTACGAGATCTCACTTGTCTCTCGTATACAAAGACTTCGTAGTCCCCGCTTTGATACCAATTAAAATAACCAAAAACAGTTACAACCGAATATAAAGGTGGTTGTAAAAGGGAAACAATAATAAATACAAGTACTCAAAGTAAAGTATGTAGTAAAGAAAATCAAACTAGGACACCAGATGTGTTATCTCGGTTTGGTCCAAGACCTACATCTCATGAGCCACGCCCACACGTAAACTCCAATATGTATGAAGACAACGAACTACATAACTCTTTCTTGTGACTCCCTCACTGAGCTCCTTAGCAGTTTCTCTTACGACACACTGTGGCCTTTACTTACAAAAGACTCCTCTTGTCTATAAGTACCCCCTCACTAGAACACCCAAGTCCCTTTGGGGTTTTTACAACTTGACAATGGAGTGAATAAAATAGGTTCACAATACAAAGTAAATTGAATAACTGGTGTACATGACTCGATTACCTTGACAAATATATAGACCAATGTAGATTACATAATCCTAACCATTAACCGTAAGATCTGTCTAATCTCGATCTCTAAACAACCACGCCATTGCATGATAAAAATATGGTGATGTTTCCTCTAAATCACAACTTCATCCTCTTCATAATCATTAGTTAGTCTTCAGTCGGTTGAGGATAAGATCAAATCTTTAAATGTATGATTCAAGAATCTTGTTGCAATCGCTTCGTGCCACCAGTTGCAACCGCATATCGTTATCTAATCTCCAATTGTTTCGAATCTGATTTTGAGCACATGTATCATGTGTTGGATTTAGATGACTCATTTATCGATAATATCGATTGTAACAACTATAACGACAAATATAAATTGTTGATATGATCACGACACTAACAATAAAAGGACATGAGGGCTTGGGTTTCAGTGGTTCATCATAATGCTTTGGTGGAAGTCGATTAAGAAAGAACCAAGGCCGCAGCTGTTACTGTCATGATAATGTGCGGTTCTGCCTATACCCTACTGTCCCCACTTACAGACTTTGTTGCTGATCACCCTTTCATGTTCATGATCAAGGATGGTGTAAGTGGAGCAGTCCTGTTCATGGGTTGGATTCTTAATCCACATCTGGAGAGTAATTAGCTTCGTCAACTAAATCCATTAATTTTTGCTATTAGTTCATTGTGATAGGCACAATTCTTGAGTCTTATGTGTTTTTTGCGCTCTCACTAGTTTATATATAGAACATAGAAAAGAAAAAAAAATCCATAATGAATGTTAGATTGTTGAATAGATATACGAGTTTCTCATTTGATGTCTACTGCACCTCAAATCAATACAATACATTCATAGCACATCTACCAACACAGCTCAAGTGCTTGCATATGTTTGACCTCCAATTAATGTTGATATTCCAATTAATTTTTTACTTTATGTGCTACGCAAAACTTTTAGAGATGATATTGTAATTCATTTAAGCTATTCTTTCCCTACAACACGGAAATACATAGACTTACCATTTAATCTCGAGTGCTTTGGTTGGAGCCCAGTGCATACCAAGGAACAAAATTATGAATGTTATAATAAACTTTAACTATGAAGATAAAAGGCAATAAATCTAATGGTAACTTGACTGCATTTTGGCTGCAAGAGATCTAAAGATAGCGCGGCTTTAGTAGAAGAAGACGATCCACCACTAGCCAGACTCGAGAGAGCTCTAAATGCAATGAAGGAAGTTTTATGTTGGTGACAGACCAAAGCTACCAAAGCACTTTCATGTCTATTGGTGTTACTCGGAACTTCGAATACAGGAAAGATTTGTAAGCTACATTATCAACTAACCACCATTGTCACTGGCTTCCTTGGCAAACAAGTTGAAGAATTAACACACCTCTCCAAATCCAAACCCTGAAGTTCAAAACAAATTAATGTTCTTTAATGTCGACCGGTGCTACATTTAACTTCGAGTGCAAAGAAGATATGTAAGCTGCGTTATGGACTAACACTAGCAAACAAGTTGAAGAGTGCACACCCCTCTCCAACTCCATTAGAGGAAAAATGTTCCTGCTTAAAAAAATAGAAGAAAGATGAAGAGATTAATAAACTTGAAAACAACACTATGCATGAGAAAGTACTTTCATAGTGCACGTGCAGTTTGAATGGGTCTATGCTCTCACAGCTTTGGTCTTAACCATGGTGACAGAAAATCTTAATTTTTTTTTTTCTTGCGATTTCATGCGATGAATATTGTAGATATATATATATATATATATATATAGTTTTCATAACGTTTCTCCGCACGTGCAGTGCACATAACTAAAAACAATATAATTAAATAAGTACAACATAACTAAATGAAAATAAAATAAATCAATCAATTTGAAATATAAATAAATATTGTACAAACTTTATATTATGAAATTTAAAATAAATATAATTCATAATTGTAAATATAGAATGCTAAATAAATTCGAAAAATGACAACTAAAACTCGAATGTCTATTCTTTATGACGATGTTGATCACTTTACTTCCTCTTCTTCTTCTTCGTAAAGAAGTACATAGCATTAATTTTTTATTAATATTATTCTTGACTAATTTTGATACACAAGTTCAAATAACTTACTCAATATACGAGCATCCTCTTGGACGCTTATTCATTTCCGAATCTTTATCGATACTTTTTCTCTTCATGTTGGCATCTTTGTCTTTGTCCACTTCGTATTTTTGAGTTAAAATGTCATTTGATGACTTCTCCTATTGTCAAGTAGAAAAGAATATGTAAAAATTATAGTACATTAATTGTAAGCATAATTTTGTAAGTTATTCTAAAACAATAGAAATACCTCGTTATGATGATTATCATTTGTAGATTCTTCATCACATATCTCTACAACTATGAAACTTTCTTTCTCTTAATCTAACTTGTAATCGGTAAGTTTTATTTTAAAAGTAAAACTTCTTCCTACAATCTGTGAAACTTCCATTGGTATCACATTTTTGTATGTCGGCAATTCATGCATAAAAAAATTAAAAAAAGAATAGCACAAAAATGGATAAAATATACTGGTGATTATATAATATATATAGTGTGTGCATGTGCATCGTAGTTTTGTATTTTGAATTAAAAAGACATACCGAAGATGCTTTTTTCAACATTTCGTCTCAGATGGAATCACCCATGATGTTCTTCACTATGTTGTCAAATAAAACGAATTAAAGTTGTGGATCATGAATCGTCTTTGGCATGTACTTGCAACTTGAACCTATAAATAAATGCATTTGTCATAAATTAGAGTTTTAGCAAAATATATTATTGTACAATTATTACAATAGTAGAGGATCTTCTTAAACCAAAAATAGGATAATACCTTGGTTTTGGTGTTGTAACACACCCTCGACAATTACAACAATAGTATTATGAATTATGTGGTACTAACTTTACATAATGTGTTTGACAAGTATCGTAATGCCAAGAAACATTCGAACTGATCGATGTAATCTTTACCTTGCAAAGAATGTACAAGGTCTACATGAAAAATGAACTTATAATTAGTTTAATTAATATAATTAGAAGATCATAATATGAATTTATCATAAATGTTAATATCTTACTTTATCTTTCGATCTTTGGCGTTTGACTTCCTCTACAGTCATGAATTCTGCCTTGATATCATATATTTTAAATTTTTCATTTTCCACTTGAATCAATTGAACTTCTCTTCTATAAAGTAGTTGCTTCTTGCATGGAATATGGATAAATTAGAAAATAAATTTATTATACAAATAGAATTTAGTAATTACCGAACAATTCATATGGTAATAAAAAATTGGTGTATACCCTTCCATGAACGATGCAATTTCTTTAGTATCTTGACTTGTGTAAATCTTTGTAGGATTCAATGAGGAAAGTGTCAATTCACTTGATGCCAAAAAATTTAATATTTATGTGAATAAAATATATCTAAAGAGTTAATATGATAAAATAAGTGACATTGCACATGTATTTAAAAAATGATTTGTTAGCAATCACCCCTATATGTCTTGACATTACTTGAGGTAAAGATGATAACAAATTAGATGATTTGTGATCGTTTAACTTGTTATTCGCTTCGATTGCTTTTTGGCCCCAAAAAGTTACGCTCAAGTATTTGTTGCCGCATTAAATTGCAATTAAAACACAACCAATTATGGTTTTTAATAGAAATATTTATGACCCAAAAAAGATTATACCTATTGTTCGAATGCGCACGACCAATTTTGGTACGAAAATTTCACCGACCTTCTGCTTTTCAAGATCGTTTATTCCAATAAGACGACTAATTACATCTTCAATGAAAGAACCCATTATATTATGAAAAAAATATTAAATGAGTGGATTAGTGAATTTTGATTATTGATTAATATTGCTATTGCCTAAAAGTTCATTGATATTGCCTTTTCGATGTGGCAATTCCCGAAACTATACTATTTTGAATTTGTTGTCTCGAATATGTACGTTGCCCATATATTCTTGTCTAGAGGTATGAATTGTAAAGCAAATCACATAATCGTGGCTCACAACCTTGTAAGTATTTTTTCTTTCAACATTGAAGTTTGAAATGTCATAGATCTTTCTTTCTTCGAGGTAGTCGAAATCTTGAACCAAATAACTTTTGATAGTCGCTTGTATATGATCATTCTACGAAAAGTTTGATACCCGCATGTTAATGCATGAAGCATTTATAAGAAGAATTAACTGTTTATATATAATTTGAAAATAAAAAATGAAGTAGATACTTACATTCTCATCAAGTAAAATGATGTTCATTGAGATGAGCGCAACGTGATCTCTAGGATTAGTAGAGTACCACTTTCTTGTAATTCTTGCCCTTACTTTAGGTGTATCTGCGATGGTTGTTCGATGTCTTTTATGAAGTGAATGAAGTCGCTATTATTGAGATTCTTCGTTAAAGAAAAATGATTAAAATAGTTTTAATTCAAAGTGAGATATAGCTATGTTTGTAAGAAAATATATAAAGTTTTAATTGTTTTTTTTTTAAGAAAAAACAAACACGCCAAAATTTAATAATAGCAAAAAGAAAGGACATCAAAGTAGTTTTTTTTAACAAAACTAATCCGCTACTTTTCTAGTCGAACTAATAGCTTGTAAACACTGAACATTTACAAGTTGGTTTTTTTAGTAAGAAATGTGACTTTGCAGATCTACGAACGATCTTAAACTACAAAAATGCTAAACATATAACAACACCGTATTTAGAAGCTAGCAGGCCAACGAGAATTTTATACAATGTTGTCTCATCACATTTTCCAATATGGCACAGACCAACATAAGGCATCTTAACTGCTGCCACTCACTTATTGTCTTATTGGCTTGCTTAGTCTCTTATACACTCTTAGATTTCTCCTTCCAAATATGTTGTAACACAGCTAAAACCAGTACATTTTATTCACCATGTAATACTACTAATACTTGCTCCAAATTACTTCTATTACATATTAGCCCTTGATACAATAGATTCACCCAATTTTTTTAAACCCCCAGTAGTATATACCAAGTTGTTTGTTGTTGTTTTAAAAAATAAGTGAATGAGCTGATTTCTCTATTAAATTTATAGTCTAGAGATACAATATTTAGCCATTCCGAAAAGTATAAACAAACCGTAATAACTCAAATTTTTTTAATATGACTACACAACGTCAAATAAAAGTTATTGCAATAGATTTTAGCACGGAAATTCAAGTGAAGATTCAAAGCCACCATAGAAACATTTATTCATATAGGGCATACATATATATAACTAAGAGTAGATAAAAGTAATTGCAATATATTTTAGCAACCGAATTCAAGTGAAGTAATTCATGCCTACCAGTGATGGCCATGAACACATCCCATCTTATCTAATCAGTCTCATTGAGGCATTTCAAAAAACAGCTACTGTTCAAGATTTTAAACCATCAATTCAGTTTCAAAAATCAAAACCTGAAGACCCCACTTCCTAAAATCAATCAAACAATCAAGAACATGATGGGAAAAAAAAAAGATCAATCAAAGGAGGATTAGGTCCAAACCTTTTTCAAAAACAATGGATCAGACCAAAAATTGAAGAAGTTAATGGTATAAAAAAACTTACTGAAATCACAAAATCATTAACCACCCTAAACGACTTTTAGAAATTAAAGAGCTGAAACTGAAGTTACCTGCAATAGAGATCGAGTTTTGAGAGCTTTGAGAGATCCAAAGTTGGGAGAAACATCAACCATATTTATAGACTGCAATTAGAGTCCTCCAAGTTGTTGTCCAAGAGGGAAATTGGAGAAATTAGAGTCGAAGTTGTTGTCCCAGTTGGAGTTGTAGTTTCGGGTTTAAGAACATAGGTTGAAGAACTCAGGTTGAAGAATAGTTGGAGTTGGAGTTGGAGTTTCAGATACAAGGCGTGCAGAAAGCCTAATAATGGCATCTCCTATAGGTGCCCTATCTGTGTTTTTCGAGTGCCACACACTATGTGTCATAATGCCATTGTCTATCCTTCACAATGCCCTTCTATATAAAATTCGATGGACCAATCATATGACCAACTATTCTATTGTCCAATAAAATGCGATGCCACAATTACCATGGCATAACCGAACCCATTGATAATGGGATTCGTTTTCAATTCATCAACATTGTTAGGCATCTAATTTAGATTACAACTCCAACAAACATAACATAACTAACCCTTTAATTATAGTTGCTTCAATTGCTGCCAAACTCAATAAACAAATGAAAAAGTGCCCCTTCTTATTGGTTCATTTTGATAAGTTAGAAATATGATGCTAATAAAATTGTAAACCAAATTAAAACTCAATAAGTATAATTATTATACTTCCCTGCTTTTCTTTCTTTCCACCTTGTCATTGTGATTGTGCAAGTTTGTATCCCCAATTGTGAGTTTTTCTAGCTTTGATCAAAGAATAGTTGTAGACATGGAAAGCCCGTTCAAGCCATGGTGTATATTTTGGGATGTAAACATGTATTCTTATACCAGTTCTATGTGTCTCACTCCACTCCATATTCCTTAATTGGGTACAAACAATTAGTAAATGTAATCATAACTTATTTGCATCACCGAAGATACAACGAATTAAGCTTCCTTGGTACCATGATTCATTATCTGATATTGACCTCTTTGAAATTTATGATGTAACCATGTCTAACTTGTCCATGTCATTCTATCCTTAAGCGCCTTGCTTCAATTTGGTACAATACTTATTTCATTGTAATTTGCATACTTATCAAGCATTTATCAACTCTTATTATAAATCTTAATCCTATTCAAACATCTAAATTACTAATTATTGTAAAACTCCAATTCTAAATTATAGAATTATATCCAACAAGTCATTGATCAATAAAGCAAAACGCAGGGTCAATCCTATCTTGGTAATAAGTCAAATATTCTCATTGACATTTCATCAAACAACCGTTGATCATTGATGGGTCGTTATTTATGTTGTTATATATAGGTTATTTACATATATTTTATATTGTTAAGTCTCCAAGATATTATTCTAATTGCATTTATTTATTATTTTCGGGGATATTGGAGTGCATGGTTGAATCGGGCGAAAAACTATGCGAAATGGTGTATTTACATGTAGTGAACAGCTATCGAGGATCCGCCTCGAGTTACACATTGCGTATTGGATGAAATGTTGAATAACAACCAAGAAACGAAGGCTGGGACATGCACTTGAGGCACTACATCTTCACAACCCAATCATCAAACCTCGGGATTGAGAAATATGGTTTCATCATGCCTCGGGATCGCAAAGACCGCCTCCCACATATTAGGTCATCTTGTACGATTTTCTCATCCGAGCGCGACCACCGATGATCCTCGGGATTCACATTGGGGCGGTCTCCTATTGCCCGGATTTTTTCCTTGATTAGTATATTTAGGGAAAAAAATTATTAACCCAACACACTCACCAAAATATTTTCAAAACTAACACACTTCTCGCACGTCATTGCCACATCACGCGCGAGGTGGCGTGTCGAAACAAAAACGTGACCCAAGCTCACGTTTTCCGTTTTTTTTTTCTTGTCACGATTTCCGCTCAACTTTTCTTTTTCTTTTTTTTATTTATCTGAAGGGAAATCGTGACCCGAGGTCACGATTTCCCTTCAGATAAAACAGAGCAGAACGTCTTCTTCAACTCCACTGCACCAGTCGAGCTTCTCCATTTCGTGGCATTTCGTCTCCACTGTTGGTACGTCATCTTCTCTCGATCTTCAAGTCCAGATCGTCTCCACTGTTGTGCTAAAGGAGGTCAATCAATCAATCGACCGAATACTACTCTGTAAGATCAACTTGTTTGGGGATTTTATTTTTTAGGGTTCCTGCGGTTTGTGAATTGTTGCGTTTTATTTTTTGTTTTTTTTTCTTGATCTTGTCGATTTTGTTGATTTAAGGGTTCTTGTGGATTTTGTTTGGAGATTTTGATAATTTAGGTTGTTGTTTTTTAAGGGTTCTTGTGGTTCAACTTGTTGTTGTTGCGTTTTTGTGAATTTTTTTTTTTTTTTTTTGTGATTTTGTTGGATTTTGTTGATAAGAGATTATATATGTATATATATATATATATATATATATATATATATATATGTATGTACAAACTAGTGAGATCGAGAGGGATCGTGTGCACGAGTGGTGAGCGGGGTGCCTAGCTAGACCCCTAAGTATGCTTGCCCATTGAGCCACATAGAATAATCGAGGTTCATATACTTTAATTAAATGAAGCTCTAGCTCTGTCTCTGCTCAAAACAAGAGTGATAAATCACAACTCACGATTCCATTGTTAATTTGTAGCAACTATATACAAGATTGATATCTAGGAGCCACTTCAACACTTCCACATATTGGTCTAAGATTCTAATGGTTAATTAATTAATTAATTAAAGTCTGGTTGGTTCATTCATATAAACAATTCAAGAGAGATTATTGTGTTATGAACATACTCCATCAGTACCTCTCAACCATTCGAGACTCGTACACTCCATCGTACCTCTCAACGAGTTTGACACTCCACATACTCCATCGTTCCTCCCAACATGGCATTCGAGGCTACGGAAGCCTTTCCATTTGATAGGGCACCTACATCTTCGCGCCATTTTAATGCAAGTCCAAGTAATGATGAATTTTTTACGGGACTACAAGTACTCATGATGGTGGAATGCGTGATATCGATGATATTCAACGAGAAGATGCTCAAAATCCCGCCGATGTGGGCCATTCGAATGTGCCATTAGTTTTAACTCGTAATGTGCGAGTCGTAAAGAGAACACGTTGTGGGACTGGAAGTCATTATTTGGGGTCAGACTAGGACTTCTTTTACTTTCACATGACATGTTTTTTGGTTTATATAATGCTTTGTAGTTCTTCCACTTCAATTTCCAAGTTCTTTTATATCAAATGAAATTTTTGGCATCACTGAAATTACTTTTATGAATTTTGTAAATTACTTGTAACTTCATATTTTATACTAGTTTGTATTAACAAAATAATCAAAACAACGACATACGACTTGCATCAAAAGAAAACATCGGGACTTCAAAGGCATGCTTGTGCTATTCTGCCTCTTTCTTTTGCCAATAGGATATTCTCCGGTGACCAAGCCTACGTAGCTCGAATGGGCGGTTCTTTTCGATCCACGCTTCGCCATCCAAAGAGGAAACCATGTCCGAGAGGAACGCAGTATAATTTTTTTTAGAACGGAATCTCTCGACCGTAAGGGAGATAGGTAATTGATAACAAAAATTTTGTATAGGCTTGAGTGGCACTTGGAGTGACCGAGGTTGTGAGTAGGAAATAGAGTCCCGGGGATGAAATAGTGGTGAGATAAGCAATCCTCATTCGGTCCTTCGCTCTAGGAATTCGTGACATCTCGCTCAATTACGTGACAAAAAAAATATATTTTCACTTCTTGTTTTTGATGCGATCACGACTTGCTTCAAAAGCATCGTGACTACAAGTCACGTTTTCCCTACCCAAAAAAAAAAAAAATGACTTGGCGATGACGTGGAAGTGACATGGCACGAAATGTGTTAGATTTGTAAATATTTCTTTGGGTGTGTTAATGGGATATATATTTCCATCAAATGTGTCAATTAAGCAAAAACTCCCCTATTGCCCGATTCTTTGCTACGTGTCATCTTCTCCTTGGCTAGCGCGTCACAGCAGCCTACCTTCTCCTCCAATCTTTTGTTGCCACGTCGCCCAATCCACGTTTCTTCCAATGAACGCTTGCCACGTGTCCTATACTAAACAAGCACCGCCGTGTGATGTGCCTCGAAGTACGTTTCAAAAAGAAACCAACGAGATGTTGTTTCTCTCACCTCCCCAAACCAATTTTAGTAGTTTTTCAAAATTTCGACTTTAGGGATTATTTAGGAAGGTCGACTACTAATTTCTTAGTCCCTCTCTCGACTTATACCTCCTTTTAGCCGATTCGGCTATTCGACTCTCTCTCCCACTTCCACTTTTCTTTAGTTTTTGTGTTCTTCCATAGGAGACTAAACTCATAGCCTAAGCAAGACTTCGTGGGAGGTTCGATTTCGTGCTTATCAATGGATTTGTGAGATTTATTTATTTTAATTGCATTGTTTTTCATTGATATTTTGTTTCCTTTAGTATTGTTTGAATAATTAGAGTTAAATTCATATTTAAACTCGTCTCTTTTGGCGATGAGTCGTAAGCATCCGTCCTTATGCAATAAGACTACACTAGTGACAATTGACTCTACCAATTGATTCGCCTCTTTTGGGACTAGTTGAATAACTTAGGAATCTAGGCTAAATTGGACACACTAGTGATCTGGTTGTCTAGGTGTAGTGCCTTCATAAAACCCATTACGGTCATCATGTTAAATCTAATGCGCTTGATCATAGGGTTATACGTTTTACTAGGGAAATAGTCACTGTCGTATCTTGGCTATCGAAATTAGGAAGTGCGAGGAACCGTGTACGTTCACGGGTCTATAGCTACACTAGGATACTTTTGATTTGCATATTTTACATAAATCAAAGACCAAATCATATCTTTTATCGAACTGATCTTGTATGTCTTGACCTAGGTATTTTTATTAATTGTTTTCAAAGCTATTTTCATTGTTTAATTATTTTCCCTAGCATTTAGATTAGTTAAGTAAATTACTTTCTTAAACCCCGATTTTTCTTTTTGTTGTTTTTGACCTTAGAAAGATTATTAATCTCTGTGGGATCGACCATTTACCATTATTCTCGCAAATAGTTGGTTTATGTATTATTTTATTGATGCGTTCGGCTCACGTCAAGCATTCTAAAATGAACTAATTGAGAGAAAGCGCGCGATAAGTCAACTAAATTCAAGAGAAAAAGGAGACATATCGAGAGAATGCTAGGTCAAGAAACTCGGTGTGTGGGAGAGAACGCTTTCAATGAATTTCAATGAGACGTATAACGAGATGAAGCTAAACACCCTTAAAAGGTAAAAAACCGCCCCAAAAAAACAACATTCAATTTCAACACATATAAGTAAAACATAGAAGAGAACACACCTGTTGAATATCTCTTGCGCTCGAGAAGGATTTGGAAAGGATTTGGAAAAGAAAACGAAGAGAAAACAAAATATATATGAGAAGACGATGGCAAACTTGGTTGGAGTGGTTGTCGAGAAGATCTAGAAGACTCGATTATCATGATGACGAGTTGGGAGAAACATCAACCATATTTATAGACTACAATTAGAGTCCTCCGATTTGTTGTCCAAGAGGGAAATTGAAGAAATCGAGTCGAAGTTGTTGTTCGAGTTGGAGTTGTAATTTCAAATTGAAGAACACACGAACTCCATGAAGGGGAGGAGTTGAAGAAAATCCAGCACTATCTTTGAAAAAAAAAGAAGATCTATAAGGGCTGGAAATTTGTGGGATTAAAGGTCAAGAGGGAGAGCTAAGGCCTCTACAAGCTACTCGTGTAAGAAAGCTTCAAAGTATCAAGCTAAGTATAGCAAAAATCTCTTTTCCTCATTCTAATGCTTGTGAATATTTGATGGGTTCAACCAACATGAGAATCAAAATAACTTTTGCTATGAATTGAGTCAATTAAGGGTCATTCCACTAAAGTTTTACAAAGATTCCTACAACTCCATGACTTTTGGTTCAGTTTGGGTGTTCTTGTTTAAAATTGGGTTTTTGATGTCATACAAGTATAAGTCTGGATTTCCATGAGATTTGAAGGTTGAATATAAGGTTTTTACTCCCTTAAACATGGTTTCTACTTGGGTTTTATTTCTCATTAGAGTTGTGATGGGCTTGGTGTTTATGTTGTTCATGAATAGTGCATGTTTGATGAAATGCAAAATTATAGTGAAATACTAGATATCACAAATCCTTCATTTCTTCTCAGAATTGGGTGATTTCTTATGTGTTATTCTTTGATGTTTTGACAAAATTCTCACCAAAAATCACATTTTTGGATGTGTGGTTTGAGGATTATGAGTTTTTTAACATTCTTTGTCCGAAACTCTCTCAAATTTAGTTGTTTTGGCATTTCGTGCATAACTCTCTCAATTTTAATTGGATTTAAGCGTACTTTACCATTTCAGAAAGCTAATACATAGAATAACAACTTACGATCAATATTTTCTAAAACAATTTAGTCATCTTCTTTGTCGAAAATGGGCTGAAAGTCAGTGCTTTTCTTTATAGATATTCCTTTTGTAAGTGTTAGGATGTCGGGACCTCTTATAGGGACTTCCAATAGCCCAAAAATAACCAAAGTCTCCAAAATAGCTTGAAATACTATAATTTAGGTTCCCTGAATGTTTCAAGTGATTTAGAAGTGTTTTGAATGGTTTTCCCAAATCGATTTTAAGATAGACGAATATACTTACGTAATAAGTTGATTTTTTACTTAAGGTGTTCTAAGAATCAAATGATGTTGAACTGAGCCAAAATTTCCAATGTGTTATTGGATCATAGTAAAGGTTTCCATCGAGCTTCGTGATTCTTCGGTGTTTCTAACTCGGTTTTCAAGTCATGCTTCGAATAAGAGATTGATATTTACAAATAAGGAATTAACGTTTTACTTAAAGCCTCAAATTTGGTTATTGATCATATTAATGAGATCTTATCGCTCGACAACCTTGTTTTTAAGTTAATAATATTCAATGAACTAACACCAAGAATTTTGAGAATTTCTATGAGTGCTTTAGCTGCACTTCAAGTTGCATAAAAACTAAGTTTTTGGAAATTATTTTAAGGTCCCTAAGGGACTGTTTTGCAAACCAATGCATTAAAACAACTTGAAATGATTTCCAATGAACTTCGATGATTTAATAACACTTAAAAATAATAAAGAAAATGTCTACAACCTTTTAACACCAAGTTTGGCCATTTTGGTGAGTTAAGTGTCAAATGAGTATTTAAAATGAATAAAATAGGCCTCTCGGGGTTATTTCTTCGCATCAAGCCTTTGTATATGGTAAGGATAAACGATTAGGGACCCCATGGATTTAGTATAAACATGTTTAGGACACATTGAAGTCAAGATTGGGTAGTTAAATAGAAAAGATATTGAGGCAAATAGTGGACTGTTTTATAATGAACCGAGATTGTCAAACTTAAATAAGCTCTAACACATACCAAACGAACTTTAATAGGTATAAGGGGCTTGGAGCATCGCCGGATATCAGGGGGTGTAGTACCGATGTGTGGGAGCCGCGTTTAGCTTGGATATTGTTGCATTTGGAGGTAAGTAAACCAAGAAGAGCGTCAACATGATTTCTTTCAATTCTTTGATGTTTATTCCTTGAAATGCATAACGTACTTGTATTCCGCTCTTAACCAAGTGGCCTAGGGTCTAGGTAATACACTAGTTGTGTTATCTCACGGGCTAAGCATCCGAAGTCACCGTGGCTTCTTGCTAAGGACTATGCAAGGGATAAAGCATCCGACGTCGTTGTGGCATACCTTAATAGTTTAAAAGGGCTATTGAAAGTGACTGGAAGAGTCTGCAGTGCCTAAAAAGTCGTGTCGGTGCAATTGGAAGTGGCCTTAGGCTCGCTATTTCGACTTCAAGCTGTGCTTTGGTCTGATGACCCGCAACTTGGATAAGATTACATATTCGCCTATCTATTTTGATTCCTAGCCACTTGACTTTCACCGCTTTGATTAGTCTGTTTATCATGCACTTTACCATTTATTTAAAGCATTATTTAAATACCGCATAATTCAAAGTGACTATTGCCATTTATTTTTTAGAAATATTGTTGAATCTGTTATGGCTTTATTATAACGACCCGTTACCTTAAGTAGGTAATTAGTGTTAACTCGAATTCTAATTGACTCGAGTTAGACTCATGATTAAGCACAACTTGTCTCGAATAGCGTGTGCATGTAATTGCGTAATGTTTGGTGTTTGTTTGATGTGTATTAGTATTTATTGGAATTAATTGGATTAATTAGGCTATAATTGACAAATTATGGGGCGCCTAATATTGTATGTAGGTCAAGGGTGACACACTTGAGTCATGGGGTAACATGCACACCCGAGAGTATTCAATGGCGCGCACGACGAGATTGCGGGTGTATGAATATAGGCCTATATGTTTATATATATTTGTATATATATAAATATATTATTTGAGAATAAATAAAAATAATAATTGGTGGGTGACTAGTGACACATGAGGGTGACACGCGTAGGATGTACAATAATGTGCACGCCTAAGGGTGGTCATTGGCCCGCGTTGGGCGCACACAACGAATTTTTAGGCGCGAAATAGAAGTTATATATATATAAATGAATCCTGTAGTTTAAATCAAATTAAATGTTGAAGCTTGGATTTGCCTTGAGACACGCGTAGTGTGGATATCGAGAAAGTGAATTGCTTGTACGTTGGTTAGTTTAAAGAGTTTATCTATTCATCGAGATGTGTGCAATCTCATCTCTAAAATGATCAAGGAAAATCAATATGCATGTGTTAAAATTAGTGTGACTTTGAGGAGGTGACTTTAATTTATGGTCCTTTAGATCTGCCTCCAGATTCGTGCATATGAATCTCGAGGAATACATATATTTATCTCCAAACAACTAAACCGCCTTATCCTAATTCATATTCCACAGTGAGACAATGAAATCGAAATCGATTGTGAAATAGGTAATGTGGGAAAGAGATCAATGATGATAGAGGTGAGTTTTGTTGTTATCCTTGTTGTTGATTGGCGTTGTTGTCATTGTTGTTGTATTGGTTGTTGTTGATATTGTTAGGTTATTGTTGGCGTTGGTTGCAGGAGATGGGAGACTCGAACGAACCGCATAGTAGTTCTTCCGAGGAAGGAGACATTTGCCGCCGTCTCCGCTCCACAAGAAGTGCCCCCGGGTTAGGTTAAACCAAACCCAACAAAGAAAAAAATCGAAACTTGTTGATCGAATAGAGGTGTAGAGAGACGACAAGGAAGAAGGGGTTAGATTTGGCTCGTTTGATCCGAACCCGGTTTGGCACGGTTTAGCCCAAACCCCTTTTCCAAATAAAAAAGAGAGAGAAAAGAAAGAAAATGTTGGAAAATTCATGAAAACTTCAAAAAATAGGGAAAAATCCATAAAAATAATATTTTCACCAAATAAATAGAAATTGATGAATTTTTATAAAAAAAAGAATTTGAGATTTATGTGGGACTTTATAATGAGGTTTTTACCTCGTAAAATGTGAAATAGTTGTATTGACCTAAAAAGTTATAAATTGGTTCAAGATTTAAATGGTTCCAGTTTAGGGTTCTAATTAATGAATATTGGACTCCAATTAATGATTATCAATCTATTTTAGGTTCTTGATTGACGTGGAAAAGGTTGAGGACTCGGGAGTGATGCAAGTTTGTGCAAAGTTACGAAAGCTCGACACAGGTAAATGAAACTCGTATTCTTATCAATTATGCATTGTAATTAGTTATATTTAGTTCACTTAGTTTATGGACAGGGATATGGGAGTTGTGTATATACATTTATGTGGTTTTGATTGGTTGTACGCACTAACACTCGTGGACTGGATTGTCTTTGGTCGTGTTCCAACTTATTACCTTCATGTTTAGTGATGTAGTTGCTTACTATCATGCTTGTGTCACGAAGTCATTGTACAATTTTTGGTACACCACACCCTACGTGCGCATGATATGTAGCCTCCATGGAAATCATGTTTGTGTCGCAATAGGGCACGCGATCGCTCAAAAGCTTATTATGCACCAAGTTAAGCTTCGGTCACCTGGTGTATGACAACAACGTTTGGTGGCTTAGGATTAGAACCAGGATAACATGAGATACTGGTAGTCTTGTTACGACCGTGACATTAACTAGAGGACTCCGTTAGAATAGGTAATCAGCTACCCTCGTATTGAGCAACTACATCTTTATATAAGCATGAGGTATGAAACAAAATGACTAGCATTCTGTTATGTATTGCTTATATCAATTTCAATACTGAATAGATATGTTTAGATTCATATTATTATTCATTGACTTATTGATATTGGATGATAGTTGATCGATTTACGAGCATCACTTAGTAAGCAAGTTGAAGTCCTCATTCCCCAAATTAATATTTCAAAGTTATCTACAAGGCACTTCAACTTAGAATGGAAAAGATGATGCAATGGAAGTCTTCCAAATCAATTGACGAATCCACACAATTGAAAATTAAAACCCTAATTCTCTAAAAAGAAACCAAATTCTTTTATTAATTAAATCAAAATCAATCACGTTTTTACAATGGTTAAGCCTTTATATAGGCTTATTAGAAACATAAAGTTCTAAATATAGAAATTTCCTTTCCTAATGAACTTCTAAAACCTTTCTATTAAATAAAAATACAAAAGGAATAAACTTCTCAAAACTTCGCTAAATAAATGACCCACCAAAATACCTACTAAGTCCTATTTTATCTCATCATGTACGCATACGACATCTAGGTACCTTAATTAATTCATAATTAGAACTTTATCATATAATCATAAAATATAAATTAGTAACAACTATGAATATCTAACTTAACTATCAAACCTATATAATATATAAAATATACTACATACACTAATTAAATATAATAAGAAATAAAACTCTACACTTCTTGCCAAACATGAACTCCACCATAACTTTCTCATCTTCATTATTCTCCCCGATTAGAAAAACTCATCCTCGAGTTTTAGTCCCTTCATGATTTTTTCAATGTGAAACAATGAGGTCTTCAAACATCGACAACTCTTACTTGAAGGCAATTTGATGAATGTAGTCATTGCCACATGTTGGAACATGTTTTAGAGGAATCCTACCACAAACTTCTATCGGTAAATCAATGTAATCAACAAACACACTACCGCGAGAGTCTTGAAGAGAGTCCACCAATAACTCTTCATCCATGTCATCGGTTAATGAACAAAAGTGTTTGGTCACTGCGAACTTCACTTTTGTTTCTACACCTTTTTCAATTGGATAGTTGTCGACGACACCATCATCAACCATTGTCTCAAGTACTCAAGGGCTTGTAGGTGACAAAATAACTTCGATAACATGACCATCATCTCCAAAGACCATCATGTCTTCGATGAAGTCTTCATCACCAACATCAAACTTTGGCGCCTCGTGGAAGTTGATCACTTATTTTTCCTCATCTTCAACTTCACTCTCCCCGCCAAAAAAAAATCTCTTTCTTTTTATTTTCCAATAGTAGATTCACTTTGATGGATTCGAGTAGAGCGTGGAATGCGTTCTTTCGTAACGACCTTATATTTCTAACTCGTGCCACATGTCAACGCAGACTCTAACGAGGACTTGTGATGTCGTGACGTACTTGATCAACCCTCGAAGTCAACATCGAGGTGTTTTATATTTCCGTGATACATGTATTGTTGATCCGTACCCATGCTATACAAATTCAAAACAATCTATCTTAATATATAGGCGTCGAGAAGCGAGCAGAAAACGCCTAGAGATGCGTGCAAGTGTAGGAACCAGGTATTTGAGTTAGGTAAGGACTTAGTCTAACCATGGAGTTTAATTATTTACAAACACTACACTATGTTGCTTGGAATCAAATATTAAGGTTATGATATCAGATTTTAGCCTAAGTTGAAAACTTAAATAAGTGTGCATGTATATATACATACCAATAAATATAAGATGTACATACCTTATTAAGATACATACACATATATTGAACTAGTGGAAATGACCATGCATAGCCCGAATAAAAACCTTTGATAATCTTAGAATCTTGTGTAGGGGAAAGATGAAGGAATGATCTAATAGTCATGACTTAAAGGATAGAAGTATAAAAAACCCCTTAGTTGAATTTCATTTGTTGCTCCAAACACTCCAGCTCTAAAAAAGAAGAGAAAATAAGAAAGGTAGCAAAGCTTGTTGTAAAGTGAGGAAATTGGAGAGGATTTGGTAGCATTCAAGGGTCATCGGGGGCTAAGAAATCAAGCTAGAACAAGGACCAACCATAGGTAAGCATTTCCTTCTCTTGTTGCCTAAGTTATTGAATTTAAATCGGGACTTTTGTTGTATATAATGAAATTCGAGTTGATTTTGTATTTCCTCTCTATATAAGGTTATTCCACTCTGATTTTCAAGGATTCATTTGGGTTGTGAAACGTTTTTGAAATTCTCGTTTTGGATTTAAATTTGGGTCCTTGATCATGCAAGTCTTAAACTTGGCTTCGATGATAAATGGATGTTAAGTTATGATAGATTGTTGTTGTCTTTGATGTTGTTGAGGAGAATGTAACCCATTGTGAAGGTTTTTGGCGATGGAAATGGCCAAGGTGGGATTTGGAGGCAAAAACCTTAAATCCCGACCGCAAAAATGCAGTCTGCAGCCGCGTTATCCTTCCTGGATAGCGCGCTATTCATTTTGTAGATAGGACAGATTGACCTATTTTCGTAAAACGACCACAACTTTCTCATTTTATGTCGGATTTTTACGATTCACATATTGTTGTAAAGCTAAGACAGAGATGAACAATTTAGGATATTAAGATTTCTAAAATAAATTAATTTAATTTGTCAAAAATGACTTGAAATTTAAAGTTAATCCACGAGAATAGTCTTTTTGTAACTTTTTTAGTGATTTTGGGTGTTCGATATTTTAAAGCCTTCCACTCATAGAACTTAGCTCATCTTTTTCAGATTTTTTGTTTTTTTTTTATAAAAAAGTTGTCCATCAATTTTCACGCCATTTTGACTTGTCTAACCGGGTTTTTCGACTAAGTTTTTGAACTATGTTTCTATTGAACTTAAAATGAGCTAGTTTTTGAACATGGTCATTCCAAGGGTCAAATGACCTTGGAACCCAACCAAAATGTCCAGGTCAGAATTTTATAAAATGAATATGTGATCGGCAATTTTCAAGACATTCGGAGCTTTCTAACCCACATTTCTAAATGCCTATTAATTTGACTAGGTTATGTTTTCAAACAAGTTCAAATTGGATTGAATTTTGGTAAATGGAGTATCAAACCACATGATTGATTTCTAAACAAGTTTAATTATTGGTTTACTCTTATAAATAATGGAGTTGGAACTCGAGATCCTTCGAGATTGATTTTGGGTATATTCAAGTCCACTTTTAATAAGTAAAATTCGAGAATAATGGAAACTAAATTACAATGAGGACTTGTATTAACATAGAACTTGTATTTGAATATGTCCACGAGAATGAAAGTTAAAAGCAATTCAATCAAGTTTTGTGTTGAGCATTTTATCGCCAAATCAAATTTAATAATGCCGGATAAGTGACACATGTCCTTTCCGGGTTGTTCAAGGTTATACTTAAGCAAACGAAAGTCATTTTAAGACTCCACTACTTAGGATAAAATAATAGAAAATAAATTGTAGACTAATGTGAATGCATAGATAGGAAATGAATGAACACGACTCTAACACACTTATAACTTATCTAAAATGGATGTTCGGGGTGTGGCGGCCCTCGCCGCCGGGGTGACGTGTCTCCGTGTACTCCTTGCCGGTGGCCCTATTACACGTGTGTACGACACTGCCCGTCCTATTTTCTATCTCGAAATTCGTATCCACTTGTGTGTACAACATATAATTGACATTCAAGCGGAAGTTAAAGGCAAGAAATATTAATATTTAATTTAACAAATCCTAATGTGGAAAAACCCTAAAAAGTACGAGATAGACAACAAGTTGTACCATATAAGGTATAGGCATGTACAAGGTCATAATATTCCCAGTTCCCAAAAGAATCAAAATATCAAAATAAAACACACGTACAAGTAATCCTCAACGGTAGGCAGTCAGAGGTAGTCGCGTAAGATCCCCTTGTCCTTACTTGTACTCGGATCTACACTCAATCATCACAGAAGAAAATGGATGACGAGTCCAGTCAGCAAAATCCCAAGGAACTCCTCCGAGCATTCAAATAAACAAGTGGAAGTCAATAAATACTGTTAAATAAACATGTGGAATGTAAACTGACAACTTTAAGTAGGGCATCACATGCATAGATAACAACAAAGTGCAAATGTATGTGCCTGTTCCAGTCAGACTAAACCATACTTCGGAATATCCCTCCATGATCCCACTAGTGGGCGTACCCAACTAGCTATCACCTGGTCCCTCTCGGTGGCGGCATAGACCTACGACGCACCGACACATGTAGCAGTTCATTAGCTCGGGTCGTTATCCACCGAGAACCCCGATACAACATATCGAGGCACATACGGGTCACACAATCTCGCATGTATTGTTATGCAACATACACACATGCGATGTTTTTCAATAAATTGCACCGCAAATAAGCATCTAACACACACTAAATAGTGTACCTAAGTCCCCGTATGTCCTAGCCTACCGCGGCGTCCACGTAGATCCGAAATTTGGCGTCCACGTCTCGTGAATTTAATAAAATGGGCCGTTACATTTCTTCCCAACTAAATAAAATTTCGTCCCGAAATTTAACTGTAACTAAAGTCCCATACCAGAGAATAGCTGAGGGTATCATGTCCTCATCGTCGACTCAAGCTCGCAAGTTAGTCCCTCCGTCCTATGATGCTGCCAATGAACTAGGACCTTCGCGAGTTCCCTATTCCGAGAATCGTACTCGACGGTCAACGATCTCTATCGATCTCTCCTCATAGGTCACGTCAGTCGTATCTCCACCGTCCCAACTCAATCGTTGTCTCGGCCCACGACCTAGCGAGTCTCATTATGGAAATATGAAATGTCGGATGAACCCCACTAACTCGGCGGGTAACTCCAACCGATATGCAACAAGTGCCTACTCTCTGTGCAATCCGGTATGGCTCAATGTATCTCGGTGCGCGGTTTCCCCTCAATTCCAAATCTCTCGTTGACCTTTCCAAGGAGAAACCCTCGGATACACTATATCGCCCTCGTCATAGCTCGGACCCTCGCGATACCTATCCGCTTATTTCTTCTATCTATCCTATGCGCACTTGCAAATTTTCCGACGAATTTGTCGGATTTTCTCTGTGTGATCAATAACTATCTTAGGTCCCTATCGTCATTGTATCTTCCGCTCGCCCAACACGCAGTGACCTACGGGGCCTCCCATAAAGTGCCTCAAATGGTGGCATACCAATGCTCGCCCGATAGCCGTTATTGTATGCAAACTTACACAGAGGCGAGATAATCCTCCCATGAACCCCCAAACCGTAATATACAAACCCCGAGCATATCCTCCAAAATATGTATCAATCGCTCCGACTATCCATCGGTCTGAGGATGATAAGCCGTACTAAACTGCAACCTGGTGCCAAACTGTTCCTGCATTGCCTCCCGTAGTTTCGAGGTCAATTTGGGATCTCTGTCTGACTCAATGGAAATAGGCACCCTTTGAAGCCTAATAATCTCCCGCTCAAACAATATGTTCAGCTTGGGAAATGTGTATTTCATCGAGATTGGAATAAAGTGAGCCGACTTCGTCAGTCTATCAATCACTACCCAAACTGCATCATGACGCCTCGATGTCTGCGGTAGCCCACTAACGAAATCCATAGTGACATGTTCCCATTTCCACTGTGGAATAGGCAACGACTGTAATAATCCACCGGTCTTATGTGCTCAGCCTTCACCTGCTAGCAAATGTGACAACTCCTAACGTACGCACCTACGTCAGCCTTCATCCCTGGCCACCAGAATAGTCGCCTCAAATCATGGTACATCTTGGTCCGACCAGGATGAACTGTGTAAAGAGACCGGTGTGCATCTTCCGAATCTCGTCCGTATCTCCCGATCCGCAGTGTATCTACAATCTCCCTCGGTATCTCAAACACCGATCCGTGGTTTCGCCAATTAGTGCATTCCGGAGTCCGTGACAAACCACTGACCCGCTCATAGAGCCCATCACCTCTCGACATTCGGCAACCCGTTCAATCGATACGGTCGTATCCTCATCCGACAACAAATGTGTTGTTCCACCGTAGCCTACAACTCGCCATGCACATAATCGATGCCGCCTCGTAATAAGCCATGCTCATGTGTCATCTCGTCGCAGAACGATCTCGATTGTCGAGTCCACTCTTGTTTAATGCGTCCGCTACGACGTTCGCTTTGCTGGGTGATATTCAATAGCGAAATCGTAGTCCTTCGACAACTCCACCATCTCCCTGGCGCATATTCGATCCCTTTGAGTGAAGATGTATCGTAAACTCGGTGATCTCGTATACAACACGAATCGATTTCCATAGAGATAGTGCCTCCAAGCCTTCAGTGCAAAGACGACCGCTGCAAGTTCCGGGTCGTGCACTGGATAATTTCCCTCGTGGGGTCTCAACCATCTGGAAAGATAGGCAACTGGTCTACCATCCTGCATCAACACACATCCAAGACCAATGCCCGACGCATCCGTATACACCGTCAAGGTCTTGCACGACTCAAGTAATGTCAATACCGGTGCGAGATGTCAATCTCTCGCTCAATTCACAAAGGCTCGCTCACACTCATCCGACTAGTCAAATCGACATCTTTCTTAGTCGGTCTCGTCATCTACACTGCGATCGAGGAAAAATCATGCACAAATTGCCCGGTAGTAGCCGCCAATCCTAGGAAACTCCGTATATCGCCACAGACTCGGGCGTCTTCTAATCAATCATAACCCGAATCTTTTCGAATCCACTGAGATATACCCCGCTCACCGATGACATGGCCTAGGAATCTCATCGCACTTAGCCAAAAGTCACACTTACTAAACTTGGCGCGATACGGTCGGTGCTCCCTCGGTGTCGTCAAAGCGTCCCGAGATATCCCTCGTGATCCTCACGAGTCCCGTCGTAGATCATAATACCGTCGATAAACACGATGACGAATCGTCCAAATATGGCCCCACGACCCCGTGCATCGATCCATGAAAATCGCTGGAGCGTCGTCAATCCCAAACGGCATGATTTGTGAACTCAAATAACTCGTATCTCGTGCCGAAAGTGATTTTCGGATATCCTCTTCTCGAATCCTCAATGGTGATAACTCGAGCGAATGTCAATCTTCGAGAAGAATCTGCACCGTCACCGATCAAATAGATCGTCAATCATAGGAAGTGGGTAGCGGTTCCTCACATTTACCCGATTCACTTCCTATAGTCGATGCACATCCTCATCGTACCATCTTTCTTCTTCACAAACAAGATCTTTGGAGCTCCCCAAGGTGACATATTGGGGTGAATGAAACCCTCTCTCCAACAACTCTATGTCGTCTCACCTCCTCCCGCTCCGTTGGTGCCATCCGGTAAGGTCGACTGGCCATTGGCTGCGTCCCTGGTATCAGCTCGATTATGAACTCAACAGCTCGTGGCGGTGGCAATCCGGGTAAATCATCTGGAAATACATCAACAAAATCCCTAACCACCGGACGTCCTCAAGCCGTACCCCCATCCGAACCTCCGACTCAACTATCACCGCAAATGCCTCCATCTCTCGTGTCTTGTAGCTAGTCGGCCTCTCGTGATGGGTAAGTCGTCATTGTTGATCCAAGTAATACGAACTCGGTATTCCAGGAATACGAAACTCTATCCTCTTGCCGTAACGGTCTATCCGTGCATGATAAGATGTTAACCAATCTATCCCGAGTAGTGTGTCAAACTCTAAGTACTCCAATACTCGAAGATCAGCTGGTAGCTGATGTCCCTCCACCTCTATCATCACGTCTCGACATATTCGGTTAGACTATATCTTATCCCCAGCAGCCGTATTGAGGACAAGATGTGGCTCTAGTGTCCGTGTAACTAACCCTGACAATCCAACAATACGTCCAACAAGAAACGATAACGTGCTACCAGAATCAAACATAGCATGCATATGACGACCAAATATAAGTAATGTACCTTCAATAAGCTGCCTAGTCGCCCCGCTATCTGGCTGTGCTAACGCATGGGCTCTATCTCTGGCCTGATCTGCATCTCGCCGTGGCGATAGTGGTACCCGGCAGTCAGCCCTCAAGTGTCCCATCTGCCCACACCGGTGACATCTACGCTCTCCAGTCTACCCGTCTATCCGTCTCCAGATCTCGGACCCTGACCCCGGTCTACCTGACCCCTGTCATGTCCCCCCGATCTCGACCTTGACGGTACCCCTGTGGTTGTGACCTCTGTCGTTCCACTGGTGCTTATGTAATAGCATGAACTGGTTGTGGCTCCTCGTATCTGAACTGACTGCCCTGATAATCGTCCCGGTGGCCCCTCTCCCGTCTATCATCTCTCCAGCCTCTATCCGGACGATCCATCGGTCTCTTCTGCCTCTCATTCGACCGAGAACTCGCCCTGACTGTACCTCCCTACCAGTCACCCGTCTGCCAGCCCTCTGCAGTATGCATGTCTCATGAGCCAATGCCCTGTCAAAGATCTCCTGCAGAGTCGTGGCTCCGGTCGAGACAACTCGTGAGGCAATCATGTCATCAACCCCTCTCGGTGAAATAATAGATCTGTAAGCGCTCTGTCCCGGCGACATCTAGAGATAATCGAAGCAAATGTCGAAACCTCTCCATGTACATCGCATCAAGGTCCGATTACCCCTGTCTCGGGGCCGGGGAACTCCTCCCTCGGTCTCAACCTAACCTCCATAGGTATGTACCGATCTTCGAATAGCTCCCTAAACTCGGCCTATGTCGTCGATTTCGGATGAGTATCCGTTTATGTCGTCCACTGATCGCGGCATGCCCTCTCAAACAGGCTCTCGAAAGTCGTACTGTATAGTCTCGTCATTCCTCATTAGCTTATGGAAATGCGATGGGACACTACCCATCTACCCTGCGGCCTCGGGTCACCGCCTCCATAAAAGAATCTAGGGTGGAACTTCAAAAACGCCCTCAACAACCTCGCTCTCGGTGCTAGGACGAATGCCAATGTAGTAGGAGTATCGGCATGGGGTGGCGTAACTCGGTCCGTCGTTGTGAGTGGAGGCGTAAGAGTCAACGTCTCTAAAGGAACGACAACTACGGTAGGCTGTCTCGCGTGGGTGCCTCTGTCGCTACCCCCGAAGCGGTGTCCGGGGTACCACCAGAACAACGAGATGTCCCCCGCCGCACGGTCACAACTACCGAGTCTCTAGCTGAAGTGAGTGCCGCCGATCGCGGTCCGCTTCTCGTAATATTGTAATACCTCGACCATCTGTGTCTCCCGGGCCGAGAGTCTATCATCCACACTCGCCCTAACCGGAACATCCCTAGTAGCATCGCTAGTCTTTCCGAGTCTCAAAAGGCGCACTGATCGTCCGTCCATAATTTTCATCGAGAATGTGCTCGGATCGTCTCGACGTATATACGTATATCATATAATAAGATGAACATATAACACGCATATAAGTTCTAACTCTACCCGCCTCACATCACTTCCCAACTAAAGTTCTAAGGCAATAACTTCGGGTTTCCACATCAAAGTTCATTGATTAAGTTTTATTGTCTTAGGACTTCCTCTTTGCTCTGATACCAACTGTGGCGGCCCTCGCCGCCCCGGGGTGACGTGTCTCCGTGTACTCCTTGCCAGCTGGCCCTACTACACGTGTACGACACCTGCCCGTCCTATTTTATGTCTCAAAATTCGTATCTACTTGTGTGTACAACGTATAAATGACATATTCAACGAAAGTTAAAGGCAAGAAATATTAATAATCAATTTAACAAATCCTAATGTGGAAAAACCCTTAAAAGTACAAGGTAGACAACTGTACCATATAAGGTATAGGCATGTACAAGGTCATAATACTCCCAGGTTCCCAAAAGAAACAAAATATCAAAATAAAACACACGTACAAGTAATCCTCAACGGTAGGCGATCGAGAGGTAGTCGCGTAAGACCCCCTTGCCCTTACTTGTACTAGAATCTGCACTCAATCATCACAGAAGAAAATGGACGACGAGTCTAGTCAGTAAAATCTCAAGGAACTCCTCCGAGCATTCAAATAAACAAGTGGAAGTCAATAAATACTGTTAAATAAACATGCGGAATGTAAACAGACAACTATAAGTAGGGCATCGCATGCATAGATAACAATAAAGTGCAAATGTATGTGCATGTTCCAGTCATACTAAACCATACTTCGGAATACCCTCCAGATCCCACTAGTGGGCGTACCCAACTAGCTATCACTGGTCCCTCTCGGTGGTCGTCGTAGACCTACGACGCACCGACACATATAGCGATTCATTAGCTCGGGTCGTTATCCACCGAGAACTCCTGATAAACATGCTATGGTCTAGACTGCATAGACACATAACGGAAAATCCGGTGGGAGTAACTCAACCAACCGTCCAAATAATGACAAGATATAAAAGTAATAAAGACCACAATGAATACTGGAAATGAAAGAGAATACAAAGCGAAGTAAATACTTAGAGTTTTTCAATTGGGTTTTACAAACCTCACAACGCACTCCACTACCATGTAATCAATCCCCGAGTCCAAGTCTACTGGGTCCTTGGTTGCCAATTGATCACCCGTGTCCACCTATGGCCATTTATCAATAATTTCAATTTAGTATGACAATTTACGACCAATTTCTAAAATTTTAGGCCCAATTGCCCATTTCGCGCTTTTCGAGGCAAAAATCCCGCAAAAGTCGCGTCCGACATTCCCAAATATTTTATTTTTCATAGAAATTCATCAATTTCTATTTATTTATCGAAATCTAATTTTTTTAGGAATTTTCCCAGTTTTTTCGGAAATTTTCCCAAATTTTTCTTTCCTTTTTTTTTTAAGTTTGGTTTGGGTCGGGTCAACCCAAATGGGTCGGACCCGACCCGACCCTGGACGTAACAGTCCAGGCTCGGCCCATGAGGGGGTGCACTCATGGGCCCCAACCCCGGCTCATGGGCCCCAACAAAATTTTTCCCAATTTTTTTTTTTTTTTTTGTTATAACTTTGCCTCTGTTGTTTAGGTTGGGGTTGCTCTCCACCCCAACCCCGGTGGAATCGATGGTAGGGGAGACACCCCTGCCATCACCACCGCGACCCGGTTCGACCTTCATGGCTGAACCCCTGTCTCGGCCACCACGGCCAACCACCGAAACCCACAACCAAAAACCACTAGAACTCACCTCGATCGTGACGTCTCCACGTTCTCTTCTCTCCTTCCTCCTCCTCCTCCTCTCCGATTCCTTCTTCTTCTCTCTCGGCCTCCCACCTTGATCGGGTGTGTGTGTGCGTGGGGTGTGTGTGAAAAGGTGGTAATGAAGTAAAGATAAGGATAAGTGATGTTTACTTTGTTGCTTAACTCCAAATTGTGACACAACTGGGACACTCGCCCGTGTTTTCGGGCGTTTCGACGCTTCGGTTTTGCGTCCGAACCGCGATCTACGCGTACCGCCCCGTCACTAGCCATCTAGTACCCATTCCATATTAGTTACTTTGCCACTTTTATGTAATTTGTGTGTTTTAGTTTCCCCGGCCTAATATTTGGTCCAGTCAACTACCCGGTACCCGTGTCGACACGCATATCGAGGCGCATACAGGTCACACAATCTCGAACGTATTGTTATGCAACATACACACATGCGATGTATTTCAATAAATTGCACCGTAAATAAGCATCCAACACACTAAACAACGTACCTAGGTCCCCGTGTGTCCTAGCCTATCTGCGGCGTCCACGTAGATCCGAGTGGCGTCCACGTCTCGTGAATTTAATAAAATGGGTCGTTACACGGGGACTTAGCGAGCTAGAGTCGGACATCGGGGGATAAGTTTGGGGACGTGTTAGAGCCGAGAGAGAGCGTATTAGCATGGATCCGAGGTAAGTAAACCAATAAGAGCATGAACATGATTTTTTTTCAACTTCTTATTGTTAATCTCTTGAAAAGCATGTCATACTTGTATTCCATTCTTGTTTCAAGTGGCATATGGTCTAGGTAGTCCACCAGTTGTGTCATCTCGCGGGTTAAGCATTCAGAGCCACCTTTGCTTCTTATTGAGGACTATTTAAGTGATAAAGCATATATGGTCACCGTGGCTTACCTTGATAGTTAAGGGGTTGTTGGAAGTGACTCGATGAGTCTGCAGTGCCTTAAAAATAATGTCGGTGCATTTGGAAGTGGCCTTGAGCCCGTCGTGTCGACTTCAAGCTATGTTATGTCTAAAGACCCATAGTTTGGACCGCATTACCTATTCGCCTATCTTTTGTTCTCTTGCCACTTGATTTTCACCGCTTACTTGATTTGTTTGTTTATCATGCACTTTGTCATTCTATTTATCGCTTTCTTTAAATACCCATATGATTTATAGGCTATTGTAATTTGTTACTCGAAATACTTTGTTGAATCTCTTTTGGCTTTACTCGGTGGAATTGTCTCCGTTGTTGGTGACAATTGCAGTCCTTCAAGCGATAATGGGGAAAAAGCCAGTACTTGGTGAATTCCTCTAAGCTACCCTTAAAATTAGCTCAGTTACTCTTACTTCGTAGGTTCTTTTGTCATTTTGTTATATATATGACTATGTATGCATGATGTTTTAATGCTCTTAGGTACTCGAGAGATGTGAGATACACTTGATGATACATGTACATGCATATTATACTTTATATCACCAATTATATGCATGATATCACACCATTTGCGGGATTTCCATGCCTAGGACTCGTTCGAATTCGGTTAATTTTTATTTTTGCTTTAAATTACTTTCCATTGCGTAATGAATATTTAGACTTGTTAAACTAAATAACGAACTTAATAAGCAACCAATGGATGAATAATTTGAAATAGAGCCTGAATAGGCATGCATTGACTTGATGCGAGTTAACTGGAGGTCCACGTAGGTCTATGCCGAGCGGGACCCTATTTTTGCAGATCGGGATAGTCACAGTTGGTGTCGTAGCGCAAGATTTTTAACTTAGCTTTTGATAAGCCACAACTCAATTAAAAAGCAAACGTAGAGTTAGGACAAACGGAACTTAGTGTGGAAATCCTATAAACCTAACTTATAGTATTAGTTGGGAAGTGAGGTAAGTTGGGAAAGTATATATAGTTTATACTTATTAATTTTTATATGTATTATGACATACCGTTAACTATGAGTGACCAAAACTCACAAATTGCTATTGTAGACTGTGATGGCCAATCGGCTAGACTGGTAACCAGGTTGAGCAAGAGATCCATGCTATGTTACATTGATAGATTTTCACGCTTAGACTCATAGGATATAGTCTCAAGGGAGACAGATGGGCAATTTACTTACTTTACTTTGGGGCCAGGTTGCACCTACGTTGTCTCCATCTACATCGATAGTGGCACTTACTAATGATGCAAGTGCAACCATGTCTCGAGCCACTCCATCGGCTCCCACGGCGAGTGCATGACTGTACCTTCGATCACCATTGTGGTTCCATTCGGCCTGCAGTAGTGGCACCTGCTCACGATGATCATGATGTATGCCTAATCGCAGAGGCTCGGTGGACTACGTAGTATGAGAAGTATAGGCCTAAGAAGTTCCATGGTGGTCCAAATTTGGATGAGGCAGAGGCCTACATTCTCGATCATGAGAAGATTTAGAAGCTACTAAGGATTGAGGACAATAGGAAGCTTTCCTTAGCCATATTCTCATTGATTGGAGATGCTTACATATGGTGGACTAATATGATTGCACGCACGAAGATCCCACTTCACGAGATGGAATTCAAGAGATACTTATGCTGAAGTATTACTGCCATCATCATGATAGCCAAGAAAGAGGAGTTCATGCCCATCAGCAGGGACAAGGAAAGTCATCATGTCTTACATGTAGAGATACTGAATCTGCTACCTTTTGCCGATGGCGTGGCGTAGCCGATAGAGACAGGGATCCATTATTTCACACAGTTCTTGTACTAGCTATTGGAAGGAAAATGGTCACCACCTTACCACTTACTTTCCAGGATGCCTATGTCCGTAGTTTGGGGAGGAAGGCGTACTTGAAAACTCACCTAGAGATATGATACGTTCACACTGGCGGTGGCACGAGTTGAGCAAGGCCGACAGGGTAAAAAAGGAAAAGGAACCATCAATAGGTCAATGGAGCTAGTACAACACATAGCATAGCCTTGGTTACACAGTCATCACCGCCGATACCTACTTTTATCGCTGCACCTACTCAGGCACCGAGCTACACTAGCAGACCTCCACTTGCACCTAACGTACCACAAGTTAGACAACAGCAGAGGGGCAGCGAGGGCAGAGGTGGTGGTAGAGGCATTGAGCATCGGGAGCAAACGATAATTTCTAGATAGGGCAGACAAGATCATTCAGGGCAAAGGCCATCGAATGCGTGTTTTAAGTGTGGACTGGTTAAGCATTTCATGAACAAGTGTCCAAAATGGGTTAAGGTATACAGATTGGGGCACCACATCAAAAAGATACTAAGGAGAAAGCTCATTTCATAGCCGAGCGATTCTCAAGTGACGCACCATCCGATTGAGGGTATGGTTTTAATTTTAAGTCATTTGATGCATATGATGATTGACTCTTGTTCTACTGTTTCTTTGATTTGTGGCCGCATAGTTGACGAGTTAGGGTTAAGACCAGTTAGACTTAGCACCCACTTGAACTTTAGCACAGCCGTTGGAGACAAGATTTACCCTAACATGTTATGAGAGCGTTATATATTCGAGATAGAGGGACACGAGCTATCGATAGACCTCGGCATATTAGAGTTTCTCGAGTTCGATGCATTGTTGGGTAGGGATTCGTTGGCCACTTACCACGCATAGATTGATTGTTTCGTAAGACAACCACTTTTTGATCCCAGGATAGTTGGAGTTTAGCTTTCATGGTGATGGAATGCAACTTCGAGCACCAAAAGTAGAGTGCTACAAACTAGGAGATGGAGGTCTTTGCTAGCATTCTTAGCATTAACGAGAGATCAGTGACAAGTATAAAGGAGATTCCTATAGTTCGTGAGTTCTCGATGTGTTCCCCAAGAAATTACCTGGGATACCACTACCAAAGGAGATTGATTTCATTATAGATTTGGTCCTAGAGACTAGACTAATATCGATATCGTCGTACAGGATGGTGATAAGGAGTTAAAGGAGTTAAGGACCCAATTTGAGAGGTAATAAAATCTAGGAATCAATCACCCTAGTATGTCTCGCATGGGCGCACGGTGCTATGTGAAAAGAAGAAGGATGAGAGCTTGAGACTTTGCATTGACTATATGAAGTTGAATTATGTTAAAGCGAAGAACAAGTATTTGTTTCCTATATAGATGATTTATTAGATCAGATGAAGGTGCAATGTGGTTTACAAGATTGATTTGAGATCAGGATACCACCAACTCAGGATTAGGGATCAAGACAGGGAGAAGGCGCCTTCAAGACACGATATTTTCACTCTGAGTACACTGTAATGCCGTTTGGTTTGACCAATGCGCTCGCAATGTTCATGGACTTAATGCACCGAGTGTTGAGACATCACTTGGATTAATTTGTGAAAGTATTCATAAATGACATATTGATCTACTCCAAGACTCGTGAGGATCACGAGGGACATCTCAGGACTATTCTCGCAGACAATGAGAAATGACCGATTATATGCTAAGTTTAGCACATGCGAGTTTCGCTATCGAAGGTTAGATTCCTATGACACGTAGTTGGAACCAAGTGGAGTTAGAGTAGACCCTATGAAAATTGAGGAAGTAATAAGTTGGCCTACACCAGAGACAGTGACTAACATTCATAACATTTTGGGCTTAGCGAGGTTGTTATCGCAGATTCGTGCAAGACTTCTCCAAAATCACATCACCAATGACAAAATTGACCCAAAAGAATATCAACTTTGACTGGGATGACAAATGTGAGCATGCCTTTCGGACTTTGAAGGAGAAGCTGACCTCATATCTAGTCTTGGTGTTACCAGAGGTAGGGATAGACATGGTGATGAACACCGATGCATCCCAGTTAGTATGAGATGTGTTATCATGCGGGGAGACGGTGTTATTGCTTATGCTTCCCGACAGCTCAAGATTCATGAGAAGAACTACCCGGTACACGACTTAGAGTTGGTAGCAATAATTTTTGCTATGAAGATTTGGCGACACTATCTCTATAGAGAAAGGTTCACCTTGCTCATCGACCACAAGAGTTTGAAATACTTGTTCACTTAGAAAGACCGAATATGAGGCAAGAGGAGATTGTAGGAGTTCCTCAAGGACTATGACTTCACATTGGAATATCACCTAGGGAGGGCTAATGTAATGGTGATGTCTTTGAGCAGGAAGAGGTTAGACACATAAGTAGTAGTTTTTCAAATGACACATGAGTATGCACAACTTGAGGTGCAGACTTGGCCATTTCAAGTGGGCATTTCGGATACGATAGAGGTCTCAGTATTTGTGAGCGTTGATGACACAACTTGTCACTATTTAGAAGGTTTTAGAGGTTCAAAGCAGGTAGATCAACAGTTTGAGAAGTTCGTGAGTTAGCTCGTAGTTCATATCACCCGGAGTGGAGTTAGCCGACGCAGACTCATGTTTGAGGTATAGGGGACAAGTGTGGATTCCATCGAGTTGAGTTATGCACAGAGATACTCCATGAGGCATATTGCTCGTGATACACCATTCATCCAGCGGGACCAAGATATATCAAGATATGAAATGTATTTTTTGGTGGCCGGGAATGAAGGTTGTACGTCAAGAGTTGTGGGATATGCCAATGGGTTAAAGCTGGACATAAAAGGCCAGAGGGTTGCTACAACCACTTCCCATTCCTCAGTGGAAGTAGGAGCACATCGCTATGAATTTTGTCAGTGGTTTGCCTAATTCTTAGAACAAGCATGATAGTATTTGGGTGATCATGGATAGATTCACAAAGTCTACACATTTCTTACCAATCTCCACCAAGTATAAATTTGAGAAGCTGAGCGGTCTTTATGAGAGAGATAGTCAGATTATATGGAGTTTCGATCTCCATTATGTTAGATATAGGGTTTTAGTTTACATCAAAGTTGTGGGAGAATATGCAATAACAGTTTGGCACGCGGTTTCTATTTAGTGCAAAGCGTATCACCCGTAGACAACAGATTGCTAGTCTAAGCGACTAATTCAAATGTTAGAAGACATGTTCGGGTCTAGCATTTTGGAGTACGGTGGGTCGCAAGAAAAGTATCTACCTATGTGTGAGTTTGCTTACAATACATTTACCAAGCTAGCATTGGAATGACGCCATTTAAGGCACTCTATGGTAGCCTTGTAGGTCTCCAACATGTTGGGTGAGCCTGAGGATATTGCGGCGAGTTGGACCGAAATAGTAGTATATCACACAGAGAAGATCATGCAGATACGTCAATGACTTTGAGGCGAGTGTGCTTGACAAGTATCGAGATGGATTGGAATATAAATAGGGAGACTACGTTTATCTAAAGGTCTCACCTCGAAGGATCAAAAACGATTCGAATCAAAGGAAAAGTCGCACTGAGATTCATAGGTCCATTCAAGGTTACAAAGAGAGTCAACAAGGTTGCTTACAAGCTCGAGTTACCACCTCAAATGGCAGGAGTCCACCCAATGTTCTATATATCGATGCTTTGGTTGGATAAATCGAGGAAGGATGATAGGTGATGGTTGAATTGAGTCGAATTGACTTGGCGAGAGGATATCACTTACGAGGAGCAACCCGCATTGATTTTGGACAAGTAAGGTGAAGAGCTTGCGCAACAAGGACATCCCATTGGTCCTCATCAAATGGCAACATTATGGCGACAAGGAGTTGACGTGGGAATAGGAGTCCTATAAGCGCGAGAGCTTCCCGTATCTTTTTGATTTCGTAAGGGCTTCGTTTTAGTTATTTTCAATTTCGAGGACGAAATTCTTATTAGTTGGGAAGGTCAGAACGACCCTAAATTTCTAACTCGTGCCACGTGTCACTACATGAATCTAACGGGGACTTGTGATGGCGTGGTGTACTTGGTTAACCTACGAGAACCGACACTCGAGGTATTTTATATTTCCGTAATGCTTGTATTACTTATCTATACTCAAGATATAAAAACTCAAACCAATCTATCCTAATATGTAGGCGTCGAAATGCGAGCGTGAACATGCCTCGACATGCATGCAACGGTTGGAACCGGGTAGGTGAGTTATGTAAGGACTTAGTCTAACCATGAAGTTTAATTACTTACAAACACTAGACGAAGTTTCTTAAAATCAAATATTAAGGTTACGATATCAAGTTTTAGCCTAAGTTGAAAATTTAAATAAGTGTGCATGTATATATACATACCAATAGACGACGCGTTGAACGCGTTAATAAAATAAAGTTCCTAAACCAACTATTTTGTAGCCTAGTGGCGTAGGGTCGATCCCACAAAGATTGGTAGTCTTTCTATGGTTAAAAACAACAAAAGGAAATCGGGGTTTTAAGGAATAATAATTTAATTAACAAAACTAAATAAAATAAATAAATAAAGTAATGAAACTAATTTTGAAAACAATTAATGAACACCTAAGTAACACCTAGGTCTACGGTTCCACAAATCGGGATTAAGATTCAATGGCACATCATGGTCTTCAATCCTTCATAAAAAGTTATTAATTTAAGTTCTCCTAGGTTAGCTATAGAAAATCGACATTTGCCATAAATTCCTCATTCCCCTAATCTCGATAGCCGAACGTCCGCCACTAACTACTTCCCTAATTAATGCACAACCCTAGACATCCACCAATCGGGTTTAACACATTAACCGCAATAATAAGGATTCGTAGGAATACTAATCCTAAATAACCGAATCGCGTCCGCCCTCGATTTTACCTAGATTCAATTGTTTTGCACTTAAGAACCAAAAGGGTTTAAAGGAAAACGGGTGAGTGCTCGTCACTTTATTGGTCCAAAAGTACAATTACGGATACAATCGGTCGAAATAACTATAGATTGTCCACCTAAAAGCATGCACCTACGGATGCATACCTTAGATCTAAACCATATTCCTTAAAATCAACACCAATGAAATAAGAGAAATTAAATCAAACTAAATAATAAATAAAGATCTCACAAGTTATGCCATGAATCTATAATCCCGACTTGTTGGCCCTACGACCTAGGCAAGGTTTGATTAGCCGGATATGGTGTCAAGAGCCTTTGGCATACCAAAATAATAAAGTCGATCTCCAATATTATCAAAGTCGGTCTTAATTAATACCCCAAAGTTCCTAATATAATAAAATACTAAAAAAATAGGTCCCAGGAGGTGAGAGAAACTAATTTTGGAGGTTGGTGGAGTGACTCGTGCGTGAGATGAGCATTTGAGAGTGTTGGGCATTTTTGCACCGCTGGGACACGTGTCGCCGCTTGATTGGCTCGGCTTCTTTGTTACTGCCGACGTGACACATTCTCATCGATTGAAACCACTCATGTGATGTGTTTGAGGGCTTTTCCTTGATTAGTACATTTTGGAGTAAAAATTATCAACCCAACACACCCACCAAACTATTTACAAAACTAACACACTTGTAGCCACGTCGCGCCCAATCACGCGCCACGTCAATTTTTTGGTTTTGTCATCGAAAACGTGACTTTAAGTCACGTTTTCAGTTGGATGGAAGTCGTGATCACGTCTTCCATTGCAATGAAGTCTTGCAAGTCACGACTTCCTTGTGAAATTTTTTTTTTTAAAGCGGTGAATACATACCTCAAATCGGTGAATACATACCTCAAATAGAACATCTTTGCCCACTCTCCCAAATGCCTCTGAAAACCGTCTGTCCAAATAAATTGCGATGTATGTACGCAGACACCACATCCACATAACTTGTAGTGTCCAAATAATAAAGCCAATAATAAAGCTCCATGACACTAAAGTGTTGTTCTTGGCTTGGAGGAAAAGAAATGTGTCCTTACCATCGATCCTAGCCTCTTAAATGACTATGACAATCCCAAGGTCCCTCACACCATAAAGATTTCAGTAAGTTTGCTCAATAATATGAATTAACTCTCTCTCACTTACAGTTATTAATAATAAGGTAGATTTGTTAAAATATATAGTGAATGTGAATCTTCTTGTTTGTTTTAATAACCACCTATATATGAAAGTTTTAATGTCATTTTCAGGCAATTGTTCTTCACATGTATAGGAATCTACTAGATGAAATTTTTTAGCATAGAAAAGCAAAAGATTTTTTTGGCATTACAAGTACCACATAAAGCATGCATATCTTAAAAGTAGGGCGATATTCCCTTAGTCTTTGTCTTTTCATATAATCTAAAAATTTAGAGTGAAATTTTTTTCTTTATAGCAGTTGAAGCAATGTATACCTGAAAAAATTAGTTAAAACCCATAAAAAATAAAGAAGTTGAAAGTTGAATTGATATAAATGATGAAATTGGTAGGTGATCAACTACAAAGCAAAAATGAATAAGGAGAAAATGTATTATAACAGTATAGAAAAAGTCCTAGTCTGACCCCAAATAATGACTTCCGGTCCCACACCGTGTTCTCTTGACGACTCGGACATTACGGTTTAAAGCAAGTGGAATATCCGAATGACCCACATCAGCCGGATTTTGAGCATCTTCTGGTTGAATATCATCGTTGTCCCGCATTCCGCCATCATGAGTACTTGTACTCCCAGATAAATTCATCATTATGAGACTTGCATGAAAATGGCGCGAAGATGTAGGTGCCGTGTCAAATGGAAAGGCTTCCATAGCCTCGAATGTCATGTTGGGAGGAAGCGAAGGAGTATGTGGAGTCTCAAACTCGTTGAGAGGCACCGATGGAGTATACAATGAAGTGGCATGCCTCGAAGGTGTATCAGCAATGGGAAGAATGATGAGAAGCTTGAAATGAACTGGGCATATTATGCATCCGATAATCTGCGTGTACTTTGCGCAATCAAAGTCGATGCGCCTACATGTCTAATACGTGCAATAGATACATCATCACCCAGTGTCATCGATGAATTGAAGTAATGCCATGTGCCTACATATGAAATATTGATGAAGTTTTATGCGAAAGTACAAGGAAAACCACTATTTGGCAAGGATTCATGACTCGAAAAAAATCAAATTGTACTTACCAAGGCCTCAAGAATAGCTCCACGGGGAGACATGAATCGTCGTGTAATGCGACGATACCATAGCATATACGGGTTGTAAAAGTCCATTGGCTCCTCTAAGCTTTCATCGTTGCAATATTGGAGGCACGTTCGTTCCACATGCAAACATAAGCACTATGTTCGCGCTCCAATCCTTATCCGTCTTCCTCTCAAGTCAATCTTATGTAGCTGAATGTTTGTGCTCTGTAAAGGTGGTATCATTTGTCCGAGACCGAATTGGCGCATGACTCTATCGGGATGATACATTTCGACTACACAAGATAATCAAAGGTGCCCTCGTTCGCCAAATAGCACGACCACTACTACAATACGCGTGTAGGTCCATTATCATCGCCTCGGGATACGGTTCCTATATTACCGTAGTCAACAAAAACATTTTGAAATGAATAAGAAACGCATTTTAGATGATGTTTCCAAAGCACTACGTGGAGAAGTAATTATGTATATCTCTTACTTCATCGGGTGATTGCATGTCAATCATTTCTCCGTACTTTGTCGGGACGTGCATTGATGCTCCCGTTGTCTCCAAAGCATGTTTCCACCTTCACAAATGAAAAAAAATCATGCAATGCATGTATGTCGGTACATGTACATAGATATGAAGAAATTGAAATTATAATGTGAGAAAATAGTAATTACCTATGACCAAATGGAGGAGGTGGAAATAATTCTTCGTTTTGTAATATGTCGTCTCGAAGAACGTTACCCATTATTGGTGCAAGAAACGGCAACCTATCCCATGCCCATAATTGCAATAAGATGACCGGACCCTGCTATCTCGGCTCCATCAATGTCGTCACTGCAAGACATAATTGTCACGTATAGGTGAGCTAGAGTTGCACTACCCCAACCATCTTTGTCCTGCCGCCTCGAAATCTTCCAAAAATTGCAAATATGTGATGTGAACGAGGTTGTTCGACTTGTCTGCAAATAGTGTTCCCCCTAGAAGTTGCAGGATGTATGCTCTCGCATAGCGTTGCACTTCCACATCATTAGCATTGTTTGGGAGGTTTGGAAACCACCTTGAAAGTTGGCGAATTTGAATCCGCCCTCCAGTCCTGTTATTTTCGGGGAAAGGGAATCCGAGTTGTGTCAAGCACAAGGCATCGTAATCTTGGTCGACGCGGCCAGTAATTGGTAATCCATCGACCGGCAACCCCAAGATGATTTGTACATCTTGGAGGGTTATAGTCATCTCGCCGACGGGGAAATGGAACGTGTGAGTTTCTGGCCTCCACCTCTCTACAAGGGGCAAGTTATGAGAAATGAAGCCTACTCGCGCAGTCCGTAAAATCCAGCTTCCTGAAGATGCCCAACTATGCGTGGATCCAGTTGGACCAACCGGTGAAGTGCAGCTGAATTCCGCCTGATGGTCAATATACCAGGATCCTATGAAGATATGAGATTCAAGTGAAATTAGTTAAAATGTGGCTATGCAGCTAAAAAGTAGAGAAACATGCGAAAAGAAGTACTACCGGTCCATTCCAAACGCGGGTAGATCTATGGAGAGCTTGCATAGTCAAAACCGAGTCATCTATAGGGCCAGGATCCATATCGCGCTTAAACCCAAAATCATTACCAATGTTGTCATTAATTCCATTGTGCAATTGATATGAGAAGTAGAAATACTTCATGTACTAACTATAAAGAGATGGATTAATACAATTTAGGTAGCATACTACAGCGCAGTTTATGATGCATATAATGCAATTTGACTTCATTTGTATCATTGCAGATCATATAAGACCTTTAAAAAAGGTCATGTTTAAACTTAGTTTAGGCAAGAAAAGTTTACATTTACATTTAAGACCACAAAAGCACATCTATCTCTCATCAAACAAATAATACAAATATGCAAAGTGATCAAATACAAGGAAAATATAGGTCCGTGCAAGACATAAGACTTGAAAGAGTCTTTCACTATGAAGCATTAGACGGTTGTCCTTGCTGACGACGACTGCAAGTGCGTCTATTGTGTCCATCCTGCTTACACTTACTACATCGCAGCGTTGTTGGGGTTTCTCTCCATTCCTTCTCTCACGCATATGCCGCATATGGTGGTTGTTTTCGATTGCATCTCCAATCCATCTCGGTGCACAAACGGCTTGATTGAGGACGACCTTTTTGACTCGCTTCCGATATGGATCAGCCAGCAACGTGTGTGGAAGTCTGGCGTTAGGCCAATAATCTTCGTGCGGAATGGGTTGGAAATTTGCAGCATAACATTGACTGTACACAGACCATTTGTAGTATGACTCGATGTACTGACAGTGATCTATGGCAACACTAGCGCAAACTGCTTGTACATGGGAACATGGAATGCCAAAACACTGCCACTTCATACAAGTGCATCTACGGGCCTCCAATTTCACAACTTGCTTGTTACCCCCTTTTCTCAAATGATAGCCACGTGGTGCAGTGATTACTTCAAATGTACCATTCTCACGATTTACTAATGTCACATTGTGCCCTCCACCACCTTTCCCATTGTGACAACTTATTCATTGCGTACGTCGTGTACGTTTCGCCCTGCTAGGGCTACACCTATTTCGTCTCGTCTTTTATTAAAGTACGCCACGACACGGTAAAATGTAATGTGCATTAAAGCGGTGATGGGGTAAAATCGCGCGCCTTTAAGGACCCCGTTAAAGCATTCTACATTTGTGACAAAACAAAATTCATATATGTATTAGCTTGTAAACGTAATAAATCAAGCACATTAAGTAAGTAATAGTAACAAACGTAATAAATCAAACGTAATACCCGCGAGATTTGTAGTCATCCAACCGTATCGATAACCATTGTCGTATGCGTTTGTCCATTGTGCTCGATCTAGGTCGATAAACCACGCAATACATTCGGGATTCATTTGATGGAGTTCTTTCATGGATGCCTTAAATTTTCGCGGTTGATGTTGTGCACTGCTATGTACACCATATCCTTTAATTCTTTGCTCCCGAATCTCATGTTGAAATTACCGCATATGTGGCGGAGATAAAATCTGTGTTGAGCTCTTTCATGGGTCCATCCATTTCGAGGATCGTTCATTGCCAACAATATACCGGGTGTCGATCGAAATGACACATATACCATCCCTATCGTCACATGATGTCGCAAATAAGCCATAAACCATCCCCATTGTCTCGACTTTCCTCATCAACAATGGCAAATGCTAAAGGAAATACATGACTATTAATATCAACAACATTGGCTATTAGGAGTTTTTGTTTGTATTTTCCATACAAGAATGTGCCATCAATTTGTATCATTGGTCTGCAATGTCTAAAGCCTGCAATAGAAGGTGCAAATGCCCAAAAAACCCATTTGAAGACAACTTCATTGTTGGCATTAGGCTCACCATGCCGCCATTCCACACGTGTCCCTGGATTGCTTTCTTGAAGAGCGGTCATCCACCGCGGCAACATTTTGTACGATTCTTCCCAATCTCCAAAGACTTTAGCAATTGCTTTCTTCTTCCCCAACCAAACTTTCTTATAATGAACGTCATAACTGAATTTTTCCTTGATAATCTGATGAAGCACTGGAACTGAGGTGGACGGATCTCTTCTCACCACATTTTCTACCTCACGGCATATAACGGTGGAGTCCAAATGCGCATGATCCTTGGACAGTTTAGCATAGATGCATGTATGTGGTCCTGCATATGTACTGATCTCAAACATTCCATGCGATTTTCTTCTCGAACACCACAACCTCCAAGTACATCCATCCAAATATTTCTTACAACGAACAATCCATACATTTGGTGTAGAATGAGTCACCACAAAGCGTCGTGTCCTTTGATGCTATACAATTTCACGGCATGTTGGATATCTACTTTACACATGAACCGCATGCCTTTCTCAAATTCGACGCCTCATTCCATAAAGACCTAGAAGGGATCATTGCATTCTCATGGAGGGGTTGCATTGCCTCACTACTCAATTCCATAAATACAGCTGAAGGAACGACAAATTCACCTACACCCACTGGCGCACCATCAATTCCAGCAGCCTCTTCATCGAAGAAATCATCGTTCCTAATTTCGTTCAAAATTGGAGGACAAGATAATGAGCCATCATCTGCTATGACTCGATTTAACGTATATCGAATCATGCCATCATCAACATGATGACCATCATCCCCTTCATCGTCTGTATCATCTTCGCTACTATCTTCACTAGTATCCCCGTCATCACGCCGCAATAGTCATCTCTTTGCTAGTATTCAAATCATCACAGAACGAGGATCCTCGTCCATTTCGGGATTTGCGGTCGTCAAAGGCGATGCACAATGACTATGTTCATAAATTGGTTGAGTGCTAGGTCCACTCGAGAATGTAACACTACATTGCAATTGGAACTATTGTACGGTTGCCTCGGAACTAAATCGATATAAAGCTCCATGCAATGTGGTGGTGGTAATTCTGCCACAAAGTCCCAAGCATCTTTGAGACTCGACTCATCATCTATTCGCAAAGGGACGTAGTTGGCCGATCCACTTTCAATGTCGTTGGATATCGATATGTCATGTTTAATCTCTGTAAGTCATTGTCTATCTGCAATGAATTACATATATAACGCACAAGTTCATCGTACCCTAAACCCATCTTCGATCTGAGATGTCGAATGGGCGGTTTAGTGTACGAAATCCCTGATGGTCCATCAACCATGTCTCCATTCATATAACACAACAATGATACTCTTCGATCAACCATTCTTCAATCTATATATGTAGAATATAATTGTTACTAAGTGATGATAAAGACCATCTAATTAAAGTTACGACTATGCGATATAAATCTCGCAATCATCCAATCACTCATATAAAATTAATCATTATAGAAAGAATTCAAATAAATATGACCTTAATAGAATTGCTTAGGCACCCTAATAGAATTGGTGTAGTGGTATAGTTATTATATATATATATATATATGGTAACTAAATAGCCTAGTGATGAAATTAAGTACCTTATTTGCAACAAAGAAACTATTATATGCATATAACTATTATATATTATAAACAACTTCCCTAGCTAGCTTAGAATATAACACCCCTAAAGCAACCTTAGATAGTTACCACCACCAATGTCTCATCTCTTAAGCGCACGCCTAATGTTCTTCCAAATTTTTCTACTAAAGTATTGACATGTATATGGGATTTTTTGCTTAATTAATACCATACCCCCTACACCCCAAATCAAACAATTTCTACTCCCCCCTTGGGTTCCCCACATGTTTTACATCTCAATATGGGTCAATGACATATATCGACACTAATTAATGTATACATTGTACTATATTAAAATCAAACTCTCTATCTATTTAATTAAAAAATTGCGCTTATTGGCGCCCACAAGTGTATAGAATTAACATCAAGTAATTGGAAAAAAAACTAAAAATCCCCTGATATAACTCACATTAACTAATTGGCAAAAAAAATATATAAAAGGATATAAACAAAAAAACGACCCGGATCCAAAAAAAAAAAAAAAAAAACAAAAAAAAACCCAGGAGACAAAAAAAGTAACAACAAATTTAACATACAACATAACATGAACCGCATGAAGCATAAACACACAAAATCTCCAAACAAATTGATCTTACGGCGTTGTTGAGTTCGGGTGGGTTGCGGTTCGGATTTGAAGTTGACGATGGAGATAAGCTATGCACCAATGGAGCCAATCTAGTGGAGTTGAGGGAATGAAGAGTGGGAGCTGCTCAGGAGTTGAAGGAAGGGATCGTTGGGGGAGTTGAAGGAAGAAGGAAGGCAAATGAGAAAAACCAGATATGGGATCGGTTTCTTTGTTTTGTTCAAGTGAAGTCGTGACCTCGGGTCACGATTTCACTTTAATGGAAATCGTGACCCGAGCTCACGATTTCCTTATTTTCCAACAAGTGAGGAAATTGTGAGCTCGGGTCACGATTTCCATTAAAGTGAAATCATGACCCGAGCTCACGACTTCTCTTTGACGGGAAAAAAAATTGACGTGGCTCGTGATTGGGCGGCGACGTGGCTACAAGTGTGTTAGTTTTGTAAATAGTTTGGTGGGTGTGTTGGGTTGATAATTTTAACTCCCAAATGTACTAATCAAGGAAAAAACTCGTGTTTGAGCATGGAGGGCCCGACGCATGTCGCTCGGTGTGCATTGTAACAATCGCACAAATTCGCCAAAGAAATGGGAGATTGTGGTAGTACGGATCCCGAGGATAATCAAGAGGTAGATAAGGCGAGAGGAAATGAGTTGTTTTGTGTGTAGGTGATCCGGACAAACGGAAGGCCGACACGTGGCGGATGGTGGCCAATGGAGAGCAGACGCATGGCGAACAGGAAATGAAGAGAAATCGCACGACTTTGTGACCGAATTCATGGGAGAGAATAATGCACGCATCTCGAGGACATCTAACAACTCTAAGGACGCGTGTCTTAAGCATGTCACTGTGGGCGTTACTTGGTCTCATTGTCTCCTATTTTACCCACTCGTGCAAAGACGTAACTCTAGGCAAATCGTCGGCATCTTATTACTTGCATGTAAATACTCAATTTTGAATATTTTTGCGCACCGGATTCAACCGCGCACTCCGTTTCACACGAAAACGACCAATTAATATAGTTAAATATATATTTTAGAGACTTTCAACGTTAAATATATTAAAATAAACTACTAAAATTCTATAAATACAGACTTATCAAATACCCCCTAACTTAAGACTTTGCACGTCCCGAGCAAAGGTGTAGATGACAACACAAACTAAACTAGACTCCTAATATAGTAATGAACCTAATTAATCATATACCCGATTCAAGATTCATGGAGTTCCTCTTATTTACATAGCCACCAAGTTAACAAGTCACTCAAGAAATTTTGGAGTTATGATATGTCAAGACTCGCAACCCAAACACAATTAAGATCACACTTTAAAGACATAAATTTGATCAAGAAAAAGGCCATCAATTACTCACTAGTTTTCTTGGTCTATACATTCAAGCACGCAAGTTTGAAATCTCACTTAATCTAGTAAAAGCACTTGAACTAAATCTTTTATTTAAGGAGTTTCATAACTTCCTCCTTTATTCAAATTTTTTTATTCTCTATTTTTTATTCTTTTTTTCAACAAATACGGTCCCTGCTCCATTTCCTATGGACTAATTTTCTCTTTTTTTCCCACCACAAGTTTCCTTGCTCCATTTCTGTGGAAACCTGTGGGACTCTCTATATTATGAAAACTCATGTTAGCCTTTCTCACTTCCATTATAATCAAGCAAATTCTCTAATATGGGTTAAAATAATACCACTTGCACAATTTTGATCGCCTACTCATTTTTGTTATCTAGTACAAAGCTTAACCATTATACTAAGTTCCTAATATTGAAATCATAAAAATGCAAAGTGCTACGGACTCGATTGAGTGTTTCTCCTAATTTTCCTAAGTTTCAGTCAAAAAGGCAACTATAATGTACTTATCCACAACCAAAGGCATGAAACAAAGTTTCGTGTGACTCGAACAATACAAAAAAAATAAAAAATTATACTAAATACATGCATGAAAGTGTATCATATCCTAATGAAATGAGAAAGAAGAGTTTGAAGAGATCATAAATGAAAGAAATTATATGAAACACCACCATTACCATCCACAACACGCATATAACCGCATAAAAAATAAACGATCTCACCTACGGTCTTTCGCAAAGATAATCCATCTAACACAATCCACAATCCCTAAAGTACCCCCAAACTTATTCTAAACCTTATCCTCAAGCTTCAAAATAAGTCAAGGAATTCCATCCAAAAAAGAAAAAAAAATATTGGTGAAGAAGAACATGGATAGATAAATACGAAGATGATACAAATGCATGCATAAATGAGAGTCTCTAAAAACTAGTGAACGCATGAAATCTCTCATGTCTAGGTGACTAAGGAAATTATGAAAGAACAATCATAACAAGAGAAAGAACTAGTAAACATACGAGTTAACTAAAATGATTCCTATCAAATCTTGCGAGCTCGAAGTCTTTCAACTAAGGGTGAAATCAACAAGATGATGGAATGAAGTCTAAGGTTTTGGGTCTATCAAAGAACGCCACTAATGTGACAACTTAAGTTGGATGAGTCCCAACCAAGTCTCAAAACATCTAAAATCCTAAAAACATGTTAATTCCAAAAAGATGCTCAAATTATGCTAAAAAATGTAATCCAACGTCAAACCTACAAAACTCAAGGGTGTTCCAATCCTCCAATGAACATCAAACATAACATACCACTTGCAAACATCCAAGAGACCAAGTTCGAGTTTTATTAAACATAAAAACTAAAACTAAACTAAAAACTGAAATAAATGCAAGAAACAAAAATGAAGCAAGGTCGCCTGCTCCCAACAAGTTGTATTTCTTTTAAGTCTTTGGCTAGACTTGGCGTGATTGATCACATAATGTCCTCTCCTTTAAAGATATCAAAAATGAATGGCGCGCATCGCATATTCGGGCAATGAAGCATGCACGCCCTATTTCGATTTGGGAGCTCATTCGGGACTTCCAACACAAAAGAATCGTCGCATCAGATCGTCCGACACAAAGGTGTCGGCGGTGTAGAAAATATGTGAACGCTCCTTTACTTCCACCCCTTATAAGATTTACCAAATGTGCATGAGAGGGTGGGTGGTTTCATCAACACCAGAGGTTGGTCTTCCTCGCTCTCTATCTCGGCTTCTCAAGTGCTGTCTCGAAATGACATCAATTTTCATCTCATTTTCCTCCTTATCTAGTGCAATGAAAATTTCATCATATCTTCCAAGGAGGTGCTTTGTTGAAACTGTTGATTTCCTTCATGCCGAGGAATCGTGGATTGGACATGAGCCCAAAGAAGTCGGGTTGTGGCGATGCATAACTAGAATAGTGATAATTCTCATACTATGGATAATACGGACAATCATGTGCGGAATGAGAATAATCTCCACAAATTTCGCAAACCTCGACTGTTGCACAAAAGAATGCATGTTAGAAAATTGATATCCATTATGTGACGTACATCCCCCATTCACATTGTAATAATGTGAATCTTCGAATCGACCATAATTGTAGGGGTATGAGGAGTCCATCGCGGGGTTACCTGCATATATTTTAAGAGCCAGGGATTAGATATACATAATAAAGAAAAAAATAAAATAAAATAAAGAAAAATAATAAAAACATTAAAGAAGAAAAATACAAATCCCCGCAATGGCGCCAAAATTAACTCGCGCCGAACGCATCAATAAAATAAAGTTCCTAAATCAACTATTTTGTAGAATAGTGGCGAAATGGTCGATCCCATAAAGATTGGTAGTCTTTTTATAGTTTAAAACAACAAAAGAAAATCGAAGGTTTCAAGGAAAAATAATTTAATTAACTAAACTAAAATAAATAAATAAATAAATAAAAACGAAACTAATTAGAAAACAATTAATGAACACCTAAGTAACTCCTAGGTCTACGATTCCACAAATCGGGATAAAGATTCAATAGCACATCATGGTCTTCAATCCTTCCCAAAAAGTTATTAATTTAAGTTCTCCTTTATTAGTTATAGAAAATCGACATCCGCCGAAACTCCTCATTTCCTTAATCTCGATAGCCAGGAAATCCGCCACTAACCATTTCCTTAATTAATGCATAACCCTAGACATCTGCCAATCGGGTTTAACACACTAACCGTAATAATAAGGATCCGTGGGAATACTAATCCTAAATAACCGAATCGTGTACGTTCTCGGTTTAACCTAGATTCAATTGTTGCGCACTTAATAACCAAAAGGGTTTAAAGGAAAACGGGTGAGTGCTCGTCACTTTATTGGTCCAAAAGTACAATTACGGATACAATCGGTCGAAATAACTATATATTGTCCACCTAAAAGCATGCACCGTAGGATGCATACCTTAGATCTAAACCATATTTCTTAAAATCAACAACAATGAAATAAGATAAATTAAATCAAACTAAATAATAAATAAAAGATCTCACAAGTTATGCCATGAATCTATAATCCCGACTTGTTGCCCCTACGACCTAGGCAATGTTTGATTAGCGGATATGGTGTCGAGAGCCTTCGCCATACCAAAATAATAAAGTCGATCTCCGATAATATCAAAGTCGGTCTTAATTAATACTTTAAAGTTCCTAATATAATAAACTACTAAAAATTGGTCCCGAGATGTGAGAGAAACTAATTTTGGGGGTTGGTGGAGTGACTCGTGCGCCGAGGAGCATCCGAGACCTGCTAGGCGTTTTCTGCATACCTGGGACACGTGTTGCTGCTTGATTGGCTCGGTTGATGTCGCCTGCTGAAGTGGCACATTCTCATTGGTTCAAACCGCTCATGTGACGTACTTGAGCATGGAGGGCCGACACGTGTCACTCGGCTGTGCATTGTAACAATCGCACAAAGTCGCTGAAGAAATGGGAGAGTGTGGCAGCACGGATCCTGAGGAGAATCGAGAGTCAACTAAGGCGATAGGAAATGAATTGTTATGACTCTGTGCAGGTGAGCTGGACAAATGGAAGGCTGACACGTGGTAGTTGGTGACCAATGGAGAGCAGACGCGTGGTGAACAGGAAGTGAAAAGAAATCACATGACTTTGTGACCGAATTCATGGGAGAGAACAATGCACACATCTCGAGGACATCTAACAATTCTGAAGAATGCGTGTCTTAAGCATGTCACTCTGGGGCGTTACTTGGTCTCATTGTCTCTTATTCTACCAATCACGCAAAGCATGTAACGCGAGGCAAATCGTCGTCGACATCGATCACCTGCATGTAAATACTCCATTTTGAATATTTTTACGCCTCAGATTCAAGTGCGCTCTCTGTTTCACCGAAAACAACTAATAAATATAATTAAATATATATTTTAGAGACTTTACATATAAATATACTAAAATAAACTACCAAAACTCTATAAATACCTACTTATCACCAACAAACATAAAGATGTACATACCTTATTAAGATACATACACATATACTTAACTAGTGGAAATGAAGGCCGTTCATAGCCCAAATAAAGACCTTTGATGATCTTAGAATCTTGTGTAAGGGAAATATGAAGAAATGATATAATAGTCATGACTTAGAGGATAGGAGTATAAAAAGACCCCTTAAATTTGAATTTCATTTTTCGCACTAAACACTCCAAATTTCTCTAAAATAAGAAGAGAAAATGAGAAAGGTAGCAAAGCTTGTTGTAAAGTGAGGAAATTATAGAGGATTTGGTGGCATTAAAGGGCCATCGCGGGCTAAGAAATCAAGCTAGAACAAGGACCAACCATAGGTAAGCAATTCCATCTCATGTTGCCTAGGTTATTAAATTTAAATCGGGACTTTTGTTATGTGTAATGAAATTACGAGTTGATTTTGTGTTTCCTCTCTATACAAAGTTATTCCACTATGATTTTCAAGGATTAATTTGGGTTGTCAAATGTTTTTGAAATTTTCATTTTGAATTTAAATTTGTGTCCTTGATCATGCAAGTTTTAATCTTGACTTTGATGATGAATGGATGTTAAATTATGATAGATTGTTGTTGTTTTTGACGTTGTTGAGGAGAATGTACCCCATTGTGAAGATTTTTGAAGATGAAGATGGCATAAATAGGATTTAGGCTCAAAAACCTCAAATCTCGACTTCATAAATGCAGTCTGCGGTGCGTCTAGCACACTATTCTTCCTGGATAGCGAGCTATTCATTTTGCGTAGACATGATAGATTGACTGTTTTTGTAAAACGACCATAACTTTCTCGTTTTAAGTCGGATTTTGATGCTTCGCATATTGTTGGAAAGCTAAGACAGAGAGGAACAAAATAGGTTCATAAGATTTCAAAAATAAATCTATTTACTTTTTCAAAAGTGACTTGAAACTTAGAGTTAATCCACATGAATAGTCTTTTTGTAACTTTTTGAGTGATTTTGGGTGTTCGACATTTTGAAGCCTTCCACTCATCAAATTTAGCTCATCTTCTCCAAATTTTATGTTTTTATTATAAAGAAGTTTTCCATAGATTTTCATGCCATTTCAACTTGTTTAATTAGGTTTTCTCAAGTTTTTGAATCACGTTTCTATTGAACTTAAAATGAGCTGATTTTTGAACATTATCATTCGAATGTCAAATGACTTTGGAACCCAACAATAATGTCCATATCGAGTTTTATATAATGAAATAAGTGCCTAGTTATTTTTAATACATTTAGAGCTTTCTAACCCACATTTCTAAATGACTACGATTTGACTATATTACGTTTTCAAACAAGTCCATATTGGACTTAATTTTTATAAATGGACTATCAAACCACATGAATGATTTCTAAATAATTTTAATTGTTAGTTCTTTTATAAACACCAGAGTTGGAACTCGAGACCCTTCAGATCGATTTCGGTATATTCAAGTCCACTTTTAATAAGTAAAAGTCGAGAATAATGGAAACTAAATTACAATGAGGACTTGTATTAACATAGAACTCATGTTTGAATAAGTCCATGAGAATGAGATATAAAAGCAATTCAATCAAGTTTTGTGTTGAGCATTTTATTGCCAACCAAATCCAATAAGCTAACAAGAGTCATTTAAGACTCCACTACTTAGGATAAAATACTAGAAAATCAATTGTAGACTAATGTGAATGCATAGATAGGAAATGAATGAACAAGACTCTTAACACCCTTAAAAATTATCTAAAATAGATGTCGGGGCTTAGCGAGCTAGAATCGGACATCGGGGGATTAGTTTGGGGACGTGTTGGAGAAGAGAGAGAGAGAGAGAGAGAGAGAGAGAGAGAGAGAGAGAGAGAGAGAGCGTATAAGCATGAATCGAGTAAATAAACCAAGAAGAGTGTAAATATGATTTATTTTCAACTTCTCATTGTTAATTTCTTGAAAAGCATACCATACTTGTATTCCGTTCTTGTTTCAAGTGGCATAGGGTCTATGTAGTCCACTAGTTATGTAATTTCTTGGGTTAAGCATCTGGAGTCATTGTGGCTTCTTGTTGAGGAATATTCAAGGGATAAAGCATCTTAGGCCACCATGGCTTACCTTGATAAGTAAAGGGTGTTGGAAGTGACTCAATGAGTGCAGTGCTGAAAAATTATGTCGGGGAGTTCGAAGTGGCTCGGGGCCTGTTGTGTCGACTTCAAGCCGTGTTATGGTCTAAAGACCCGTAGTTTGATTTGGATAACCTATTCGCATATCTTTTGCTTCCTTGCCACTTTGTTTTCATTACATACATGATTACTTTTTTTATCATGCACTTTGTCATTCTATTTACAGTTTTCTTTAAATGCCCGCATGATTTAGAGACTATTGTAATTTATTACTCAAAAATACTGTTGAATCTCTTATGGCTTTACTCACTAGAATTGTCTCTGTTGTTGGTGATAATTGTAGGTCCCTCGAGCAATGAAGGGAAGGAGCTTGTACATGGTGATTTCCTCCGAGCTACCTTCGTGTCGCTCCATCACTCTTACTTCGTAGGTTCTTTTGTTATTTTGTTATATATATGACTTATGTATTCATGATGTTTTGATGCTTTTGGGTACTTGGGGATGTGAGATACACTTGATGATATATGTATATGTGTATTGTACTCTTTATTACCAGTTATATGCATGATATCACACCGTTTATAGGATTTCCACTCCTAGGACTTGTCCCGAATTCAACTAATTTTTATTTGTTGCTTTAAATTACTTTCATTGCGTAATGAATACTAAGACTTATTAAACTAATTAACGAACTTAATAAATAACCAATGGATGAATAATTTGAAATAGTGGTGACTAGGCATGCGTTGACTCGACGTGAGTTGACTGGAGGTCCATGTTGGTCTTGTGCCACGTGGGGCCTAGTTTGTGGCGATTGGGGACATCACAGTTATTGTCCATTGAACAACAAAACGAACCTATGTTCGTTTATAAAAAAAATACATCGATGCGTTGTTGGTGAGTCTTCTTGAACAACATGATTTCCCAATGACCCAGATCAAGCTCTAATACCAAACTAATGCAGTGGAAGTCTTCCAAATCGATTGACGAATCTATGCACAATCAATTTATGGCTTTAAGAATTAAAACTCTAATTCTCTAAAAAGAAATCAAATTCTTTTATTAATTAAATCAAAATCAATCTTGTTTTTACAAAGTGGTTAAACCTTTATATAGGCTTATTAGAAACATAGAGTTATAAATTTTTTTTTTCCTTTCCTAATGAACTTCTAAAACCTTCCTACTAAATAAAAATACAAAAGGAATAAACTTCTCAAAACTCCTACTAAATAAATGACCCACCAAAATACCTACTAAGTCCTACTTTATCTTATTATGTACGCACGACATCTAGGTACCTTAATTAATTCCTAATTAGAAATTTATCGTATAATCATAAAATATAAATTAGTAACAACTATGAATATCTAACTTAACTATCTAACCTATTTAATTTATAAAATATACTAAATATAGTAATTAAATATAATAAGAAATTAAACTCTACACCTCTTGCCAAACATGGACTCCACCACAACCTTCCCATCTTCATTAGACGATTAGGAGTTTATTATCTTCTCTTTGATGGATTGATATTTCCTGTGTTTTTATATTGTTAGGAATTGGTGTTTTATAACAAAAAGGGTTGGGAAAATGGTTTTAATTCCGAAGTTTATGTCGGTTTTGTATAACTTGTATTTATCGAAAAAGTTTTAATTTCCGATGCATTTTGTTTTAAATATTATTCAATTATCGGGATATATAGTTTGTGTTTATTAGGTGTTGGTAAAAGGTCACGACTCTAGTTAAAAGTCGATTGGTGTACCGAGGCTTAATTAGGGTTTCGAGTTTGGTATCGCCTCAAATTGGGATAGGGGATGCTACATTTACTTACTTGGAATCGTCTCCGTCATTGGTAACAATTGTTGAATATCTCGAGTTTCCCACATAGTTGGCTCTTCCTTTGTTACTATGATAGATATTTTGATTGTATGTATTATACTATACTTGTTTTTTTTTTTTTTTTTTTTTTACACATTTGGGTATGGGCTTTGAGAGATACATGTATACGATGCTTCTTTAGATCGTCACCAGAGATATACATAAGACCTATATTATGCAAGATTTCCACACCTAAAACTTGTCGTGAATTCAATTTATTATGTTTAAGTTGCTTAAAATTACTTTCCGCTACGGAATGAATATTAAGGCTTGTTAAACTAATTAACTAAGCTAATAAGCAACAATTGGATAAATAATTAAGATAAGAGGGTGACTAGGCGTGCGTTGACTTGATAGGGGGTAACCGAGGGTCCATGTAAGCCTAGTCGGCGGGGCCTAGTTTGTAGGGAATGCGGCCGCGACACTAACCAACATAGAATAGCATTTATTAGGCAGTGATAAAAGGAAATTGATTTAAATACCTGATTTTCACAAAATTGTAATCAGTTTCATATATATTCTTTTTACAAATTAATTCTTAGTGAAGCATCCACTGTTGTAATGATGCAAAGGAAATGAGAGAGCTTTATCCTTAGTGGCCCGACTTGGTTCGAGCCCGGTGTAGTCGGTTAAGTCGAATACCAATTTGGTTTAGACAAAAAAAATAAAAATGATGCAACGGAAAGAAGAAACTTGATCTTCAGAAGTACCAAATCTTGTTCGAACAAAAACCTAAGCTGCAATACTCATCTTACATTGGCGTTAGTCCAATGTTATTCATGTCGAGCATATTTGCTATTGGAAATTGAAACCGTTGTCAAGTCTAGTATGATACATGTTTTGCAGCAACAAACACACCATCCACATGAAAATTATAGTTTCTTAGTATTATAGATCGAGAAGATAAATTTGAAAAGAAGTTGTAATACTGTGCTCTACAGATTAGTAATTTTCAACAGATCCATATATGTTTTCAATAAGGAATTTCACATATCATTTAACTTTAACTACCAAAGAAAGCAACATCTTAACAGCCTAACGTATTTGCATTTAGAAACAACTTAATCTATATATTTATCTATCTATCTATATATATAAAGGAACTGCTTCTGTGAGAAGCTCTCACATCGCGACACGTGGAATGTGAGAAGCACTCACAACGTGAGATGTGAAATTATGATGTCATAATTGATATTTTATAAGAAAAAATAAAAAACACAAGCCATTGATATTTCTCGCACTTAAGTGAGGGGTAAGATGTTAAAATCTAATTTTTCAGTTTTTTTAATAATTTTCATTTTTTTTTGTGTTTTTTGGGGAGTTTTTTTTTTCGATCTTTTTTTAACGAGTTTCTATTTTCGGTTTGGTTTTTCTAATAGTTTTTGTTTTTTTTTCTATCTTTTTTTTGGGAGTTTCTAATTGTAACACAAGTATTTGACAAAAAAAATTGTAACACAAGTATCACAAGTTTTTTTTTCTTTTAATTAATATTTATTGTAAAAGATACGATTTTGTCTTTAGTGAGGTTAGAATCGGAATTGAAGCAATTGATGCTTAATTTTTTGATTTCCTAATGTTACAATTGAAACAAAAAAAATGCTCAAAATAAGACAAGTATTTGGGAAGGGAGGGAGAACATCATAAATTTTTTTCACTTTTTTTCCTTATCGAAATTATTTTATCCGATATATAGATACTTATTATTGCCCGTGTGCGACGCTCGGGATGTCGACTAATTTGATATATACTATTAATGAATTAACAAATCAAATAAGATAAAAATAATGAAATAAAGTGACGTGTTTTGCAAGGAATCACTGGAAAAGGTGGAGACGTATTTTATTTCCAATATTATGCATTGATAAAACAAAAATTGTAAACAAGATATCATGGGAAACCAGAATTATCAATTTATTATCTTCAAGGACTAGACTTAATTGAGAAACCAAGTATAGGGCCTCTGCACAGAACAAATCAAGGTGTTAGTCCATAAAGATTAATTTATTAGGAAATTATAGGACTGCTTCAAAACTTACATATAACACCTATTACACACACACAACCATCATACTACATCCAACCAAGTAACTTGCTTAAGTTGACTTCTGAAACCAACATCACACCAATTTTTTAGTGACTCAGCCATTAATAGGTCCAACTCAAAACTAGGGCAGTTTATTGGGGTTTTTCACAAAGTAAAGTAACATTACTTTTTTATTCCTCGAATAAAGATGACTACTTTAAATTTACAAAAGTAAGGTATGTCTCCTTTTGAAAAGGAGTCATCGATGATGATGCGGCTCCATGCGTTGATGTGTTTTGATGAGGTAGAATGAATGACTCCTTAATTTTGAAAAGGAGCCATTTATACAAAATACAAAAGCTCTTAGTTCAACTCGAAGCGGTGAACCCATGCAAACGACATGTACCTATCGAGATGGACAAGCCGCGTCACGTACGTATCTCGAAATGGACAACCCGCATCACGCACGTATCTCGAGGTAGACAACTCATGTAAAGGACACGCACGTATATGAACGTGGACAACTCATGCAAACGTCACGCATGTATCTCGAGGTGGATAAGTCATGCAAACGACACGAGCAAATGTCGAGGTGGCCGACCCATGCAACCTCGTGCAATTCATGCAAACGTCACACACGTATCGTAAGGTGTGCAACTCATGCAACCTCGTGCAATCCATGCAAACGTCGCGCACGTATCTCGAGGTGGACAACTCATACAACCTCATCCAATCAATGCAAACCGTGTAAAGGTCATGCACGTATTTCGAGGTGAGCAACCCATGTAATCTTGTGCAATCGAAGTAAACCATGTAAACGTCACGCACGTGTCTCGAGGTGGACAACCCATGTAAATGACACACACGTATCTCGAGGTGAACAACCCATACAAACAATACGCACGTATCTCGAGGTGGACAATCCATGCAAATGTTATGCACGTATCTCGAGGGGGCAACCCATGCATATCTACTACAAACCATGCAACACAATTGTGATAATAAGAAGAGATATGTAGATGAAGAGCCGTATAGGCCAAAACCACGTTATCTCTTTGTCCAAAATTTAAAATTAAAACAATAAGGAAGTTTTGAAAGTATGATTTCATTCCATCAAAAAAACTTATCATACAGTCTATCGACGATTACGTCGGCGTTGTTGCTCGTGATGCAACCGGACGTACTCTATGTCGAGTTGGACGTTGTGTTTGTACATCCGGTTGAGTTTGTCGAGTTGTTGATCTTGCATTGAATTTTGTTGAGTCGATTGATGTTCTTCCTTCGGTTCACTCGACTCACCTCTCGGTACTAATGCTTCCGAAAATAGGAGGTTGAACTGTTCCAAAAAATTGACTTCCGGTATGTGGTTGGCGAAAGGAACATTAGGCGGCGACATGCTTAACATGTTCATGAATGAGCCATCTCCACTATATGACATATTGTAATTATAACATGGAGGAGTAAATGGACTCGGCATGTATTGAGGCAATGATGGATACATTGGATGTCTAGGCATTCCATGGTCCATATATGAAGACGACGGCCGGTGCATAAGGATCAAAATAGTAAGGAGGAAGATTCATGATCGGCGCACTAGGTACAAAAATTTGAGGTTCGGTTGCATTGGGGACAATGTAGGAATGTACCTATGAGAAGAATGACATGGTGGGGATGAGCGTTGGCTACTGTCACCAAGCTGTCTCTGTTCTTCTTGCTCTCGGACGAGATGAACGTGGTGTAGGAGAAGGTCCTGCTACTCTCAGCGAGCCTCTCTGTCCGACGAGATGGACGTGGTGGACGAGGACGTCTAGTGCTCCCACCCACGATCTGTATTTGTGTCGTTCTTCCTCTCACCTCTCTATTTGATTCGCCACGATCATTTTCTTCATCTTGTTCTTCATTCTCCTCATTTATGGCATGTTCGACATCAATTCCACTATTTCATAGAGTAGACCTTTGCCTTTCATTTTCATCTAAAATTTTGATGCCTTCATCAAGCGCAGCAAGACCTTGCTCGTACCCATCCTCAATGAACACTCGCTGTAGTCGACGCACCAAGTTACACTGATATAAAAACATGAGTTTAGTACACACAATTTAAGATGTAAATCGTGAGGAAAAAAGAATAATAGTTTAAAGGTTACCGAATAGTCACGTAAAGCCCCGTCGTGTCCAATGAATCTTCTAGTGACTGATCGATACCACGTCATGTAGTCTTGTTGATCGTCATCATTCTTCTTCCGCAAGTGACTATCTTTGTCACCACGATTTTCCCACATCTCGTATATAGTTTGCGTGAAAAGCCACCCAATTTTCTTGAACGCGTCCTCGCATCTCGATGCGGTGCAGTCGGGTGTCGTAATTACAGTTTGGTGGCACGGCCTGTATCATTCGAATTGTCTCAAAACTCTTTCGATCGAGGCCACTCGACTATCACTACAAAAAATAGCAGATCGAAACGGAAATTTTCGTTGTTGATTAGCATAAATTTCGTCTCTAATTCAATTCACGCAACGAACAGAGACGGGATCTATTCCGTCTCTAAAATTGTCGCTGATTTAGTCAAGAACGGAAATGTGTTTCCGTCTCGATTAGAGACGGATTAGAGATGAAATTTAGAAACGGAACGAGACGGAACATAAATGCACATTCTTCTAAAGGGTACAATTGTAATTGCATTCCGTCTCGATCCGTTGCTAATCGAGACGGATCGAGACGAAACATAATAATTCCGTCTCTCGATCCGTCTCGATTAGCAACGGATCGATCGATAATAATTATTGCATTCCGTCTCTCGATCCGTCTCGATTAGCAACGGATCGAGACGGAATTATTATATTCGTCTCGATCCGTCTCTGATTAGCATAGGAACGTTGACGGAATGCAATAATTCCGTCTATGATCCGTTGCTAATTCATGAATTCCGTCTCGATCCGTTGCTATTTAGTATCAAAGTTTAGTTTTGCCCAATTGGGCTCGGCTATTTCCTCGAAAATTAGAGACGGAATAGCAACGGAATCTCTGAATTTCGTTGCTAATCCGTCTCAATTCCGCTTTGTTTAGTTTTCAAAACTAAGCTCAATCCAATTGGTTCTCCATAACCTCTAAACCTGAAAATACAACCATAGGACCTACTCCATCGCCTGCACCCCCTCCAACAACTCCTTGGGGGTGCTAACATCCCCCAAAAAAGCAGAATTTGACATACATACATCGACAATATATATCAACAAATATTCAAATGAGAGAAAAAAATGTACAATTCGACATTGAAAAAGATTTATATATCCACGAAAGCTTGTCAAGTATAATAAATGTTCCAAATTTCTAAGTATTCACAAAAACCACCAATCCTATTGTTCAACAACCACCAAAAAAAACTTACAATCCTCTAAATATGCACAAAAAGAAGTATCAATCTAAAAGTCATGTAAACAACTATAAAAGTTACATGATATGCTTTAAATTCCTCATCTCTCACTTGAAAACCAGATTATGGCAGGTATTGTCACAAGGATATGGGCAATCAATGGCACTAACTCCCACTCGATCGAAGAACCGTCACCTCGATAGGGCCACGCTCAACAAATATTGCAAAATGGATCAAACTCATGATAAACAAAACGAAACCGCAAAAAAACTATCTCCATTTACAGTGCAAATCTTTCTTCACCGATGAAAATTCATTGTCGTTAACTTAATTCACATGTAGGCTAATATTCCCAAAATGTATTACTAGTGTAAAAGAACCTTCAAAAAATGTGCGTAGTAATTAAAAATGGTGAAAACCAACTCCTCCTCTGACAAGGGATTTTTAAGATCCACTAACTAACAAGTCTCTTCAAGTGGATATTAGTAAATATAGTAAGCCTTTCAGGAAAGCAGGAAGACAATTCATAGCAAAGAAAAAGAACAAGTGCCTTTAGATTAAGGGGAAAAAATGTACCTTGTCTTGAAATAGTTTGTGTAGAGAGATGGATAGGTCAAAGATAACAAATATTATTTATACCTCATAACTTATATTAGTGTGGTAACTTAGATAGGTCAATGTTGAGGTATAAGTTTGTATTGATGGTTTAATAGGGTGCTCTAATATGCAATCAAACCAAATTAATCATAAAACAATAAAAAAAACTTTATGCACAATCATTTGAATTAAAAGTCACAATGAGTATTACTGTTTCTAATTAGCAACAAATCTAGCCATGTAAACTCACAAGGAAACCCCATAAACAAGTTTGGGCAAGATGAATGTCTTGTTCTATTGCCAACAAATTGAACATCGATTATATATATGCAATTGATGAGTAGTTAATTAGCACTATTTTCACCAAAATAAGGATGGAAATCGATGTTCTATAGCTTTGTCGAGTAAGTGTTACACTTACATATATAATGCAAAGCAGAAGTAAATGTATATATATAAATGGGAAGCTTAAAGGCTTTGTTTCAAATCCAACATAAATTTTTAGAGACAAATCAAGCCATTTGCTAATTCTATGCAAGATGAGTAGTTAGTTCCATTCTCACATCGTACCCGCATTTCGGGAGTTCAATCGAAGTCCTCAACTTGAAACTAAAAGAATGCGAGACATTGCAAAAGCGCCATGTTTAGGGAGCTCAATACATTTCGGGCCTATAAAGGAATGCGATCGAAACTCGCCTTAGGCATTTTGATAGCGAATACCTCAATCAAAGTCCTCAACCGAAGAGAATGAGAAATCAGGTAAAGGAGATAAGGGCACAAATGAAAGAGGAGGCGATTCTAACCTTCGCGAATGAGAGAAACGGTGCGAGCAAAATATTAATACTGTCAAATACACATTTGATACCAACTTAAGTAGACTAATGTTTCCTTCATTTTGTATTAGCTAGAAAGTAAGGGTTGGAATAATCCAGATCCCTGCATGCATGGTCCACAATCAGTATTTACATATCTCAGAGTGCTATTGAACTAGATATGCAAAGAAAAAGAAAACGTTATTCTTCTTGGACCACACAACGCAATAAAGACTTGAAACTTGACTAGATGGATTTTTACCAATTTTTATCTCCTTGAATACCGATCTTATAAAATTTTAGGACAATCGTGAGAACAGAAAACGCATGATGAGGAAACTAATGAACAATATACCTTGTAAAGGGAACCTTCTTCACGCTTGCTCTCGCTTTGCAAACCGTAAGAGAAATTGCCAAAATAGCATTGGCTCCAAGCTGCAAAAATAACAAATGACGAAGTGGATCAACCATATACATCCATACTACATCCATACAAAGTAATAGAAAGTAAATAAAAGCAATCAATTGCAAACCGACTAGCTACCTTTTGTTTACACCAACCCCACTCGTTGACGGTTCCATCAAGTTGCTTGCACCATGTAGTTGTCAATGGCGATCGATCTGCGGCGTCTGCAAAAGAAAGATGAATTTGATGGCAATTCGAGCTTCGCGAGTTCGGGCGTGAAGAGGTTAAGAGACGAGGGAGGAAGCAGAGAGACTTCGAGTGAGGTTAGGGCACATCTTCATCAACAACTAGGGTTCGCAAAGGCGAGGGTGTCAAGCCGAAACCACACCGGGAGCTTCGTGGATTACTTGCCTCAATGTCGAAGACGAGGCTTCGCATCCCAAACCTTAAAACAATGGCTGCAATGAAGAGAGGAGACGACGGCGACGGACAAAGCAGACGACGAAGACAGAGACGAGAAGCAGACGACGACGGCGAGGACGGACGACGCGATAGACATAGCAGACGACGGCGAGGGCTTATGCGACGGTGACGACGAAGGCACGAGCTCGGCAGAGAGCAACTCAAACTCCGAACACCACCGCCAAAACCCACCAAATCCAAACCCCCATTTCCAAATCTCTTCAAACAACACCAAATCTCCCAAACTAGCTCTCCAATCTCCAACCAACAAAGCCGTAATTGCCCTCGACGGTGAAGACATCAGATTTGGAGAGCACCGGTGAACAATAGCTATCTGCGGTGACTATTTCGCAGAGATTTAGGGCTTGGGAGAGAGAGATAGTTCAAGACGAGAGAGAGTTGAGGATTTGCAGAGAGCCGTGAAGAGAGGAGTTCTTTGAGCCGCCGGTGAAGAGAGAAGCGATTGTTGAGCTACCGTTGAGCTCGAGAGAGGTCGAGTTCGAGAGAGAGGAGTTCGGTCGAGTTCGGTCGAGGAAGAGGGAGAGAGTTCGTTCAAGGAGAGAGAGAGTTGGGAGAGAGAGTTCGAGGTGAGAGAGAGTTTGAAACAAATAAATATTTCATCTATTGATGCACGAGTCTCGAGACGTGATGGGCGGTTATAAACTATCGAATTTTCGGTGGAAAGTTGGCGCCACTTTTTTAGAAATGGATTTTAATTCCGTCTCTATTCCATCTCTATTCCATCTCTATTTCCGTCTGTAATCTGTCTCTATTCTCGTCTCGACTATTCGTCGTCTCAATTCCGTTTCTAACCATTTCGATTAGAAACGGAATTAAATTCCGTTGTTATTTCCGTTTCTAATTTACATTTTTTTTGTAGTGTACGCATCTTGAGGTATGTCGAAGGGCGGACGACGAGTGCATGTGTCCGCCCGCAAGTCCATGTTGGAGCACTCTAACACTTCCCTTAATGAGTTAAACATGTTTATACACTACAATTAACTTAATATTACTAGTTTCAGAGTATATATTTACTATTTAAAAGATAATATATCTTTTAAATAGTAAATATATACTCACCTTATAAGTGTTTTTATGAATTTTGCATCTTAATACATCATTTTTTTAACTTAATACATTATATTTGAACCACTATACATCAAGCAATAAGTGAATAATTACTTAGACCATCTCCAAACACAAATACTCTGTTTTACCTAAATTTTACAGATTCTGTCACATCAAACTATATTTCTTCTCCAACCACAAACTCTATTTTTACTCCAAAACTCTCTATTTCTTATTTTTATTTTTTTGTTATTTATTTGCATTAATTTTAATAAATTATTGAATCGGTGAGAAAAAAACATTCATATTTCTTGGTTTCGACTGATAAAGTTGATTTACGTTCGTTAATATCTTTATTCATAAAGTTGATAAAATTCAATTAGTGGTTCGACTGATAAAGTTGTTTAAGATTTTGTTATCGTTTATATTCTTAAGTTAATAGAGCCCAATTTTGACTGCTAAATTAGGTTAGGTTTGTTGTTGTTCCTATCTCCACGTAAAGTTAATGCAGTTCAATCGCGACCTCCATCAATGAAAGTGAATTTAGATTCGTTATCATTTATATTAGCAAAGTTCACGCACTTCAACTATGCTACGATAAAAAAAAAAAAAAATACCACGTGCTATAAATTACAATTACAATTAATATCATGCTATTTTCTCAATTCCTTGCTTCTTTATTCTTAGCAAATTTATTACGCAACTTTTAAAAATAAATAATAAAAAATATACTTTTGTAATCCATAAAATTAATCCAAAAAATACATGCACTCGTATATGCGTCGTGTGATGTGCCTCAAAGTTGGTAGCGTGCGATGCAACTCCACTATTCACTCAACCCTATAATAAAGGGAAAATAAAGTATGGTTGAAGTTGTTTCAACTTTATTTTAGAGTTTGAACTTTAAAATAGAGTACCGTTGGAGTTGCTCTTAAAAAAATGTAACCGATGAAGAACCAATTAATTTCATTTTTGTAGTGAGAATCAACCATTCATCACTTATCACAAGATTCACAACTAAGCAATTAAAGACACATACACAACTTATTAATTTGTCATGACTTACGTAATTTCTCTCTTCGTAATTTATAGTGCTAATGTCTTTTTCAATAACTATCATAACGATAAACAAAAGAACTAAAGAACACTACAAAATCTAAAAGAAGACTAATATAGATAGATGATGTTGATCAAAAATTTTCATCCTAGCATTGCAAGGTAAGAAATTGACATCAATATATTTAACTATGTCGCCTAAGCATATTTGTCAGCACTTTCATTGATTCAACATGCATATATTTCGTTTATACACTTGTTACATTATCTTCACAATATTGTGGAGGGAAACAAATAACTTTAGCAATAAATAACTAAATAATAGATCTTTTTTAATCCAATGGACATTTTCTTTATGGAAAACAAAGAAGGGAAAACAAATAGTAAATTCTAACATGCATCATGTAAACAATATAATCTTACAAAAACCTTAAAAAAAAAGAAAGTAAGTTACACTGAGAGCAGACATCGATCAAATTAGATTTTACCCCTTCAAAGCCTTTGGCAAGGCGCCGCAGAGTCGAGCAGTGAAAATTCTCACAATCGATCACCAAAGTGAGTAGCTAGTAAACCACACACGAGAGAAAAGAGAGATATTAGGGATTAGCCCAATGGATTGGCCAGGCCAATGAGACATATATTTAGGGGTGGCAAAAAAAGGGGCACGGACGGGTACGGGTCCGGACACCCCCCTTAATAACGACTAAAAATAGTGTTCGGATCCGTACCCGTTTTTGAAACGGACACCTTTTTTTTTGTCCGAACCCGTATGTTTTTAAAACATACGAGACGACCCGTTGTTGTCCGGACCAATTTTTTAATAAAATAAAATAAAATTTATTATTAACAAAAATACATTATTTTTATGTTGTCATGCATTCCATAACTACAAAAAAGAAATGTTATAAATTCAAAAATCAAGTCTTACAAGTTTCTATATAAAAATAACATCATCATTAGTGAAATTATAATTCAAACATCATGAAAGTTTCAAAACACTCCTATAAATAAATAAATATTATTTAAATTAATCGCTAAACGGGTACCCGTTTTTTAAAAAAATTTGTCCGGACCCGGATCCGTTTTTTAAAACGGACAAGAAAACATGTCCAGACCCGTATTAATTTTGAAAAAATTATGTCCGGACTCGTTTAAAGCGGGTCTGGGCAAATGCGGACAAACGGGTCCGGGCACATTTTGCCACCCCTACATATATTATTCAAACTTTAGTAAGTATAAATGTGTCCAATACCCGATAAATAACTGTTACAGCAACAGTGCTAGCTCTTACACACTTATTAATTTGTTTATAGATTTAATGCACAATTTATATATAGTAATAAAAACACTATACGACTTATAACCCCATATCATATTCAATCAAATATTAATGACTTTAAGGTCACAAGTGGCAACAACTAGAATAAATCAAACTAAATATTAAATAAAACGTATTTTTAATTAAGTTTTATCAATAAAACATTAATACATTAATACATGATGGGCTTTCACAACAAAATATTACTATTAGTACAGTTATGCAGCATGTTGTTTCTTAACCTTTTTTATTTCAAGAGATGGCCTAAAATAAAATATAAAAAATAAAAAATAAAAATCATGAGAGGCACTTAATTGAAACGTGGGTCTTTTCTTTGCTTTTGTATCAATTGTACGTACATGGTTAAAAAAAAAAAGGGTGGGCTATAGTAAATTTTGTGATAAATAATTAGTAAAAAATTTTAAAATTTTTTGGTGGTCGCTAGAGTATGTGGCTCGCCATTGTTTGAATCACAACAACTACATTATGTCCTCGACTATTTTGAGGTGTTAAAGAAAATGCTTCCGATCATCCCCAGTGGGATCACTACAAAAAACAACAGATCGAAACGGAAATTTCGTTCTTGATTTCGCAACGAACAACGAGACGGAATCCATTCCGTCTCTAAAATCGTCGCATTGCTGATTAGAGACGGATTAGAGACGAAATTTAGAAACGGAACAGAGACGAAACAGAAATGCAAATACACTTCATTAGGGTACAATTGTAATTGCATTCCGTCTCTGATCCGTTGCTAATCAGAGACGGATCAGAGACGGATCGAGATGGAATTATTGCATTTCGTCTCTGATCCGTCTCTGATTAGCAACGGATGCGAGACGAAATTATTGCATTCCGTCTCTGATCCGTCTCGATTAGCAACGGATCACAGACGGAATGCAATAATTCCGTCTCTGATCCGTTGCTAATTCATGAATTCGTCTCTGATCCGTTGCTATTTAGTACCAAAGTTTAGTTTTGCCCAGTTGGGCGCGGCTATTTCCTCGGAAATTAGAGACGGAATAGCAACGAAATCTCTGAATTCCGTTGCTAATCCGTCTCAATTCCGCTTTGTTTAGTTTTCAAAACTAAGCTCAATCCAATTGGTTCTCCATAACCTCTAAACCTGAAAATACAACCATAGGACCTACTCCATCGCCTACACCCCCTCCAACAACTCCTTGGGGGTGCTAACATCCCCCAAAAAAGTAGAATTTGACATACATACATTGACAATATATATATATATATATATATCAACAACAAATATTCAAATGAGAGAAAAAAAATGTACAATTCGACATTGAAAAAGATTTATATATCCACGAAAGCTTGTCAAGTATAATAAATGTTCCAAATTTCTAAGTATTCACAAAAACCACCAATCCTATTGTTCAACAACCACCAAAAAAAAACTTCCAATCCTCGTTGTATGCACAAAAAGAAGTATCAATCTAAAAGTCATGTAAACAACTATAAAAGTTATCTACAAAAGCAAAAGTATAATCTCAAAAGTTACACAAACAACAAGAAAAATACCTAAGTATCACCAAGCTGCTCATCTCTCGTAAGCCAATCTTGCATCTCTCGCTCAACATTGTCATGTTGTTGTGGTGGATCGGCGGGATCTATTTGCGGCGGCGGCGCTCTGGAGGTGAGGTGGTGGTGGTGGTGGTGGTGAGATAGGCCCGCTCCATCCAGATCGAAGCACGCACGAATCTCGAGACGTTCTTTTATTGGAGAATCGGGATAGAGAGAGGGAGAGTTCTGTGGTTGGTCTTTTATTTTTCAATCATTGAGATCGAAACACGCACGAATCTCGAGACGTAACGGACGGTTGTAAAAAATTAAAGTTTTGGTGGGAATATTGAGCCATTTTTTTGAGACGAAATTTAATTCCGTCTCCAATCCGTTTCTATTTCCGTCTCTCGATCTCTCTCTATTCCGTCTCTCGAATTAGTCCGTCTCAATTTCGTCTCTAACCACTTTTTCTTAGCAACGGAACTTAATTCGTTGCTAATTCCGTTTCTAAATATCTTTTTCTTGTAGTGTATGTGGAAACAAATTAGGGGACACGTCGATAGCCAACTACCGTTACCGTCGAGTACAAAGTATTTGGGAAGAGACCGATAACTTCAAAGCATAAGGTTGCCACACCACGTCATCCTCATTCTGCGAGTTGAGTGCATCACGGTAGTAGTCGATAAAACGTATGTCGCACTCGAGTAACCGAAAATGCATTGATCCATATGCATAGAAAACTATTAATTAGTCAAATGAAAATGTAGTTAATATTATAAAAATTACGATATAACATTTGTATTACATGTGTCCCAAAGGGACGTCATTAAGCATCTTTTCTCCATCCATTGTTTGAGGTTGAACTCTAGGAACACCCAGCTGCCTTGGTGCTATGAATGGAAATCTATCCCATGCCCACAGTTGTGCAAGAATTGATGCCCCTGCAACCTCATGTGCACCCGCGCGAGATCCGCGGCACAACTCCTGTACAAAAAAGCCAAAGCGGCACTCCCCAACTATCTTGTCCAACCGTGTCAAAATCCTCGAGCAACAGTAGAAACATCAAATGTACATATCGATTTGACTTGTCGGCGAATAGACAACCACCGATTAGTTGGAGTATGTACGATCGAACATACCGTCGCACCGATTCCTCATCGCTATCGTCATGTATAGCTGGTACGTTACGTTCAAGCCATTCGACTTTAAGTTTATTTCCATGAAGGTCATCTCCAACAGGAGTTCGACCAATTAGCCTCTCACACACCTCAACATAGTATGTATCGGTGGTTCCGTCACGAGCATACCTTCGATAGGTAAGCCAAGTTGTACATGTACGTCTTGGAGTGTAATAGTGCGATCGCCACATTGCATGTGAAATGTATGTGTCTCGGGCGCCACCTCTCAACAAATGCAAGTAATCAAAGACCAATCAAGGCTGAAAAATGATACGCGCGAAATCCCATAAAACTTACTAGAACGTAGATATGAGATCATTCGAGAATGATACTCCACCGTTCGATCAACGACATCTCGTCGTTGACGCACGCGTATAATGTTTCATACACCTTATAATTGAAAATAAGATGTCAATAAATATTTTTATTATAGTTTATTCATGAACATTGGATGTGTCCATCTTAAAAAGTTTACGACCCGTCCACGGTCGTGAGGATCTGTGTGTAGATTGGAGATGTAATAGTTAAGGATCGATGGACCTGGATCCATTGGTGTACAAACTACAATTTAGGGAGTTATAAAAATTAGTAGTGTTGTTCGAAAATTCACCGTAATTCATTATTAAAGGTTCAAACAATAACGGATACCTAAACATTTCATGACGTAAAATTTCTGTATACTTCAAAAGGTTCAATATAATCAAATTACATACTTAAGCCATGAACAAACAATATACAAAATGGACTATTGGTTTTGATTGGAAGATTGAGCTTTAATTTGGACAATTTTTTGTTATGTCCCCTCGTACGACAAATGTCGCATCGTTCTTCCTAGTAGGGATTCGATCACGATCTTTATTGGGACATGTTGTTCTTTTATGTCCTTTTTGATGACATATGCCACATCGCAAGGCTCTTGAAACATTAGGAAGATCCATCTCGTTTTGCCTTCGTGTTCCCTTTGGTCTCCCTCGGCCACGTCGCACCTTGGGTCCGATATGATATTCGTCGCAAAAGTCGGCCAATATTTCTCATCTAAAATGGCTTTAAAATTAGAGGAGTGACATTGCGCGTACACATCTATCCGGTAGTATGGTTCAATAAATTGCGAGTAGCCCACTCGAATAAAGGCACATGTAACTAACACGTGTGAGCAAGGGAAACCAAATGATTGCCTTTTATTGCAAGCGCACACGCGGTCCTTTAGGATGACGACTTGGGTATTGTTGCATTTATGTATGCGATCTCCATGTCGTCCAATAAGCACTTCAAACTCACATATGTCACGATTTATCAAATTGACTTGATTCCTCCTTGCAGCTTGTTCGTAATGTGTGAGTTTACCCGTGACATATTTCTTGTACGATTGACCGTTTGAGATTGCTTCATTGATTTCCTGTTTACGTTTATCGTGGTATGTCGCCAACCTATAGTAAATCATTTGAGTCATCGCTGTTATTGGCAAGAATCGAGCCCCCTTCAATACACCGTTAAAACACTCTACAATTGAAAAATAAATTTGTGTAAGCAATATTACTTCAGTGATAACTAAATCGTTGAATGCAAAACAAAATTTGCATGTGATACATACCAACACCATTAGAATTCATTCATAAGTACCGCATGCCTCTGTCATGCAATTGAGTCCATAGTTCTTTGGGGATGGCATTGACATATTGCACACATTGAGGGGTTCGCGATGATAAGTATGCAAAACGCTCCATGCACGCATTAAATTTTCGAACTTGATGTTGACCATCTGCTCGAGAAAGTAGGTTTTTCAAAGGTTCATTTTTGAATTGAGTGTTGAAATTACTGACTAAGTGTCGCAGACAATAACGGTGGTATCCTTTTGGGGGACAAAAACCATTGGTCAGTGTGTTGACCACCTCAGAATGCCGGGGTGAGGATCGAAATAATGTAAATACCATTTCTATCCGTCACGTGTTTGCGCAACATCCTCAAAAACCATCCCCACAAATCCGTAGATTCGGTTTCTGCAAATGCAAATGCTACCGGTAGTATGTGTCTATTACCATCAACAGAGATGACAATCATTAGCTTACCACTATATTTGCCATATAAGAAAGTCACGTCAATTTGAAGCAGAGGCCTACAAAACATGAAAGCTTGTATTGATGCTTCGAATGCGAAAAACACACGATGAAATTGAGGACACTCAGTCCTTATCTCATTAGAAGCCCATTGTCTATGTGACCACTCAATTGCTGTCCCTGGACTCTTAATTTTCACAGCCGCCAACCAGCTTGGCAATCTAGCGTATGACTCATCCCAATCTCCAAATGCATTTGCAACTGCCTTCCATTTGGCATCCAACATTCGCTTTTAGTTTACTTCGTGTCTGTATTTTCCCTTAATTATTTGTATTAATGCCTTGATAGTTATTGATTGATCTATCTGGACAATGCTTTGGATATCTCGCGCAAGCATTTTGGCATCGAGTTGGGCATGACCGCGTTATACGTCGGGATTTATACGGTTGTGCGACAAGTCTAATTGTGTGATCTCCTATAATTGTGTTTTCTTTTGCAAACAAGCACGAAGACGCCACATGCACCCGTCTTGCGCACTTTCGCACTTGATCGCCCTAAAAGTTGTAGTCAATTCCATCACATGATATTGACAATGTCGTTAACATGCCACACATTGATGGCATGTTGTAAGTCTTTTTTTGTTGTCAAAGCACATCCCTATTTCCAAATTAAAATTAGAGATGTCACCCCGATCTGTTGATGAGAATGTTGGGTCGCAGTGGAGTTAGCCACATCCCAATCGATCTCATTATACACCTAAAGCAATGGTTGGTGAACTTCATCATCAATTGCTTCCTCCATGAAATTCTCTTCATCGATAGCAACCGCTCATCATCTTGCACGTTTCCGCCCTCGGAGGTTCATACCTTGGGTCATCCGTAACAACATTTAGGTTTTCCCAATCGACGATAGATGGTGCAACATCTTCGGGGGACACATGTCCTCGTCCGCGTCATTAATGTCATCATCATCGTTGGGTTCATCATCACCATGTGGTGATTGCATATGCAATCTTTCCATCATCGATCTAGTGTCTGACGTGCTGATATCTTCATCTACTAGTTGCGAATGAACTGTATGATTTTGAAAATAGTCGATTGGCTCAAATGTTAAATAAATATCTACCCTTGAAGTTAATGGTAGATTGGTCACTCTCGCCCACATCAAGTTGAAGTGCGCCGCGTCTTCCAACAATACGGGGACAAAATATCTTGTGAACCCTCGGGGATGATTATGGCGTGACGATAAGTCATCCTTACTATAGTTTTCGTAGGTGAGATATTGAATGCGTTACACACGTGATCCATCTATGTTGTCTACTCGTCCCAAACTTAAACATCAACAATCTTTGATGGGGGTGCGTTGTACCTAATGCCATTCCTACCATTTACAATTTCACCGTTCGCATAAAAGAGAAATGGGACATTCCTATGTTCCATGACCTACATAATTTATTAAACAATGATGATGTAAAAAAATTGCATATATATCAAATGTCATTCGTTCATCAAATTGAGGATTTAAATCACAAGCAAACTTTCTGATGTAAATGACCACCTTAATAGCGCAACTACAGAGCATACTCATTCGTCTGCATGAAGTATCAATTAATAACTCATATTTAAATCACAATCAAATTAGGGTATATGTTAAAAAAAAACCAACTAAGCATAAAATTTTTTGGTTTTAACAAACAAACTCCACATATTATTAATTTTAACAAACAAACTCCACATAAATTTATTTATTTTTACTAAAATACCAAGTCAAACATAATCAAACTTAAATAAATAAATTTTTGTACTTACTAATTTCCCTTTTTTTTTCTTTATCTTCAATTTGATAATCCCTGAAAAAAATAATAAGTTAGCTTTTATTTATATAAATATTACTAACTAAAATGCTTTTATTTAAAAATTAAATAAAAAAATCCGAATCTCTTAATTTTTAACGACCTCTTCAACCACAAAAAAATCCACTTATGTTGATCTTCTATTTGATATTCCCTGAAAAAATAATAAATTAGATTTACCTTTTACTTAAACAAATATTACTAACTACAATGTTATTCTTTAATAATAAAATAAAAAAAACTGATCCTCTTTAGTTTTAATAACTGTTCAACTACAAAAAACCTCAACAAAAAATCCCAACAAATCTAATTCTCTCACAACTCAACCGACCCAACTTTGTTACTACCCAACCCACAACTCTATCACTACCAAACCCAATTAACTCTATCAATATTTGACAAAAAAAAATTACCCAACCCAACCCCCCTCTCTCTCTCTCTCTCTCGTCACCCAACTCTTTCTCTCTGGTCACCCAACTCTCTCTTTCTCTCTCTCTCTCTCTCTCTATCTCTCTCTCGGTTACTCCCTTCCCCCTCTCTCGCAAGGACTCAATGACGATCTTCTCTCGCTTTCTCTCGCACAGTCTCCCTCCCCCCTCTCGGTGTATCGAGATCTTCTATCTCTCCCACCCTCGGTTTCCCTCTTCCCCCATCTCGTCTCTCTCGCTCCTCTCGTCTCTCTGCTCCTCTCTCTCTCTCGGTCTCTGTGGTGCTCATCTCTCTCTCTCTCTCTCTCTCTCTCTCTCTCTCTCTCTCTCTCTCGCACGGTCTCCCTTTTCCTCCGTCTCGGTCTCTCTGCTGCTCATCTCTCTTGGTCTATACTTCTCTTCTCTCTTGGTCTCTCTCTCTTGCTCTCTCTCTGTTGCTCTCTCTCTCTTTTCTTCTACACCCACGAACAACCACCATTAAATAAACCCCATTCAATGTCTAACCCCTACCTAGACCCCTCACTCGTAGCTGCAACCTCGAGAACGCATGGAATATATTCCCTGCGTTTTCGAGGAAGAGACGGTCTCGGGCTCAAAATACACGAATGGCGCATTTCTCGAATGCGCCATTCGCATGTTGTGGAACACTCCACGTGGCGCCCACGTGGAGTGTTCGAAAACATGAATGGCGCATTCGAAGGTTTAATAAGTTGCTTGAGTTCGCGTACAAATATGTGCTATCCTAGGCAACTCGTAGGAGATGCATTATTCGAGGGGTTGAGGAGAGTTATACGCGCTATAGTGGCGAGCATCGGGATCGAGACCTACTAGCTAGAGCCAACCATCGAGCACTCAAGTGCAAGTCGCGCTTCGTGAGGATGATATACGATTTCGGGAAAGGTCCGATCGGTACAATCAAGATATCCGCAGTTTCAACACTTATCATAAAAATAATGGAGGAAATTTAAAGAAATGCAAATTTGGATGATCATCGGGTGGCCATGCACCCTCTATTGTAGCTTTTGGGACCACCATACATTCACGTGTCTTTGCGCCTTTGGGTACTCGGGGTGTGACATTTAAGCCACCACGTCCATCGCAGTAGTCGCAACGAGAGCGAGGGTAGGGGTGAGACCAAGTGCATCGGCGAGTGTAGCACAACCATCTTTGAATTACTAGAGTCGCATATAATATGTTTTTGGTGTGGGCAAGTAGGACATTATAAGAGCGAGATGTCTCAACCCACCACTATATAAGAGGAGTGTAACTCCAAGTATTTTGAGGAGGAGTCCATATAGTAGTTGAGCATGACTAGGAGAACCCGCGATGGGTAGTTGAAGGTACGACTCCGATTTTGGTGACGAGACCAACATGCATTATTTAATTTAAAATCTATCATTTTATTGTTATTGAGAAACCTAAAATTTGGTATGATAGTGTTAGATAGGCCTAGACAAATCTCGACAAAAAAATAATACTATCGTTGATGGAATTGTATGATCTCACAGATACTGGGTAGAATACTAAAATTGGGGATCTCCCAAACTAAAAATACAATAAAAATGAGCATTAAGTGCATGCCGCATCGATGTAAGTAGATCTAATGATCTTGATTTAAAAGAGATGCACATCATGACGGGTGGTGCAACGAGGATAGCCAAGTTACTAAAATTGGGGATACCAAAACATTACAACTTCTTTTGAAATAAGTGTGGTTTACTTGATTATACTACAAAATATAAATGAACTAAGTTAGTACAACTTGGAGAGCATACCTTACACTAGTAATACTATAATGAGTCAAATGATAATGAACTCAATGATAGATTGATTATAAAAATTAGGGATACCCAGTTAAAAATATAGTCTTGGTATAATTGTCCGATGTTAGACATGTGGAATGACAATCGTTAGGTCAAGTGGAACCTAATCCGGTCATAAAATGACAGTTAAACAAAAAAAATAAAGTCGAAAAATAAATAATGCAACTAGTACCACCTAATCTAAGTCATTATGACAAAATCCTTAAAATTGGGGATCCTAATATAGGATCGATTTTTGGAAAGGAAGAATAATAAGTAGATGGTATAAAGGATTGCAAATGCAAAAGATAGTGAACACTATGATGGCCTTTCATAGCCATGAGACTTGCAAGGGGAGTAACCCACTCAAAAGCCTAAATTTTAATGATATTGATAACATCACGAGAAATCATGATAATCGCTGGTAGTAAGTGACTTGAAATTTCTCGATAGGAGGGATCGTTACTTTCAAACGTAAAATATAAAAGTTAAGACACTTTATTTCTCGGGGAAAGAAAGTTTAGACAAGTTGTAATAGTTAAAAGTTAGCTCGAGAATGGTGACAAAAGGTTGTTCATCAAATGTAAACATGTCTAAGCCAAAAATGAATTTAAAATGGTTTCCCAAGATCGTGAGAGTTGACTCAAAATATAATAAATGTATGTTAACATTGATGTTAAGGTATTTTTCCCGAAAGGAATACTTGACATGCTCATTTGTAGACTCTGAGATAAGTCGCAAGGACATGAAAAGTTGTTCATTAATATGTAAGCGAGATGACGATATAGTTGGTGTGCTAGTGCTCATACTATAATAGGTAGCTATCATTGTTCCTACTTGCCGGTTGGCGATACGATTTTGTTGCCCGATAGGTATAGATATTTATGATACGAGATAGTCACTAAATCACATCTCATTAAGTTTACGCCTACTTATTTGGTTGAATGACTTAGGCGTCTATTGCAACTTCGGTGGAGCTTACAAGGGAGTACCCAAATAGGTGTGATGATATGAAGACTTGGCGGGTAGCTAAAGTTTAATGATTATATTAAGACCTATACAAGGTAAGCCTCATGAATTTCGCCTGTAGGATGGAAAATAAGAATGTTGGGATGTTGGAGTCAAGGGTAAATTTTATTTCACCGAGGTCGGACAGATTTTGCTGTAAGGTGCGGATTTGCATTAGTTCAAAAAAGGTCGTAACAGAAACCGTTACGAATAGACACGTCGAGCTACGGGTGTACGATACTTTTAATTTCAAGGACCAAAGTTCTTAAAATTGGGAATGTTGTGACGATCAAAAAATATTAAACACCCATCCTAGGGGTAATTTAGTAATATTACAAAATACCTTACATAATTGGTCCCAGTATATCAATCTAATTTTAAACCATAGCCCTTTTTGTTCACACACAAAATTGAGAGAGAAAAGGAGAGGGGATTTTGTTTGAAGATCGTGGTGGGTGTGAAGCTAAGGAGGCATATGTTGAAAGCAAACCCACCCTATATACCCTTTCTTTTCTTGTTTAAACAAATCATAAGCTTGGGTTTTGCTCCAATAGTAGTGGATAATTTATTTTTTGGTATAGTTTGGTAAAATCTTAGTGAAGAATCCCCAAGGGAGGGGGTGTCGACATCGTCGGAGAAGGCGACAGTGACACCATTATAGCGGCCCTAAATTCTAGGCCTCCTAGCTAACCGCCATGTCACATCCCACGTCACCAAGCCTTGCCACGTCATGGCTTGCTTATCCTTGATGTTCCACGACCTACCGCTACTTAAACTTTTCCATTTATTCCTAACTTAGCTAATTAATTTCCATATAATTATTAATGATTTCATTAGCTAAATAATCAATTTATCAAGTTATAATGAAATTTTACAGCGGAAGTCTCAACTTAAGTAAGTTATACAATATTCAACAATCCTAAGTAGTAGAAGACCTGGCAAAAGATACCATATATATATCAAGACGAGTTAAGTATAATGAAAGTTCCATATATATGTAATAAGTGTTCTATGGTCCCCAAAACCCAACAAAAGTAAAATAAATACATATTGATATCACACATGAGTGGCTCCACAATCTCAGAGGTAGTTGCCCAATACCTATTTGCCCTTGCCCTTGCTTGTCGAAGAATCTGTACTCAGTCATCCAACAAATACAGTGATGAGTCCAGTGAGTAAAATCCAAAAAGAAGTCCACACAATATTCATGAAATAAAGCGATAAACTACAAGACATGCGAATATAACACCAAGCAACAATATGTCATATTCCATGAATGTAAGCAACATACGACAAGTAAAAGCAATAGCGTGAAATAAATAAACAACATATACTAATTAAACCAATTCGAAATAAAGCATTAATCGGTAAACATTCGTATAATCACGAGAAAACCCCCGACCTACACCGACCCGAATCGATAAATCGAATAGTAACCACGTATATACTTACGATCTTACGGTGGCTAAACCCCAACTTGATAAACGACATAGTCCATTCCCGACGATGTTCCACATTAGGACCACCCTAATCCTTCCCAACGATCGTAGATATATTCTACGCCATCGACACGAGTATTATCATAAGTAACCCGTGCATGCGATTTAGCCACAACTAATATATACACACACACCGAAATAGCAGGAAAAGCGCATGTGTGCCCACCATGATCACACATGAAAAGCGAAATCGATAAACCAAATCATGAATTCGTGACGCATTCCAATGGGTTTACGCACCTCAACACGTGCTCGACTCCCCGAACACTCGAATCGACCCGAAAAGCTCCTCGATACTCGAGCTACGGTCCCCTATGTCCCTGAAGTTAGTTAAGTGCGTTTATTATGTATTCAAACTGGTTGAATATGTTTCAAGTTGATCTTCCAAAATCAGCCCTAAAGACTAAATTAAGTCTCAATTTAAGTCTTATGTTACAACGCATTTTAAGGCATGAAATGGTCCAAATCTCAAGATCCTCCACCAATACAAAGATCATCGGTCTCTATCTTAGCTTTTCGAAAAGGTTTAGTTTGCAAAACTCAGATTTAAAACGAAAGAGATATCACGATTCTACTAAACATAGCTCTAATTGGAACCTAATCCGACCAATGGACTTAGAAAATCTAGTCCTCCCAATCTATATTTCCAAAAAAGGTGATTTTTGATCACAAGAAAGAAAATATATCCAAATACAACATACTAAAAGATTAGCTTATTTAGATAAGTAATTAGGGAGTTATGGCTTTAACAACTTTAGTTTCAAAACTTTTCTTTTGAATTTTAGCACCTATTGTAGAGAACTTTTGGACATAAAAAATTGAGTTATAACATCTCTAGTTAAGAAATGTTTTTACCTATGTGCAAGCTTTCAAATGCCACCCGTTTGGGTCAATTTGGATATAAAATGAGCAAGTTATGACCAAATTACATAGGCTAATTCCTAATATAAGATGCATAATTCTAGTTTTGGTCTTGCAACTTCAAAAATTCATATCTTTATGATTTCAAATCCAAATTAAGAACTTCAATATAGCTGGATTATCAAATTCAAATGAGGAATCCAAATATATAAACCAATTGCAAATATTACCATCTAGAATTAGTCGAAAACCAGATATGATTTCAATCTGACATAAATAGATGTGTACCTAGTTGATGTACCACCTAGCTTGAGAAATTCTCACCAATCTTTCATGAATTCCTTCTCTCAATTCCAGCAATTTCTCTTGATTCATAAGTTGAAAATAAAAATGGTTTCCTTGCATGTGTTGATCTTATATATTAAGGTAATATTAATTCCTAGCCATTAATCTCCATGTGTTTACGTATTTGAAGCTCATCTAATGATCCTCACCTTGACATGTATACCACTAACTCCCACCAACCCAATCAAAGTTACACTAATTTGCTACTCACATGGTTCCTAGATGTGTCAACACGTATCTCTAGGACAATCTCATGGTTTTTAATCTAAACAACCAAACTATATGCATTGATTTATTTGATTCAATTACATTAGCTTAGGCCCATTATAATATATATGGTTAGTGTTTTTATTCACCAAATTGACAAATTTTGTGATCCCATTAACCCTCGACTACTCGGCACTCGATGCCCCGCGTCTCGACACGCAATTCGAGGTACGTCATAGCCTATTGTTTTAATTAAATTTTACTTGGCCTATGGTCACATTACCCATTTTAATTGGTTAACTAGTCTGCCTGTTATTGATTAGTCTAGTTTTCCACTGTCCCCGTAGTTCGCCTATCAGCACCCGCATTAAAACGCTTTTCGAGGCAAACATCCATCACACAAACTTGCCCGATAGCAACATACACACATGCGGTGCAATATAATAATAATAATTTTTTAAACACCACATATACACAACCACCATCCATAATTAACATATTTCCTCGGTTCTCGTGTCCGACTCAACCTAGTTGTCCACGTAACACTCGAATTACGATCGTTAATCCCAAATATTAATGCTAATCTTGGTTTAATTAATTTGGGTCGTTACAATCACGCCGCCGCCAATGAATGGAGAAGCGCGGTAGTAGCGCCGCCGCCGAATGGAGGAAGGGGGGTGGCGCTACCGCCACCGCCACTAGCGAAGAAGGGGGCCTTTACTAGGAGGCCCCAAAGTAAATGGTAAGGGGAGGGTTAGCACTTGGGCCATCCCACCCATGACCTTCGCTGCTAAGGCGACTGGCTAGAGTGCACTAGCGCCCCGACCAGCTTTGGTAAGGCCCGAGGGGGAAGAGCCCCCATTGCAGATGTCTAAAGGTCATTTGGCCGCCTGGATGGTCAACATGGGCCGGTTTTGCCCCTAGACCGATTTACAAGGGCTAGACGGTCAATAGGGGCCAAAATAGCCCCGACCCTAAAATATAATGAAAAATATATAATAAAAAATATATATATATATGTGCATATAATAAATAAAATAATCTCCTTTAAAAGGGGCGTGTTATCGCGTCCCGAGGAAACCGACCGGGTCCATCCCCTCGACCCTCGCATCAGGCGACAGGGGACCTACAGGACCCACACTAGTGAGACCCTAAAGTAAATTTAATGGTAAATTTGAATTTAAAAATGACTTGTCATTAATGTGAAATGTCTTAAATTGTTTAGATTTACGAAATGGTTCACATAGAACCTCGTGCGCGTAAGGTCTGGAAGTGGATATCGCAGTAAGTCGAGGTAAGTGGTAGTTTCACTCAAGTAACAAATATGGCATGTAATTAGATAATTAAGAATCATGATTTACACTCAAGACTTAGGAATGTGTTGCATTATGCTATTGACTTAATTTTACTTATCTATGGGTTGTATATGTTTTGCACCAAAAATTGGGATTACCTTCTCCTGGATAATGAGATGGAATTATCTACTTATAGGTAAGGAGTTAGATGACCCTCTCCTGGGTAAGGAGTTGGGATAACCCCTCCTAGGTAAGGAGATGGGGTTAAATTATTAATGACATGAGTAGTAGTAAACTTCTCATGAAACTCTTAGTAATCTTGGTGCACATATCCGCGGCGACTTAGACAAACTTACTATTGGTTTGATAGGACCATTGAAGGAACACAAGGGCTATTCTCGTTAACTAGTGATCTTCATCACTTCGATAGTAGGGAAATACGTCACGAGAATCAAGTCAATAACTAGTTTGTATTGATTGGAACAACGTCTTATAATTATTATTATTCTTTTATGGTATATCTCTTGTGGGTCTCTTTGCATCACTACAAAAAAACGAGTAGATCGAAACGAAAATTTTCGTCTCGATTTGCATAAATTCCATCTCTAATTCAAATCGCAACGAACAGAGACGGAATAAATTTCGTCTCTAAAATTGTCGACGCCTGATTCAATCGCAACGGAAATGTGCTTCCATTTCGATTAGAGACGAAAATTTAGAAACGAACGAGAGACGAAAAATAAATGGAAATTTTTCTAAATGGTACAATTGTAATTGCATTCCGTCTCGATCCGTTGCTAATCGAGAGACGAACAGAGACGAAATCTAATAATTGATTGAATGTCGATCGTTGCTAATCGAGACGGATCGAGACGGAATGCATTAAATTCGTCTCGTTAAAGTCATTGATTAGAACGGATCGAGAGACGAATACAATAATTCCGTTGTTGATCCGTTGCTAATCGAGAGACGAATGAGACGGAATTAAAGCATTCCGTCTCGATTAGCAACGGATCGTAGACGAATTATTAGATTCGAGTCTCGATTCGATTAGCAACGGATCGAGACGGAATACAATAATTCCGTCTCGATCCGTTCTTGATTTATGTAGCTTTGCCTCGAAAATTAGAGACGGAATAGCAACGGAATATTTGAATTCCGTTGCTAATCCGTCTCAATTCCGCTTTGTTTAGTTTTTCAACCTAAGCTTAATCCAATTGGTTCTCCATAACATCTAAACCCGAAAAATACAACCATAGGACCTGCTCCATCGCCTGCACCCCCTCCAACAACTCCTTGGGGGTGCTAACATCCCCCAAAAAAGTAGAATTTGACATACATACACAAATCAACAATATATATCAACAACAAATATTCAAATGAGAAAAAAATAAAATTCGATATTAAAAAAGATTTATATATTCACGAAACGTAGTCAAGTATAATAGATGTTTAATATACCTAAGTATCCATAAAAAAACTACAATTCTCATTGTTTTAGAACAACCATAAAAGCACTTTCTCTTCCTCCTCATCTCCAACCCAAGGGACATCCTCTAAGTACTCTAAGCATGAATGCAAGCATCTATGGAAACCAATCAATTGAACAACCTGAAAACCATTTAATCAAATGTAAGAGAGTGCCATGTACCTTCGACACTTTTTTAAACAACATACAGTAGATAAAAATCAATTTTATGGAAAATAGGACCAAACAACAACATCATCGGTATCAGCAAATCATAACACTAGTGACACGAAACTAGAAACATGGATAGCACTTGCAAAGACCAAATCGTACCAATAAAATCAAAACAAAATCCAATAGAAGAACCAAACAACAACATCATCGGTATCAGCAAATCATAACACTAAAGATAAACAAAACGATACAAAAAGCCCAAAAAAGACATTTACTAATGTAACTGCAACTCCTCCCCAAATATCAGAGCAGTGACCGACCCCAACACAATAATACATTTACTAAATTCTATATTCCAGCCATTTACAAACATCAAAATTTATTGTATCATGGAACTCCATAGCACAACAAATAGATGGTCACCGAAAATTAAACAAGAGTTGGTGAAAAGCAGGCCATACACTAAACTCTAGAGGTACACGAGTACATTACCAGTGCGCTATGTTTTTCGTGAATAAGTGATGCAAATCTGCATATAATGATCTTGTGTACATATTTCCAACTTGTTTTGGCAAAGAAAGTTGTTGGTTGCACCTTTTCATTGTACAAGCGTTTTGCGACTTTTTGGGACATCTGTTGATACACGATATCCAAGTAAATAAAGAAGCGCAACGCCGCACAAATAGCTATAAATAAGAAAAATGGGGCATAAATTGAACCAACCTTTTCAAGGTCCCTGTTAGAATAGCTCTCATGACGAGATAAAGTGAATATGGTGCTAGCTTTTCCTTTGCATCCTCATCAACAGAACCGATGAATAGAAATAAATGACATCAATTGCATGTTATATGGACCTAAGAGAAAACCAATGTGTAGATCAATCAAACAGAAAACCGATGATTACCCGACGCTCCTCAAAAAGTCGATGAAGTACGATCGAGCAAAACTTTTTTGTACAAGCTGCAGAGCAGTTTAAGACACAAATTAGTGTACCATTTCTTCAAACATCCACTTGATTCAATATAAAAGAACATATCACAAAGGCAATACCTTATTATAAGGGGAATGAAACACAAAGTAGTCTGCATCGTAAATCGAAAATTGCTATCCTTGAAATTTCTCATATCGGACAAAATCGCAAGAAGTTCATGTATCGAACCAAATCACTCAAATGAATTGCGGTACTATGTAACTCGGTACCACTTACTTAGTACACGACGCCTGTAGCAAGTATCAAGTGCCATGAGATAACAAGTTTGTGAGAGCCTTCCATCCACAACCTAAAATGGATTGTAATGAAATGAGAACACACAAACAAAAAGGAGACTAATAAAAAGCTCAAGAACACAATAATACATAACAATTAAATTCACGAGGAGCATTATAAAAAGGTCTCAGATTCATATCCTCCAGAACTGGCCTCCAAGCAGACGGTACCTACACATGACTGAAAAGCGTGAACATTTCCAAGAGAAATCAAGTGAAAAATATTGCGTTACGATGTTATCATAAATTTATTAACAATAAATAAAGCAATGTGAATATGCGATAGATAGAAATGCACTATCATTTAAAAAAAATACCTGTACAAGTACCAAACTCTTCTGAACTCTCATCTAACGATGTTCCCACAAAGTCAAATGACAAGCACTTAAGCGCAAGAGAAAGTGCGGTTCTACAACTTTGCTCATTCTTTGCATTTTTATTTCATAAAAGTGTGAACTAACAAAGTGAAGTAAACAAAACTACAAAATAACATGAGAGCTCAAAAGCAATAAAACCACTAGATAAACCATAGAGATGCTCAATCTCCTACTGGGAAATAAGAGTTGACATATTACCATCAGTTTTTAGTTGATTTAATGATGACGGACATATCGAAATATCGGAATAGAGCTTGATCCCTGAAAGAACAAGCCACCCTTCGATGATGTGTTGAAGGCAATCCAGGGCTAGGTGATAACAAGGGTCAAAAAGTTTCCAAAAGGATGTCACGATCAAGATCGAAAGAAGGAGAATGATAATAGAACTTGAAAAATCATACAAACGAGATAATAACTCCATTCCTTTAAAAAATGTAGAGACTTGTATATCGACTCACAAAAAGAAAATGGCCCACCGGGGTATTCAAAGTTCTACACAAATCACGGGCTTGTACCCCACCACTTACCAAACAAAAAAGGGAAAAAGAGGTATTAGAATGAACCAACCATGTATAGAAGAGATTCATGAATTATTTAAGCTCACTGTTTTAAAGCAATCAATTTTAAACATACATGATAATATATTTCAAGTAGGGAAAAATCATCGAGACACATGTTTTTGTTCGAGATTTGGAAGAAGCAATCATAAACCCCATGATTTAGCGGTCATGTAATAACAAGATTTTAGAATTATTTGAACCATAGTTTTTCAATATAACACACAACTAACATGTATATTGACAATTAACCAAATAAACTTCCAAATTAATTCAACGAATGAAAAAGAAAATGAACTAGATAAATCGACAATGAGAATACGGAATAACGAGAATAACAACTATACAACCAATTGTCATAAAAACAATATTATTTCTCATATTCATATAAAAAATTAGCATATGATTAAAAGCAATGCATAACTGCACTCCTAGTGAAAGCATAACCATCTTCTAAGAATCGATTCGGTAAGGGGAAGAATCAGATATTGTATAAAATGAGCGAATAAATAAAAATTGGATCACTACTTTTGCAAGGATACAAATCTAAATGCCGGACTCAATATGCCATTCTTAGAATAATTATATTATTTAAATAAAAACATTTGGCAAAACTACAAGAAATAACCTGGGAAATATAGACCATATACTAAAAGCAATCAGTCGAACAATTAACCAGAGAACGTGAAAAATTCATCATAAACAATGAGCAAAATTAATAAAAATGTTGTCACCTTCAAAAAGTCCATTGACTTATTTACAACATCTTTAAATCTGTCATCATCAAACCACCCAAACTTTGTGACTCGACAAAAGAGTGAACTAGGGATGCGATCACAAAAGGTGAAGCTCTGGTCCCCTTGTTGCAAGATAATTTATCAAGTAGTTTCCTTCAAACATTGCGAGATGAAAAATTTCGAGACGAGTTATAAAGTGGACAACCACAAAAAAGTTAAAAAACAGACAAATTAATCTTAAAATGAAGAAAATTGACTAAGGAAACGATCATAGATATCATTTAGCTAAGAATCCAAGAAAATAATGCATAAGCACATATTCAACTAAGGTCCTTACATGCAACAATTGAACTTGTAAAGTGCATTGGCTGCCAGGCCTCATATATGCATATATGTACAAGTCTTCCTTAGGGGTTTTTCATGAGCTGAAAATCGAACTTTTGGCTACACCTTCACAAACATCTCCACGGCAAAGCGGGCATACCCTGCACACCAGAGATCAGAAAATATTTAGCATTTATCAACACATATCATATGGTATTCATGGTGACGGGGAGAACTCTTATTTTATCACCTTCTTCATACTCGGACAAGCAAATGTAACATCTGCGGTAACTAAGAAAGAAGAAGTAAATGGAATTTTAAAATTCGAACAACAATCCAATGAAACAAAAATAAGTATCAATCTAAATATGCACAAAAAGAAGTGTCAATCTAAAAGTCATGCGAACAACTGAAGTTATCTACAAAAGCAAAAGTATAATCTCAAAAGTTACACAAACAACAAGAAAAATACCTATGTATCACCAAGTGCTCATCTCTCGTAAGCCACTCTTGAGTCTCTCGCTCAACATTGTCCCCTTGTTGTGGTGGATCGGCGGGATCTATTTGGTGGTTATTCTTGGTCATGAGGTGGTGGTGGTGGTGGTGGTGGTTGTGGTGAGATAGGCTGCTCCGTCCATGGTCATCCCGAATTGCTTGATGCATAAACGCCATAACCTTTCGTAATTGATCGACAACGATATCGAACTCGCACGTGGCACCATCTCGGCATCATCGGGACGTGCTAGCACCGGGATCTGCATATCTCCTCTTCGGTCTCCCTAAAGACCCGAGCCGTAGACACGTCCTTTGGGACACTCACCCGCGACATTGAGGTACACCGCCTCATCATCCACCGGTTGGTCCGGTGTAGCACAGTCGGCTCCAGACGTCTCCTTTGGAGCCTATCCTGCATGGATCAACAATAAACAACTTACATGATATGCTTTAAAGTAAACTTAATACTATTTAACATTTCATTTCTATACTTACATAGAACCGCTACGATCTAGTATCGATGAATGTCATCCGTCGTGATTTACGGTGTGGAGATGCAAATACAATTCATTCACGGTAGGTGGCGTCTCGGATGAATTAGTCTGCATACAGGACCGGTTATAAATTCAACATAAATATGTCTATTAGTAGTAGGCCGGCGAACTCATATTCGCCAAACACAAATCAATTGCGTAGTGAACAAGTGTATAAATGTAAAAATTAAACTAGAGTGTAAAAAAAACTTACCAATCTTTCATTGGTAGTCACAAAAGACACCGAACCACCACCGTGCTTCGAGGGTCCAGTCCGAGGTCCTTCGACCTCAGTGTTCCTATTCGTTGACGCTTGCCTAGACCTGGCAAGGAAGTCCTCGCTCTCCCGTACTCAAGTATCTTCTCCATGCCTCATCGTAACATAAAGCGGCTGAACACGATTCTTCTTTAACTTGTGCATAAATGCGGTGTACCTTGTGCTGCATGCGTGTCGTACGCCGCACGAATGAGATCTCGGGAATCGCGTCATCCCATCTAAAATATACCTACAAAATGGCGATTGCAATTGTTACGAGACATTGAAAAACTAGTATAAATCCTAAGACATTTATTAGTCATGCGTACCTTCCATTGGTGCCGGTAGTGGTCTTTATGATGATTCGGTCACCGACTTCCAACAATACCCATACGGAATCATCCATCTTTTGAAAACTTTTGTCATCCTCCGTGCACAAGAAGGAGAAGGATGCAACTCCCTGTGTTTCATGAAAATGCATAACATCTTAACAACTTTTTTAATAATTTACATCGATATTTAGAAGTACATATATGAATCAAATACAAACTTACGTATCATTGGCAATCGGTGTGATCGGGATCCATTACGCACGCGAGGGGCTCGGTCCCTGTCCTCTCGAGGTGCCGCGCAGGGCCTGTCACTGCAAGCTGCTCTGCCGTCGTAAGATGGGGATCTTTGCCGGTGATGCGGTGGTGGGGGTGCGAGCCTCGTCGGTACGGGGAGTGTCATGTCTCGATGTCGGCGACGGTGACTGCAACGGGCAATTTGGTATAGTCCTTGATGACGAGGTTGATGGTACAGGCGACGCGGACGGTATGGAAGGCGAAGGTGACGCTGAATGTAACTCGTGCTCGAGAGAACGAGAAGTCGGAATCGATAATACAGGAATCGACCCACGACCTCGACCGCCACGACCTCTTTGACCCCCTCGTGTGGCACGACCATGGCCGCCCGATCGGTATTTCGGTTCCAGAGGTCTGTGCTGCACCTCTTACGACTGGACGATGTCCCCCTAAAGGTATCCCTCGACGTGGGGGGTGATCACTGCCCGCCATGAAACCTAACAAAATACCAATAAAAGTTTAGAGAACAAATGCATACAAAAAAAGTAATGAACTCTAATTGATGGAAATTAAGAACACAGGATCCATGCTGATAAAAGGAAATTAAGAAATATATCATCAAAAGTATGCATGTCTATATATCATAATGTTTAATCTCTAATTGATGGAAAAAGGATTAGACCTATAAAAGATCAAGCAACATATTAAATATTTATAGCCAATTTGGGCCTTCTCCAATGGGACTAAATTGTAATAGCTTTGGACGTAGTTTTGCCGAAGCTATATAAAAAATAACCTCCAACATCAAACATTAACCTGGAAACTTCAATATTGTGCTATGGAAAGGATGACAAACTTAAAAATATAACAAATGGTTGGATCTCGCAAAACAAATTTTGGATAAGCAAAATATCTTTCGAAAGAAGATAACTTTTCTCCATTTTCGTGAATATTTCCCCTTATTTACCCATTGAGCAAGAAAGGGTAAAACATAGCTCAAAATATAAGAAGAGAAACAAGGTAATTTGAGAGGCCAATTTATGTGAAAACATGGGTTGATCTAATCCAAGCACCGTCGAGAAGTTACACTCCATATAAGAAAGGTATAGAAAATTCACGTAACATCGATCTAACGTTGACATAACATAGACATACATTACTCGCTATCATCCGTTTCAAATTCAGTCTCGACTTGTAGACGACATTCCTATTGTAATTGTGCAATTAAATTAGTCAACTAGTTTCATAATTTCCGACGGTACATGGCTACTTGTGTGTCCAACTAACACAATTTATTAGAAGGGGAATCTGAGAACCTACCTAACTACATGAACAAAAAGCTTTGCTTCTAGCCATTGAATAAAGGGGTTGGAAACAACTTTCTTAATACCTAGCTCGGTACATGACTGATACCAAACAGAGTATGATAATTGGTCGTAAAAATAAAAGCAACAAGGAGTTCAAAAAAATAAATAAATCATAAGTTATAAGAGGCATACAAATACCACATAGTATCAAAGCTCCTAGTACTTGTTCACTCGTACCTCCTTAAGGTTATAGGTTTATTCAATTCTCTTGAAATTTTATGTGAAATAGCAACATTAACTAAAAGAGTAATCATAGTTTTTTGAACCCTACCTAGTAGTAGAAATTATATAATTATGGGTACTATTCATCTATACCTACTCTATTAGTAGCTTTATCTACACACATGCATATACACACAAGTGAATCAAATATAATAGGAAAAACATGAAAAAATGTGGCATAACAATATCAAAGAATGTAAATTAAAAAATAAAATATAGCACAATTTTAGTATTGGGCTCGAAAACCGGTGAATGCTTGTTGCTTAATGGCAACCAAAGCTCCCTAAACAATTTGCAGCACCTATCTCGGCATGACATCTAAATTTGTGCACAGTTGCAAACAAACTCAGCTAAACGATCTACATTTCAAATCAAATCAAACCAACTTAATAATGTAAGACCAATCTTCAAAAAAAAAAAAAAAAAAAAAACAAGGTAATCACATAGAAACCCAATGCACAAAAAATGGTTTTTTGTTTCTTCAATCAATCCTATTCCTACATAGTATCAAAATCTGAACTAATAGGAACATGACCTGGAATCAATGGAATTAACTTTTTAGTTACAACGGCTGAAGGATGACCAAGTCTATGATGCCATGAACAATTATGATTACTTACCGTAAATGACCGAGGAAGCTCTAAAGTAAAGGAAACTAAATCAATGATGTACAAGCCACTATGACTCTCCCAACAAGACAAGAACTTAAGTACTCTCAAGGTCCTGTAATAGATAGAAATTGGTAAGGAAGGTGAATTTAACGAGTGGAAGTAGCGAGTAAGCACACAAACAACACCAACAATAACCACCATAAGAACACAAACCCTAAAACCCAAAACCCAAAACCCTAAACCATATATATAAAAAGGTAAAAACTTGTACAAATCCAATTAGGGAAAAGCTGTGTCACTCACAAGTAGCTTTGCAACAACTAAAACATGGCAAAATGAACATAACTACAAAACCCAGAGATCACATGAGAGAAATGCGGTTCACATTTCATTGTTACTCGGTAGAACAAGCATAACCACAAAACAACTAAGCATGCAAGAGAAGAGCAGAACAAAAACTTTTAAACCAAATAAAATACACAACATTAACTTAATAGATCAAGTGAAGAACACCAACAAATGCACATGAAAGCCAAACCAGCATGAAAATGTGAGCAGATACAACAAATCAAAACCCAGAAACTAAAAACCAAAAACCCCCCACAAAAATGTCAGCACTAGAAGCTCTAATCAGGGTGGGGCGACGGCTTAGGGTGTACAATTTTTATTTTTGATTGTTACCTTGACGAGTTCGGCGACGGCTTAGGGTGGGGCGTAGGTCGGCGACGACTTAGGGCTTCGAAGGCTCCAATCTCCGACGGCGACGGCGACGGCGATCCGACGCCTCATCGCGCAGCCGCAATCGCAGCGACGGCAGAGATTTAGGGTTTGGGAAAGAACGTCCTCGAAGAGAGCGGTGAGAGAGAGAACGTCCTCGATGAGCGAGAGAGCGGTGAGCACGGAGCGACTAGAGAAGCGGTGAGCAAGTGAAAGAGAGAGAGCGGTGAACGGAGATGACCGATGAAAGATCGGTCACAAAGTGAGAGCGAGAGAGAGCGGTGAGCGGTGAGCGGTGGACCGGAGAAGAACGGAGAGCGTGAGCAAGAGCGATGAGCAAGAGACGGAGAGACCAGAGAGAGAGAGTTGAGAGCAAGAGACGGAGACGATCGACTTGTTGGGGGTTGGGGATTTGGGGGGCGGTGACCGGAGAGAGACGGAGAGACCAGAGAGACCAGAGTGGTTGGTTGAGCAAGAGACGGAGAGACCAGAGAGAGAGAGAGAGTTGAGAGCAAGAGACGAGACGGTTGGGGATTTAGGGATTTTGGGGGGGGCCTTGATCGAAGCACACACAAATCTCGAGATTTGATGAACGGTTATAAGAAAAGAAAGTTTTGGTGGGAATGTTGGCGCCATTTTTTAGAGACGAAATTTAATTCCGTCTCTATTTCGTCTCTATTTCCGTCTCTCGATCCGTCTCAATTCCGTCTCTAAATTAGTCCGTCTCAATTCCGTCTCTAACTACTTTTTTTAGCAACGAACTTAATTCCGTTGCTAATTCCGTTTCTAAATATCATTTTCCTTGTAGTGCATGAATGCTTTAATTTCATTTATGATTTGCGAACCTCTTGCTATTATGGTTTAATGAATCTTGGAACTCGTCTAGCGGATGGTTTACACTTAATTATAAATATGAATCTTATTTCCATGCTTTCTACTACATGCATGATGATTTGATTTCAACTCCATGTTAGATCCCTGCATTTTTAATAAGTATTACTTGCGTGTTTGATGTTTGAGCGAGGTTTTACTCTTATTGACCTCCATTGCCCCTTTTAGCTTACTCCACTTACTCTCCAATTACATCCACATCTTATTTAGAATTTGTGACAAAGGAAATGAGATAGCTTGAAGACTTCCCTTGCATTTTGAGCCTTGTGTGCTTATATTATCTAGTTATTTGATTTTGAGAACTTATGAATTTGGGTTGTAACTTAAGACTAGTTTGAACCATTCATTGTCATAATTAGAACTTCGAAAGCTTTTTGGGATATCGTGAATTGAATAGACTTTTGAAAACCCATTTGATGGATCTTACTTTAATAGCTTTATTTATATTTTATTATCTTGATTCCGTATTTATTATCCGTTTGTATAACTATTATCATTTTACAGGTTTTGTTTAGGCGAGCCAAGCCGTTGCTCGGGCCCAGTTTTTATACTTGAGCTTGGGTAGTGGTTTGGAGTGGGCTACCCGAACCTAGGTTGAGGGAGGGTCGTCACACGGTATTCACTACCCATGTCGGATTGGACGACTTTGATTGATGTGGAAAATTATTTTTCCTTAAATGTCTTGAATGTAACGAATGTGGAGGGGCCTCATATTTATTTTAAAGGGGAAAAAACCATGTGAAGCGATTGTGATCATCTATGAAGTGGATTTAATAATGATAGCTAGGGGTACAAAATATGTTTTCATTGGAAAGTATATGTTTGTTACAAAAACTCAAAATTTTTCGAACGATTGGTGGTGAGGCGTGACCCAAGCACATGTGCCAAATGTTGTAATTGGTGGGAGAACAAGATGAGTAGAAAGTCGAGGCAAGACAGAGAGTGTCGATGAAGAGGTAGTGGTGGGAGAGAAGTGGTATAGTCTATCATCAAGAATCCCCTAAAGTAGAACATGTTTGGAATTGATATCCTTAAGAAGACAAGTCTTAAAGTGAAATTCAACAATAACATTATTATCATTGGTTAGCTGTGAAATAGATAGAAGATTCTTTTTAATGGAGGGTGGGTGCGGTGGGGATGAAAAAGTTTCCTATGATGGAGATCGGGATACGTGAACCATAACCAACCACGATAGATTGATCACACGAGTAAGCCGATTTGTTGCTCAAAAATCGGGATCGGATGTGAGGTGGTTCGTCACGCCACTATCAAAGTATTAAGATGAATCAATAGGTGATGGAAGGGCTGCAACAAACGCGGTGGGAGGAGGAATTGTGGGTTGTCTTGGCAAAGTAAACTATTGTCGAAGATTTGGGATGGAACCCGTGTAAGAGAGGTTCTTTGAGATGCCAAAGCATACTAGCAGCGAGAATGACCCATTTTCCTACTGATTTGGCGGGTGGGTTTGTTGGTGTTGAAAGAATGTCCTCCTCCTTCTCGCCTACGACCTCAATTGCTATCGATGCGGCCTCTCGTGAGTTGTAATGGTGACTAAGGCCATTTTTGTTGGAGTGGGTATGATGCTTTGAGAAAGATTGGCTAATGGGTTGGATTGAGTGGGGAGGGTTGGGTAGGTGAGGTTGCGATAGCGAGGTAAGGGCATGAAGGTTATGGAGTTGGGCAAGTTTTGCTTTAAAGCTTAATTGGGATGCTTGGAGTTCGACCCAAGAAAGCTCTTCTTTGTCTTGAATAAGAGTGGTGATGGAGAGGTAGTCTCCATCAAGGCCACGAGAGTGCATGAGGTGAGGTCTTGGGTGGAGATAAGGGACCCTACGGTGTTCAAGCACTTTATCTTGGTGCGGTACTCGGTCATAGAGATGGCTCCCTTCATTATTATTTGGAGAACGGTGTAAGAGTTAGATTTTGGCTTGGTTGTGAGCACCACACAAGTGCTTCGATAGCTCGCATGTGGTGGCGAGGTGCCATGGCCATGAACCGATTAAGCTATGTCGGATGATAGTGAGTTGACAAGCCAACTTATGAGCATTTGGTCTTTGCTCACCCAATCTTCGTAATCTGGGTTAATGGTTCATGATGTATCAAGGAATTGTTGGGGCGCGCTTTCGTGCCTAAAAGGTACTCTTCGAACTTGATGCCTTTGATGAAGGATGTGACAATTGATCTCCAAAGAAAATTTTTATGATCGACTTTGATGGTTATTGAACAAACAGAGAGATCAAGAGCATACGAGTGATCAAACCAAGCTGTATTCATCATCATCATATATCAAACTTACACTTTGTACAATGTACTTATATAGAGGGTGTACATTACACACCCTTGATGAAACTAATCGTAACAAACTAACATAAGCCTATGATACAATACACAACAACGTACATAATATGTGATATAATAGAATACACTTGCAACATATATATATATATATATATATATATATATATAACTCTACAACCCCTTGAAGATGGAAGTCTATGCCGACCACATAGACCCATCTTGGATAATAACTCAGAAAATAATGGAGCAGACAAAGATTTAGTAAACAAATCAGCTAGTTGCAAACGAGTAGGAATATACTAGGGAAGAACAAAACCAAGCTTGAACCGATGGCGAACCAGATGACAATCAATCTCCAAATGTTGTGTACGCTCATGGAAAACAAGATTGGCAAAAAGATGAATTGCAACTTTATTATCACACCATAAAGGTATAGGAAGAGAGATTGGAACACACAAGTCCTTAAGGATGTAAGAGAGCCACAACAGTTCACAAAAGCCTGTGGAAGACATACATCTATATTCAGCAATGAGAGGACTTAGAAATAGTAGTAGCTGTTTTTTTTATTTTCCAAAAGATCAAAGAAGAACCCAAGAATACACAATAACAAAGTGAGAGATTTCCATGAGAAAGGACACGCTTGCCGGTCAGATTCACAATAGGCAAGGAGATTAAGATCGGGATGAACATGGAAGAACAAGCCACGAGAAGGAGTACCCTTAAGGTATCTCGAGAATGTGAATAGCACCGGACCAATGTTGTTGTTCAATGGGAGCTTGAATAAAAACTGACTTAATTGTTGTGTGGCATAGGTAATGTCAAGACGAGAGAAGCCCAAGTAAAGAAGACGACCAACCAATCTTCTATATCGATCAACTTCAAGCAAAAAAGGAGAATATGCATCATCAAATTTGCGATCACGAGGAAGAGGAGTGGCGGCATTTGGTTTGGAAAAAGTAAGACCAACATCATGAAGTAAATAAATGACATATTTACGTTGATGAACATAAAGCTCGAAGAAGATCTAACCAACTATAAGCCCAAAAAATAACGAGCTTGGCCAAGATCTTTGATGGTGAACAACTTGTGAAGAAATGCCTTAGCCTTGGTAACCATCTCAAGAGAAGTGCCAGTGAGAAGGACATCATCAACATAAACTAGTAACACCAAAAAATGGCCATGAATGTTATATGTAAACAAAAAGGATCATGAGCAGATTGGATAGAACCAAAAGATTGAAGTTGAGAAGTAAATTCATGATTCCATTGTCTAGAAGCTCGCTTAAGACCATATAAGGATCGTTGTAGTTTGCGAGACTTGATTAGGAGAAGCAAGAGTATAACCATCGGGGGTTTCATGTAAACATCTTCATCAAGATAACCATGTAAAAAAGCTTTATTAATATCCAACGGATGTAAAGCCCGATTGCGTAGCAAAAGACCAAAGCTAAGACAATCCTTCTTGTTACATTCTTGGCTACAGGAGATAATGAATATGTATAATCAACTCCTTCAATTTGATTGAATCCATTTACAATCGACGTGCTTTGCATCTATCCAAAGTGTACCATCGGATTGAGTTTCACCTTGTAATCCCACTTGGAACCTATGGCCTTTTAGTTAGGGGAAGGTCGTGAGAATCCAAGTAACATTCTCCTCCAATGCTTGTAACTCCTTATTCATTTGAAACCCAAACAGGGTCATGTTGAGCTTGATCATAACAAGTAGGCTCTTTAATAGTCAAAACAACAGCGACCGGGAAGTACTTGTAATCAACAAGTAATATGAGGAGAATGGAAGAAAGGAAATATTGGAGGAGGACCAAGTAGAAAGAACAGGTTCGTAGTAAGGCATATATTTGTTTGAACATTATTCAAAACAAAATCATTCATCCAATGAGGCTTGTGAAGAGCACGAAGACTTTTACGTGAAGCAGAGGCAAATAATGAGCAACGATCGCAACATGAGTCATTATAGGATCAACAATAGTTGGAGGACAATTCTCAGGAAGCTCAACAACAGTAGTAGGCATGGAAGGATCAGACATTGCAACATCAGTAGGTACTGCATCAGTATGAATAGTCTTAGCAGGGGACTTTATGGAACTTGGTACAGTAGCAGAACTAGGTACATTTCCCAAAGAATCAGACATTTCACTAAAAGGTATAGGCAAAGGTCAAGAAGATCCTGGAGAAATAGTTTGCAAAGGAAACTGATTTTCAAAGAAAATCACATATCTCGAAACAAAACAAGCATGAGTTGCCAAATTGTACAACTTGTAAGCCTTTTTTCCAGGGGAATAACCAAGAAAAATGGATTTAATAGCTCTTGTGTCTAACTTAGCTTTACTTGGAGAGACATAGTAGCAAAGCATAGACAACTAAAAGTCTTCAATGAGAGATAATCGGAAGGTGTCCAAATAAGAGGTGATAAGGAGATTTCCACTTCAAAGAATCGAGAAGGTAATCGATTAATAAGATAGGTAGCAGTAAGAACAACATCACCCTAAATTTTTTGGATAAACCAGATTGAAAAACAAGAGCTCTTGTGACTTGTATCAAATGACGATGTTTACGTTCAACTACTTCATTTCATTGAGGAGTGTAAGGTGTAGATTTTGATGTATAATCACCAAACAGAAAACAAGGCTTGACAATCTTGATTGCATAATTCAATACCATTATCGGTTCTAATGGTTTTGACAGATGCTTTAAATTGATTGTGAACAAAAGAGAGAAAATGATTGATGACATTTCCATCAATGACTTATACTTCATCAAAAAGTCCATGTAAACAGATATAATCATCCACAATGGTCAAGAAAAAATGAGCTCCCTGAAGAGAAGGTTGCTTATATGGTCCCCAAACATCCATATGCGACAATTGAAAATGAAAAGTGGATTGAATAGAATTCAAAAGGAAAACAAGTCTACATTGTTTAGACATGTGACAAACATCACAAGGTACATCACGATTTTAGTTGAAGAATTTTTGAGTAACAAATCAAGATGTTTTGTTACAAAGAAAGAAGGGTTACCCAAACGATGATGCCATGAAAAAGTAGCATTAGCATTATTTCAACAGGCTAGTGATAATACTGAAGGAGAAACAAATGAATTAATAACATCTTTATTGAAAGACCTGGAATCTAGGATGTAGAGACCTCCAATCATCCGTCCCACAAACTAGAACTTGAAAATGCTCAATGTTTCGTATACACAAAAGGATGGATAAAACTCAATTGTCAGTTTAGTAGAAGAAATGAGCTTACTAATTGATAAAATATTGTATTTGAAGGAGTTTATAAAGAGACAAGAAGAAATAACTATGTCGAATTGAGATGTACATCTCTGTACAAGTAACTTGTTTAGTATGACCATCAGGTAAACAAACCGAAATAGGTTTAGCCAAGGCAGTGATATTAACAAGCAAATCATAATTGATGCACATATGATTAGTTGCCCCACTATCCACAATCCAAGCATCTGTACCAAAAGAGGTATTAAGATTATAAGTCTATTTTAGTGAACTACCTGTAAACTCAGGAACAACACAATTCACATGAGCAGAAACACCTTCAGCTGAAATATATTTCCCTTTCATGAAACTTTCAATGCCTTGTTGTATCATAGCTGCAATATTGGTCTGGAAATCTTCAAATTGAAAAGCTCCTGCATCTGATATATCCAGAGGTGATTCCATCATGTTCACAAAAGATTTAGAACCAGTAGTAACCTGTTTCTTTTCAAGTTCTTTCTTGTACCAATCTGAACTCCATGAAGTTTGAAACAAGTTTCTTTGGTGTGCCTTTTGGCCTTACAATGATCAGATAATAGATCATCCGTGTTAACAAACTTCTTGTGATTCCCTTTACCAACAAATTTATTTCCACTAGATGAACGAAGTAATTATGTTAGTTTTCAACAACATAGTTGTATCCAAGACAGGTGAATAACTAACATGAACCTCCTTTTGTTTCTCAACTCTAAGAATCATGGAATATGCCTTGTTTATAATGGGTAAATCATCCATTACTAGGATTTGATTACGAATATGATCATACATCTAACCTAAGCCTATCAGAAACTGCATCAGTTTATCATTAGACTCAAGAGCAGTTATCTTTTGTGCAGCTCCACATTCACAAGAAGTAAAGGAACCAAACAACTCAGTTCATCCCATAGTTTCTTAAGCTTTGTGTAATATTGAGAGACACGAGAGAGATTTCCTTGATCGATGGAAGAAATATCTCATTTGATTTGATATAAAAGAGGTCCATTGCATTCTCCATATCTCTCTTTCAATTCATTCCACAAATCAAGAGACGAAGTAGTGTAAAGGAAAACTTCAACAATTTCTTTAGAAATAGAATTCAAGATCCAAGAAGTTACCATATAGTCCACTTTAATCCATCTATCAAGAGTGGAATCAGTTGATTCAGGCTTCAAACATCGGCCATCAATAAAACCTAGCTTTGTTTTTGCTCCAAGTGCAATCAACATCGCTCTACTCCAAGAAAGATAGTTTGAACCGGTGAGAGGATTCGAAACCAAGATCATACCAGGATGATCAAAACTCTGAAGGAAATATGGACTCTCTACGCCATATTCTCCTGAATCAGCACCTTTTCCAGCTCCATTTCAAATTGAAGAACTCGAAGAACCATGAATAGTAGCCATGATTACTCACAGATCAAAACAAGAAATGATTGCTAGAGATTACAATCAATTCTGAATCGTAATTGCAAACAATCTCAAAAAATAGATCGAACATTAATGAAAAACTGCTCTGATACCATGAACAAACAGAGAGATCAAGATCATACAGAGTGATCAAACCAAACTGTATTCATCATCATCATATATCAAACTTACACTATACAATGTACTTATATAGAGGGTGTACATTACACACCCTTGATGTAACTAATCGTAACAAACTAACATAAGCCTATGATACAATACACAGTAGCGTACATAATATGTGATACAATACAATACACTGCAACATATATATAACTCTACAGTTATCCCTTAAGAAAGAGAGTTCCCAAAGGGATTTAAGGGTGTAATTGTAGGTTGCGTGGCCATTGTTGACGTTGGAACAATAGTGGATCCCATGCTCGGTGTCGAGATAGGAATCTCGGCCATGGCGTTGGCCTATGGCTCGATACTATGAAAAAAATAATAGTGAGCAAATGATTTGACGAAGAAGATTCTTTGGTGATGAGGGAAAAAATTACAAAAGTACAGTAAAAAATAGTTTAAATAAGCAAAATAAGTGTGGTTTTTTTTTATTCTAAAAATATGCTATATCGCCTTTTGAAAAGGCGTTATTAGGGGAGCAAATTTTTCCCGCTTACGTGGGCACATGAATAACGACTTTTGAAAAGGCGTTATTCATGTGTCATGTCCACGGTGGACAAATAACATGAATAGCGCCTTTTGAAAAGGCGCTATTCGTGTTATTTGGATTCCATGTGGATGTCCAAATGGATTGGTTGGAGTTTATTTACACGAATAGTGCATGCACTATTCGTGTAAATAGTATTGGGTGTCCACGTGGGATGTCCACGTGGAAAAGACAAACAAGAATAACGCTTTTTTAAAAGGCACTATTCTTATTTTCCGGTACACGTGGACATACACGTGGGATGTCCACATGGGGAAGACAAAAGTTAAAAGGATGAGTTGCATGGTTAATATGGGTTGCACGGGTTGTCCGCCTCGCGATACGTGCGTGACGTTTGCATGGGGTGCATGGTCTGTAGTGGATATGCATGGGTTGTCCCCTCGAGATACATGCATGACGTTTGCATGGATTATCCACCACGAGATACGTGTCGGCGTTTGCATTAGTTATCCACCTCGAGTTACGTGCATGACGTTTGGATGGTTTGCATGGACTCTAGCAGGTTGCATGGGTTGTCTACCTCGAAATATGTGCTTCACATTCGCATGGTTTGCATGAATTGCACGAGGTTGCATGAGTTGTCCCCACATCGATATATGTGTATGTGTTAGAATGGTTTGCACGAATATGCATGTCTCGCCCACCTCAACATACGTGCGTGGCGTTTTTATGTATTGTCAACCACGAGATACGTGTGTGACGTTTGCATTGGCTTTACCATTCGAGACACGTGCGAGTCATTTGCATGATTTACTTGGATTTTACGAGGTTACATGGGGTGCCCACCTCGAAATACGTGCATGACCTTTGCATGGTTTGCATGGATTAGGCGAGGTTGTATGAGTTGTCCACCTCGAGATACTTGCGTGAGGTTTGGATGGATTGCAACATGTTGCATGAGTTGCACGTGGTTGCATGGGTCGCCCACCTCACGCAGAGACGTGCTCGACATTTGCATGAATTCTCCACCTCAACATACATGTGTGACGTTTGCATGTGTTGTCCACGTCGATATGCGTGCATATCATTTACATGAGTTGTCTACCTCGAGATACGCGAGTGACGCGGGTTGTCCATCTCGATATGCACGTGTAGTTCATAGAGTTTGGAATTTTGTATAGATAACTCTTTTTCAAAAGGAGTCATTCATAGAGTTCAAAATTTTGTATAGATAGCTCCTTTTCGAATGAGCTATCCATACAAGTGCCTTTCCACCTCACCAACTATGCATGCCACCTCATCATCAATAGCTCATTTTCAAAAGGAGTTATACATTAGTTTTGGAATTTAAAAGTAAACCCCACTATTTGATGAATTAAAAACTAAAGCCACCTTATTTTTAAAAACACTACCATTTGATGAGTGAGTACAACTTGTATTTATATCGATGTTCAGAGATTTGCAACCATCGATTGCTATTACAGGTGTCCTAATCTTGGTGAATGGCAATCAACTAATTTCATAGTTTCCAAAGTGCTTGTGGTCTTTGCAATTCTTCGGGCTTCAAAGTGAGTGTTGTTATGGAGCTTGTTATTAGTGTATTGCGAGGCACATTTTGGTGGGGACCGAGAGCATATTTTCCAGATGAATTAGAGTGTCTCCGCTTCATCTAGTGATTCTCGCTTACATTAGGGAAGCTCACTTGGTCAAAGCATGCCAATGACACCACTAAAAACAACTTTACATTCTCTCCATGCTCGTTTTACACTTCTCTGAGTCTTTTGACTTCTTGGTCAACTAGGAAAACACAAGAGTAGCTATTGTCATTCCTAAACCACAACACTCTCACCGAACTCAACACATCTACTTCTCCACTTCACAGTTTGTTCAAAACAATAGCGAAGGACAGGATGGCACGTTGTCTTTTGATAGTGGGGTTTAGGTTGACAAGCATTTCCGACTTAAGCATTCATTCAAATGCATTGCCAACTCTATTTAAGAAGGTAAGGCGGAGAAGGTTGATTTCCAAACCAAGGTATGTAGTGTCCTTTGAAACCTTAATCCTTAAGAACATGTTAGTTTTTATTTAATAAGTTGAATTACTTTGACTTTTTTTGTCAAATGAATTATTTGACTTAATTAATTTGAACATAAGAGCATTTTTTGGCATCACTAAATAAGGATTAGTTAAGACCATTTTGAATCACACTCAAAAGTTTCAAAAGTTGAATTGGATCTTCTTTTTTATTGAATATAAATACAGAAAGGCGTTGAGAGCGCAAATGAATGATCACAAAATAAAAGCGTCCTTAATATGGAGTTATTGAGATGTGCTTAATGATTAAGAGGTCATGAGATCGAGTATATCCTGTCATCCAACTACCAATATATTGGTTTTTACCGATTATATGGTTGGGGTACAATCAAATCTTAAGGGAATAGTAAGGCATAAGTTTGGGAAGTGTCCGAAATGTTTGGACAACCACCGACCCACAACTATCAAAATAAGGAAATGTACTTTTCATGAACAAACTAACCACTTACTTGCCGACTATAAGAACCATTGTCTCGAGTGATTTTTTAAGCAATAGATTGGAGTAGTCCAAACCGACATTATAATACCCTAAAAAATGAGTCATTTCAAATGACTTGATTAGCTCAATGTTAGGTAAATGTTTTAATTTTTTTCAAGCTTGAACTTAGGGTCTCTACCAACTAATTGTTATCTCCGATGGTTTGATAAATGTCCATTTAGTTATACATGAAGTTGAGGATCAAGTTTCTTTGCAAGTTTGAAAGATAAAAGTTGGTTTTATCAAGAAAAATAATATCTTGAACTGGTGATCTCTAATTAAAATCAAATTAAGTATTGTCTATCCAACTCAAGTGTTATTGGAGGAATTAACTACTTTATGCATTTGTGATGTTTACAATTTCAAGTTACTTTTTTTTCATGTCATATTCATATACATAACACATTTTGGGCTATTGACCCATTATTTTATAACATATATGAAGGCCAATGAAGTGAGGGTGCGAGATAAATGGGTGGGTTAAGAAAGAAACAAATGGGCTCATAAATAACCTCCTTCCTAAAGGTGTCGTTGACAATAAATTAAGGGAGCGGCTAAACGGACCGCGTTATTTGCCAAATGGAACCCGTATGCTAAACATGCCCCACTTTGAGCATGTTTTTTACTAAATGAACCCCAAATAATTTTGTAAATCCCCATATTACTCTTATCCTCAAGCAACAAAAACCCCTTCCCTAACTAATTATTCATACGCATACCCCAAATCAAACCTCCTCGAAACCCAAAAGAAACCCCAAATTCTTCATTAATCTAAGCCATTGAGGTCGTGAGAGGGTGTTTTTGAGGAAACCTCGGCATAATCGATGTAGACACAACACCACATGCGAAAGAACACCACAATATTGTTCGTTTCGCCCTTCTAATTTGGAGAGTTTTCTACACTCTAAACTTGTGGGTTTTGTTGCTCATGATATTCGCATCGTTTACATATTTATTTGTCGCATTTGGTTGGGTGTAGTAAGGTTTGGGTTTCGGGGTTTCGATATGTTGTTGTTGATAACACGTACTAGACGACCGTTAAGAGCCAATACATTATGAATGATATTAGTCGAGTTAAATCGTTAGTTCTAGTGATGGTAGTGGAGAAGTTAGGCCGTAATATCATTTGTTTTGCGATATGTTCAAATCTATATTCATGTATAAGTTTTCGACGTCTTGAGCCGACATCTTGACTATTGATGTCGACATCTTAAACCGATATCTTGTTGGAATTGAATTGTTTTTCTGAATTGTAGAGCGTGTCTCTGCATTCGGGTATGGTGAAACCTAAAACAAGAGCGAATAGATCTCCTCATAGGGTTGGGCGGTGTGATCAAACTATTACCACATCTTCCTAAGTGGAAGGGGTGTGCTTGAGAGGAAGCGTCCAAATTGCTCTAATCGAAGGCAAAAGTGGGTGAAGCCAAAAACTTCGAGTAAATTAGTCTAAGGAGAGTCATCTGGATTTAGGAGATGTTGATAGTCGGGACATTGGTATGTCCTCTATAGGTTATATGGTTACACTTGTAATTAGTAGGAGTGGGTCGGGGGAGTGTGAAGGGAGTCGTACACCAAGTGATTCTACCAAGTCGGGGTTGAAAAGGCCTATTTTGATACATTGACCCATGCGGCAAACGCAGATGCCACTTCATTTCCTCGTGGTCCTTCAGATTTAAGTCTACTACCATCTTATAGAAACCATGTGCTGTTAGATATTTGAAGGAACGAGGTATCATAGATTTCGAGACGGTTAATTTCATCATTTTATTATATATTATTTTATTTAATCTACTGTGGAAAATGTTTTACGGGGATTTTCGAAGTGCATAAACTACGGTTATTAGATCTTTGCTTGGAAGACTATCACACAACATCTCGAGAAGGAAAGGGTGGTCAAATTGATTAACGACTCCAATTTAGCACCATTAGGCTATATCTCATACAATGGAGGTAATATGGTACGTATTTCGAGGCATTGTCGAGAGATGACGACCTGGAACCAACACGTTCCTCTTACCCTTTGGCGAGATAATGATCAAACGTGAAAGCGTACGGGTCCTTCTCGTATTTAAGTCACCAAGTAAGACTATGGATACACCTTTCAAGGCTCGTAAATTGATAATTGAGATGGTTAATAGGTTATTGAAGGTGTCGATGATCGATCCGATGAAGAGATTAGGACTAGGCCTGGCCTCATAGTTAGTTTGGCGTGGTTAAAGATTGGCTCTCGATGGCGAAGAAAAAAGAAAGAACCAAACGGGAAAAGAACTCCGATGTATATCTTAATCCCAATTGTTTGGTTAGAGCATACCTCTTATACCTTTTTGGAGCGACTCTTTTTCCATCAAGTCCGTTACGAGAGTCTCCATTTCCCACCTCCAACTTCGCAACACGTGGACATCATTGGTTTGTATTCATGGCGGGCGCGCCCTTGCGTTCATGGTCGTCAAGCTGGGCATTGCCAGTCGTGCCAAAGTCACTTAAGTTTCTAGTTATTTGACATTGTTAGAGGTATACGTGCATCTTAATTGATTTCTATACCAATGCATGCTTACCAATTTGATTACCATATGTCATACATGAATTTGGTTTGTGCGGGGGTAGATGTATGATCGTCTTCTATTTCTTAAGCCCATTTCTCGTAGTGACTACACCTTAGATAAACCCCGTGTTATGAAATGTCACCATAAAAAGGAGGAGAGACTCTACAAGAAGGAGACTAGGTTGTTTTCAAATCATCTTGTCTTTTTCAAACGTCGCCTTGACAAGCTGAGATCACATGATGTAATGACCATAAAGTTGCAGCTACAAATTTGAGTTTTTTACGCTTATGTTTGTTAACAATTCTCTTTATTTTTGTTAGGTGATTTGGTATACTACTTTGAAGGGTGCACCGCTTGTCCATGATTTTGCATTCTACCTTAGCCCTATGAAGTTTATATATATCGTTGGACCTCATAATCCTATTAGGGTATTTAGGCAAATGGGATACGTTCAACGTATTTCGAGAGACCCTTACTAACCCATGAACACTAATAGGAGTAGGCTAGCACGGTTATACTCCGTCAAGTACACGTTTGACCCCCAATTTAGGGAGGATTGGGAGGGTCACCTAGAATTTGTTGAGAGACGCAAAGAAGAAAGCGACTATCCATATCAAGCATCATCCGACTATATGGAATGGTACCTCGTGAGTCACCACCCTTTTGCAGAGAATCCTGAACACTCAAAGGGGGTCCATAACGAGGATGAGAACTCTTTGGTTATATGATTTACTTTGTATGCCTTATCTAAAATTCATGGTTATTTTTCATATTTACTTATTTGACATATACGCAACATCACAACCGTCGGGGACTTGATGTGGCATTGCGGTTCAGTGCACTCGAAGGTCAATCTTCTTGTTGATGATGTTTTTCAAATGGCAGATCAAGTCAATGCATTTTGTTAGGTGTTGAGCTTACATACCAAAGTACCACCGCGATCGCCAATGAAAGCGAGGAGGAACTACATCTGTTGGGGATGTTCTTCATTACGACGGAAGGAAAAATTACCACTTGGGGAGCATAAGACTTTGAATTTTTCAAGATACTTTAGTGTCACTTTGGTGATGGAATCCAAAACTTTTTGAATTTTACTTGAATTGTGCTTGTTGTTGGTTACGGTTTGGCCAAACTACTTGAAATGTATGTGTTGTTGTTGTTGTTGTATGTGTGATTTTTCCCTTGCTTTGGTATATTTCTCAGTCTTACGCAGTTGTAGGTCTGAGAGCAACATGTTAATTTCGAACAAACGTAACCAAAATGGAGAACACAATTACAACTACATTTTGTCGTAACAGTTATCTTAGTATCGATTCATGATAACCGACACTAATCTTCATTGTCAACTGTAATATTCTATTAAATTTTGTGGGGTATATTGAGTAAATATGTGGGGTGTAAAACAATGTACAGTTTTACATATCCGTAACCACTAATAACTTACGACCCACTTTAGTCGAGGTTTACAGAGATATTGTTGCTACATTGTTCCGAAGTTAAATCCAACATATTCTGCTAAATCTCAAGAGGTATATTGAGTAAATAGGTGAGGTATAGAACATTGTACAATTCGACATATCCGTAACCACTAATAACTTATGGCCCACTTTAGTCGAGGTTTATAGGGATATTGGGGCTACATTGCTCCGAAAGAAAATCCAACACATTGTGCTAAAACTAGTGGGGATATATTGAGTAAATAGATGGGTTATAGATAAATGTACAATGCAACTTATCCATAATGACTAATAACTAACGACCCACTTTAGTTAATGTTTATAGGGATATTGTAGCTACATTGCCCGAAAGCAAATCCAACATATTATATTGAATCTAGTGGGCTATATTGAGTAAATAGGTGAGGTATAGAATAATGTACAGTTCGACATATCCATAATTACTAATAAATTACGGTGCACTTTCGTCGAGGATTACAAGGATATTGCGGCTACATTGCTCGAAAAAAATCTTACATATTTCGCTAAATCTCATAGAGTATACTTAGTAAATAGGTAGGGTTAATAAGGTATAATGGAGCAATATGTCCAAGACAGAGATGTTGCTCTCCGTCAACTTTCTCCGTGATAGACTGTTGCTCTCGGCTTTTCTTTGGCTAACAATTGTAATATGCAAGTTAACGAAAATGTTTGGAAAAAACTGACTTCCTACACTTATAAGAAACAATGTTGATACATCAAACATATATCCATAGTAAAAAAGAGATCAATCATGATCAATTACAATATCACACACGTAAAAGAGATCAATGTTGAGACATCAAACATATACCATTTTTTGGGGATTCAATGGCACCATCCAACATAAAAGAGTTAAATCTAACAAAAAAATCCATGTTAGATAAGTTAAACAAAGTACCAAAGGTCCATCCTTGAATCCTCAAAAAAATGGTACCAACACAAAATGCCAACGTATCCATGTTTGTTATACCCATAATCACTCATATACGCCCATATACACCTACAAAAAGATATTGTCCAACATAACAAAATGACAATAAAAAATGGGTGCACGTTGCAACCTAATCAAGTTGAACTATGGACAGTTCCTCCACATTTGATTGTGGTCGTGGAAGAATGTTGAGTCCAAACTCCCAATCTCTGCTTTGTAGCTCGGTAAACACTTCCCATTATCGTGAAGTTGGTGGTAGAGGAGCTACATCTCTCACGAGAAGCTGAAAATGATAACAAAAATGGTAAGTAGTATTGGACATTGTTAAACATCATAAAGAATAAAACAAAATTTGCATTATGGGAAGTCACTTACTCTAACAAAATTATTTTGATTCACTAAGCACAACGGTGTATTATTCTCTCAGATACAGGTGGGGTGCATGTCTGCTAGGGAGCCAAAGACGGGACCTTTTCTTGGCCAACACCACAAAAGCTAGCTTTTAACAGGTTTGCCACAATTAACCCCATCTCTGGTAATGACATCCGATAATCTTTTTTAATGGGCCTATTGTATAAATTAATGGCATCTCTAACTTTACCATACTCATAATCCTGAAACACATTCCTGTACATGGCCTCGTTTCTAACCAACTCTTCAAATAATTCTATTTGCACTTGTCTCCATCCTTCTTCACCTCCATAGCTTACATACTCAACTATCACATGAAACCCATAATTTTTATTAGGCCGCGCATCCACAAGTGTTCATATGGTAAGTGCACCATAATGGTGGTATCTCATCAATATAGCCTTCAACAACCTGAGTTCGGGTCCTAGGTCATCTGTGTAATAACCTATTACTTTAAGCTGGTGATTAGTGTTAATCCAAATCCTAATTAACCCAAAGAGTTAGGCTCGTGGTTAAGTTCGGCGTACCTCGTTTAGCATTTGCATGAATTTGAATGATGATTGGTGTTTGTTTAGAATGCTTAATGAATATTATAGGTTGTGGATTAATAGGAAAAATTAATACAAACCTATAATTGAAAAATAAACAATAATTAGTCGGTACACCGAAAGTGCGATGATGGTGGTCGTGAAATGAATGTGCACACCGAGAATACTCAAAGGCATGTTCGGTGAATTTATTGGCAAGAAAATACATGAAGTATATATATATTTATATATATTTGATATATAAATATATATAAAAAACTATAAGTTTGGTTTAAATAATATGGATTGTTTGATCAGTCTCGAGATGAGCGTAAGTGTTGATGGTGTTAAAATATGTGTTACTTTATGGAGTGTCATTTTAACACCTCAACCACTTGATCGCCTTGAGATAGCACAATGTGTATCTCGAGGAAAACCCATATATATAAATCCAAAAGTATCAAACTTATCCTCATTTCATCAATCAATCATTGAAGAGTGAGAAAACCAAGAAACTAAGGGTTTAATTAGCTGATCTGGTAAGGGTTGATCATGGGAGTAATGCAATTGAGGATCTTAAACAATGAGGGATTAGAGATCATCATCTTGGTGAGTTGAGTCTTGAGTTTCAAGTTCAATTGTATAGTTAGGTGATGATTTCTCTATTAATTATTTTGTTTATGATTGGTAATGATTTGTTATCTCACTAGAGGTCCTCACGATGATTTGGGAGAGTAATTAAATGTGTGGCGATGATTTGGTAATAAAATAGTGGCTGCTGCCCTGTTCACTATCGAGGTAGTGCGGGATGGAGTACGCTTCCTTCATCAATTGGGATGAACGCAGTTGGTGGAGCGGACCCCACCAAGTTAGGGAAAACGCTCCCACCCCTAAGAATAGCAATTGTGCTTTGTGTTTTACATAGAATTTCTCGAGGTCTTAGGGATTGACTTAGGGTTTCTAAATATAGGGTATTAGACCTATATTGATTACAAATGGATTGTAAGAGGTTATGGAACAACAGAAAGCATGAATGAGTCGAGAAAGTTAGGAAGTTTAGGAAACAAAGACTTAAACTGATGTAAGTATGAATTCGCTTATATATAAATGTTGCATGGCTATTTTAGTACATGTAGTTCATGTAGTTTATGGACTAAAATGGGGGACTATGTACACTGTGATGTTTTTTATTAAATGAAAAATGTTGTGTAATGTGATCTATGAGAGTTACTTCTGAGGACTAAGACCAGGTTGTATAGAATGCAGGGATGATCTCCTGCTCTATACGTAACTCCTACTTAATTAGATATGTTGCATGGGTACATATTAACTAGTGGGTTTTGGATAGAACCACTGAGTATTAATGGATTTGCTAGACAGTACATCGGCCAATATGTTGGTCTGCAATCACATTAATAGTGTCGGCGGGTAAACGACCCTAGTTTTATAAATAAAATGAGAACCACAGTGTAATAGTCATTGACAAGCGATTTGCATATGTTATTTATTTAATTATATGCTTTTCATATTCTTGTTAGTTAACATTGGTCCATATTTTTATTGCATAATGTTCTTGATTATTATATGGAATGTTGATGGCTTTGTGAATCCCTACTTGCTATCGAGCAAGTTGGAGGACTCACCCCAAATTAACATTTCGGGAATACCGACGAGCACTATGATTATGGGATAGAAAAGATTTAAGAGTCTTGATATTCTCTTCGATGTAATGAGTTTCCCTTGTCTTATATATTTGTATTGAATTATAGTTTTGTAATATCACAAGGGATGAGAGGTTTTGTATAATCGAGGTTTATTCCAATTTGATTTGATATTGTATATCATATTTGATTATCAAAAAGGTTTTAAATTTCCACTTTGCATTTATTATTTGATTTATATCGATATTTGATATAAGTGGTGATTACTAGGTGCGAAATGAGAGGTTCTTTGGCTCTAACTAAGTTACGGCTAGGTAACTGGGCTTAATTATGGTTTCAAGCCGAATATCGCCTTAATCGGGTTAGAGGATGCTACAACTTGGTATCGAGCTGTATTTAATGGCTTTGTTACACTTGATAACTTTGATATAGTTTGATATCAAAGATTGGTCAGAGCCTATTCCAAAGCTTAAGGTGATACAGTGTAGTATTAGAGTCTATTTAAGAATATAACCTTATTACTTTGAAATAAGTTATAACTCGGATACAATTTGGTATCGAAGTTTAAAGTTATAGGCTTTGAGATACCTTGGTACCCCAACCCAAGTTTATTAACTTTGAGAGTTGTCTCGAGTTATGAATAAGTTTAGGGTACGATAAACGGTTTTATCGTGATTTTGGGGGTAACCAAAAGATAAAAGATTGGGATATGTTATTTGTTGCGTTATACTATATCTACATGGTAGATATATGAATTATGTCTTTGCTTTGAATGATGATAAGATTGTTGAAGTCCATCAATTTCTCATGATATGAGAAAGTTTTGGAGGTAAGAGCTCAAGAGACTTTTAACCTTAAGGAGATTGAAAAGGAAAGGCATAAGGAAAACTTAAAAAGTTGAAATTAAATTCTTCTCATATTGACTATTATCAATGGTCTTTGATCTTAGTGATATTATTTGACAAATAATAGTCAGTAAATAAGTATTTATTAGATCTAGACCTTAAGACGTGTATTAGGAGAATGGAATTTATGAAGCAATGGAACACCGAATGACTTTGGGTAAAACTCAAATATGGTAAGCCACTTTGAGATGTGATTTAATACTAGTATTGAGACTAGTTAAGAAGTAATGAAAGTTATTCAGTAAATAAATTAATGGTTAATGATAAAAGCCTAGTTGAGGTTAGGAAACCACTAATGTATTTATACATCATAGGTTGTTATGAAGTAGCAAATTTCTGTTATGGTGTGAATCCATATTGGGATGACAAGCAATTTTTCAGGTAGTGAGAAGTGAAAGTTATGAATTTAAACTGGAGAAACTAAAAGGCGAGTTTGATCAAAAGCATGGCGAGTGAGTTAGTAAGATATCTTAGTCTTATGTTTTTAACTGGTATAATCTAAATTGGTGAGAATAGGTTGTCAATGAATCGAGGATTTGATGAATCCAAAGAATAATGCATTGTAGTAGGAATGAATATTCATTGCCCAACATTGATAACTCATTCGACAATAAGGTGAAATCATTGGGGCATGTACCCTAGGTTAATTTACAAACATTTTTTATCTTATAATTTTAGTTAATAAAATTTAGGTTTTCATGTCTTTGTTTTATTATAAGTGATTGCATATTTACCTTATAGTAAGATCCATGGGTATTTGTTGAGATATCCTAAATGTCCATAGTCAATCATTATATTGGGAACTAAAATGAATTAAGACTAGTGTGAGTCTTGATTGATGGTCATGTGATGATCATACGTATAAGGACACAAATCGAGACAATGAGTACTTGTTAGGGAACAAAGTACTGGACCGACCCACTATGAGAACGCCAAATGGATTTATTCATATGTGTTACTCATGATAGGTATATCATTTAGTCATTCGACTTAAGATTACCATAGACTTCAATATTAGGAGCATGGTAATTTGACACAATTAAACATTATCTTTAACTGGACGATTATAAAGATTATGATTGGTGACCATGTGAATAATATTTAAATGTGTGTAATTAAGATAAGATTTGTCACTCTAGTATAGAGAAATATATCAGTGGATCCCTCGATATGATAGACTGAAATGGGCAAAACCATGTGAATTGATATGATCAATCTCAATTGGATGTTTTCAGTTTACATAAAGATCGAGACTAGTACGATTAAACATTAAGAGGGACTTGGCATGCCTTATGTTTAATTAAAGGATATCGTACAACAAAAGGATATGATATACGTTATTCATTAGGTTGTATCAATTTTGATATTCATGCTACTTGGATAGTCATAATGTCTTGCTAGAGACCGCTTATGACTTGTGTACCAAAATGGTTTTGGTTCATTGCCAACGTCGTATAAACCTATTGGGTCGCACACAAAGAATAACTTTATGAATTTCAAATGGTCCAAAGTAATGAGTTTTTTATGATAAAACTCATGACATAAGAGCCCTTACGATTTGTTATATGATAACTTATTAATAGAGGTGTATGTGTAATTTGCTTAAATTGTCTAAATACAATAGTTGTATTACAAATAGGATTTTATGGAGGGCTTATCTACATATATAAATAAAAGGTGAAACCCTAAAACAAATAAATTTTTTATTTTTACAAATTTCCAATTCTCTTTTTTATGGAGAGAAAGAAAAAACATTTTCAATCTCTCTTGGGGCTAGCACTCCAAATTGTGGTTACCATTCATGTGTGGATTTTCGATAGAGGACGCGAGCTTGAACGTATTGGAGATCGAACAGTCACAAAAGAAAATCACGGATTAAGGTATAGTTTACTTTTTAGATCTAGTTTAATGGAACTTATTTTCGATCCTATTGGGGTTTTTCAAAAACGTTTTAAATTTTTCGCAACGTGTGAACCCCAAAAAATCCAATAGTGGCATCGAGCCTTAGGCTTGGTTCTATTAAATGTTTGTATGTTTTCTCGATGTATATATGATATATGTGTTAAAATATGATCTTGATTTATGTATTTATATGAAGTACATATAGGTTCTGTGATAATGGTTATCAAGAATTGGTTTTAAAGCATGTTGTTAATTCATTTATATTGATACATACGTATGATTTGATTCAATGATAGTATTCATGTTTTGAATATTTCGATTAACATATTTTTTAATATTGAACGATGCGAATTTTGTATGTTCATGGTAAAAGTCATTTTTAGGTCAATGTGATTCTAGTGTTGAATACATATTTTGTTTTTGTTCGATAATTATGTATGTCTCCATGATAGAAATCATGATTAGGTTAATATGATTACTGTAATATGATTGTGGTGTTGAATGCATGATTAATATTTCGAAATTGATTTTGATCATATATCTCATTGTAGTTATCTTTAGTATATTCCTATTAGATAAGAGATAAACTTGTAATCATAGAAGAATTACAAATCCTATAAGATAGGTGAGATATATAACAAATTCTAAATGGATAAGGATTCAAAGTATCTTAAATTTTAATTAGATTATGATAAATTACTAAGTTAAAGGTGGGCCTGAGTTAATTAAAAACATTTTAATTAATATTTTTGAAATTTGAATAAGGGCGAGTTTTGGTTAATTGGATTAACTAAAATAATCCGAGATTTTAGGCGAGGAAATACGTATGATAATCAATATTAGTATAATTTCCTAACTTGTTTAGTGATTGTTTATGCATTGTAATATATGATATTTATCTTGTTTAAATTATGATCACTAAAACAAATAAAATCCCTCTTCCAAATTTTAAGTCAAGTGTTATCCATTCTCTAACACTTGTCAAGGCTTTGATCACATCAATATGGGTCTGCCTTCGCAGAATGTATTGTGTTATCTTGGTGAGGCAAGTTGAGTAATGGTTACTCTATTGTTTGAAATAGTTAGACTTGATAAAGCTATCAAAATGGTTTTGGGCTTTACGCACTAGATAAGATAAAACATGCTAAGACATAAGATGTCATAATCTCATAAAAATAACTAAAAGTTACATATGATGTAATTAGTAATGGTACGTACCCAAATAACCTAATTCAAAGTGTCATGCCTTGGGTGTCTTGGAATTAGATGAAACATGGATTTTAGTCCCTTAAATTAACATAGCATTTTCGGGAGGGTTGTTAATTTAGTTGGAGTCTATTCCTCTATACTAAAATGAACTTTTGCATAATCTTTGTTGTAGATCTCTTCTAATCACAATAATTCCTTGTCATTGCGATCTATCCTTGAGAAGGATAAGTTGTCCGGAGAAAATTTCTTGATTTGGTTCGAAAGTTGAGAGTTGTTCTTAAGCATGAACGCAAGTTGTATGTCCTGGATAATCCTAATCTTAAGGAACCACTAGCCAATGCTTTAAGAGCCATGAAGAATGCACATTTTAAGCACATCAATGACTTAACCGATGTTGCATGCATTATGTTGGGAACCATGGTTCCCGAACTTGAGAAGGACATGGAACACATGGAAGCTTAAGACATGGCTATGATGTTGAAGGAAATATTCTAAAAGCAAGCTAGGCAAGAAAGGTTTGAGACATTCGATAACCTTCATTCTTACGAAATCGCCGAGGGTGCATAAATTAGCCCTCATGTTCTGAAAATGAAGGGCTATATTGACCATCTTAACAAACTTGGATTTCTCATAAGTCAAGAGTTAGCTATGATTTGATCCTGAATTCATTGCCTAATAGTTATTCACAATTTGTGATGAACTATAAGATGAATAACATATAAAAGTCTATCTTAGAGTTGCATTTGATGCTTAAAACTCGCTGAGTAGCATGTCGAGAAATCCATTGCTAATGTGTTGATGGTTCAAAAGGGAAAAACTATGAAGAAAAAGGGCAAAGGCAAGGCTAAAGTTGCAAAGGTTGTTGTGAGTGTCATAAAGCCTATGGAAAAAGTCAAGCCTCATGCAGCTTCTACTTCACAGTCCCAAAAGGAAAAAAGAAATGAAATTGTCATTTCCGCCATGCACCTAAGCATTGGTTCAAAAATTGCAAGCTCTATCTTGAAGATCTAAAGAAAAAGAATAGTAGTGCAACTACTGGTTCAAGTATTTATGTTATTGAAGTTAACTTGTCTACTAGTGATTCTTGGGTATTTGATACTAGATGTAGATCTCACATTTGTATTAATGTGCGGGGTCTCAACAAAATTAAAAAGTTAAAGAAAGGAGAAGTCATCCAACGAGTTGGAAATGGAGCAAAGGTTGTTGCGTTGGCTGTAGGATGCTATGAGTTAATTTTTTATAGTGGACTTGTTTTAGTTTTAAATAATTGTTATTATGTCCCGCCTTGAGCATAAATATCATTTCAATTTCATGTTTGGATTTTGATGGTTTTAATTTCATTATTGCGAATAATAAATGATTTGTTTCTCACAAAGATGTTTTCTATGCGAATGTTGATTTGTGTGATGGTCTTTTTATTCTAAACATGAAAAGACCCACATATACTCTTATTCTTAACGTAAATACAAAGAGCTTCATGTCAAATGATTTGAATCAAACCTACCTTTGACATTATTGCCTTGGCCACATAAAACAAATACATTTCTAAACTCCATAAAGATGAACTTTTAGATTCATTTGATTTTGAATCATATAAAACATGTGTATCTTGTTCACTAGGCAAGATGACAAAGGGCCCCTTTACTAGACACGGTGAAAGGGCAAGTGATTTATTAGGTCTGATAGATACTAATGTATGCGGTCCTATAAACATAATGGCTAGAGGTGGTTATCGGTACTTCATTACATTCACTGATGATTTCAACAGATATGGTTATGTGTATCTCATGAAGCATAAAAGTGAATCTTTTGAGATGTTTCGAACATTTCAGAATGAAGTGAAAAATAAACTTAGTAAAACTATTAATGCACTTTGATCAGATCGAGGTGGTAAATATTTAAAACAAGAGTTTGATGATTATCTTAGAAACTGTGGGATTGTCTCATAGTTAACTCCCCTAGCAACTCCATAATAGAATGGTGTTTTTGAGAGGATAAATCAAACTTTATTGGATATGGTTCATTCTATAATGAGTCATGCATATCTTCCTATTTCATTTTGGGTTTATGCCTTATAAACTACTACGTTCACACCGAATCTTGTTCCTTCTAAAGCGATTAATAAAACACCATATGAGATGTGGTTTGGGATAATACTTTTATAATCTACCAAATCTTGGAAAAATTATCGGCAAAATCTACCAAGTGTGTATTTGTTGGTTATCCTAAAGAAATTAGAGGATAATACTTTTATAATCTTAGTGAGAAAAAATGTTTGTTGCTCGAAATGGTGTCTTTATGGAAAAAGAGTTCATTTCAAAAGACAACTATGGGAATAAAGTAATTCTTGAAGAAGTTCAAGAACCACAAATAAATACTCACCCACCAAAGTGGGAGATCAACATGGTCTTGAACTAGTTGAACCTCCATAATTATCATAAGGCCCACGTAGGTCCGATAGGGTAAGACATATGCCCGAAAGATTTAGATTTGTTATTACCGATAGTAGTGAGGTGTTGCTTATGGATCAAAATGAACCTACTACTTATAAAGAGGTTGTGTCTAGCCCCGAGGTGAGATAAATGACTTATTGCCATGAATTACGAGATGCAATCCATGTATGATAACCAAGTTTGGAACCTGGTTGATTTGCACGAAGGTAGTAAGACCATTAGAAGTAAATGGGTTTCAAGAAGAAAAGCGACATGCATGACAACGTGCATACCGATAAAGCACGGCTAGTAGCAAAAGCTTTCGAGAGAGACTTAAGGTGTTGATTATGATGAGACTTTTTCTCCTGTAGCTATGCTTAAATCCATTACAATTCTAATTCCCATTGTCGTATATTATGACTATGAGATATGGCAAATGGATGTCTAAACAGCTTTTCTACATGGAAAGTTACTTAAGGACGTATATATGATATCTTGCCTAAACGGTTTGTTCATCTTGAGGATTCTAGGAAGGTGTGCAAGCTTCAAAGATCCATTTATGGATTAAAGCAAACTTCTCGGAGTTGGAATCTTCATTTTGATGAATCAATTAAGGAATTTGGTTTCATTAAAAATAAAGATAAGCCTTTATATAAAAGAAATTCGGTGGGAGCATGGTTATTTTCCTAATACTATATGTTGATGATATATTACTCTTTGGAAATGACATCTCAACCTTGCAGAAAGTCAAGTCTTAGTTAGGGAAGTGTTTCTCAATGAAGGACTTAGTAGATGCATCCTACATTTTTGGGATTAAGATCTATAGGGATAGATCTAAAAGGCTGATCGGTCTAAGTCGAGTGCTTACATAGACAAGACACTGAATAGGTTCAATATGCAAGAATCTAAAAGAGAGTTGTTGCCAATGTCTCATGGTGTAAGTCTCAGCAAGACATAATGTCCAAAGACTAATGATGAGCGAGAGCGCATGAATATGATTCCATATGCATCAACTATTAATCTATCATGTATGCCATGTTATGCACACGATTTCGATGTATCATATACTTTAAGCTCAAAAAGCGAGATATTAGTCGATCCCGGTGAGAGTCATTTGATAGCAATAAAGAATATTCTTAAGTACTTGAGAAGGACTAAAGAAGTTTTCTTGGTCTTTGGTAGTTTGGAAGACGAGCTTGTTGTAAATGGTTATATAGATGCAAGTTTTCAAACCGATACATATGACTTTATATCGCAAATCTGGATATGTGTTTACTTTGAATCAAGGTGCGGTGGTGACAAAGTTCAGATTCTACAACAAAAGCAGAGTATAGTGCAGATCCGATGCAAATAAGGAGGCAATTTTGACAAAAAGTTCATCTTTGAAAATTTGTGTGGTTCCTAGTATAGCTAACCCCGCTTGCTTGTATAGTGACAACAATGGGGTTATAGTTGAGCCAAGGAACTAAGATTACACTATTGATTCAAACATATACTTAGACTTTTTCATCTCATTCAAGAAATCATTGAGAGAGGAGACGTGAAGATTTACAGAGTTCCTAACGAAGGCAATGTTGCATATCCTTTGACGAATGCTCTTCCACAAGCGAAACATGATGGTCATGTTAGTTCATTAGGAATTAGATACATGAATGATTGGCGGTAGTGCAAGTGGGAGATGTTGGGGCATGTGCCATAGGTCATTCTACAAACATTGTTTATCTTATAGTTTTAATTAATAAAAATGAGGTTTTCATGTTTTGTTTTATCATTAGTGATTGCATGTTTACCTTATAGTAAGATCCATGGGTATTTGTTGAAATGTCTTAAATGTCCCTAGTCGATCATTATACTAGGAACTATAATGAGTTAATATTAGGGTAAACTTTGATTGATGGTCATATGATGATCATGCGTATAGGGATAGAAATCGAGATTACAAGTACTTGTTAGGAAACAAAGTAATGGACCGACCCACTATGAGAACACCACATGGATTAAGTCATAGGTGTTACTCATGATAGGTATATCATTTAGTCTTTCGACTTGAGATTACCATAGACTTCAATATTATGAGCATGATAATTTGACACAATCAAATGTTGTCTTTAACTGGACGATTATAAAAATTGTGATTAGTTACCATGTGAATAATATGTGAAGATGTGTAATTAAGATATAATTTTTACTCGTATAGAGAGATATCAGTGGATCTATCGATATGATAGACCGAGAATGGCCAAGTCTATGTGAATTGAAATGATCAATGTCACTTGGATATTTTTAGTTTACCTAAAGATCGAGAATAGTACTATTAAACATGAAGGGTGACTTTCCATCCCTTATGTTTAGTCAAAAGATATCGCACGACGAAAGTATATGATATATATTATTTATTAGGTTGTATCGATTTTGATATTCATGCTACTTGGGTAGTCATAACGCATTGGTAGAAACCGCTTCATGACTTGTGTACCAAAATAGTTTAAGTTCATTGCCAACGTCGTATGAGCCTATTGGGTCGCACACAAAGAATGGCTTTGCACAATTTCAATTGGTTTGGAGTATTGAATTTTATATGATAAAATTCATGACATTAAAGCACATACGATTTGTTATATGATAACTTATTAATAGGGGCGTATGTGTAATTTGCCTAAATACAATAGTTGTATTCTGAATAGAATTTTAAGTGAGGGTTTATCTACACATATAAATAAAGTGTAAAACCTTAAAACAAAATAAGATTTTCATTTTTGCAAATTTCAAGTTCTCCGGATTTTAGAAAGAAAAAAAATGTTTTCAATCTCTCTTAGGGCTAGCACTCCAAATTGTGGTCACCATTCGTGTGTGGATTTTTGATAGATGACGTACTTTTGAACGTCTTGGAGATCAAACAATCATAGAAGAAAATCAAAGATTAAGGTATGGTTTACTTTTTAAATCTAGTTTAATGGAACCTATTTTTGATCTTGTTGGGGTTTTTCAAAAATGTTTTGAATCCTTCATCACGTATGAACCCCAAAAATCCAACATAATCAGTTGTTCTCAAGAGTTAGTTGAAATTTGGTTATCACAATTGATAAGTCGTATTTATAGGAATTAAGTAGTTTATTTTCGTATATTTAATGTGAAAAGTCTATAAAATATATATTTAATTATATTTATTGGTCATTTTCAGTGAAATGGAGTGCACGTTTGAATTCGTGGCAAAAAAATACTCAAAATGGAGTATTTACATGCATTGATCTGAGCCGGACTATTTGCCTCAAGTTACGTGTCTTTGCGTAGCGGGTAGGAAAGGAGACAAAGCAGACCCAATAGGTCGCCACATGTCACTTTGCCATTGGATAAGCACATCATTTCTGCGATTTTCTCTTCACACCGCTTCACGTGTCGCACGCCGATTTGTCCATAGCTTCATACTCCATCTCTCCTCCAATATGATGCCGCCACGTGGCGTCTCCCATCACCACATCATAGACAAACCATTTCTCCTTGTTCAACAACTTTTCTATCTCATCGAGATGCGCGCTAGCACCATCTCCTAGATTTTCATCGAGTTCATGTGATTCTCACCACCGCCTCCAAGCTGCCACTTGTCACTCGCACACCACACAACACCACGTCACGGTAGTAGCTCTCCACCAATCGACGTTGCCACACCAACGCACGACAATAGACGAACCAATCAGGCATGGACACGTGGAGAAAACGTGATTTCAAGCCCAAAAACAGCCATACGATGCTCCTTGGCGCACGAGTCACCTCCCCAACCCACAAAATTAGTTTCTCTCACCTCCGGGAACAATTTTTAGTATTTTTATATATTAGGAACCTAGGGTATTATTAAAAAACACCGAACACCGACTATTATATTTTTAACATCGACTTCTCTCGACGATTGCCTAGGTCGGCGGGGAAACAAGTCGGGATTATGGATTCATGGCATATTATGTGAGATCTTTTATTTTATTATTTAATTTAGTTTAAATTCTCCTATTTCATTGTTGTTGATTTTAATGAATATGGTTTAGATCTAGGGTATGTATTGGCTAGTGCATGCTTTTAGGGGGACAACCTATAGTTATTTGGACCATTAGTATCTGTGTAATTGTGCTTTTTGATCAATAAAGTGACAAACACTCACCGGTTTGCAATCCGGTTCTTGAGTGTGCTACAATTGAATCTAGGTTAAATCGGAAGCGGATGCAATCCGGTTATTTAGGATTAGTGTTCCCACAAATCCATATTATCGAGGTTAGTGTGCTAAACCCGATTGACGAATGTCTATGGTTATGCATTAATTAGGGAAGTAGTTAGTGGCGGACGTCTTGGCTATCGAGATTAGGGGAACGAGGAATTTCTAGCGGATGTCGATTTTCTATAGCTAATCTAGGAGAATTTAAATTAATAACTTTTTGGGAAAGATTGAAGACCATGATTGCCATTGAATCTTGATCTTGATTTGTGGAACTGTAGACCTAGGTGTTACTTAGGTGTTCATTAATTGTTTTCAAAATTAGTTTAGTTATTTATTTATTTAGTTTAATTAGATAAGTTAGTTAATATTATTTATTTAAAACCCCGATTTTTCCTTTTCGTTGTTTTTAACCTTAGAAAGACCACCAATCTCTGTGGGATCAACCATTTGCCACTATTCTACAATATATTTGCTTTAGGAAGTTTTATTTTATTGATGCGTTCGACGCGTCCAGTGAAGGATATATTTAAGGATGATTTTAGGCGATTCTTTGGAACACTTTAAGTAGATCACTGAAACTATTAAAACTTACTAGAACTCATGCTATATTCGTAAATGAAAGGTGATGAGTTTTAAAACCCTATTTCAATTAAGTAGTTTTTGTGTTATCAATAATGACAAGAATGAAATCTTTGAAGACTTAGAGGGTGCACAAGCATTATTGTACAAAATTGTTATTGGTGACGATAAATTGGTTTAGACCAGATTTTGTAAGTGCAGTACTAAGTTTCAAAGGTTATATAATTGTATGAGTGGTGAATGTTAATAACAAATCGGGGGATTTGAGTGTGATTGTGACATTTTGGAATTGTCATATATTCAACACCAAAGCAAAAGAGAAAAGTAAGCTTGAAATAATTGAATATTACAAACGATTGATCTATGGATCTTTGATATCGTTGTGTAATTTATTCAGTTAATTCAAGTATGTAGATTATTATAAGATAAAAAACAAATACAAGGATGTCATGGAGAAAAGTTGAAGTATAGATTGACTACAATGTTTGCTTGATGATACCAGAATTATAGAAGAAGTTAAAGGTTCATCCTAGGACTTCTTATTGAGGTAAGAATGTGTATTGACACAATAGAGCAAATTTGTAGCTTATACTTCTACATATATAGTTTAAGAATTATGAGAAGAACTATTAGAGATTGATAATCTCGAAATAACTATTTTAGTAGTTATACCAAATATCAAAGGCATCACTTGTAAATAAGAGGAAAGGTTATTGAGAGTCTTTTAATCATTCTTGAAGATTATTGAGAATCCTAGAAGAATCATTAAAAGACAACCTGGAATTATAAAAACTAGTGGATCAGTGTAAGTTTAAAGTAGCGAATTTCAAAGCTGTGGAAGTTTGAAAAGTGGAATTGTCGAGTGATAGAAAATGGAAAATAATATTGATACCTTAAATTTTCTAAATGTTAGGAACTCACACTATGTCATCACTCATTAAGGTGATTGTGTTGACAATGCCTTGAAAGGAAAAAAGATAGAGGTCGTAGTTGCAATAAAAACTTCTCAGTAATATATCTTAAGTGAAATGTATCTTGGTGACCAATTGAAGTCCTACGTAGGCACATCATCGGTGAGTTGTCTGAATTAGTAACTACAAGTCTGTTCTTTGGAGCTCGATTTGAATTTGAGCTAATGACGATTAATTGAGTGATGCATTATTGGAGAAATTGATTTAGATTATCTAGTAGGTCAAGGTTGACTAATAGTTATTGATATTTGGTGTAGGTAATCTCATATCAAAATATTGAGCATGTAAGGGAAGTTCTTGGATCTTGAATAAAAAAGTGAGGCAAGAATGTCATGAGAATCTCATGGATTTCTTTAGAATATTCATTCGGGCAAAGTCCAAAATCATTGTAATAAGAATGAGTAGTTGGTGACTGGAATGAAATTTGGCGATGTCAATTTTATAAAGATATATGAGATATATCGGCAGTGGAAGTTCGAGTGATATTAACTTGGAGGGTTATATTATTCTTGCCCTATATGAATGAAATCTCATGCTCGAAATTTATGATGGATTAAACTAAGTTGTGATGACAAGCGAAAGTTGTTGATGTTGTAATTGTAGGACTAATCAAGTCTAGAAAATTTCTCGCTAGTGTCGTCGTTTAATTCTTGTGGAAGAGTAAGCGGGATATACGTGTGTAGAAAGAATTGAGAGATATGGAGAACTAAGATTATTATTTTGGTGAGGAACCGAAAGCATACTTCCCTGTAGGGAAGAAATGTATAATAGCTAGGGAGGGACCTTTCTCAATCTTAACACAATATATCTCGTAGCTAAACTTAGTTATAGAGAATGTAATTTATGATCTTGTGACTAAGAAGTTGTTAGTTACTAGAAGAAATATTTACTTTGTGAGTTCTTTAGTATTGAGATTATCGGCTATATATGACGTTGATGTGTTTTCCTTAAGACTTTGTATGTTTTACTTAGTCATCAACGGGGTGTGGGATGAGAAGTAATGACACAAATTAATTAAAGCATGTATGATTTAGAACTACATAGAAAGATATTAACAAATTATCAGTATGCAAGTACAACTCAGATATATGGAGAAGAAAAGACAGAGAGAATGTAGCTACTATTAGAGCTTCTCAATTTAGACTTCTTGAGGAAGTATCCATGATGATGATTCGTGTAAGTTTAGTTGACACATCATCAATTAAGAGAGCTAATTCTTGAGCTATTAATATGTTCTTCGAACTCAAACTCAAACCGAATTAAAGATGATTCAATGGGCGATTGGTTATCGAGAAAGCTAATCAAAATCATATAGTGCGTTAGATATTAACAGCTAGTGTAGATAATCCCGATTTGTTAGTTTCTGATGATGGATACTACGGTTCAGGGATAGATTGTGGATTCTAGCTCAGGATTTGTTGAGACAGGAGTTTCTATGAGAATCTCATAGTTCTTTTTACTCTATTCATCCAATTAACAATAAGATGTATCGCAAAATGAAGCATATTTATTGTTTGCCTAAAATGAAAATTGATATTGCTGAGTATGTAAAGATATGTGAGATATGTTAGCAATTTAAGGTTGAGCATAGGAAATCTTGATGGTTATTACATTCGCTTCCTATTCCGAGAGGAAATGGGAACATATATCGATGGATTTTGTTTTCGGTCTACTTGAGAATCAACATAAACATGATAAGGTATGGGTTGTAGTTGACAAGTTGAAGAAGTCTCCACATTTCTTGCCGTTTCCATGTGAGATCCTCTTGACTAGTTGTGTAAAGTGTACGTGCACTGAGGTGTCGAGATTTTATGGAGTTCTAGTGTCAATTACTTCGAATATAGATATAAGAGTCACGTGGGACTATGGAGTGAATCGTAAAGATAGCTAGGAACTATTCTTAACCTTAATATGATATACCATTCGCAGACTGATGAGCCGCCTAAGCGGTGAATTTTTGTGTAAGAGGATATGTTTTGAGCTTGTGTCTTAGTATTTAGTCGTAGCGAAAGATGTACATTTCTTTATGTGAGTTGATTCATAACTACACAAAGAGAAATTGAGCAGATCTACCAGCGTTTAACTACGTCATAGCTAAGATAGAAGAGAAACGTCGATAAACATCATAAGTTGGAGTTTTCAAAGAACGATCTCGTTTTGTTGAAAGTCTCACATATGAATGCGAGGTTAGCTAGCTCTAAGGTATATTGGGTCATTCAGAGTACATGAAAGGATTAATCTTGTTGCTTATAGGTTAGAGTTACCTCCTCGGCTATCAAGAGTTCATAATGTCTTCTACGTGTCTATGTTTCACAAGACGGAGACTCTGTTCACTCCAAGGATTGATCGGAATGAATTTGATCTTCGGGAAGACTTATCTTACAATGAGCAATCGATTTGGATACTCGATCTTAAGATTTAGAGGTGAGAACCAAAGAGATTACTTTAGTTAAGGTGAAATAGCAATTTCACAGAGATAAGGAACTAACCTAGGAATGGGAATCCTATATGAAGGATCAATTTCTACTTCTCTTAGAAAATACAGGTAACTTTACATTTACTTTAATTTTGAGGATGAGATTGCTTTAAATTAGGGAGATTATAATGACTGTCACCTTAAGTGATGATTATTGTTAATCCAAATCTTAATTAACCCAAGTTAGGCTCGTGGTTAAGTTCAAGGCGTCGATTAACATGTGCATGGGTTTGTATGATGATTGGTGTTTGTTTAAAATGCTTAATGAATATTATATGTTGTAGGATTAATAAGAAAATTTAATACAAACCTATAATTGGAAAATAAACAATAAATAAGCGATACACCAAGTGCGACGAGGGGGTCATGAAATGAATATGCACACCCGAGAATACTCGAATGCATGTCCAGTGAATTTATTGGCGAGAAAATACACGAAATATATATATTTATAAATATTTGATGTATAAATTTATACTAAAACTATAAGTTTGGTTTAAATAATATGGTTCGTTTGATATGTCTCGAGATGAGCGTAAGTGTTGATGGTGTTAAAATTCGTATCCCTTTAGGGAGTGTCATTTTAACACATTAACCACTTGATAAGCCTCGAGATAGTGTGATGCGTATCTCGAAGAAAATCGATATATATAAATCCAAAAGTATCAAACTTATCCTCATTTCATCAATCGATCATTCAAGAGTGAGAGAACCAAGCAGTTGAGGGTTTTGATGATATGATCTGGTGAGTGTTGATTAGGGGAGTGATTTTTAGTGCAATTAAGGAGCTTAAACAACGAGAGATCGTATACCATCATCTTGGTGAGTTGAGTCTTAAGTTTCAAGTTTAATGTGTAGTTAGGTGATGATTTCTCTGTTAATTGTAGTTGTTTATGATTGGAAATTATTTGTTACCTCAATAGAGGTCCTCCCCGATGATTTGGGATTTGTAATTGAGGCCGTGGTGATGATTTGGTAATGGAACAGTGGTTCTTTTCGCCTGTTCGGTGTTGAGGCGACAGGTGGAGTGCGCTATACCGAGCAGAGGAGCACACTTCCTTCATCAATTGGGATGAACCTAATTGGTTGAGCGCCCCCACCAAGTTAGGGAGCGCGCTCCCACCCCCGAAAACAACAACTATGTTCTGTTTTACATAGAATTTCCCAAGGTCTTAGGGACTGACTTAGGGGTTCTTAATATTGGGTATTAATCTATATTGATCACAAATGGATTGTGATAGGTTGTGGAACAACGGGAAAGTGTGAGTGACTTGCAAAGCTAGGAAGTTAGGGAAACAGAGACTTAAACCTAGGTAAGTAAGGATTTGCTTATTTATCATGTTGTTTGGCTATCTTAGTATATGTAGTTCATGTAGTTTATAGACTAAAATGAGGGACTATCTACATTGTGAAGTTTTTCATTAAACAAAAAATGGTGTCTAATGTGGTCCACGAGAGTAACTCATAAGGACCGAGATCCGGTTGTATAGGATGTAGGGATGATCTCGGTCTATATGTAACTCCTACTCGATTAGATAGGTTGCGTGTGTTACATATTCACTAGAAGGTTTGAGATAGAACCATCGATCATTAATGGATTGGCTAGACAACACATCAGTCAATATGTTGGTCTAACAATCGCATTAATGGCGTTAGTGGGTAATCGACCCTAGTTTTATAAATAAAATGAGAATCACGGTGTAATAGTCATTAACGGTTGATTTGCATCTCGTAATTTGTTGACTTATATGCTTTCCATATTCTTGTTAGTTAACATTGGTGCGTATTCTTATTATATAGTGTTCTTGATTATTATATGGAATGTTGATGGCTATGTGAATCCCTACTTTTTGAGCAAGTTGGAGTGCTCAACCCAAATTACATTTCAGGAATACCGACGAGCGCTACCTCTACGGGATAGAGAAGATTTATGAGTCTTGATCATCTCGTCAATGTAATAAGTTTCCCTTTATCTTATATATTTGTATGAAATTATAGTTTTGCTATATCGCAAAGGATGATGGGAGGTTTTGTATCACCGAGGTTTTTTTCGGTTTGATTTGATATGTATATTTTATTTGATTATCGAAAAAGTTTAAAATTTTTCTTTGCATTTATTATTTGATTTATATCGATATTGGATATACACTCATGATTATCGGGTGCAAAATGAGAGGTTGTTGGCTCTAGTTAAGTTACAACTAGGTAATCTAGGCTTAATTAGGGTTTCGGGTCGTGCATCGCTCTAATTAGGGTTTCGGGTCGTGTAGGTTTTGAAGATGAAGTTCCCTCACTTGATTGATTTGGTGACTTGCATGAGTTGGTGACTTGTCGAGTTGCCTTACTTGTATGGCTCATTGCGAAGCTGCGCCACGGACTCTTGAGTTGCTTTGCTCTCTATGAACTCAAAACATGAAGGAGTTTTCTTGGTGGACTTGTCAAGTACATGCTTCTTGCTCTTTAACTTCTTCATCTTCAAGTTCTTGCTCTTCTTCTTGGGCCGACCCTTAATTATAATCTCCTCTTGCAATATAGAAATGATAGTCAATGCATGGCAAATGATCTCCTTAGGTTCTCGCACAATCTTCGCTTGCATGTCATGACCGCTGCATATGTACTTAGCTTGTACACTATCCATTTCATCTTGGTAAATATAGTCTAACTTTCCATCTTGTAGGGACTCAATGGGGATCTTGTTCGGTTTCTTCTAATACGGGTGGATTTGATCAAGACCGATAGGGCAACCTTCAAGCATAAGCAAAAAGATCTCATACCGACAAGGCAAACCATGAGTAGCCCACAACACACATCCACAAAGGGAAGAATCATGGCCAACCAACCCTCACTAACTAATCTTGCCTCCTTTTTTATTACATCAAATGCATGTGCGGCCACAAAAACCTATGATGTTACTTGTACATGTGGTGCCGAAACTCATGTGCCACTAGGTGCATGGATCGATTGAATGACACCTCCAAGTTATTACGCTAGTGCGCAACAACATTGTGTATTGAGTTGAAAAAATCCCCAAAATGTCCCTTTAATGTCCCTAGCTCTTTCTTAAGTACATTATGAGCACCCTCAAAGCATGATTAGTAGTTACATTCCCAAAGTGTAATACCTTAATTTGTACAATCATACATGAACTTCTCCATTTGACACAACCACGCGTTTGTATAATTGTCATATAACCCCAGGACTCCACCATAATTGTCATCTAGTTCTTTAACCTAACCATTGTAACATGCCTCATTTTGAGATTGCACCAAGTTTATCCATATCCCATACCCACGGTCATAGTCTTTCTAGTTAGAGAATATATCCCTTGTCTTTGCAATAATATTTTCGTTCACGTGCCATGAGCAAAGTAAGTGGTTAGCGGTAAGGAACTCCTCCTCCACCGCCGCAACCAAACCCAAGTCCCTATCTGTCAAAATAACACTCGAAATTTGCCACCCATCCATTAATGACTTTAACTTCCTAAGCGCCCATGCATAGTCAGCCGTAATCTCCTTACATCGGAAAGCATGAGCTACTAGGAAGGTCTTGTATGTGGATGTGACCCCAACAATCTCAAGGAGCGGGTACTTGTACCGATTTGTCTTGTAAGTGCAATCCATGATCAATACATGAGGAAAACAATGAATGAGTGCACCGAATCGGGGTGGGCAAAGAAAAGAACTCTTACGTTTTACGTGTCGGGCCGATAAGCATGGTGCTCAATGTAATTGAGCTCGTACAACTCTTTGGAGTAATGAGTTGCATCTTGCTCTTGTTGTCATCTTCAATCTTTCTCAACTTAGCCATTTCATTATAAATTGTCTTCATAACAATCACATTGTCCATGTTTTGTCTCTTTATGTGACTTAAAATGTCATTTGGTCAGACACTTGTCTTGCTCAAGTCTTGGACAATGTATTTCTCAAGAACTCTGAAATTCTCGGCTAAAGAGTGCCCAACAAATGAATTACTAAGCCGATGGTTATGTACCCCATACACAACTCGAACGTGCCACAACTCATCGAGCTCATGCTTCACATTGATATTGAATCTACATCCACACTTCTTTGTTGTTCGGTCACTTATTTGATGTCCTTACTATCTTTATCATCTATTTCTTTCAATACTAAATTTACCTTTGCAAGTTTCACTTCAAACCTCCCATATCTCTCACAACGTATTGACAACCTCACTCACCAGCCTTTACCGACGCCACCGAATCGACTTCAAGAAAATCACTTCAAAACCACATTGTTTGGCATTCTTTAGGACCCAACCGATTACACCCTCTCTCGCTTTTAAAATGCGATGTCGATGTAAAATGCGATGTGAAGTCCGAGAAGGCCTCGGTAGATGTACCTGCTATGTCACACCCAATACCCTACAGGAACCAAAACAAACAAAATTTAGTCAAGAAACAACGACAACAACAAAAATTAGACAAAAAATAGATGCGGCGGAGGAATATGACCGAGCTTCCTTCGTGGGTGTTAGAGAAACATAACCGCTAATTCACTATAACTTACGGCTTCAATGATCTGCAAACGTAAGGGATAGTGATGGTTTGTATAAATCGAAACGTATTATTGTATTGCGGAGTAACAAAGTCGAGACGTCGGTACATGTCTCGGCTCGTTACTACGCACAGCATGGGATTGCAAGTTACAATGGAGGTTCTTCCTCGATGAAGAAATTGAATAAAAATGCCAAAAAATACTTCTTCAAAGATCGGGGTGGCTTCTTTTTTAGGAGTCCTTCAATATTTCACACCAAAAAATAGAAAATGAGTAACTCCCTAGCCTTAGAATCGGACCAACCACCAACAACATCGGTGAAATAATGACCAAAAAACTAGAAATAAACCCCAAAAGCGTTTGAAAAAAGTGGAAACTAAGCTTACCAACTCGATTTTGACAATATTTCGCCGCCAGAGACGAGGGACTCGTGTTTAGGTGGAGCGGGAATGGGGATTTCAAAATGGGTGGTGCGGTAAGGACGAAGTGGGGTGGGGTTTGCTCAAGTGAAAAACCTTTTATATGAAGGGCAAATTGGGCATTTCCATAAAAGGAAAAATTGGAAATTCCTTCAAAGGGGCATGGACCAAAAAGTTCGTCAAGTCCCAGACTAAACTCACTAAATTTCATGTCCTCGATGGAAGCTCTGTCTAGGTTCCAAGGATGACTTGTCGAACATTTAAAGACTTCAAAGTCCTTGAACTCCCTTATGGGCAACTATAAATGTATGGAGAGCCATGAACCTCTATGTGTATCTTCCTCCCTTATAAAGAAAATGGACTTCCTGACTTAATTTAGAATATGAGTTTTGATCCCGATTTCTTAGAGAAACACTTACCTCATAGAAAAGTTGAGGTTGAGCTTTTTGGGGTCCCCAAGTTTAAGGTCTTTTTTAGTTTTGAAGCCTCAAGTGTGCTTAGAGAGTTAGGTCTAAATATACTGTTTGATGAGCAAGCAGAGTTTGCTTTGAGATGTTTGAATTAGAGGACATGAGGGTTGAGGTTTTAGGTGTTCAGCACAACACTTTGGTGGAAGTTAATGAAAAAGGAACCGAGGCCGCAACTGTTACTACCATCGGTATGTACGGTTATGCCCGTACCACACCGTCCCCACCTACAAATTTTGTTGTTGATCACCCTTTCATGTTCTTTATCAGGGATGGTGTAAGTGGAGTAGTCTTGTTTATGGGTTGAATTGTTAATCCACTTTTAGTGAGTGATTAGTTTGATCAACTCAATCTCTTTTTGCTATGACTTCATTGTGATTGGTATACATATTAACTAAAGTTTGAATGTGGTTAATTGGAACCAGTGGAGAAACCAGAAAATGGAGTTAGGAGGGGGAATTTTCCTAGACTTCAACTTATTAGCTCGATCCATGTAATGTGAGTCAAGCTTGAGTTTTAAGGCTAATATAGACCCAACTCTATCCAACTGTTAAAGCCTAATAATCTAATATGCAAGTCTAAATTTGCATTTATCGGCTCAATTTGCGCCTCGTAGAACTTATAAAAAGTTTTGTTATTTACATTAAAATGAGTTAGCGACTTGGCTTTAAAAAGTTGTAAAAAAAATAGTTGAGTTGGATATGCCTAAACATTTATTTCAAGCTATATCATACTTGAGCGGGTCATATAGAATACTTTCTCCATCCATAATTATAAGTCGTTGTAGATGGAACAAACTAATTAAGAAAGCTTTAAAGATAGCTTAAATGACAAGTTGAAATTAAATTTTCATCCCTTAACACAAAGATACAAACTGCTTTAAATTATACAAAAAAGGTGTAAATACTTGAATAAATAAAGGGTAAAATAGGTTTAGTTGGTATGAATCCTCTCTTGAATTCATAAAATAACTTATATATTTTGAAAATTGAACTTTGGCAAAAATTAATTATATTTTTGGACGGAGGGAGTAACTTTTTGTGTCAAATAAAAAAGCTATTTTAGCAAAAATTCAAAATCGAATAATAAACTAATAACCATAATGATTTGCAATGTATATAAGTTAATAAGATACAAGCAAATTTCTATGAGATTGGCGTTTATTTTGTAATTTTTTGTTAAATAAAAAAGTATATTAGATCACTTCTCAATTAATTTTCTTCCTCCCTAGCTTTCACTTAATTATTCCATGACTTAAAAGTTAGAACAATAAAAATGAGGTTTGAGAGCTTTTTAAATTTTATTTTTTGGAGACATTTCCTAATTAGATATAAATTTTATCATCCATAATTAATTGAATATTTTGGCTATAACTTTCTAATCGCAACTCGTAATTGAGTTTCATAAAACCTTGGTGAAAGTAGGCTTATCTTTACGTCAAGTGCTTATATATAGGACTCATTTAAACTTAGTAAAAAAATATGATTTTTACAAGTTTTATTTAACAATGTTCCAAATATATATATATATATATATATATATATATAACCCCATATGGGCCTGACGGTGCCCGAACTTGAATTAGTAGACGAAGTTGGCGTCAAATACCACATAGAAACCAAAAAAAAAAAAAAAGAAAAAAGGAATCTATTTTTTGAGTTTCCAAAATACATATATATTATTAACGTAATCAATTATTCTATCGGAAAAGAGAAAACTGATCATTATGAATGTGAGTGCAAGGTCCTTATTTATTGTATAATAAATGCACCTCAAGCGATTACATCTTGTATTCGTGCAAAGCACATCTACCCATTTAGATAAAGGGCTCGTATGTATTTTAATGTCATCCACTTCATGTTAATGTTGCAGTTGTCCTCAAATTTATAAATTTATGTGGTATGTAAAACTTTAAAAAAATAAAAATAAACGTGCTATGTAAAACCCATCTCTTTTTCTATTTCTTCACATAGTTTTTCCATTTAATTTGAAGTGCCTTGAGATGGTGTCTAGTATATAAAGTAATAAAAATTCTGAATGTCATAACTAGTCTTGGGCCTTGGCTATGCACGCAAAGTTTTTTTTTTTTTTGAAGATGCAACTGAATGTATATTACTCAAAAAAGATGTATAGAAGTGATAAAACTAGATAAAACAGAACATACAGCGAATACACTCTAATAAATTATAGGAAAATACTAGAATGACCCACAATTGACCCAACAATCACATCAAACATAAGAACTTGAAAACAATTTGATGCCCACTTAAATGTTATTATTTCAGAGATAATAATGTAATTCATTTAAGCTATTCCTTTTCTGCAACACAAAAATACATAGATTTCCCATTTAATCTTGAGTGCTTTGGTTGGAGTTCATTGCATACCAAGGAATGAAAATTATGAGTTTTACTTTTTTTGAGGAAAAAAATATGAATGTTATGACAAGCTTTAATTATGCAGACAATAAGACAATAAATCTAATGGCAATTTGAATAGCTTTTTTGGCTGCAAGAGAGTTAAAGATAGCAGCTTCATTAGAAGAAGATGATCCACCACCCACCAGCCAGACCTAGATGCAATAACGGGGTTCTATGTTGGAGACTGATCAAAGCTACCAAAGCGCTTTCCATGTCAACCGGCACCGCTACATTGAACTTCAAAAGCAGGAAAGATAAGGTAAGCTGCGGTCTCGTCTAACACACTTGCACTACTACCCTTCTCTATTGTGAGCACCATTGGCCTCCTTAGCAAACAAGTTTAAAAACGCACACACCTCTCCAAGTCGTTGGGAATTCACGCACTCACAGCGGAAGCAATCACACTAACACTCAAACAAATGAACTTTATTTACTTAGTAAAACTTGTATTAACCTTGACATAACAAACTAACCTTGGGTTTTTTATATAGATACATAAAAACCATACTTGTAATCCAACTAGAACACTAAAACATTATCCAAAAACAAATCTAAATCCTAATTGGAGTTAAATGACAAACAACAACAACAACAACAACAACAACAACAACAACATAGCCTCGGTGCCAACTTAATTAGGGTCGGCTACATGGATCAAACTTTTCCATTGTGCTCGATTAAGTGCAATTCATTGTAAGCTTTTCGAGACCATTCAAATCCCTCATAATTAATGTATCCCATGTTAATTTTGGTCTACCCCTACCTCATCGAATTTCTATAGATTCTATTGAGTCAAATTTTCTAGTGGGGGCATTTGTAGGCCGTCTTAGCAGTGACCAAACCACCGCAAATTTGCCCTTCTCTAATTTTTGTATCAATTGGTGCTCCTCCTACTTGTCTTTGAATTTTTATATTTTTTATTCTATCTTTACGAGTTTTACCACACATCCACCTAAGCATCTTCATTTTCGCTACGTTCATTTTATGTAATTGTTATTGCTTTTATCGCCCGACATTCACTTCCATAGAGCATAGCCTGACCTAATTGCAGTCTATAAAATTTTTCTTTTAACTTAGTAAGAACATTTCGATTTCAAGTCACTCCTGTTGCACTTCGCCATTTCTTCCATCCAACTTGAATTCTATGTGTGACATCATTCTCAATATTACCATCATTTTGCATGATTGATTCTAGGTATCTAAAGTGATTCACCTTAGGAACTTCTACTTACCCTAATTTTACCACTCCATCATCTCGATGTCTAGTGTTTCTAAACTCACAAAGTGCATGTATTCGGTCTTCATCCTACTCAACTTAAAGCCTTTATATTCTAATGTATTCCTCTAAAGTTCTAATTTCATATTCACTCAATCTTTTGTTTCATCCACTAAGACAATATCATCTGCAAATAGCATACACCATGATATATCCTCTTGAATATGCCTAGCTAGTTCATCCATAACTAAAGTAAATAGATATAGGCTTAAAGCCGATCCTTGATGTAGTCTTATCGTAATGGGAAATTCTTTTTAGCTCATCCAAATTTCTTTATACTCGTTACTAGTCCATCATACATATCCTTAATAGTGTCTATGTATCTTGCATGCACTCATTTTCTTTCTAGAACCCACTAAAGAACATATCTAGGAACCCTATCATATGCTATTTCTAAATCTACGAATACCATATGAAGATTTTTTTCTCTATGTTTTTCTAACAATCGTCTTACAAGGAAAATCGCTACTATAGTTGACCAACCAAGCATGAAGCTAAATTGGTTCTCTCGATATTGTTGTTTCTCTCCTTATCCTATTATCAATTATCCTCTCCTAAAGTTTCATAGTGTGACTCATAAGTTTAATTCCCGGTAGTTTGAGCAACTTTGAATGTCTCCTTTGTTTTTGAAGATTGGCATAAGCGTGCTTCTTCTCTAATCCATTGGCATCCGTTTAGATTTTAGAATTTTATTGAAAAGTTTTGTTAACCAAGTCAATCTAATTTCTCTAAGCATTTTCAAACCTCTAAGGGTATTTCATCAGGGCAACATGCTTTCCCTATTTTCATTCTTTTCAATGCCTCTTCAACTTCTAGAATTTTAATATTGCGTGTATGGTTTACATTTCTTTCTTGTTGTGGAATTTCATATACTATAGTATCAACTTGGCCATCATTAAATAAAGTATCAAAGTAACTTCTCCATCTCTCCTTAACATCATCCTCACGCGTTAAAACATTTTGATTTTCGTCCTTAATACATCTTACATGACTCGGGTCTTGTTTCTTTTTATCTCTTAATTTGGCTAGCTTATATATATATATATATATATATATATATATATATATATATATATATTTTTTTTTTTCGTCATCTCTATTACCTAACCTTGTATATAGATCTTCCATGAAATCTGTTTTTGCATGACTAACTATTTTTTAGCTTGTTTTCTAGCTTCTCTATATTGATTGTACGCATCTTCATATTGACACTTAGGTGTTTTCCTATACATCTCTCTTTTAGTATTAATTGCTCGTTGGACATCCTCGTTCCACCACTATGTTTCCTTCTTTGGTGGTCCCAAGCCTTTAGATATACCTAATACGTTTGATCCTACTCTCTTTATACAACTACTCATTTCTAGCCACATTGTATTAGTATCTAAGTCAAGATTTCAAACATTTTCCTTTAGTAATTTTTCTTAAACTCTACTTGTTTACTATTTTTTAGGTTCCACCACTTTAATCTTAGGTCATTGACTCTTTTATTCCTATTAAGTTGTCGTTTTAGCTTAATATCAAGTACTACTAACTTATGTTGGGTAGTAAACACTTCACTAGGTATTACTTTGCGTCTCTACATATTTATCTATCTATTTTTCTTGTTAAAAGAAAATCTATTTGACTCTTATTATGACCACTACTAAAACTAATATTTGCTAAGACAAGATCGTATGTTGAAGCAAATTCTAATATTGATTATCCTTCATTTTTATTACCGTAACTAAAACCTCCATGAACTCTCTCAAACCCATCATTACTTGCCCCGACATGCCTATTTATATCTTCTCCAATAAAAACATTTTCATCTAATGGTATACCTTGCGTAAATCCATCCATATCATCCCAAAATTTGCATTTTATGCTCTCGCTTAGTCCTACTTGTGGTGCATAGGCGCTAAATATGTTAATCTTTTCGTCTCCAATAATTAATTTAACTAGAATCAATATATCCCCCATTCTCTTAACCTCTACGACTTTATCCTTATAATCATTATCCACAGAATTCTTACTCCATTACATTTTTTATCTATACCAATATACCACAATTTAAACCTTGTGCTTCCTATTTCTCTACTCTTTTTTCCTACATATTTTGTCTCTTGGAGGCAAGCAATATTGACTCTCCTTCTAATCATAGTATCTACTAGTTCTATTGACTTCCTGTAAGTGTTCCTATGTTACATGTTCCTAAATAAATTTTTTCTCCCCTTTGTGTTTGTTTTCCTTTTCTATTTCTATTTTGTCTGAAAGATCTAGTATCCGTATCTATGATTTTATTTTTGTTTTCGTGTTTGTTTTGAACTAGCTTCTTTACCCACACCCGTCCTCTCGTATGGGAACCCTTCCCATCAAAGGCAAACGCAAAAGATAATTGGACTCAAATTAACTAACATCAATCCTACTTGAACTCAAACAATTGACTTGCTAATTAGACACGAACTAAAACAATGATTCCTAATTAAATTATGACATGGAGTTTGAGCCAAAAACCAACAATCTCCACTTTGGCAAAAAGCTCCACCAACTTTAACAATCATCCAATCCAATTGTTGTAGCCACCAAGGATAGCAACGAACTACACAACCATTTATCAAAGCATGTGCAATCAATCATCTAAAACTTGATCAACCTTCAACTACTCGGTGCACAACAACACACACACTCAAACTAACTTGGTTGACCAAACACATAAACGTGCACACACACACACACATGCACACACAACTCCACCCAAAGCTTAAAGGATCACAAGAACGAAACCATCTCCTATCTGAACTTTGCAATAGACATCATCATCATGAACATAAGATGTTCATGCACCCCTATTTGCAACATCCTTATTAGTAATAGTATTGGATTCACCTTCTTCCTTCTTGAGACAATTTTATGATGTCTTTTTTCACCATAGTAGTAACATACTTTTTTTCATCAAAGGCTTGAAACCTCCACCATACCCTTTACCACAACCATACTTCTCATGATTTTACTTGCCTTGAATAGCCAATGTAATGACTCGAATATTCTAACTCGTGCCATGTGTCAAATACATGACAAAGTGACGTGGACGTGACCTAACTTGGTGAGCATGGTCAACCGTCATGAGTCGATAATAAGGTATACTACTTGTGCATGTTACGTGTAGTACTTATCTAATATTCAAAATGTCAATTTTTAATCAATTAAGTAGTTTGTTTGCATCGTAATGCATGTAAGAACTTCTCAAAATACGTGCACACCAGGGACATGCATAGGCGAACAATAACGAGTAGGCGAAAATCTTGGTACATTAGTGAAACACTACAACTGTGAAAAATTGATCAATAAATGTAATGTGACCATAATAAAGTATAAAGAAAACTAAAGCGTAAGATTAATGTGTCGAAGTATAAGCTATGGCGCCTCGAGATGCGTGTTGAAGCGTGGGCTACCGGTGCCGAGAATGTCGGGGACTAGTATGGGTTAACATTCATTAATGAACCCAATTAGAATCACTAAATGAGGTTTGATGTGCCTAAATAAACTAATTAGATCAAATTAACTAAAGGATTTGTAGTTGGCTATATAATTCATGGACCATAGATCTTCTTCAAGATGATCCTAGTGGTTGACTAACAAGGAAAGATGTGTCAAAAAGTGAGTCAATTGAATGTGTGGCTAATTCAAATGAGAACCTTAGATTGTCCTAAAGTTTGGGTTAAAAATTTGATTCCAAATATTAGTATAAAAATAGGACTTGGTGGAGATTTCTCAACATGCAAAGAACACATAAAAAATTCGATTTTCAAGAAGAGCACAAGAGGGTGATTTTAAGGAAATTTTTAGGGAATTCTAGTGGTGTTTGAAAGAATCTTGATTAAGGTAGTCATCTTCCCCATCTTCTCAAACTCCAACTCCATTAAAATATTTCATGAAGCTCAAAGTTTGGGGATTTATAGCTAAAACGAAATTCCTAACTTGCTCACTGGTTTTATGTGAAGTTTCTGAATTCAAGCCTATTATGGCTACAAATTGGCTTTTCAAACTGATTTTTGGTAGAAAAACTTTGTGTTCTTGAAATTTTCAAGCAAATGCATGCTTTAATCTTCGTTTCAATGCAAATTGTTGTTGTGATAATTTGGATTGTTGATAGAAGGAGAAAGAAAGAAAGAAAGGAAGGAAGAAACAAGAAGAAAGTGACAAAAAAGGCGGAGCCTTTGTTACGCCCCCTTATATACTTCGTTTTCACGAAGGAAAGGAGGGAGAGGATTGTACGCACACGAGTGCGATCGCAGCTTTGTTGAAATTTGGGCTAGCTTAGCGCAAAGAAAGTCGTGTCTTGTGCTCGGGCTTGCCCAACTAGGCCGAACTAGGCCCGATTTAGCTCGATAACGGTTCGGGCGCCCAAAAGCCCCCAATAAAAATATATTTTTATATTTTTATATTTTAATTTATAAAAACTAAAATCAAGAAAACCGAAAAACAAATTTAAAAAAAATTAAAAAAAAAATTGAGAAATTTATAGAAAAATTGGTTTTGGGGTTTTCGAAGGTTTCTACACCGAAAATTTCCCTCGAAAAGCATGCCACTTTGTTATGATGCATCTATTTTGAAAAATTTTGGGATTTAAAAATCTAAACCCTGTCAAATAGACTCTAACAGGATGTAAATTGACTCAAATGGCTATCAGGGACATAGTCTACTGGTGTCAGGTATAGTGCGTCAGTTTGTAGACGTGGTAGAGCCGCGAGGCGCGTGATAATGTTGATCCGACGTAAATGAAACTAGCCGGGAAATTCAAAATAATTCAATGAGCTTTATATTTTATTGTTATTTTGTTGTTTTCCATTCTTGAAACTCCCAATCTTATATTAGTGTCGAAAGCCAAATGAGTGAAGAAGGTGTCTCCGGGGAGTGGTTGTCGGCTAGCTACTAGGGCCAAGACCCCGATTCACTAGATTGTTTCTCAAAATGAGATATTTTTTATCCGGGATGCCGTTGATATCCCTCCTTTAGGATCTGTCTAGGTACAACAAGCATTGTTGTATCCAAGGACTGAGTCCTTTTGCGTTGTCGCAACTCTTTGGCCACGACCTTGTGGAACCCGCACCGGTGGTCTTAGACTACTTAGGCACCTCTATATTATTTCTTTTGACACTCGTTCTCGTCATGCTTTCATTTTACGGGCTTATTATCATGCATTCCTTACATCTTTTTTTTTTCTTTCCACATGAATTGTGAACCGTTTTATTTATTTTGAAATATTGTTTAGATCCTACTCGCTTTTACTTACCATACTTGTCATTCTTCTGTTTGACCAAGTGTAGATCAATGATCGAGCAAAGGCAAGGCGGCGATACTTGGTGATTTACTTTGAAGACATCGAGCGTCCTCCCTTACTTACTTTTGTAGGTTTTCTTATTATTGTATGAGTTATATATAACATGTTTTGTCACATTAGGATATTTTGGGGATGTGAAACGTACCGATCCATGTATATGGTCTCCATTCACACTCTCATTACTTGATATGCATGCTATCTCGTATAAATGCATGTTTCCACACTATAGGTTGTCTCGACTTCATTTCTTTTGAGAATTTAGTTCGTTAAATTGCCTTCGCTTAAATCTTAAAATTTGCCAAACTTACAAACTTATAAAACTCGAAATCTCAAATAACTCAACTCGCAATTGTTAAATGACTTAAATTTTGGAAAAGAAGGTTGACTAGGCATGCGTTGGCATTACGCGGGTTTGACTCGGGAGTCCACGTAGGCTTAGGGTGGGCAAGGCCTAATTTATAGGGAACTGGGTCCGTAATAACGGTTGGTATATGGGCTTAAGGCTTTAACACTTAGCTTTTCACTAACCCATAAAAGGATAAGACACAAACTAAAGATAGAGTTATAACACGGTTGGAACTTAGAGTGGAACCATATGATCCCGACTTGGAGTCTAAGTTTGGAAGTGATGAGAGTTGGGGAAAATAAAACCTTTAGTTATATATGTTATCTGTCATATTGTATATATTATTTTCGATAGTTGTAAACCGATTGAGAATTCGCTTCTTTGCAGATAGTGATGGCTAATCATCCCGAGGCCAGCAGTAGCGGTGGTAGCTCATATTTATAGGGGAGGCTAGATGAGATGTCCCAGTGTTGGATTTTGGGATTCATACGCAGCGAAAATTACAAAACAATTTTAACAAAAACCCCAACAAGATCCGAATCTAATTCCATTAAAAACGTTTAAACCATGAAAACTTAATCATACATCGGTCGCAATATACCTTTCGAAGGTTGATCAGTCTCTAAGGCGCGCCAACGACGAACGCCTCTACCCGGCAGTCACACACGAACGACGGCCGAGATTCGAAGTGCTAGCTTCGAGAAAATACCAAACCTTTTTGTTTCTCTCCAAAACGAACCAGAGCGTACCGGAAAACCCTAATTTGTTTCTTAAACGAAAATAGAGTTTCGGCCCTTAATATTTCATTAGTGTGTTCTAACTTAAAGCGTCTATTTATACAACCCTTGTATATAGACGGTTAAGTAAATTACCCATATACCCTTACTTAAAGAAGTATAAGTGTAATACACCACAAGGACATTTATGTCATGAATTTTATCATATAAAATTCATTTTTCTGAACCATCTTAAAAACTCGCAAAACCATTCTTGTTGTGCGACCCAATAGGCTCATACAACGTTGGCGTGTACCAAAACACATTTTGGTATACAAGTCATAAGCGTTTCCTCTAGCAAGACATTATGACTACCCAAGTTGTACGAATATCAAATCGATACAACCTAATCAATAGTGTATATAACATCCTTTTGTCACACGATATCCTTTTGATCAAACATAAGACATGGAATTGTCATCCAACATGTTCAATCGTACTAGTCTCGATCTCTAGGTAGAGAAAACATCCAAGTGACATTGATCAATATCAATTCACTTAGACTAGGCCTTTTAACAGCCTAACACATCGAGGGATCCTTTGGATATCTCTCTTTATATGAGAGCGACAAATTCTATCTCGATTACACAACTTCATCACATTGCTCACACGGTAACCAATCACAATCAGTATAATCTTAGTTAAAGACAACGTTTGATTGTGTCAAATCACTTGTGTTCCTAATGTTGAAGTCTCTGGTAATCTCAAGTCGAGGACCTGAAAAATATACCTATCATGAGAAACAACTATGACTTAATCCATGTGATGTTCTCATAGCGATCGGTCCAAAGACTTTGTTCCCTAACAAGTACTTGTGATCTTGATTCGTATCCTATACGTATAATCATCATATGATCATCAATCAAGATTCACACTAGTCTTAATTCATTATAGTTCCCAAAGTATAATGATCGACTAGGGACATTTAGGATATTTCTGTAAATACCCATGGATCTTATTATAATGTAAACATGCAAATTAATTATAATAAACAACAAATGAAATCCTCTATTTTATTAACTAAAAGTATTCATAAAGACGTAATGGATTGACCTAGGGCACATGCCCCAACATCTCCCACTTGCACTAGGGCCAATCATACATGCATCTAATGCCTAATGATCTAACATGACAATCATGTTTTGCTTGTGGAAGAGCTTTTGTCAATGGATCCGCAACGTTGTCTTCGAGTAGGTACTACGCAAATCTTCACGTCTCCCTATCAATAATTTCTCGATGAGATGAAAACGCCCGAGTATATGTTTGGATATGTGGTGTGATCTAGGTTCCTTGGCCTATGCTATTGCCCCGTTATTGTCACAATACAAACAAAAAGGGTTAGCGATACTTGGAACCACACGTAGTTCAAAAATGGACTTTTTGATCCAAATCGCCTCCTTTTTCTTTGCATCGGACGCCGCAATATACTCAACTTTTGTTGTAGAATCGCCACAATCTCTTGCTTCAAACTTTTCCAATTCTTCGTACCCCCATTCAAAATAAACACATATCCATATTGCGATCTAAAATCATCTATATCGGTTTGAAAACTTGCATCTCGTGTAACCATTTACAACTAGATCATTTTCAAAACCTCCATAGACCAAGAACACTTCTTTAGTCCTTTTAAGTATTTAAGAATGTTATTTATCGCTATCCAGTGACTCTCACCAGGATCGATCGATATCTCGCTTGTAGTGCTCAAAGCATATGATACATCGAGTCGAGTGTATAACATGGCATACATGATACATCCAATAGCCGATGCATATGGAATCTTATTCATACGGTCTCGCTCATCATTTGTCTTAGTACATTGAATCTTTTGAGACTTATGCCATGAGACATTGGCAACAATCCTCTTTTAGAGTCTTGCAAACCGAACCTATTAAGCACTTTGTCTATGTAAGCACTCTAACTTAGGACCGATTAGCCTCTTAGATCTATCCCTATAGATCCTTATCCCTGGGATATAGGCTGCATTTCCTAAGTCTTTCATTGAGAAACACTTCCCTAACCAAGACTTGACATTCGCAATGTTGGGATGTCATTTCCAATGAGTAATATATCATCAACATAGAGTACCAGAAAAACAACTACACTCCCACTGACCTTCTTGTATACACAAGGCTCATATTCGTTCTTAATAAAACCAAAATCCTTGATTGCTTCATCAAAATGAAGATTCCAACTCCGAGAAGCTTGCTTTAATCCATAAATGGATCTTTGAAGCTTGCATACCTTCCTAGAATTCTCAGGATGTACAAAACCTTCAGGTTGTGTCATATACACGTCCTCAAGCAGCTTTCCATTAAGAAATGTTGTTTTTACATCTATTTGCCATATCTCATAGTCATAATATGCAGCAATGGCAATTAAAATTCTTATGGATTTAAGCATGGCTACTGGCGAAAAAGTTTCATCATAATCAACACCTTGAGTCTGCCTGAAACCTTTTGCTACAAGTCTTGCTTTAAAAGAATGCACTTTGCCATCCATGTCGGTTTTCTTCTTGAAAACCCATTTACATCCAATGGTCTTACTACATTCGGGTAAATCAACCAAGTTCCAAACTTGGTTATCATACATGGATTGCATATCGAGTTCATGGCACCATACCGAGCAACAAACACTTTGTTCTCAGCGGGATTATAAAAGTAATATCCTTTTGTTTCCTTAGGATACCCACAAATAAACACTTGTCGATTTAGGTGCTAGTTTATCCGAGACTTGTCGCTTTACGTAAGCCTCACAACCCTAAATCTTAAGGAAATACAAACTAGGTCTCTTCCCGTACCATATCTCATATGGTGTTTTATCAACCGCTTTAGAAGAACTCGATTTAAAGTGAAAGCTGCAGTTTGTAATGCATAACCCCAAAAGGATAATGGAAGATCTACATGACTCATCATAGATCGAACCATATCTAATAAGGTTTGATTTCTCCTTTAAGAAACTCCATTCCATTGTGGAGTTCTTTGGTGGAGTCAATTGGGAGACAATCCCACAATTTCTAAGATGATCATCAAATTCTTGGCTCAAATATTTACCACCTCGATCCGACCGAAGCGTTTTGATAGTTTTACCAAGTTGATTATGCACTTCATTTTGAAACGTTCGAAACATCTCAAATGATTCAGCTCTATGTTTCATAAGATATACATAACCATATCCATTTGAAATCATCGTAAATGTAATGAAGTACTGATAACCTCCTCTAGCCATTGTGTTTATAGGACCGCATACATCAGTATGTATTAGACCCAATAAATCACTTGCCCTTTCACTGTGTCCAGTAAAGGGACTTTTAGTCATCTTGCCTAGTAAACAAGATACACACGTTTCATATGTTTCTAAATCAAATGAATCTAGAAGTCCATCTTTATGGAGCTTCGTTATGCGTTTCTCATTTATGTGCCCGAGACGACAATGCCAAAGATAGGTTTGATTCAAATCATTTGACTTGAATCTCTTTGTATTTATGTTAAAGACTGAGTATTAGTGGACCTTTTCATGCTTAGAATATAAAGACCATCACACAAATCAACATTTGCATAAAATATGCCTTTACGAGAAATGGAACATCTATTATTCGCAATAATAAAATCAAAACCATCCATATCCAAACATGAAACATAAATGATGTTTCTGCTCAAGGAATACACAAAATAACAATTATTTAAAGTTAAAATAAGTCCACTAGGTAAGACTAAGTCATATGATTCAACAAAGGCAAAGAACTCTTGCTCCATTCCCTACGCGGAGGATGACTTCTCCTTTCTTCAACTTTCTACTTCGGTGAGTCCCTGCACATTTATACAAATGTGAGATCCACATCCGTATCTAATACCCAGGAATCACTAGTAGATAAATTAATTTCAATAACATAAATACTGTAGTGGTAGTCGCACTACCCTTTTTCTTCTTTAGATCTTCCAGAGATAGAGTTTGCAATTTCGAACCAATGTCCAGGTGCATGGCAAAAATGACAATTTCCTTCCTTTTCTTTTGGGTGTTTTGAAGCGAGAACAGTGGGGCTTGACTTGTTCCATGGGCTTTGCGACAGTGCAACAAAGCCTTGGCAACTTTAGCCTTGCTTTTGCCTTTCTTCTTCATTCCCTTTCCTTTTGGACCATCAACACATTATTATAGGGTTTCTTGATATTTTGTTCAGCGAGTTTTGAGCATCAAATGCAACTCGAAATTGATTTCTCCATATTATTCATATTGTAGTTCATCACAAATTATGAGTAACTCTCCAGGTAATGAATTCAAGATCAAATCCGTAGCCAACTCTTGGTTTTTGGGAAATCCGAGTCTATCAAGTCGTTCAACATAGCCCTTCATCTTCGAACATGAGGACTAACCGACGCACCCTCGGTCATCTTACAAGAATGTAGGTTCTTGACTGTCTCGAAACTTTCTTGCCTAGCTTGTTGTTGGAACATTTCCTTCAAGCATGACCATGTCGTAGGCTTCCATTAGTTTCATGTCCTTCGAAGTTCAGAACCATAGTTGCCGACATAATGCATGCAACATCGTAGAATCGTTGACATGCTTATTATGCGCATCCTTAATGACTTTTGTAGCATTGGGTGGTGGGTCCTCGGGGATTGGAGCATCCGGGACATACAACTTATGTTCATGCTTGAGAACGATTCTCAAGTTTCGAACCAAATCAAGAAAGTTAGTCCCGAGATAGCTTATCATTCTCAAGGATGGATCGCAGATGACGGGGGGATTATTGTTACTTGAAGAGGCCATTGATCTACAATAAAGATTATGCAAAGTTTATTTTAGTATAGAGGAATAGACTCCCACTAAATTAACAACCCTCCTAAAACATCTTGTTGTTTATTTATGGGACTAAAATCCATATTTCACTTAATTCTATGACTATGGCATGAAACACAAAACTAGATTATTTAGGTAGGTAATGATTACCAATTACATATTATGTAATTTTAAATACTTTTATGAGATACGGGACATCTTATGTCTTAGCATGTTTTTTATCTCATCATGTGCCTAAAGCTCAAAACTATTTTTATAGCTTTATTAAGTCGGACCATTTTAAACATTTAGGTAACTCTTACCCAACTCGTCTCACCAAGATAACACAATACACCCAACTATGGTCGAAACTATATTAGTGTGATCGAGGCCTTGACAAGTGTTTAAAATGGATGGCATGAGACTTAAAATTTAATAGAGGATTTTATTCGGTTTTTAGTGATTTTATGTAAACAATGAAATATCATATATTTTATTGATTTGTTCAATCACTAAACAATTTGGAAATTTTTTTATCTTGTTCACTAATAAAAGAATTTCCATGCGCTAGGATTAGTTAGACGGCGGTCCCATTGGTCGATCAATGACGGGGAACAAAGTGGCGCGCCGTTTTTTTTTTTTTTTTTTTTTTTTTTTTAGGAGGCAATTTCGATTTCAAAAATTAAAATTCGCTATAGAAAATCATATTTTTCGTTGATTTTATTATCCTAAATTAACCCCTTAATTTATTCGAAATTAAGTCAATTAAAATATTTTTATTAACTTAGGGCCCACATCTAACTAATCCTCTTATCCTAATCCAATTAGGACTTAAGATATTTGAATCCTAGCATATCACCAATAACAAAATTCTCGATATTTATCTCCTATCCAATAGGGATAACGAAACCGATTTTGCTAATATCTCCTAATCTAATTTGTTATCTATCTCTTATCAAATAGAAATTTCATAATAGAATAGATATAACGAGATAAATAAATAATTTCGAAAAATAATTATTTGCAATTTTGGTCCTCCTCCAAATAATCACAAACATGTAATTGAATCATGAACTATTATCCCAATCGAACCTAATCATATTAGTTTCGAATTAATATTAAGACTTATACAATTTAAGAAACTTAAAACAATGTAACCTAAATATGCATACTTGAATTTAGAGATTTCATCCATGCATCAATACACGAAAAATAAAGATTATACCTAATGGTGTCATGGATCACAAAACACGAAATTCAATTCATTAAAATTATTCGAATTAACCTAACATGGTTACTAGCATGTACTGAAACTCGATTTCAATTAAATCACGAATATATGTATCATATACACAAAACATGATAATAAATCTCACAGAAAACTTATGTATATCACATATACATCATCTATTAACATGCTTTCAATCATATATCATGTATATATTAGAAGAAAACATGCAATGAATTTAATGGAATCGAACTCGAAGGCTCGATACGTCATTGTTGGGTTTTGGGGTTCATACGCAACCAAAATTACAAAACAATTTTGATAAAAACCCCAACAGATCCGAATCTAATTCCATTAAAAATGTTAAAACCATGAAAACTTAATCATACCTCTCGGTCGCAATATACCTTTCGAAGGTTGATCGATCTCTAAGGCGCGCAACGATGAACGCGCCTCTACCAAGCCACACACGAACGGCGACCGAGATTCGAAGTGCTAGCTTCGAGAGAATAACAAACCTTTTTGTTTCTCTCCAAAATGATCCAGAGCGTACAGAAAACCTTAATTCTTTTATGAAATGAAAATAAAGTTTCGACCCTTAATCTTTCATTAATGTGTTCTAACTTAAAGCGTCTATTTATACAACCATTGTATATAGATCGTTAAGTGAATTACACATATACCCTTACTTAAAGAAGTATAAGTGTAATACACCACAAGGACGTTTTTGTCATGAATTTTATCATATAAAATTCATTTTTCTGAACCATCTTAAAAACTCGCAAAACCATTCTTAGTTTGCGACCCAATAGGCTCATACAACGTCATAAAGTGTACCAAAACACATTTTGGTATACAAGTTATAAGTCGCCTCTAGCAAGACATTATGACTACCCAAGTTGTACGAATATCAAATCGATACAACCTAATCAATAGTGTATATAACATCCTTTTGTCACACGATATCTTTTGATCAAACATAAGACATGGAATTGTCATCCAACATGTTTAATCGTACTAGTCTCGATCTCTAGGTAGATCTGAAAACATCAAAGTGACATTGATCAATATCAATTCACTTAGACTAGGCCTTTTAACGAGCCTAAAACATCGAGGGATCCACGGATATCTCTCTTTATATGAGAGGGACAAATTCTATCTCGATTACACAACTTCATCACATTGCTCACACAGTAACCAATCACAATCTTTATAATCGTCCGGTTAAAGATAACGTTTGATTGTGTCAAATCATTGTGTTCCTAATGTTGAAGTCTCTGGTAATCTCAAGTCATAGGACTGAAAAATATACCTATCATGAGAAACAACTATGACTTAATCCATGTGATGTTCTCATAGCGGGTCGGTCCAGTACTTTGTTCCCTAACAAGTACTCATGATCTTGATTCATATCCCTATACGTATAATCATCATATGATCATCAATCAAGATTCACACTAGTCTTAATTTATTATAGTTTCCAGTATAATGATCGACTTGGGACATTTATGATATTTCGTAAATACCCATGGATCTTATTATAATGTAAACATGCAAATTAATTATAATAAACAACAAATGAAGTCCTCTATTTTATTAACTAAAAGTATTCATAAAGACAATTAATGGATTGACCTAGGGCACATAGCCCAACACCCATTGGTCCAATCTCATGACCCATCAAGGTTTAGGAGATACTCAAGCTATTGAGGGCACAGTCGCACTATCACCATTGCCGAGTTACTACAACAACGTCCCTTGCTCTTTAGGGGAGTGCACCTACTGTACATGCTACTCCATCGACTCCCATTATACGAGCAATGCTAGTTGTCGTGGAGATTGTATCGACAGATCGAGAGATCGCCTACACCCCATACACCGACGAGACTATGCCGACTACACCTAGTGAGACAAGGACCGTGACGATTTCGCTAAGGTGAGACAGTCATAAGAATTCCAGAGGCATAGACTAGATGTGTTTTATGAGGGCATGAATCTTGAGGCATGATAAAATATACGACATCCTGGCCACACCAAAGTACATGAGACCAAATATTTTATTAGGATTGATATTTGGATAGGACGATACTTGGTGGCGCAAAGTATGGTGGCTTCCCGCATTAATCCCAAGGATTGGGCAAAGTTCAAAAGATGGTTTAATCGAAGTATTTTTCGTCTTGGTCTTCATACCGAAGAGGGTTAAGTTTTTTAGCCTCCGACAATACACTGGGGAGTCGGTGATGCAATATATGGGCATATATTTGTTGTTGTTGGAGTATGCTAGAGGTATGGTCGACACTAACGTTGACCAGGCACAATAGTTCATGGAGGGTCTATTGAGAGTCATTAGGGGCACCGTGGTGATTACTAAGTCATGGAGCTTACATGTTGCATATGAGAGGAGCCCGGTCGAGAGATATACCCGAGCATTCACTTCGATGAGGTCATAGCAAAGCACCAACCCTAGCCCGGTCATATTATAGATCAGACGGTGACAAGAAAAGGAAGAGACCACCGACATTTAGGCCGAGAGATGCCAGGGCACAGAGTGTATGATCAGTAGCACCACCATCACATCGGTGCGCACAATGCTAATGCCATATGCTCCAACATAAAGTTATACCGGTTCACAATAGCATCCAAAGCATTGTCGTGGTCGTACGAGAAGTATCAACGGGACCGAGGGTAGATGCAAAGGCGAGTGGTCGGTGGTCGAGATATGACTAGGGACAAAGACAAAGGTCCAAATCAGACATAAGGACAAGGATAATGAATTCCACCAAAGCAGGGACAACACCAAGCATGTTTTGAGTGCGTACATACAAAGCATTTTATCAATATTTGTCTATGACTAGGAAAGGGGTTTAGCCACAACAACTTAGAGAGCATGTTCATGCCATCACTACACCGGATTGAGCTGCTACCCGTAACTTTATCGAGGGTATGATTTATATTTGCAATCGATTTATGGATACTATGATTCACGACCTACGTTGTCATTTATTTTCGCTCGTATGGTTGATGAGTTAGGATTAAGACCCATTAGGCACGAACGACCCTTGATCCTTAACACAACTATCGGGGATAAGATATATCCAAACTTACTATGTGTTGACTGCTCAGTTGAAAGGACCAAGAGATGCCCGCAAACTTGAGGGTATTAGAGTTCCTATAGTTTGACGCCTTATTAGGCATGGATTGTTTAGCCGCGTACCATGCACAACTTTAGCAAGATGGTTATGTTTTGGCTTTCAAACAGAGCAAATTTTAGTTTAAAGAGGACTTCGACCACGTTATCGATCACTCGAGCAAGAATGGCCACGAGTTCAGATCTTGAGACGTTTTTGGTATTTCGGTAGAGAGATATGAGATGAGGATGGAGGAGATGCATGTTGTATGCGAGTTTCGGATGTTTCTTGGTAGAGCAACTAGGATTAACACCGCCTAGAGAGATCGACTTCATCATTGACTTGGTCATGAGGACTAAACCCATATCGATTCCGCAATCTTTGGATTCCTTTTAAGGAGTTACAAAAGCGAGGATCCCGCTAGATAAGTTGTTTGACTTAGGATTTATACATCCTAACATGTCATATTGGGGCGTGCCGATAGTGTTGTCAAGAAATATGGTAGTCCGAGGCTTTGTATTAATTACCGATAGCTCAACAGAACCAACATGAAGAATAAGTATCCATTCCCACACATCGATGACTTGTTCGAACGGCTTAGGGGAGCATAGTGGGTCTCGAAGATCGTTTTGAGGTCCGGATATCACCCAGTTGAGGATTAGAGAGAAGGATAGGGAAAACTACTTTTTGCACTAGATATGGGTACCGTCGGTTCAGCGTTATACCTTTTGGGTGACAAATGCCATGACAATGTTCATGGGTCTTATGAACCGAGTATTAATAGAGTATTCATATAGATTCATGATAGTGTTAATCGACGACATTCTCATCTATTCCAGGACTCGAAAGGATAACAAGGGACACCTCCGAATAGTCCTACGGACTTTGAGGGAGCAGAGATTGTACACTAAGTTCGGTAAGTGCGAGTTTTAGCTACACTAATATTAGTAATAGACCAAGGCCAAGTGAGTCAAGAAGGTGTCTACACGGAGTTGTTGCCGCGCCTAGATACCATAGCCATGACCCCGATTCACTAGATTATTGGTCTGAATGAGATGTATTTTATCTATGACGCCGTTGATATCCCTCATTCGTGATGGTCTAGATATTGCAAGCGTTGCCGCGTCCTAAGACCCGAGTCTGTTTAGCGTTGCAGCGACTCTATAACCCTGACCCTGTGCCACCCACACTCGGTGGTCTTGGACTACTTAGACACCTCTCTATTGTTTCTTTTGACACTCATATCTCATCATGCTTTCATTTTACATTCTTATTATCATGCATTCCTTACAACTTTCTTTCTTTCTGCATGAATTGTAGATTGCTCTATTTATTTTGAAATATTGTTTAGATCCTATTGGCTTTTACTTACTAGACTCATCATTCTTGTGTTTGACCGAGTGCGAGATCCGAAGTTGAGCGAGGGCAAGGCGCCGATATTTGGCGATTTACTTTGAGGGCTTCAGGGTGGCCTTCATTTGCTCACTTTCCAAGGTTTTTTTTATTATTGTATGACTTATATATATATATATCATGTTTTGTCACATCGGGATATTTTGGGGATGTGAGACGTACCGATGCATGTATATGGTTTCCATTCACACTCTAAATACTTGATATGCATGTTATTTGTATATATGAAAGGTTGCACACTATTGGTTGTCCCGACCTCATTTCTTTTGAGTTATTTTGTTTGTTAAATTGCTTCCCCTTAAGTCTTAAAACTTGCCAAAATTATTAACTTGAAAAACTTAGAAATCTCGAATAACTCAACTCATAATTGTTAAATGACTTTGAATCATGGAAACGGAGACTGACTAGGCTTGCATTGACCTAGCGATGGTTGACTCGAGGGTTTACATAGGCTTAGACGGCAAGGCCCAATTTGTGGGGAACATGGACCGTCACAAAGAAGACTTGAGAAGTTTTAGAAACAAAAGATTTATGGCCTTCACAATCTAACTTTTCACTAGAAGTCAAAGCAATTTTTACTTGCCTTATTATAAGATCATCTCATCCATACAATTGTAGGTTGAAGTGATGTCGATGTGTAGATCGCACAGAGCATAGAAAGACAATCGCCCTATCAACAAAACTTACAACCTCCCCGATGTTGGTGAGATCTCGAACTATCTTATTATAATCTTTAAAATGTTGAGGTAAAGTCGTACCTTCCTTACGTTAAAAAGTGAAGAACCGCTGATTTAGAATAAATATATTAGTGAATCCTTTACTTATGTAGATTTCTTATAACTTCTTCCATGTCTTCGAAGCGAAGTTTCTTCCATAACTTCATACATTAAATTATCAGTCAAACAAAAGCAAATTGAACTACTAGCCTTTGAGACCATGACACCCCACCTTTTCTCATCAATTTCATTAGGTTTTTCCTCGTTCAATGCAAGCCCCAAACCTTATTGAGTAAGCATATCTGTCACGCATAATTGCTAAAAAGTAATGTTTTGCTTACCATCAAACTTTTCAATAGTATACATGACATCTTCATTTGAAGAACCCATATAGACAAATCAGCTTTTAAAGTATACTCACAAACGTATAAGAAGTTTAGAAAACAATAGTTCATTCTTAAAAAAAATTCAAGAACATATAATAAAAGACAAGGGATTTTTGTCATGTAGTAAAAAAATAAACAACTACACCTTACAAATTGTGACTGATCTGAAGACTAACACCACCAAAAAGCACAATTGATCCGCCAAACACCAATACTTTAAACTCACGAATCTCTAAGCAAATCTTTCAACCAAACACCAATTTTTCCAATGCACGCTCGATACCACTTGTTTGGAATTCACGCACACATAGCGAAAGCAATCATAATAACACTCAAACAAAAAACATTATTTAAATAGTAACACTTGTATTAACCTTGTACATAACAAACTAACCTTGGGTTCTTTATATAAATACCAAAAAACCATACTTGTAGTCCAACTAGAATACTAAAACATTATCCAAAAATAAATCTAAATCTTAATTGGACTCAACTAACAAACACAAATCATAATTGGACTCAAATTAACTAACATCAATCCTACTATGATTCAAACAATTAACTTACTATTTAGAGACAAACTAAAATAACGATTCTTAATTAAATTAGTACATGGAGTTTGAGCCAAAAACCCAATAGTCCATACCCTGAAAATCAAAATAAGGATATTGCAAATTCAAACTTGAATCTAAACAAAAAAAACTAAATTTGATTATGAATTTATAATTACATAAGTAGTTTGATTAGAGGAAATATGTTCCTCGCCAAAAAAATAGTGAAAATATGTCGAGTTGTTTTTTCATTAACATTTAATCGACATGAAACAATCACAAACACAATCCCTTTACACATATACTTTAACCAAAAAAAATGAAAAAAATTTCCTACACCGAGCATCCTTAAATATATTTTTAGTCTCCTCTATAAGCATTCTTTTAACATAAAAATAGATCAAATAGAGAATGACCCGAGGAAGCGAATATTTAGTTGAACTTTCTTAAACACTATACCAAAGACCTTAATACCCTCATGAGCTTCAACTTTGAGCACAAGTATGAAGGCTACTAGATGCACTATTTATAGTCTTGAGGGAGAATCATTGAGTTTCCCACATTAATACTAATTTCCATCAAATTGGTAACAGTGATGGAACTCAAAAGGCTTTAGGTTCATACATTACATAATTTATTCATTAATAGAATTATGAGACACATTATAGTCTTAAATTTTTTCACTTGTCTCATAGTACCATATATTTTAATAATGTGGGTCACATATAGCTTAATGGTTCTCCCTCTTTACCCACATTACAACCAAACATTACATAAATTCTCTATTAGCGCGCAAAAATTCTTAGTATCGTTAAATCATTGTAAAATAAAATAGCGACGAGAGTTAGAGGTTAAACATCAAAATATGACATATTCATTTCCATGTACCACGAGCATTACTAATTCATTTCATATGAATCATAAAACATAATGTCCGTGTCAAAGACTAAAATCACTTACAATCTTCATTAAGTATAACTGTGCAAATACATTAGTAGAATTAGCACGGTAAATGAGATCTCATAAAATAAACATAAACATAATTAAATACCAAATTAGAAATTATTAAAAATTACTACCAAAGCTCATTATGTCGACATGTTCTTAATGCCTTCGGTGGTAATGTTTTCTTTAAGGATTTGCGATTGTAAAATCCATGCTAAATGTTTAATTGACATTATTTTCTATTGAACTTTTTTTTACGTAGTGCAAAGTATTTCACTCCATACATTTTATACCAATTTAGAACTAGTCATTTTTGTAGAATATATAACCGCAAAATTGTATATTGAATCGTTAAATTGAGTTAATGTTACCAAGCCCTTAAATGAAGTTCCTTAACCATAATTCATGATTTGTACTTTTAAACTACAAACTTAGCTTTCGTAGAAAAAAAAGTCATAATTGTTTGTTTAGCAATCTTCAAAAAAAGTCATAATGTTTGTTTAGCAATCTTGAGAGACTTCTTAATCAATGAAAAGAAAAACATACCCAAAAGTAGACTTTATAGTGTCAAGACACCCATCAAAGCGTGTGTCTGAATAACCATTAACTTTAAAGTTATCACACTTTCTATAGGCCTACATGTAATCTTTTATTTATAATAAATATCGTAAGTCCTTCTTTCCATCTTACTAATGGTCTATGCAAGGGTTACTTTTGTAACATCCCAACACAAAGAACAACAAAACTGAAATTTGGTATGATATATCATTCATTTCAAAGTTATGAAAGAGAAACTCTTTGGTCTCATAGAGCATACTTTGAACACTCATTGTCAGACAAAAATATCATTAATGAAAAATCAAAATATGAACTTGCTCCCACTGACCTTCAAATATATGCATCGATTGATAACATTTTTCTTAAGTTTGAAGGATGTTATGGTATGTAACATCAACTTAATATACCATTGATGGGAAGCTTGTTAAAATCCATATATTGACTTCGTAAGTTTGCGAGACTAGGTGTTAATTTCCTTGTATTATGAATTTCTTTGGATTGATTCATATAGCTAAATTTTTTTATCTAAATTCCCATTCAAAAAAGCGATCTTTAAAATCATTGGATGTAATTCTAAATCAAATGAGCAACCAATGTTATTATGATTCTGAAATAGGTTTTATTAGATGTAAGAGAAAATGGCTCAAGATAACCAATATTCTTTCTAAGTAAATCTTTAGCTACAAGTCTAACTTTATATCAATTGATATTGCTTTTACAATCATGATTAGTCTTGAGAATTCATTTACATCCAATGTGTTTAAAATTTTGAGGTAATTGAACAAGACTTTAGACTTTATTTTAAGACATTGATTTTAACTCATTTTTCATGACATCTATCAATTTCATAAACTCATCACTTGATGTCTTCATCATAAGAAACTAGGTCTTTAATATATGTCCCTATCACAAAATTATATTCCATAAATACACTAAAAATTATCAAGAATTAATAGCAGATCCTCGTTGTTAAAGTTTTTTGTAATGATAATCCTTATGAATCATTAATAGGTGTATTTACAATGATCTCAATATTTACTTTATGAGAAACACTATTAGGAGCAACTACTATTTTATTAAAAGTTGTAGAAAATGGGACATATTATGCAATTTAATTATTTTACTTTCATTTTTTGTGAGTTGTCACTCCTACAAAATTTCACCATTTATGATGACCCCGACATTTTCAGTTTCAACAATCTTTATGCAATGGTTAGGACATTAAATACATTTCAATTTTGTAGGGTAACCAAAAGAGTAAATACTAATCATTTTAAAATTTAATTTATTTTTTGTGGTTTATAAACTCTAGCATCTTTTGAACAACCTCAAACATTTAGATGTCTTAAGCTAGGTTTCCTTTTAGACTATAACTTAAATGAAATTTTTTCTGAACCGACTTGCTAGGAACCTTATTCAATAAATATGTAGCAGTTTTTTATGCTTTCATTTATCTACAATGACTTTGGCAATGTAGAAATACTAAATATACCTCCAACCATTTCTATTAATGTTTGGTTATGCCTTTAGCTACATCATTATGCTTTGAGGCATATACGGGGTATTATGTATTGAACACAAATACCATGTTGTTCAAGGAGTTTAGGAAATGGTCCAAGATGTTTGATTAATTCAATCTTATCTTGTATAATTTTTACCAAATAGAGATCGATGAAGTTTCGAATTATCCATGTATGCATATATGAATCATTCATAAGATTGGTAATATTGCAATTTTCCTTTGGGTAAAAACACAATATACTTTATTCTACAAGTAAAAAAATTAAAATGTATGGTACCTTTGGGTATCCATTTCATTTTTAATTTGTCATAAAATAATAAATAAAATTTACTAAAATGTGGTGCACTTCTAGGTCAGTTATAATATTTTAGTTATTATCATAAAATATTATTTCATATCTATACTATTATAATAGCAAATCTTAAACGGTTTACGGTGAAGCCTTTTTTCCAAAAACTACCAAGAATTCCCTTAAGTACTCAATCCTAATTTTTAAAAATCCAGGGGATAATGGTAATTTTATCAACAAGTCCAGTTGAAAAGGTGGTTTCAACAACATATGTGTTTTCTTTTCTTTTGTTTTTTCTAACTGAGGGAGGTTTCAATTTTTATGGGAAGTTATCAAAATTTTTCCACGTTTTATGGGAACTTATTAATTTTTATAGTTAGTTTACCTAAGTTGAAACAAAAAAAAAAAAAAAAAAAAAACATAGCAGCAAGGTGGCGCTCTATTTATCTCTATGCACAACTTCAAATCCTTCCCACCTTTGTCTTACTATTCTTTAAGATTATATACATGCTTTGGGGATATGGGTTTTCATTCCATATGTGAGAAGGAAGAAGTGCAATTTTGATTACAAAAGAAGCATTATAGTGATGCATCGTTCATTGCCAAGCCCGACTCGGTTCACTCTTATACCTTTCAACATAAACTATTGTTACTTGATGCAAACTTGCTTTGATACACATTTAAACATCGATCTATGCAATTTGTAGTCTTCAATATTAGTGGTTAGAATTTTATTTATTTGTAAATCTAATGCACAATTTTGATTTGTGGACTATGATGGTCGGAGGTGTATGGTAATAAAATAGAAGTGTGTTTTTAAAGAATTAGATTTCAGTGATTTTTCTCTTTTTGATCATTTGCTGATATTGTGTTAGTGGATCTAAAATTTTAGTTGCTTCAATTTGAAAAGGCTAAAAGATTCAAGAAAATGAGTCGTAGATATGCAAATGATTCGCCAACACCCTTTTTAACTATAGATGACACTACGATTTCATGCTTATTGTGTATTCAAACCCGTTAAAGCTACATCTCTCAATCACCCCTAAACTTTTGCCCTTGTAAATGTCAATTAGCATGAATGTGTTGTAATTTTACTAATTACTAATACATGATATGTTTTGTGGAATCGATAATGCTACTCTACTTTTAGCTATTCAAAGTCCACATCCAACATTATTAATTATGAGAAATGTGCACATATTGTTGTTTGTTAAATTCTTTCCAACATTATTTTAATTAATCTCTAACTTGCAATAAACCATTCTCATTATTTTTTTAGTGTTTTATATGGGAAAAGCCTAATAATTCTTTGTTCTTTTATTTTTTTGTTTAAGGAATTTGAGAATTTAACTTGTATCGCAACTAATTTCGGAATTGTATAAATGTTTACATTGCAAATTTAGGAGGACCGCACATCTACATGTTTTTTTTTGTTAGATGCACATCAATGAGAAGGGTTTAAATATGATCGAACTATTTCATTGGAGATGGATTTGACCGAGATGTTGCGAGATAATGAAGGACATGATATGGACTCGAGAGGTCGACCATGTGATTAAAGAAATCAATTTGCATTTTAATAGGCATAAGGCGGTTCTTGCAAGTGGACTCGGCATGAAACTAATTCGTTCACCTAATTTAATATAGATAGGTCTATGTAGGGGGCCATGTATTCTTTTAAGGTCGTGTATTCTATATATTGGGATTATTGTTGTCCCGATTTATACAAAACTTACGATGTACATACTAATTGACTTAATTAATAAAATGAAATATTGAAAAAAATTTCAACTTTTTTAATATTTTCTCTTACATTTTATTAATGTGCACATATGGTTTAAACATGAATATATATGACTCAAATCACTCAACATCGTTAGATTCTCACTCTTCACTTTATTTTCCTAATGTTCCTTTACCATGTAAGTTCATGAAAGTTCTACAATTGTAAGTTTATCCTTCATTTTATATTTTTTGTGAGCCAACCTATTAGGACTCATTTCCTATAGTTCAATTTAAGTCCTACAAATAGAAGTTGAGATCAAAATCGAACATTTAAGTGCGAGCACGTGCCCACTTACTAGTATTACTAAAAAATGGTGTGCTTTTAGTCCAACCTTATATTATAGTAATAGATCAAAAAAATCTAGAAGTTGAGGTACCTTTGGGTATCATTCATTATTCTTAATTATCATTAGCATAACTAATATGCATTAAATCATGTTAATCTTATATTATTAAGAAATGATTTACCTTTGTGCTAATTCAAATTCTAATAATTATCTAAAATCATAAGAAAATATTATAAAAGCTCATATAATCTTTATGTTTAAACTATTTAGTTGGATTACTTTGGTGATTAATGCAACTCCATAATATAAAAAACAAATTATATCCAAAATATTAACAATAATCCATTTTCTTTTTATTATCACTTTGTAAATGCCATTTCATTACACATTACTAAAATTTGGTAACCATTTAGGTTAACCATAATATTTTAGTTATGTGTGTTGTATACATATAGTTAGGTCACTTTGGTGACAACAAACTCATAAAATAATTATCTAGCTAATCTTTCGATAAAATTGTCAAAACAAATACAAAATTACATGTATCCTCACCCATAAAATATTTATTATTATTTTTATTTACCACCAGTATGTGAGCACGTGCTCTGCACGTGGCGTAAAATTGATTATTTTCAATGAAAGAAAATATAATCAAAGTTAAAAAAATGAAGTTTTCAAGATTTTAAACCCGATTCATTTTTCTAGACTGGACAATACATTCATAAACAAAATAAAGAACTAAAATAAAATTTTAATTTTACTTTGACTATATATTTCTTGAAATGATATTAGAGATTTAAATGAAAATAAAATGATATATGTGCACATATTAGAAATGAGCAGAGAACTTAACAAACCTTGTTATGTAGACACTTTAAGAAGATGATTGAATTACTCCTTCGAGATCTTTCATGCGAAAGTAATACCAATTGTTCACATATATAGAGATTTTTGTAGAATTGGTTAAAAGGATTCCTTGTTAAAATGGATAATGGAGAACGTAAGTTCAAAAGTAGAGATGGTTAAAAAAAGTAGTATTTATCCTTATTGAATTTGAAGTAATGTGAGAGTAGTTATATTAACTACACATAACTAAACAAGGAGGAAACGTTGGTTATCTATGGCATGGACTTTATTTTAAATTTGTACACATGTACTCACGTTTAGCAAAAAGATATAGTTAGGGTCAAATGTACATAAATACCCCTAATCTTAATTTTTCAAAAACAAATTCATCCAATGAGACATTAACTATTGAGGGCAATTTTGACAATAAGGCTATTTTGGTCTCGCAAAGATTATAGGGAGGATTGCGATTATATATAAGATAATGTAAAGGAAATCAAGCTATTCTCATAGTTTTCATTTGACGAAAAGCATCATCAAGACATAATGTTTCGTAATCAGTTTCTTGTAGTTATACCACAAATTCATTTGAAATAGTCAACTTTTTCGGTGTTTCGAGACATTCTTAATGCTATTACATGTGGTTGTTATACAACTATTTAATTGGTGACTACTACATGAAAAAATAGCAAACAAATTTATAAAAAACATAATAATGTATATATTTGTTACTTGTGCCAAATTGTTGCCACCGCAATTTTTACATCAAAAGCATTAATAAGTGATTATTTAGACTTATATAAAGTATTAATTTAGTACTATATTTAGTATAAATATCCTAAAATGAGCTCTAATTAACCGTATTTATGTATTTTCAGTACACAAGACATAAAAAGGTAGATGGGTGAATTCGCGAAGAAACAGAGCTAAAATACATAAAATAAAGGTTGACGCTGTGGCTAAGATGAGTGGCGCTGTTGGAGATGAAGGCACAACGTAGGAAGATGAAGACGCAATATGGGATTCTAAGGAAGAGAAGATAGTAGGGAGTATGACCTCATGGGCGGAAATTAATAAAAGATTTATAGATAAGTTCTTTCCCCTGGTGAAGGTCGGTGAAAGGAAGCTAGAAATCAATCAATTCAAGTAGGAAGATATCGAGTCTCTTGGCAAGGCTTAAGAAAGATTCAAAGAGATACCGAGAAGATGCCCGGGATATGGATACATGAAATGGGCACAACTCTAGATTTTCTACTATGGGATGAGATACAATCGCATAACACAAGTAGGTGTCTTGCAACAGTGGCTCTCTACTAACCAAGGATGAGGATGGAGCATTAGATCTCTTAGATCTTATGTCTTAAAACTCTACAATCGATAATCAATCAACAATGAGGGAACTAGCGGGTGTATGTGAGATTGAATCGCAAGTGCGATCATGGCAAAACTATCCAACTGAGCGAGTCAAATGTTGAACCTTCAAATGGGATAATAAGGTCCACAAGTGCAGGCAATATAACAACCCATTAATTACCAAGCCATGGTGGTTAATCGAATGGATATGCAGTAAGGAATGGAGTAAGAAGACATCAACTTCATGAACAACCAAGGCTATGGAAACAACTTCAAGTCAAGAGGAATGGCTCCTTAAATTTCTTATCAAGGATACAACAACAACAACCCTAACTTCTCATATGAAAATCCCGATAACGCCCAAACTTACCTCCAGGCTTCGATCAACAAGTCCAACGAAGGAAGCTAGCAAGGCGGAGCGAAAAGATTACTTCATTAAAGTCAATTGAGAAACTTTTGCATACCATGAATATGAGCAATAAGGAATGCCATAAGAAGCATGAGAAAGAGAAGGAAAATGTGAAATAATCAATGAAGAGAATGTATGATGAGAGATCATAATCCATCAAGAACATTGAAAGACAGATTGGTCATTAGCCATGGCCTTGAATTCAAGGAAGGAAAGACAATTTTTGAGTAACATTATTACAAATCTAAAGGAAAATATTAGTTCTATTCACATTATGAACACTACGGTAACGAATGAGTTAAGACAAGAGTAAGTGATGTAAGAGCTAGAAAGAGTCAACACTTTGGCTATGATAAAACATGAAGTTATGCATGAGAATGGAATGGAAGTAAGGCAAGATGAAGGGTTCAAGCAACAATGGATCAATACCTTGAAAAATCACAACAAGGGAAAGAAATAATGCAGAGCTAAGAAACAAGATGAAGGACCTTTCGAAGAAGCACCGAAAGGAAATAGTATTAAGGTGGGTCCAAGGAAACCGAAACAAAGTTCAACTTCATACCGAGACTTCAACCAATTAAGAGGATAGATCCTGGAGATATATCCTTACCCATAAGCATTGATGAGTACCGGTCCAAAAATTTCTTATGTGATATAGGAGATTTAGTCAATGTCATGCCAATAATGGATATGTTACACGTCGATTTGATGATCAATTGTTCTCGATATAACAAATTTGCAAGTAGTAGATGGCAACTTGGTACCAACCATCGGGAAAGTCTTGAATGTGCATGTGAATGTCGGTAGATTCACATTCATCGCAGATCTTGAGGTTATGAATCAAAACATAGAAGATGATGTGTCTATGATACTTGGGCAAACCATTCTTAAACACCGCCAATGCAAACATGTACATAAGAAAGGAAAAAATGACAATGAGTATCGAGGAGGATGATGATGCCGAGAAGATTGTCTTTGTCTTGGGCAAGAAGTACATCCAAATGAGAACAATATTATTATCTCGATCTACAAATAGCGTACCTCGATTTAAACTCGACTAAAAGAGCGAAAAGGCGGAGGGCTAATGACGTTAAACTAAGCGCTACTAAGAGGCGACCCATGGGTTTTTAAATTTCAAGTTTTTAAATTTCAGTTAGTCAAGTAGTTACTTAGTTTAGTTAAGGACAATTCAAACTTTTTAGTTTTCTAACTTTTCATAATTTTTGTTAAAATTGTAGGAAAGACCATTTGCTAGGTGACGATTCATTAGAATAGAAAAGTCTTGACAAACTCAATAAAGAGCATAAAAGAGCAAAGGAGTTAAAGCGGCAAAGGTGAGTTACATGGTCAAATCACGGGCAAGTTTTATTAAATTTCATATATAAATGGATTTCACATGGTCATGACATCTTGTGTTGTTATACACAAAGTAGGAAAGTGCCAAAGAGGAATTAATGAAAAATATATGCAAAAAAATGGATAGATAGGTCGACGTCGTGTGTGTTAACACATGGCGTCGTAGGGTATTAGGCACGGCGCGCCGCAGGGTGCTAACCAAGTGCACCAAAAACCCACAAAATTATTGATGCAGTCACAGTGCCATGCCATATAAGGGACATCGCCAATGTTGTGGAAGGGGTTTTAAACCCCATTTCATCTACTTTCTTCACACTTGCAACCTATTCCATACACTACCAACCAAATATAAATCCCTCTACGAAACCCAAGATTATTTTTTTTAAGTGAGAAAAGAGAGTTCCTTTGGGATTGAGAGTGAAATAAGAGAGTGTATTATGGATTTGCACAAAGTGGAGAGATAGGGCTTTGATTTGGGGAAGGTATTCAAGAGAGCACTAGGGTTTTTGTTAGTGAGCAAGGTGAGAGGGCTTGGATTGATAGAGGCTTGGAGGAGTGTTCTACACTAGAAAATAGTCCGTTGTTGAGGTAAATTTACAATTTCATTAGTTATGCTTTGAAATTTTTGAGAAATTTTGATGAAGTTGCGGGAATTATGGATATGAGGTTATTGGATATGATTTTCAATTTGTGTGAATGTTGGACACCAATGTGACTTATGAAGACCTAGTATATGTTTTTTGCATTATTTGGCATGTGAATGATTCTTTTGATATAAAATTTTGTTTAGGTGATTTCAAGACCTATATTGCATTGTTGTGTTGTTATGTGAATTTGAGAAAAATGTCAAGAACAAGGAGGCAAGCAAGTCATGTGAGCAAAGTGAGAGCAAATGACTTTGAGGCATCATCCTAAAAAGATCTCAATAAGGAGGAACTTAGGCCATTTAAGTCGAAGTACTTCATTAGTAGAGAGGCCTAGGATCTATATATATATATATGAGGTTATTGAGTACGGGGAGAGCATTTGCGACAAAGGTGTTAATTCTCCAGCCAAGTATGACAAGAGAGTAAACTATGACATTAGACAACATGGTTGGGAGCAATTCACTCAAGGCTATAAGGAGAACAAAGTTAAAGGAGTGAGTGAATTTGTGTACGAATTTTATGCCAATGCAAAGTTTACTAAAAAGGGTGATCTAGTAAATGTGAGAGGGTGTTTATCCCCTTTAATGAGAGTGAAATTAATATTATCTATGGGTTGGGGCATCCGAGTAGATTTGAAGCCGGACGAGTTTCCCCGATAACTTATTTGATAAACCCTATAACTTACACCCTTTTAGAGCCACAGATCGGTTATTGGTTGTCGAGAGGATAACAATGGTGGGTAATGTGAGTGAGAATGTGACGAAGCACATTAAGAATGGGAGCGTGAAGAAAGTCTATAGAATATGGCATCACTTTCTTATTGCTTCATTATCCCCGACCACTCGGCATTGCGAGATCAATAAGCCAAAGTGCTTGTTTATTTGAGATTACAAGGAATGGTGAGATCAACGTCGATGACATCATCTAAAGAAATTTGAGGGATTCAATCATGTCGGGAGACAAAAAACTATTGTTTCCAATTTTGATTGCTCAATTATGCTTGAAGGCCGAGTAAGATTGCTTTAGGATGAAGAATTTGATACCGAGGCCTAACATACCATAGATGAGGAGTTTAGGCTCACACCGAAATCACCAACTGGTTACCAAGACTCCGTAGATGAGAGGGAGAGAGCAGAGGGCAACAAACTTGAGGCCGAGTTATTAGCCAAGCGGTAAGAAGAAAATTACGCAACAACAAAGCAGCAGAGCGGCGGAGTTAGCCCAAGAATTGGAAGACGAAGGATATGGAGAGGAGGAGAAGCAACACTAAGGATTCGCCGAGGGCTACGAGTTTGTAGACCCATTTATAGGAGAGCAGGACTTAGATGGTCTTGAGGTTTTTCCACCACCTCCTCCACTACATCGACCAGTACCACCACCAGTGGACTTGACTCCACGATAATAGAGGTTGTAGATTGCCGAGATGAGGAGAAAATACTAAGAGAATACGTCTCGGTATCATGAAGTCGTGTTGAGATATGAGCAGGATAGGCAGAGGAGAATGCAAGACTAGCGAATGGTCGCAGAACTTAATGTTATTTCGTATCATCGAAGGGATATAGCAAGATATGAGAGAAGCAGACGCATAAGACCGATCGATAGGTCTTTTGGCTTTGCAAAGCAACATCAAAATATGTGTTTGATCCGTATGTAGTGCGAGAGAATGAGGTGGAGCTTAATTTGACACCATCATATGCTAGAGCTGATGATGCTGATGATAATGATGTGCATTCCTAATGTTAGAGTCTTAAGATTTCTTTAGACCTTGGGGACATGAGACATACATTGATACTGGTTTACATTATATTTGGGATATTTTTGTTACTTACTTAGTTGTTTAAATTTATCTATAGTTTATTATTTTAATATTATTTGTGTTATTACATGTTTGTGTTTTAATGTTTTTCATATTTGAGGCTTATTTTTAAACCTTGAGGACAAGGTTAGATTTAAGTTTGGGGGCATCAACATTACACTTTGTGGGAAGTGGTAAGAAGGGATGAAATAAGGATAAATACTACAGGTATGATCGTTAAAGTTTTCTTTTTGAATGGTGTGTATTTTTTTCCATTTAACTACTATTTGAATGGGTTTAGGTAGTACAAATTAGTTTATATATAGTAATATGTAATGAATAAGTAATTCATTTTCATGTTCATGCCTTTAATTGAGGATGAGAAAGAATACAAGTATCTTGTTAATATGAAACTCAAGAGAGTGAGTTATTAAATTTTTGATGAAAATATGAAATGTAGTAACAACAATATGATTTCATGATTAGAAACCTAGAGTTAGGGCAAACCATAAACTTAAAATAAAAGCAAGGAGAATAGTAGAACACTTCTTGTGGAAAAAGTAAGATTTCTAAGGAATTCTATAATAAGTGTGAATCTTACTTGATAATAAAAAGCAAATATAGACTTAGTGCTAAGAGGGAAAAATTAAGCATGATGTTTAATGAAAAAGTTTAAGTTAACTTGCTTGATGGAGTGAAAGTGAGAAGTGCTAACAAGAGTTATAAAAATAGAGAAAAAAAGAGAATCCCACAAATTTTAAACAAAATGGAGCAGATAACTTTATGGATGGAAAAAAGTAAGGAATAACGGTATCCATTAGAAAATGAGCAGGGATCGTGTAGATAAAAAATATAAGCGAGAAGAAGAAAAGAAAGAAGAGATAAATATAAAGAAAAGAATGCAAAAGTTAGAGTAAAACTCTTCAAATAAACGATTTATCTCGAGTACTAGTAGCTTAATTGAGTTAAGTTTTCTTTCCAATTGTGTTAAGTCCTATAAATTCTTGAAGTGCTAAAGTCTACCAAAAATTAGTTTGATCTATGCTTATTTTTGAATTCCTCAGCTTTATAAGAAATCATGAGATTGTACACTTGTTACTTGAGTGTCGAGGCTAAACAAACTTGTGAGTAGTGATGGTTTTAATTGTAATCTACTTTGGTTTTTTGAAAGTGAATTGTATGTGTTGTTAAAGCTACATGTTTTGGAAATATAAGTTTATGAAAAGAAAAACTCTCGCGTGGATTATTAACTTGAACTTAGTTGAACTAGGGGATACTCCATGAACGATGTAAAATGAAAAGGAATTAGAGTGGTAGGAGTAGTTAGAATACTTAGTAAAATACACTTTTGCTCGGGACGTGCAAAGTCTTAAGTTTGGGGGATTTGATAAGTGATTATTTAGACTTATATATAGTATTAATTTAGTAGTATATTTAGTATAAATATCCAAAAATGAGCTATGATTAATGGTATTTATGTATTTTCAAGTACATATGGTATAAAGGAGGTAAATGGGTGAATTTGTGAAGAAACGGAGCTAAAATACATAAAATAAAGGTTGACGTCGTAGCTAAGATGGGTGGTGTTGTTGGAGATGAAGGCACAATGTAGGAAGATGAAGGCACAACGTGGGAGACCAAGGAAGAGAAGAAAGTAAGTCGGGATGGCGGCGTGGTTGCGGCGCCATGGAGCAATGGGGATGACATCGGGGATGAACATGTAGAGCACCGAGACCACTAAAAGAGGAAGAAATGCACAAAATGATCGAAGCTGTCATGGCGCCATGGGTTTGTACACACAACACCACTTATAGACAAATTTGAGACTAAAGAAAATAGAAAGTTAAAGTTCTATTTCGTGAGAAAATTGTTTAGTAGGGTTTCTAATTGTTTTCAAACATTTCTTAGGAGTATAAATAGATATTAGAACATGGTAAGCACACCAATTACCAAAAATCAGCCACCCATTAGCAACTAATATTATAGAGTAGCATATGTTTACTTTATTCTTGAGTATTAAGAAGATTTGTGGAAGAGAAGACAGTGAAGACTCATGTGTGGTGATTCGGATATTGTTTTTATTGATTTAATAGAAGTTATTCTTTTAATCTCTAATTTCGATGAATACCATTATATGCATGTTTGTTTCAATGAAGTGTGAGTAGTTCATTAATCTTAGGGATCAATGGCTTCTATGGTATGAATGTTATGCTCTAAACATGAATAGATTGTAAAGATAAAAAGTGCTATGATTAGAATTTGTATTGATTCCGAGCATAATGCTACGAACATCTTGATCACGTTTTTGTAAATATTAGGTTTTATAAGTTATCATGGCCATTGAAGCTTTTAAGCCGGATATGGATGGTACAATCTGTAAAATACACAATATCGAGAGATAATTGTTGATTAGGGAGACACAAATAGTAAACATAATTGGTTATGAATCTAAAGATTTAGAACATTAAAACAATGGAGCTTACGTTATTCACACCTGATAGGTGGAGTTCTAGCTTGCACATTAGAATCTTTTTCGTCACGCCAAATGGGTTGAAGTTGATTTGAATGAAATCTATCTATTCTAATTAGGCATTGCACACACATAATAGAGGTAATAAAATGAGTTTAAAAGCATAGTAATTCATTACCTAGGTGAAGTTGTAAACTAAGATACTCTTAATATTAAAATTAAAGTAATTTACATTGATTTGATAGAATAGAGTAGTTTAGTTATAAAAACCAAATTAAAAAGGATTTCTTTAACAATCTAGTAATTTTGACTAGGTAAATAATGAGTGCATACACCCTTCCCCGAAGACAATATACGTAATGAATGGAAGTGATTACATTATTACTACAATCAAAGCCGTTACACTTGCGGCCACTATCAAGCACCCTTATTTTTTTTGGTGCTTTAGTTATTCTTTATTAATAATTTTTAATAAATGTCCTAAGCAATGTAAATATTTTTAATCATGATTTTAATAATAAAGGACATTACTACCACATGGTAAATTTTAAAAAAATTAGTCCAACTATTTATATTATTTACGGAGTTCAACTTGATACGGAGCCAATATGAATCGTATGCCTACACATTGGTTTATATTCACAAATTTGCGGATTCATAGCAAGCATCCAATCAAGGTATACAAGCCAAATGCTACTTTTACAGTCCCATTAGGTATATCAAATCATGTGTTAATGCGAGTGAGAAAGTTGACTTTCAAAGTACAAATTTCTTAGTGATGTCGTCACTACCCTTAACGATGTGCTATTTTTAGGAAGACAATTCTTATCAATTTCAGAGCAATTATCGACGTACATGATTTCCTAATTATGCTTAGGATGGGTGATGATGAAATGACACTATAAGATGCGATATAACTTTACAATGATATTGAAGGAGGGAAATTTGGTGACGATTATGAAAGTAATGATGAAGGAAGTTTCTCCGACAATAAGGAAGATGCTCTTAATGAATATTTAATTGAAGTGAAGATTGAGGCAATTACACTACATGAAGATTGATTTTTCTATAAGTCAAGGTAACAAAAGTGAATAGCAAAGGTTGCTCTATTGGAGTCAACCCATATTCTTTATTTAATTATCTATTTCAATTTTTATTTTCATATGAAGTCTAGCATTAGTTTAGTATGCTTTTATTCTCTCTCCTTTTGACTCTTGATAAGTCAATAATTAGAAAATATTTTATAGTATATTTTAGGGTAATTATAGATGTTAAAGACTATAATACACTAGGCTTTCTCTTGTTTTTATTATTTAAGGTAATAATCGAAATATACGAAGAAATGGATTAAAAAAGAAGAAAATGAAGGATTTGATCGAATGGAAGTGGTACACAAAGAATCATCAGCAAATCAAAGATCAACTGGAATTTATTACTAGCGATCTCTCAGCGATTTGGATTTATATATGAATCGCAGAAAAATTGGTAGAGCACATGAGGCGCTTTTCCTAGGACTTAACTACCGATTTGAGCAATAAGTGTTATCTGTGAAGAATCACTGGGTTCGATTTAGAGAGTTTTAAATAACCACGAGTTGTTTAAGTTAGTTTGAGATATGTATTTCCTAGAATACTATATATATGACCTTAAGGTTACAAAACCAATTGCTCTTGAGTACTTAGATCAATATTTCATTGCTCTTGGAGCCATAATTTACTTTCATAGTTTATTGGTTTAGTTTATTGCTTTATTGTTCATTGCTTTTGGAGACAATTTGAAGATTCAAAGTATTTATTCAGAGGTATTTATCTATGTCTTTTATTTACTTTATTGCGATGCTTATTATGATGATGAGTGAGTAGTTTATTAATCTAAACAAAGTTCAAATATGAACTTGATCCATTTTGTAATGTAGTCATGATGAGATGATTTTATGCTTAGTGCTTCAAACCAATCGTATTATTTAATTCATTGATTTAATATATTATTATTTGAGGATTTTAATCATGGAACTTTGTATTGCATGCATAGTTTAAAATGTGTATTATGATATTTGGATTCAATATCTAGTTTAAAGTAGTAACTAGGACTATTTAAAAGGTCTATTACCATTTTGATGTCCTAGTTGAATTGAGATCTATGTTTAATATTGAAGTGACTTTTCGAAGGTCTTAGATTTAGTAGTTCAAAGTTTTCATAAAGCGTAATGCGATTTTATTTCCTAAAGTTAATTTTTATGAGTATTGAAAGGGGTTAATTCAATAAAACTAGAACGTGGCTTTTCCAGGTATGAGGAGAATTGATGGCATGATAAGGGTTGTCTACTTACTTATGATTAGAGTTTAATGATCTAGAATACTTTATTAAGATATTAAAGTATATTCATGACTACTAATGGAGTAATATGTTTGGATGCAAAATGGTTTATCGTTTCATTGTTCGGATGTTTATTCAGCTATTTATTTATTATTAAATTAAATTTATTTAAATATTAGTGAATTTGAATTGTGATTATTAAATTAGTTTATTTAGTTTTGTTAATTAGTATAGTTTTATAGTTTGAATTAGTAATTTTTAATTCATGTTTTAATTAAATTAATTAAATTAAAGTAAAAATAATAAAAACTATTTAAAGACTTTTTTCTAAAGAAATTTGTTAAATCCTTGTGTAGACGATCCCACTTATCACTACTACAAATAATAACGATATAGGGGAAACTTTTTGTACACGCTCGACATGTGTCAATTTTTTGGCGTCGTCGCCGAGGATTTTTACATAATTTCTTAGAAATTTTAGACTTTATATGGTTTACCCACTTCGTTGTTCTAATTCCACATGATTCTTACATCCATTTGATCCTAAGGTAGATAAGACTTTCAATTGTAATGTAAGACAACAACAAGAACGTAGAGAATACTTGAGCTACCACAATGAAAACCAATAATAACCTTGATAATATTAATAATAATGATGATAAAGAACTTACTTTAGGTAAACCGATCAAAATATCACTACTTATGAACTAATGTGTATTGCCTATCCTAAGGGATTTTCTGAATTTGAACTAAGATCTGGATTGATTAGTGCTCTACCTAACTTCTATAGTAAAGAAAATGAAGAGCCTTAAAATTTTATATGGGAATACAAACACAAATTCAACGGGATGAAACCTAAAGATGATACATTAGAACACGTCAAACTTAAAGCTTTTCCTTTGTATTGAAAGATCAAGCACAAGTTTGGTTGTTTTATCTTTCTCAAGACTCGATAACCACATGGGCTCCAATGTTAGAAGCTTTTCTAGATCAATATATGTCGCAAGAAAATTAGTACTTATAGAAGACAAATCACAATCGTGAAAATGAAAGATGATGAAAATTTTAAAGAATTTTGGGATATATTTCAAAGATTAATTTCATTTTTTCCACAACATGGATATACCTAAGAGCTTTATTAAAGTACTTTTATGAAGGACTTAATCGTTTTGAACACATACGATTATATACCTTATGTAGTGGATCATTACTCGATGTTACACCAACTTGAGCAAGAGAAGCTATTAACAAGATTACTAAACAATCAAAACAACATGGTGAAAATACCGACACATCAAAAGAGAAACTTTATAAATTTAATAATAAAAGAAGTAATAAATTTGACGAAAAAGTTGATGAATTATCTCGACATGATCAAATTACTATCAAAAGATAGATTAAATCAAAGTGAAACCATGTGGATTTTATAATGAAGTTACATATCATACGGATGCATGTCCTACTTTACAAGAAAATAATATTGAAGAAGTCAACGCCATTATGAAACAATATTCTGGCCCTCCTATAAATCAATATAATATTAATAATTACTACATTAGAAAACCAAATTCAAATTTTAGTTATGGTCCACAAAATCAAAATTATACCATTTATAGAATAAGTGCACAAATATAATTTACACCAATTTAACAACCTCAACAAATGGTTCAAACTACGCAAACAAATTTAGAACAAATATTACATATCTTCATGACCCAAAGTCATCAAAACTTTACAAAGATTTCTCAAAATCAAGTTAAAAATGATACGTCTATTAATGAGTTGAAAACTCTGATTAAGGCGAGATGATTTTTTCAATTAAGAAGTTAAGTAATTAAATTAAAGGATCTACTCAAACCGTAAATACTACTAACCAAGCACAAGTTAATGATTTATTTTGTGATAATGAAAAGGAAACAAATACATGAGAAAAAATACCGAAAAGAGGTAAAAAGAAAAATAAAGTACATAAGACAATAGAAGAAGAAGAAGAAGAAGAAGAAGAAGAAGAAGAAGAGATGATGGCCAATGTCATTCCCACTAGGGTATAGATGGCTCAATAATTGAAATAAACTCTTTTTCTTGAAAGGCTATACCCATGATATTTAGCCGAGTTGAATCTTATGAAAAATCTTTACAAAATTTTGAATTAGTTAACCTAGATAAATTAGATAATAACATTTATGAATCAAATGAAGATATGCATTCTATTTCCCTCATTTCACAATAATTAGCGAGATGCTAGAAAGGAAGAAATTAAAGAAGACATTTTTAAATCACTTAAGAAAATAAAAATTAATGAACTTTTAATTGAAATAAAATTTTGATGAAGTTACTAAAGAATTCACAAATTCTAAAGACACATTTTAAGAAAAATCTAATGAGAATTTAGTACAAAATATGCCATCCTTAGTAAAGAAGAAAATGCATGAGAAATATTCGACCTAGGAATGTTTGTCATACCTATCACTGATAGAAAATTCTTCTATCGAATTCATTATGTGTGATTTCAGAGCATCAATTAATGTGATGTCACTTAAACTATATGAACATTGAAAATAAGATCATTAATTAATACGCCTATTAATTTTACTTTAGCAAACAATACAATTATTAAACATTATGAATTATTAGAAAACATCTTAGTATAAGTACATGACTTAGTATTTTTAGTGACTTTTATGTCATGGAAATAAGAGATCAATCAATCCTTTGCCTATACTATTAGGTAGACCTTTTCTTAAGACAACTAAAACTAATTTAGATATTTTTGAAGGAACAATGTATATGGAATTTGAAGATAAAATTGTCAAATTTAAAATTAATACGAACACAACTATGACACATATGAAGAATATGATGAATTATTTGATAATGAAATTAACATTAAAGATTTACTAGACTTAAACTACTATGATAATCTTAATGCTGAAATTTATGCAATTAATGCAATAATAATGGAAACTACAAAAGAGAATCCAAAGAAAGAACAAGTTGAAGACACTTCAAAATAAAAGAAAGTAACTCGAGAATGGATAGTTAAGCAATCGGAGAATAGAAAATGTTTTACAAGCCAGGAGCTTCTAAATCCAAAAAAAAAAAAAAAAAAAAAATTGGTACTTGAGCTTAGTGTGATACGAATTCTAATGCAAATCTCATTCCCATAAATTCTTTTCTACATACTTAATTAGCGTTGAACTCACTTACTTCGAACAAGTTTCTTTACCAAATTTGGTAGTTCAATTCAACCAATAGACTGGTCACAAATGTGCCAGTTCAAGTGAACAACTACACCGTACCCATAAACTTTTTTGTCATGCCACACTTTATTAATGAAGATCCCCTATTAATTTTAAGACTACTTTTCTTCACCACTACACACTATTTGTTATGGATATTCTAAACAAAACAATTACTCTAACGATTACGGTTGAGTACTCACTTTCTAGAATGGCACTACAATGGATAGTCCAAAATTCAAGTTTAGAGATCCAACTTAATATTAGAAGGGTTTAGTCGAGCCAATGATAGTAAACAATAACGCTCTACGGAGACAACCCATATTCTATATTTATTTATTTTAATTAGGAATTTAGTTTAGTATTAGTATAATATGTTTTTATTCTCTCACTTTTTGACTATTATATTGAAAATATTTTCAAAATTTAAACTTCCAGGTAATTTCAATTAAAGGAGAGCAATCGAGTTGTTTTTTGCTTATATGGCCTTTATGCAAAGTCCATTATTCACTTGCTCATTTATATGTTTATTTATTTAATTAATAAAATTATTTAGTTAGTTACATATCCTAATCAAACTTTTGAATTTTCAGTCAATTATATCTTAACATACGTTTTTATTAATGATATATAAGTTAATTATGGAATGAATTACAAAAACAATAACTTAGGCTTGGCTATTCCCCACCGAATCGACACAATATAGGGAATCGATGGCAAGATTAGTAGCAGCATACATTAAATTAAATGAGATTTGGAGTCTTGCGAATCCCTTACGATTTGCCATTACAAAGGAATCGCTGCTCAGATTGGTAGGACATTGCGCCTTACAACCCACCGATTCAACTAGCGATTTCCTAACGATTTCATTTAACTCACGAATACCTTGGCACAATTTTATTTTTTAAAAAAATAGCACACCAAATCGCTACCAAACACTAATCGACAAGTCAATAATTAGACATATTTTATAGTGTAAGTTAGGTTGATTTTAGATATAAATGATGATATTACATTAGGTATTCTCTTATTTTTGTGATTTTTGTATTTAAGTAAGAAAATTAAAAAATGAAAGAAAAAGAGGAAAAAGTGCAAAAATAATCAATTGGAGAAAAAGTCCAGCGATTTGAATTTACACCGAAAATCACCACCTAGATCTACACAGAGATTGGCCAACGAATCCACAGGGAATTGAAAAATACACTAAAAATTGTCTGTTGAATTGGTGGAGCAAATAGAGCTAAAACAAAATAGGACCTTAGGGCTTCAAAATTACTCTCTCCACTACTCTTCTTTTCAACCTTTTGCCTTTATAAGTTTAGTTCTACTAAGTCTATGTGTGAAGCAACATTGGAGCTTTGATTTATTTAAGAGGTATTTATTTATTTAATTATGTCTTTTAATTATATGTTTGCGCTTTTTCTTTCCAAAGATGAGCGAGTAGTTTGTTAATCTGAATATACCCAAGACAAGTATACACTTTGGATTGCTATGTAGTTATAATTATGGAATCACATACTTAATGCTTTAAATCTATTCATATAAGTCAATCATGGATTAAATAAGTTGTTTTTGCGTATTACAATTAGTGATTCATTGTATTGAGTGCATAGTGGCTAATACGTTCCTTAATATAGAGTATCTCAATCCATGTCTAGTAGAGCAAAACGGTCAACAAGAACAGAAGTTCAACGATTAGTCATGAATTGCATTTAAAGTAGGAATCGCTTCCTAAATTGGCAATAGGGATTGGCCAGCAAATCCATAGTGAATTGAAAAATATACTAGAAATCGCCAGATCAATCGATGGAGCACACAGAGCCAATTCCAGTTATTGATCCAAGCAATTTGTGTATAACTTAAGAATCACCGACAAATCACCGAGGTCGGTTACGAGTTTCTTACATTAATATAAAAAATTTGAGTTTATATAGGCTATGTATCATTTAGGAGACTATAAATTGGACCAGAGAGCTTTGAAATAACTCTCTCGCTCTCTCCAACCTATTTTTATGGAATCAATAAGTTTTTTATTAGTTTTAGTTGATGTTTGAAGCTACATTAGAGCTTTGATTTATTCTAAGATGTATTTATTTATTCATTATGTCTTTTAATTACATTATTGTGTTATTTATTTCAGCAAGAGTGAGTAGTCTATCAATTTAAACAAGCCCTAAACATGTATATACTTTAGATTGCTATATAGTTATAACTAAAGAATCACATACATAATGCTTTAAATTTATTCATACACGTTAATCTTGGATTTAATAAGTTGATTTTGCATATTACAATGAAGATTAATATACCATGCATAGTTGCAAATATGTATTGTGGTATTTTGATTTCGAATCTATGTCTATGATTATTGACAACAATTATACACGTAGTAACTAGGATTAATCTATAGGGCTTTTCCGAGTGGATATTCTAGGTGATTGGGTTTTAAGTTGTTTATTAATTAGCATATTGTGATTTTTATTTGCTTAGATTAGGCATGATTTTCATTAAGTGTTAATGCTATCGTATTTCTATGGTGTTGCATTTTATTTAATGGATAGATTTACAATGATAAGAATGTGGCCTTTTCATTGAATTTAAGAAAATCGGTGGTGGCTATAGGCTATTAACCTATTATTAAATAGGATTTAATGATTCTAATACTCCATGTGATATGATTATAAGTATATTATGAAGTGATGTTATGTTCTAGTGTTTGAAAGCAAGCCAAGTATATTACATTGTGTAGTAGGGGTTTGTTTAGATGATTTTTAAGATATTTATATTATATTGAATTTGAAATTCTTTTAATTAAGTTTGTATTAAATTGTTTGAATTAAGTTAGTTAATTTTGTTTATTAAATTAGTAGTTATAGATTTTAGTTATTTGATATTTTAATTCCATTTTAATTAGATTAACTAAATTAAGAAAAACAAGAAAAAATACTTTCTTTTGAAGTTTGCGGAGTAACCCTTGTGGAGACGATATCCCATTTACCATTACTACAAATAATAGGAAGATACGGGAAACTATTATGCACGTTCGACACGTGTCAACTTTTGGCACCCTTCTTTGGGTATTTTTAAATAATCTATAGGGATTTTAGACATTGTATGATCTACACACTTCGTCATGTTACATTTACACGGGATCTTTACATCTATTTGATCCTGAAATAGATAGAACTTTTAATCGGAGTTTAAGACAACAAGAACTTAAAGAAAATTTAGCTCATAGGATGGAGGATAGCAATAATGATATTAATGACAATGTCATTAATAATAATAATGATAATAGAGTTATCAATAATAATAACAATAATAGAGAACTCACTTTTAAACAAGCAAATCAAAATGTTACAGCGTATGAGCCTATGTGCATAGCATACCCCGAAGGATTTCCTGAATTTGAACATAGATATGGATTTATTTGTGCCTACCTAACTTATATGGTAAAGACAACGAAAACCCACAGAAATTCATAAAAGAGTATCAACATAAAGTTAATGAAATGAAACTCAAAAAGGGTACTTTAGAACAATACAAACTTACGACTTTCCCTTTTGCATTGAAAGATTAAGCACGAGATTAGTTGTTCTATCTCCCACAAGATTAAATAACTTCTGGACTCAAATGTTAGAAGCTTTCCTAGATGAATATATGCTTACTAGAAAAATTAGTTCCTATAGAAAGTAAATTACAGTTGCAAAGATGAAAGATGATGAAAACTTTAATGAATTTTGGGATAGATTCCAAAGATTTATTTATTCTTGTCCACAACATGGATATACTCAAAAAGTTTTATTAGAATATTTTTATGAAGGACTTAATCACTTTGAACAAAGGTTATTAGACATAGTACGTGGTGGATCTTTATTTGAAACAACATCTACTATAAAGAAAGAAACAATTAATAAAATGGCAGAACAATCTAAGCAAAATGGTAAAAAGACTGAATTCTCAAGGAAGAAACTTTATGAAGTTGATAATAGAAGAAATAATGGGTCGATGATAAAGTTGATGAATTATCTAAGATGGTTAAGCTATTAATTAATGATAGATCTAATCAAGTTAAAGTTGTGGATTCTATAATGAGGCAACACATCTTACGGATGTGTCTCATATTCTACATGAAGAAAATACTGAAGAGGTTAATGCAATAATGAACCAATTATATGGTCCTCAAAGAAATCAATACAATAATAATATTTATTATCTTGAAAGACCAAATCCAAATCTTAATTATGGTCCTCAAAATTAAAATTATAATACTTATAGACCAAAAGCTTAAATGCAATTTGTACCTAATTAGCAACCTTAACAAAAAACTCAACCTATGAATCCAAATTTAGAGCAAATTTTACATAATTTTATGAACCAAAGTCATCAAAACTTTACACAGATTTCATAAAATTAGATTAAGACTGATATTATTATTAATGAACTAAAAAATTAGTTAAGTCAAATGAATTTACAAATAAATAGATTAAGTACTCAACAGAGTAATCAAGCTAAAGTACCTACTCAAGCTAATGTTTCCCCTACTAATCAAGAACAAATTAATGCTTTATTTAGTGATAAGAAAGACACACGTATAAGCGGAAATACACTTAAACAAGGTAATAAAAATAAATCACATAAAACTATTGAAGAAGAGGAAGAGGAAGAAGAATAAGAAGAAGAAGAAGAAATGATGGCTAATTTCATTCCTACTAGAGAATGGATGACTGAACAATTGAAATATTCATTTTTTCCTAGAAAGCTATACCCATGGTATTTAGCCAGAGACGAAGCATATGAAAAATCTTTTCAAAAGTCTGAAATAATTGATAAGGATAAAAATGGTAAGATTTCTAATAATTTGAAATAAGATATGTATTCATATTCTACCGTTACACAACAATTAGTGATGTTAGGGAGGAAGAAACAATGGAGACATTCTTGAATCATTTAGAAAAATAGAAATCAATAAACCATTAATGGAATTAATTATGAAATTTTCTAATTATGATGAAGTTTTAAAAAAATTTTGAATCAAAAGGATAATTTTTAGAAAAATCTAAAGAAAAACCATGATAAAAGGTGTATGTTTTAATTAAAAAGAAAATACCTAAGAAATGTTCCGATTTAGGAATGTTTGGAATTCCTATTACAATATGGAATTTTTTTCTAGATTTTGCTATGTGTGATCTTGGAGCATCAATTAATGTTATGTCAGTTAAACTCTATGAGTCATTGAAAATAGGTGTATTGATTAATACACCTATTAATCTTACCTTAGCTGACATCACAGTTATTAAATCTTATGGTTTACTAGAAGATGTCTTAGTAAAAGTAAATGACTTAGTATTTCCAGCTAACTTCTATGTCATGGAAATGGAAAACTCATTATCATATAAGTCTCCACTGATACTTTTAGGAAGATCGTTTCTTAAAACATGTAAAACAAAGTAAGATATCTTTGAAAGAATAATATCAATGGAATTTGAAAACTAGATTGTCACTTTCCGTTTCAATGATGAAAATGTCTATGAAAATTTCGATGAATTTAATAATGAACAAATTAATGATAATGAATCTTTAGAATCAAATCTTCATGAAGCTGAACTATATACTATTAATAAAGTAACAATGGAAGACAAAAATGCTATGATCAAGACAATCAAGTGGAAGACACTTCAAATCAGAAGACAATAACCCAAGAATGGAGGGTTAAGTAATTGAACAATGTTAAGAATGATCTTAAATTGGAGGAATTTAATGCTACAAATTATGAGAAGAATAAAAGAAAGAATTTAGCAATTGTCAAGTTCGATGATCTAAGAGATATATAAATAAACATAAAAGTCAAATGGGCTTGGTAGTATAAAGCTATTTGTGACACAGTTCTAGAGCGAACTACATGCCAATTCACTTCTTTCTCGCATACCCAAACCTGGAGTTGATGTACTTGCTTCTAAAAACATTACTCTATCAAATGGTTATTCATTGAAACCAATAGGTGTGGTTACTAATCTACCTATTCAAATTGACAAGTACATTGTTCCCATATAATTTTTAGTTATGCCACACTTCATCAACAAAGTTCCTCCATTAATCTTTGGACGACCTTTTTTCGCCACCAAGCAGTCATGTCACGGATACTCTAAACAAGACAATCACTTTTAGGGTGGATGTCGGGCAATCACTTTTTGAAATGGTACTAGAGTGGATAATCCTACACTTAAGTGTATAGAACCATTTTAGAACTGTGTGGTTCAATTGAGCCAACGACAGTAAACAAAGGCGCTATGTGGGAGGCATCCCATACTCTATCTTTACTTTCAGTTTTAGTGTTAGGATTAGTTATTTGTTTTTATATTCTCTCAAATTTTGACTCTTATAATGGAGATATCTTAGCAATTTAATTATGGAATAATTCATGTAAGGGGTTGATCGAGATAATTTATTTTTGTCTTATATTAGTTTTATGCATTAGTTCTATGTTACTTAGCTATTTATATTAATGAAATCATTATTTAGTAAATATTATAGTTATATTTTGATAATTTTGAATAATTCTACCTTTTTATTGGATACATATGTGATAAATATATGTAAATCAATTAACTTGGAAAACTAGTAAAAATAAGCTGGCGATTTCCCAATGATTCCACTTTGTACTTGGAATTTACTAAGAAAATCATTACATTTGTGTGTAGAATTTTAGTGTAATTATAGGTCGAGTGATTTGTCAATGATTTAAACTCATAACTAGGATTCGTTGGACAAATCGCTAAACCAATGAGGCTCATTTTCAGCGATTTCCTAGCCAATCCACTTAAACCCTAATTCGATGAGAACGATTAGAGTTTGTAAAAACAAAAACCTCAAATTTTCACATTTATCCATTTCATAATCACAAACCATTGCAACCTTTCGATTAAGAGACCAATTTTCAACTAGATTCAACCTTCCAAAGCTTGATTTTAGTGTATTTAAGTGACTCCCACCTCAATGTTAACATTCAACCCAAAAATCCAAAGTAAGTTTTGAAAGTGTGAGCCACCTAGGGCTTGAGCAAGAGGAATTCTAATTGGAGCTCAAAGGAGTGTTCTAGAGAGGATTTTAGAGTCTCAATCTTGAAATAATCACTTTCAAGAAGGTAATCAATGAAAACAAGTAACATTTTATCGAAAGAATTTTTGGTTTTTCATCGATTTTGGATACTTTATTAGGTTAGAAGCTAAACTATGAAACTTCTACTCTAAAATGGTTTTGATATCTAATGTTTTCAATTACAATACTAGTATTGGAGTTGTGTGATGATTTGTTTATTCCTACCGAATTTTTGAATTATACTTTTTAGTATATGGAAAGACAATTGATTTTTATACACAAACTAATTTGAAACTAAGTTTCAAATGAGTTTAGGGTTTTTTGTGTTTGCCTATCGCATGATTTGAATTACATATGAATGATTATTTCTTCAATGATATTTTATCAATAAATTTCACATGAGTTTCAAACTCTCGAATTATAAACTACTTTTCTGATGAATTTCTCCTTTTAGAAAAATAAGTTGAATTTTACCGAGCACTTTTTTTGATAAACATGGTTTTAAATGGTTTTACTAGTTCATTCTTTTACTTGTACGTATCTAAATGGCGAGAAGTGGAAAGGGTAGAGGTTCAAGAGAAGAGAAAGGAAAGGGGAAGTTAGTAGAGAAAACAAAGGCTAAATCTAAAGTTTCAATCTAACCCACTTCAATCTTTTTAACACACTTAGGATTAGACCACAAAGAGAACCCACTCCACCTTCTTCATTTAGTTACAATATTGAGGATGATTATGGAGATGAGGGGGAGGAATGAAAGAATTAGAAGAGGACATACAGACGGGGGCGAAAAATTATGTACTTAGGAAAGAAAACTTTGTCAATGAAAAGGCCTATGAAAATTTTAAGAATGATTTTGTGAAGGATAGGAAATTGATCCTGGATAGGGAATTTAATGTGAAAAATGAATTGAAATACATGCCTAGGATCCTAGATATCATTGAGGCAAGGAATTAGGGATTGTTGGCTAGGGACTATAACCACTTAGACCTAGAGGATGTTTATAGTTAGAGGGGATGTGATATACTTGTAAAAGAGTTTTATGCAAATGCATATGAAAATGAGAGTAAAATCGAGTCACGAGTTTGAGGAAAGACAATGGATTATTCCCATTTGTAAGAATAAACCGATATTTTGATTTACCGAATTTTCATCAAAAATAAAATGATGAGTACCTAAAGCCCGAATATGCCATTAAGTACCACTACCCGATTTAGAAAATTAGGGGAGGTTTAGAGGCAATTCGTGGTGATGGATTCATTTTTTATATGGAGGGGTACCCAAAGCACATAACCACTAAAGTTTTTAGGAAAATCACTAAAGCTTGACGTTATTTCATCAACATCACCACTTGGTGAGCCTCGTAGTATTACGAGATAGTGGACTACAAGGGCGTCCTACTTTACTACATTGTCATGGGATTAGGATAGTTGGATGTTGGAAAAATTATCTATGAGTTGATTAGGAGTGCCATCACCACGAAAAAAATGATGGACTACCTTTCCCTTTGATGATCATTACTTTTTGTATGGCGAGATCCGGTGAACATGGGAAGGCTTAACCTGGATGTTATGCTTGAAGAAGAGCATTATGGACAAAGTTATAGAGAGATATGGAAGATAAATGGTTATAAAGACACCAAAGATGAAAGAGAGAAGGCTGATATAGCAAGAAGAAAGACAAAGTGGAGAAGAAAAATCAAAATTACACGAGGAAATTTTGGAAGAGATGTTGGATGCTAGACATGATTCAAATGTGAAGCAACCTGCTAGGGATTAGGATGGACTATACATAAAGGAGACAGAGTTGGCCTTCATCGGTATAATTCTATGCAATCAAGTAACAACTCTGCAAAATTTAGAACTGGTGTTCGAGAACTAGATGGCCTTAGCAAAGAGCATTCACAGGATGGAGCAAAAATTGTCTAGGAGATATAAACGTTAAGGAGGTGCAGAGGTTCTTGTACCATATACACAGATGAGGCTACCACTTAGTAGTAGTCTTACTATTCCATGACTACTGAGTTAGGACTAACACCTTTATGACCCCGCTGCGAGTTACGAGTCCCAGAGGATTGATCTAGTGGAGGATGAGGACGATGTGACTTCGAAGGACGACATTGATTTCCTTATTCTATTTATCTTTTTTGTCCATGAGTGATATTGTGTGAGGTCTTCTATGTAATTAGGAGATGGTGATACTTTGTGTTTGTGGTGGTGTTATACTTTGTGCTTTGTGATTAGTGATTTGATACAATAATTATATAATGGTTATGTTTATTCATATAATATTTTTTACCGCACTCTGTTTAATGACGATTCTTTATTGAATTTATTTTTATATTGATTATCCAATTTATGTTTATATCAATTCATTTATACTTCATGTGGTATATTTGTTTTGTTGGAAACCCAACTTCATTTTTAAACCTTGAGGACAACGTTTGGAATGAGTTTGGGGGTATTTTAGGTGAAGTTTGATAATGATAGCAAAGAAAGCAAGTAAAAGAAAGAAAGGTAAAAAGATAAGTCAATAATTGATCCAAAAATTTCAAAATTTTGATTCATACTCAAGTAAGTGGATGAACTTTTTTCAAATTTCTTCCAAATTCAAGTAAGTATGAATTTCGATTTACTTTATTTTTAGTTAAGATTGATAATGAAAATGAATATATAATTGATTTTTGAATGGAAGTGATTTTTTTATTACCAAAGTGAGTTTTATGATAGAAGGAATCAATTTTTATACCCTTCTTGATTAAGTTTACTAGTTGATATATACACTTGATTAAATGCCTTGTGTTATTCATGATAATATGTAGAATATCGAAATAATAGTGCAAGATAAACAAGGTAAATTTATAAGAATCTTGCAATACAAAAGCTATTTATTAAATATTTTTATAGTATATATAGAAAGTTATTATGCCACAATTAAAAGAAGAAATGGGTTAGAAATCGATGAAATTCTATAAGATAGAAATAATGCTTTCTTCAACTTTAGTGGACAATGAGAAGTGTTAATAAGAGTTTATAAACATAAAGAGTCCTATAGATCTCATAGGAAATGGAGCAGGGAATCTATAGTGGGAAAATGAAAATGTCCATAGGAAGTGGAGCAAGGACTCAAAAGCAAAAGTAAAAGAAATATATACAAATAGAAATAACTAGGATGAAGATGAAAAAAATAAGAGATAAAAAAAAATGGATGTTCTTAAACTTTTTACAGAAAAAATTTAACTTACTAACACGTTTTAAATGATATATTCATTGGTATCTTGGCAAAATCCCTATTGATTTTGATTATGGTGCTATTATAAAGTATTTTATTAAACTCAGATTAACCTAGTTATTTTTGTGTTTCGAGATTCTATACTAGTCATCGTAAGCTTGATGCTTGTAAGTAGAGATTGAGAAAACCTATAATGTTTCTTGGCCTTCGTAATGAACTTTATGTTCTAAAGGGTATTACATTGGGTGGTTGAGTTATCAATAAGGGATGTTTTATTTTGTCTAAGTCATTTTATTCTATCATAACTTTCATTTACTTGTGAGTAATATGTTTCCATTTGAAAATCAGTTCTATTTTAAAATTTCTATTATTTAAAGTTAAGATGAATTAGATTGAAATCAATTTATAAAGAATGAAAATAGAATATGACTTAGATTATTCCTTTACTCATGACATCAAAGTCTTGAGTTTGGGGGAATTTGATAAGTCAATAATTAAACATATTTTATAGTGTAATTTAGGTTGATTTTAGATATCAATGATGATATTACACTAGGTATTCTCTTAATTTTGTGATTTTAGGATTTCAATAGAAAAATGAAGAAATGGAAGAAAAAGATGAAGATGAGCAAAATAGTCAACAAGAAAAAAAGTCTAGCGATTAGCCAGTGATTTGCATTTACATTAGGAATCACCACTTAAATTACCGAAGAAATTGGATGGCGAATCCATAACGAATTGAAAAATATGCTAGAAATCGCCAACTAATCGGTTGAGCATAGAGAGCCTATTTCCAGTGATTGAACCGACGATTTTTGTGCACGAGCTTAGGAATCACCGACAAATCATTGAGTTCAATTACGGGTTTTTTAGATTAATATGAAGAGTTTGAGTTTATCTTTGATATGTAATCACTTACGACACTATAAATATGAGTACATAGCTTCGAAATAACTCTCTCTCTCGCTCTCCAACCTATTTTTACATATTCAATAAGTCTTTTATTACTTTTAGTTGATGTTTGAAGCTACATTAGAGCTTTGATTTATTTTAAGAGTTGTTTATTTATTTATTCATTATGTATTTTAATTATATTATTGAGTTATTTATTTCTAGAATGAGTGAATAGTTTATCGATCTAAACAAACCCTAGACATGTATATACTTTGGATTGTTAGATAGTTATAATTAAGGAATCACGTACTTAATGCTATAAATCTATTTATATACGTCAATCATGGATTTAACAAGTTGTTTTTGCGTATTACAACTAATGAAGATTAAAATTGAATGCATAGTTGCAAATGTGTATTGTGGTATTTTGATTCTCGAATATATATCTACAATTATTAACAACAATTATAAGTAGTAACTAAGATTAATTTATAGGGCTTTTCCCGAGTGGATGTTCAAGGTGATTGTGTTCTAAGTTGTTTATTAATTAGTATATTCTGATTTTTATTGGCTTAGATTGGGCATGATTTTCATTGAGTATTAATGCTATCGTATTTTTGTAATGTTGCGTTTTATCCAATGGGTAGATTTACAATGATAATAATGTGCCTTTTTCATTGAATTTAAGAAAATCAGGTGGTTGAAGGCTATCGACCTATTATGAAATAGGATTTAATGTTTCCAAGGTTCCATGTGTTATAATTATAACTATACGATGAAGTGATGTTATGTTCTAGTGTTTGAAACCAAACAAAGTATATTACATTGTTAAGTGGGGCTTTGTTTAGATGTTTGTTTAAGATATTTATATTATATTGAATTTGAATATTGTTTGATTGAGTTTGCATTAAATTGTTTGAATTTAGTTAGTCAATTTGTTTAGTTAAGTTAGTATTTATAGTTGTTATAGATTTCGTAATTTGGTATTTTAATTCTTGTTTAATTAAATTAACTAAATTAAGAAAAAAAGTAAAAATGACTTTCCTTTGAAGTTTGCAAAATCTCTGTGGAGACGATATCTCATTTACCACTACTATAAATAATGGAAGATATAGGAAACTATTGTGCACGCTCGACACGTGTCATAGTAACTAGGATTAGTCTATAGGGCTTTTCCCGAGTGGATGTTCTAGGTGATTGTGTTCTAAGTTATTTATTAATTAGCATAGTGTGATTTTTATTGGATTAGATTAGACATGATTTTTATCGAGTGTTAATGCTATCGTATTTCTATGGTGTTTCATTTTATCCAATGGGTAGATTTACAATGATAAGAATGAGGTTTTTCCATTGAATTTAGGAAAATCGGTGGCTAGCTAAAAGCTATCAAGCTATTATGAATTAGGATTTAATGATTCTAAGATTCCATGCTATATAATTATAAATATATTATGATATGATGTTATGTTCTAGTGTTTAAATGCAATTCAAGTATATTACATTGTTTAGTGAGGGTTTGTTTAGATATTTAATTTATATTGATTTATTGATTATTTGATTGTTAGGTCGAATTGCATTTGGTTAGTTTATTGAATTTTAATTGCTTATAGTTTAGCTATTTTAGTGAATTGTTTATTTTTTGTGATTGATAGTGTTTAATTCCTATTTAATTAAATTAGTTAAATTAAAGCAAGTTAAATACATTAAGGTAGTCTTAATTCTTAAGATATTTGAAAAATCCCTGTGGAGACATTTACCACTACTACAAATAATAACAAAATACGAGATATTATTGTGCACATTCAACACGTGTCAATTTTTGTCGCCTTTGCCAGGGATTTTTAAATAATCTCTTGGAAACCTTCTTGTTGAAAGTCATATAGCATGGCTAAAGATGAAGAAGAATTAACTTTTAGGCAATCGATAGGAATGTCACGGCTTTATGAACCTTTGTATATAACCTTTACAACATAATTTCGGAAATTTGAATTGAAGTTCGGATTTATAAATTCTTTACCATGTTTCTATAATAAAGTTAATGAAGATGCTAAAAAGTTCATTATAGAGTTCGCATACAAATTAACTACATTAAAACCTAAGGATATAAAAATAGATTATGTTAAATTAAAAGCTTTTCCTTTTGTATCAAAAGGTGAAGCTTTAGCATTGGTTATTTTACCTCCCTCAAAATTCCATAATCAATTTGTCGAGATGCTACAAGTCTTTTTTGATCAATACGTCATAGCAAGACAAATTAGTTTATATAGACAAAAAACTAGTAATGCTAGGATGGAGATTGGAGAAACTTTTGATGAATTTTATGATATGTATCAAATATTGATTTCATTATGTCCAATGCATGGATTTACGAAAAAACTTTAATGCAATATTTTTATTACGGATTAAATCACTTAGAACGAAGATTCTTAGATACAAGATGTGAGGTCTTTGCTCGACAAAAGACCAACTTTAGCAAGAGAAGTTATAAATAAAATGGCTAAACAATCTAAGCAATATGGTGAGAAAAGTGATTTAATTAAAGAAAATCTAAGTGAAATGAATAGAACGACGTATAAGACACCACACGATAAGATAGATGAGCTAAAATCCATGTTTAAATTATTACTAAATGATAGATGAAGTAAAGTAAAACCTTGTAATGAAGTAAGTTATTTTCAAAGATGAATACCCGATGAGACAACAAACCAAAATAGAAGAAGCTAATACTATAATGAACCAATATGATTGATCTCACTTATAACTTTAATAGTTATACAAATTACTCGCATCCAAATGTAGGTAATCGTATTAACAATCGGGGTTATAAAAGATATAAAACATCGAATAATTTAGAAAGAGGAAAAAATTAAATAATTCAAACATTACAAAATGATATGACCATATTGAAAAACTAATTGAGTCAAATGGCAACACAAATGAGTGAATTTTTAAATCAAGAGAAATTATTATCTCAACCTTATCGTACTTTATATGAAAAAACACCACCATAATATTAAGAAGTGGTAAGCGAGATGGATGAATATAAAATGTCGGACAATTAGTTTCTAGAAAAGAAATAGAAGCAGATTTAGAAAAAAAAATTGAAGTAACAAGTAATAAGATTCCCATTAAAAAGAGTGGTGAACTTGATAAAGACAGACCAATTAATATAAAACCACCATTCCCTCATCGCTTGGAACATAATAAAAATGCTAAGAAATTACGGGGAAAAAAACAAATATCTCATTCATCAAAGAAAGTAGTACTTAATATAACTTTGTTTGAAGTCATTCAAAATGTACCTAAGTATCAAACATTTATAAAAGATTTAGGCACTAACGAATGAAAAGGTGAGTCTAGGAGAACACATATCAACACTAATTCAAAAGAAATTACCTCCAAAATGTTATGATCCTGGAATGTTTTTCGTTCCATGTACGATTGAAAATATAGGAATTTCTAAATCATTGTGTGAACTTGGAGCCTCCATAATGTTATGCCTTTATTTATTTATTTACAAATGAAAAATGTACATTTAAAAGAAAATGGTATAGTGGTACAATTAGCAAATAGGTCCACTTTGTTAAATCGGTAGGGTTACTAGAAAATGTACTAGTCAAGGTTATTAATTTAGTTTTCCCAACCAATTTCTATATTTTAGATATGAAAGAAGATAATTTCTCTAATAGAACTTCTCTAATCTTAGGAAGAACATTTTTGAAAACGGCAAAAGTAGAGATTGATGTTTCAAATGGAACATTAACATTGGAAGAAGATAATAATACGGTGAATTTTAATATATATGACGCAATTAAATATGCAATGGATGTTTCTTCTATATGCGATAGATATGATAGATCCATTAATAGACAAGTTTTTTAGAAAAGCAAAAAACAGATAAATTGGAATTGGCAATAGAAGATCTAGAAGAAGATGATGATAGAGATGAGGAAACAAAAGAGATAATAAGTACCTTATAATCATATAATGAACAATCGAACTTACTTATTACCCATTCTTATCTAGATCTCATTCAAAACTTTAATGTTCTATATATAAAGCCCCATAATTTGATCTAAAAACTTTACTAGATCATTTGAAATATGTTTGTCTAGGGGACTATGATAAATTACCAAGTAATCATCTTTGATAAACTTACAAGTTTGGAAGAAAATAAATTAATAAATGTATTAAAAGAATTTAAGGGAGCAATAGGAAGGACCATACTTGATATTAAAGGAATAATTCCAACTACGTATATGCATAGGATAAATCTAGAAACTGACACAAAAGCTTTTAGACAACCTCAACATAGATTACGCTCGCCTATGATGGACGTAGTAAAGCTAAAATATTAAAACTACTACACGCAGGAATGATATTTCCAATAGCTTTGACATGTATCGAGCATGCACTATAATTTTTCGTATTTTTTAATATTTTTTAGTAGTGGTAAATGGGATATCATCTCCATAGGGATTTTTCAAATCTCAAAGGAAAGTATTTTTTTTCTTGTTTTATTAATTTAGATAATCTAATTAACGGTAATTAAAATACTAAATAACTAAAATCTATAACTACTAACTTAATTTACCAAATTAACTAACTTTACTCAACTAAATTAAACAATTCTCAAATTCAATATAATTCAAATATCTTAAAAAAATCTAAACAAAACCCCACTAAACAATGTAATATGCTTGGATTGCATTCAAATACTAGAATATAACATCACTTCATACTCTAGTTATAATAATAACACATAGAATCTTGGAATCATTGAATCCTAATTCATAATAGGTTGATAGTCTTAGCCGACCACCGATTTTCCTAAATTCAATGGAAAAGCCATATTCTTATCATTATAAATCTACCCATTAGATAAATCGCAACACCATAGAAATACTATAGCATTACACTCAATGAAAAAATTATGCCTAATCTAAGCCAATATTAATCGAAGCCGCATAATAAAAAATTTAGAACATAATCACCTTGAACATCCACTCGAGAAAATCCCTATAGATTAATCCTAGTGCGCTTCTATAATTGTTGTCAATAACTATAGACATAGATTCAAAATAAAAATACCACACAAAAATGTGCAACTATGCATGCAATATTAATCCTCTTTAGTTGTAATATGCAAAAACAACTTATTAAATCCATGATTCCTTAATTATAACTATCTAGCAATCCAAAGTATATTACATGTATAGGGTTTGTTTAGATTGATAGACTAATCACTCATGTTGGAAATAAACTATGCAATTTGATAGTTAAAAGACATAATGAATTAATAAATATCTTAAAATAAATCAAAGCTCCAACGTAGCTTGAAACATCAACTAATTTATAGAATAGTCTTAAGAAAAAAGCAATATAAGTAAAGGATAGAAAAACAAGTGAGTTATTTCAAAGATCTCTAGCCTTTTATAGTCTCCTACATATTCACAATGTAGATAAACTCAAATTCTTCATATTGATCTAAAAAACCCATAACCGACTTTGTGACGGCCTGGTTTCCCAAACCGGCATCGCTAGGCCTAATCCCGTCATAAGACCTAACCTTCGCCATGTAGGACTTAACAACGTATTAGTCAGCCTTTTCATTTCATTACACACCATCAACATAGATATATCCATTAGTTTTTAGTTATAATTTTAAGAGTTTATTAAAAAGTTACTAACATTATCTTAATTATTAGCGGAATACTTAATAAAATTAGTGGAAGCATTTATAGGAACACCTACTATGCAAACCTGGTAAACAGACGATCATATAAACCAACTAAAGTAATACATAAAATAGTATAGAAGTCTAGTATCTTAACCCAATATACAACCCAAAGTTATACAAAAAGACGTTAGTAATACATACACAAAAATTATCACCTACAAAAGTAGCAGAAATTCTCCTATGACGGGTCAAAACTAAACGTCGATCTTCTCCTTCCCTAGTTTGCTACTCGAAGTATCTGCACCCACCATCATTAAAAGGATGGTGTGTATAGTAATGTAGAAAGTAACACTGAGAGACATTTATCCACATTTTCAAATATACAACAAGTATCTAAAAGCATAATAATAGCAAAGAAAGTTGAAACAAGAATCATGCTATAAGATACTTAAGTTAAACAACATGAAATCGACATTCGGCTAAATAGTAATTGTCTAGGTCCGGTTGACTATGAAATTACATCACGACAACTCTTTCCACTACGTGGGCGTACCCTGTTTTCATATATGTATATACTTGTAAAAACCCCGGGTCCTATACCCCGTTTGTCGCACAAGCTAGTGTTGAGATCTCGACATCCCAAAAAATCTAGTGACCTCGTGTGTCGCGGCCCATCTCTATAATGGTCCTAGATACAAGAATTACTTTCACATCTCAGAAATGACACTAAAGGAATTCATAATGAGAATAGCTCAAACGAACATAAAGGAATGTGATTTACAACACTAAAAATCATTCACCTAATAACATGTTTTTTTATTAAGCCCATGAACAATCAAGAATGACATAACATCGATTAAGAGTCAATGAATACCAATTAAACACCAAACAATGCCATGATAAAAAAAAACTCATGAAGTGTGAAAGGACAACAACGTCATGACAAACTTGAGTACAATACAAAATCAATCCAAATGACCGTAAACAAGAAGCATAACGGAAAAAAATGTAAATAGATATCTCAATTAGTTTACTTACAAACCACGCCAAACTCTTTTGCTAATCCAAACTTCTCGAAACCTTAAAACTCATACCTGAACCTCAAAGTCTATTCCCTAGGCTTCGGTATCATTATACATATTTTTAAATGTGTTTAGGCCCTCGTTAAGGTGTTTATCTTGTTTAAGGTGTTTGAGTTTAAGTTAAGAAATTGCGGTTAGTGTACTTTCTAAAGCACCTAACGTGTTGGGTATTTGATCTAGCGCGGTAGTGACTTTATTAGCGCACAATTCACACTTGTTAGCATGCTACACGCAGTAGCGAAGCTAAATGTTGGAAATCCTTGAAATTCTACACTTTGAATTTCTGGGTTTCCTCCTCTATTTGGCCATATCCATCTCCTTGGATCTTTGTTACCCTCCGTTAGGGACCCTATCGCCTCCATAGCAACAACATCAAAGCATACACTTCATATATAATCATTAAACCATCAAAACATGTATGCATTTTTAATAAAACTTAAAAACACAACTAACAGTTTGATTAATCATAACTTGGTCAATTTAACTCGAATTTCAAACTTCTTTATAGCAAATTAAATGGTTTTTTGCAAAGAATCCAAATATGTAAACCAATTTCAAAAATCATTTCATTTACCTTGTAAAATCACATAAAAATTGAAATGGAACTAGACCGATAATTTTACCAAAACTATGTGTAAATTAGCTTACCTAGTTGATGATCCTCCTTGCCTTGCTTAACTCCTTCTCCAAATACACAAGAATTCTTCATAGCTTGCTGATCTTTTCTCTCCGAGCTTTACTTCACTCCTAAGTTATAAATGAAACCATTTTTGCATGTTTTATCTCATGTATTATATATACATATATATATATATGATAAGGTTGATTAATAGCCTTTGATCTTGATGCATACACGTATCTCGAGACTAACTTAATGGCCTACATCTTAACACAATTCCACTAAGCGTGCACTAACTCCATCTTACAAACACCAATTTCATACTTAATTGGTTTCTTGATGTTTCCATACGTATCTCTAGAAGCATTAAGTGGATATTGTTTTAATTTTCTAACTTAGGTTACATTTAATGTAAATAAACTATAGCCACTCCTAATTCAACTAATTAAGCAACATGAACTTAAATTACATATCACCACATCACTCTCTACCCTGGTCCCACACTGACAAGTACCTCGAGGCATGTCTCCGCTCAAGTCTCGATATATATATACAAGTACTAGTGTCTTAGTGGTCTACATATATACATCACACTAGGCTTCCATCATTCAAAAATACTATACTATTCAATCCTCAAACTAAGTATTCGGACCGTGTACCCGCCTCGAAAGCGCGTCACGGGTTAGTAACCCTAATTAGGGACTAATTTACTATTAGGAAAATCTAGTATGTTATACGACCTCAGCGATTTGTTAGCGATTCCTAAGTTGTATACGAATTGCTTTGAGTTGATCACTTGAGTTTTTCTCTTTGTGCTCCACCAATTCAAACTAGTGATTTCTAGTGTATTCTTTAATTTCTTTGTGGATTCGTTGCCTTTTTCCTGGTGCCAATTTAGGTGGAGATTCCCCTGTGTAAATACAAATTGTTGGCCAATAACTGGACTTCTTAATCAGTTGACTGTTTTGCTCTTCTTCCTATTTTTCTTCCATTTCTTCATTTTTTTATTTAAATCCCGATATCAAAAAAACAAGAGAATATACCTAGTGTAATATCATCATTTATACATAAAATCAACATAATTTACACTATAAAATATATCTAATTATCGACTTTTGAAATACCCCCAAACTCAAGACTTTTTGTCCCAGAGCAAAGGAATACTCTAAATTATATTCTCTTTTCATTCTTTATAAACTGATTTCAATCTAATTCATCTTAACATTTAATAATACAAATTTTAAAATAGAAGTGATTTCCAAATGAAAACATATTACCCTCAAGTAAATGAAATTTATGATAGAATATAATGATTTAGACAAATAAAACATCCCTTAATGATAACTCAACCACTTAATGTAATACTTTTCAAAACTTAAAGTTCATTACCAAGACCAAGTACACAATATAAGTTTTCTCAATCTCCATGAGACAAGCATCAAGCTTACGATAACTAGAATAGAATCTTGAGACAAATAAACCACTAGATTAATTTTAATTTTAGAGAATACTTTATAATAGTACCACAATCAAAATCAATAGGAATTTTGCCAAGATACCAATGAATATATCCTTTAAAACATGTTAGATTAAGAAATACTTCATTCAACTCTAACTTCAAGTACTTGAGTTAAATGTTTTCTTCGAAGTGTTTAAAAATACCCATCTTTTTCATCTCTCATTTTCTTTTCTACACCATTCTAATTATATCTTCTTATTATATTTCTTTTGCTTTTGCTTTTGCTTTTGAGTCTCTGCTCCATTTCCTATGGACATTCTCACATTTTCCCATTATAGATTCTCTGCTCCATTTTCTTTTGAGTCTATAGGACTCTCTATATATCTCAGTAAACTCTTGGTAATATTTTTGCTATCCACTAAAGTCGAAGAAAGTATTCTTTCTAACTTATAAAATTTCATTAGTTTCTAACCCATTTCTTCATTCAATTTTAGCATAATAGCTTTCTATATGTATACTATTAAAATACTTAATCAATAGCTTTTGTATCATAAGATTCTTAGAAATATGTATTGTTCATCTTGCACTATTGTTTTGATTTTCTACCCATTATCTTGGCTAACACAAGGTATTTAACTTAGTGTACACATCAACTAGTGAAGTTAATCAAAAAGGGTATAAAATTGATTCCTTCTATCATAAAATTCACTTAGGCAATAAAATATCACTTCCATTCAAAAATCTATTATATATATTATCATTCTAACTAAAAATAAAGTAAAATGAAATTCAAACTTACTTGAATTCGAAAGTAATTTGAAAATCTTCATCGACTTACTTGAATATCGGATTAAAAGTTTGAACATTTTTTATCAATTCTAAACTTACCTTCTACCTTTCTTGTCTTTCCTTGCTTCCTTTGCTATCAATGTCATACTTCACCTAAAATAACCTCAAACTAATTCTAAACCTTGTCCTCGGGTTTAAAAATGAAGTCGAGTTTCCAACGAAACAAACATACCATTTGAAGCAAAAAGAATTAATATAATCATAAATTTGACAATCAATATATGAATAAACTCAATTTGTAATTATCATAAGATAGAGTGCATAAAAATGATTGAATAAACATCACCATTGTACATCAAATGTATCAAATCTAATACTAAAGAACTGAATAAAATTTGTCACATAGTATACCACCACTATTAACACAAAGTAGCACCATAAATCACAAAGTATATCACCAATATCGGGGTTACATAGAAGATCTCAAACAATATCACTTAGAGAGAAAGAAAACAAATAGAATAAGAAAATCAATGTCATTATCTCGGAAGTCGCATCTTCATCATCCTCCACCGGCTCAATGCTCTAGGATTTGGTAACTCACATGCGAGGTTATAAAGGTTGTAGTCCTGACCGGCGGGCGGTGTTGGAACATCAAGATTAATGCTAAGTGGTAGCCTCATCTATGTAGATGGTACAAAAACCTCTGTTCCCCCTTAATGTCTGTGTCTCCTAGACATTGTTTGCTCTATCATGTAGATGTTTCTTGCTAAGGCCCTCTGGTTCTCAAACACTGGTTCTTGATTCTGCAGAGTTGTCATTTGATTGCACAAAATTGCACCCATGAAGGCCAACTCCGATTCTTTCATGTATATTCCATCATAATCCCTAGTAGGTCGCTCCACATTTGGGTCATGTCTAGCTTTCGACATATCTTCTAAAATTCTCTTTGTGTCATCTCGATTTTCTTTTTCTCTCGCTTTGTCTTTCTTCTAGCTATATCAGCCTTTTCTCTTTTATCTCATCTGTCTTCATAACCATTTACTCTTCCATATCTCTCTATAACCTCGTCTCGTAATGGTTTTCTCTGGTAAAACTTCCATGTCAAGCCCCTGCCATGTTCACACCGACCCGCTTTACAAAAGGTCGTGACCATTAAAAGGATATGTAGTCTGTCAAATCCTAAAATTTCTAAAATTGATAATTACGGCTAATCGGGGATTAATGGTGACTAATTATGGTTTAAGTCATGAGTCGGGAGTTAAAGACAAGTGAAATGAGATTTACTTGGTAATTTTACTATTGAGTGACGTGTACCTAGTGTTGTGTACAATATATTATGTTATTTTGTGAAATTCAAGTTAATCGAATAAATTCAAAATCTCATGAGGTTTTGTCTCAAGATACTTGTCAAAATGAGTGCCTTCTAGAGAGTTAAAATGTAGACTGAAACTTTGTTTTGAATTTCACAAAAAATATTTGTACTTAAGTTTTAAAATTCGAGTTTTGAACTTTAAATGGATTTAACGAGCCGACGTGGGGATTTTAGTCTTGATTTGAGTGCAAGTCGGGATCAGTGATAGTGTAAAATAAGAATGAAGTTGGTGCAAGACCTTGTTTCAAGTTTCATGTCAGTTCTGATGATCGAGGTTGAGATTGGGTCCAAATTGGTGCAAGTTTGGTTAAGTATGGCAAGAGGATAAGTTCGAAAGACTTTGGTACGTGGACAAAGTTAAATTTTTGGGTTTTGATATGACCAAAACTAGTGTTATGGACATTTTATGAAGATGGACTATTTTGTTGAGAAGTTGGCTCAATTTGATGAAAAATTGAATTGAAACAAGCACTGGAAGTCAAAACACATTAAAATTGGGATTTTGGGAACTAATAAATAAAAAGAAATCAAGCTACCGACAAGCATGTGAGGATTTATATATAATATATAAAAACAATAAAAAAACAATTCAAACATTTCATTTGAAATATAACGTTTCATTCATTCGTTCCTAAACCCTTCCGCCGACACTTTTGCTCGTGGAGCTCCCTACGTTCAATTTTTGCTCGGTTTCTTTCCAAACACTATAAAGCATCGCGTGACGGTCGATTCGAGCTAAGTTTTTACAGTGGAAATGAAGTATTTGGCCCATAGTTTTCTATATTCTTAATAAAGGGCATTTTTCACAATTCCATTTGAATTCTCATGATTTTTCGATTTTTTCGTGAGGTTTTGATAGAAATTAGTAGGATTGTTGTTAATTGATATATTGGATTAATTCGCATCAATTTGTGATAAATTCCATCGACATAGGTTAGGGTTTTGATGAATTGAACTAATGTGATTTAGTTGATTACTATTTTGGAGATGTTTATATAGTTGATATTGATTTACATTTGGTTTTTGTTTAAATTGATTATTGGTTTTGATCCGATTTGACTCCATGGGTTGTGGTAATATTTTGGTGTTGGTATCAAGTGGTTTCGTGGTGTTTGTTGTCGAGTTTTGAGAATTTAATTGCGAAAATATTGATTTAGAGAAGTCTTTTAGTTCAAAATAAATAAAGTTTGCCTGGTTGACATGCCATATGGGAAAATTCATTACTTCTCCATCTCGTGATCCTATTTGGGTATTCTTGGAGTCTATGGAAACTAGGATATGAGTACTACAAGTTCTTTTAAGTTCATCATGACAAATATTGAGATTTTTAAGGTTAAAAAGTTAACCCAAGTTGGCTAGTTGAAAGCTAGTTGAAAGAGTAATATAAATTAACATTTTTGGAAACTATTGTCAAGCATACTTTGACCGTAGTTTTCATTAGGTTTCGTGATATCGTTTCACTTGAAGCTCGACCCGTAATATATTTGAGTATGCGGGAAGCTATTGAACCATTTTCAAGGTGATCATATGCTCGGGAACACCGAAAATTAAGCTCGAAGTTGTTGTTTGTAAGGTTAAGTAAATCTCAAGGTAACCTTTACATTATATGATTATTATTTCGTATAAATTCATTGATCATTGAAATTGCATTTTTGTTGTACATGCATATACAAGTGGGGAAGATAAGGTCTATTCAAGTCTCCATGTAGTGTCTACCTAACTATGTGGACGGGGTGGAACTATATAGTGTCTACTTGACTATGTGTACGTAGTATTTTAAGCTACTGATTGTTTATACAAGGTAGAACTATATATTATCTACCTAATCGTATGTACAAGATATAACTATATTATGTTTGAGGGGCTTTAGTCACTAATACTTTGCATCACGTGGTTATCATGCGATCTTGTTGAACCACATCATACATTGATAGACTCGAGGAACATGACTCATTTGGTTATCCTCTTTGAGCATGAGTCCTTATTACTATTTACTTACCACTTTTGGAGGACGTCATCTGATTGTGGTTAGATAACATAAATGGTATGGATTCACGGTTGTATTTAAATTCCTTAAATTATATTGTTCATTTAATCTCTTGGATTATTTTGTATTTAATTATTACGGTGTGTACTCGATCGTGTAGGATTTACTTATCGACATTATCGAATATTTATAATTAGGTAATGACAAGTTTTAGCAAAGCAACAAGGGAAATGGAAAGCTTTCGATTGTATGTGATTTGCTCAGTTCTTTTCTCTCTATGTACGTATTATTTTTTAATATATAATATCGTATACATGGGTTTTTGGGTTCGCGTGCAATTGGGATATCTTTTGAAATTGTTATAATGGTTTTAGGATGGATTGGAACGCATTGCGGTGCTAAGGTAATGATAGTTGAAGGATTTTGAAAATTTGAGATAGGATAGAATGAATAATTAAATTTTGTGAATGCAATATATATTGTTATGGGTTTGATTGTGAGTCCTTTGGCATTTCTACCAAGTGAGTAGGTTTTGTTGAAGATTTTGAAGGTCGAGTTTTTTAGTGTAGGCTTAGAAACAGGGGAGGTGCTATCAAAAAATTTTACGAAATTTTAAAGATAATGTAATCAATCCAACTGAATTTTGAAGTTTGAGATTTACTTTATAATCATAAAGAAATATATTAGTTAATTAAGACGATAGATTTTTAATTATTTATTGATGGTGAGATTAAAGCTGCTAGATTATCAAGGGATTAAGGTAATTTAGGATGGTAGAAGCCCTAATTAGGTGGGGTCTGACAATGTTGATATCAGAGCCTAGGATTCTAAAATAATCTTGTTGATTGAGGATAAATGAGTGATTAGTTGGGAAGTAACGTGATGGAACATGGATTAAAAAGTTTAAAAACTTTATGATTTGTGTTATGTGTATTTTATATTATGAAGATATCGATGGATATAGGCTTGTTGAACAACTTATCTCGCAATATTTTATGCGAAAAATCATAAGTGGGCATCGAGAGTTGAGTTAGGGATCCTGGAGAGGATAATAGGGATTTGTAATGTGTAGATTCAAATATATTTTAGAACATGGCGAGATATATCGTAGAGTGGATGAATATCTTACGTGCACGGGTGATACTCGGGCTTTGTGGTGCATGTTGCTTAGGAAGTTCCTATCGTCCTTGTAGTAGCATTGCAGTTTGTCCCGAAGTTGAATCGATTGTTATAGTTTTGGATAAGGCTAATTCATCCGTGGATAGTGGAATGTTAAGGAAAGAAATGCATGAAAAGTTTTGTATCATTATGACGACTAAACAGAACACTCGTGAGATAGGTTCGATGTAGGGCCAATGCTATTGTGACTACACATACTTTTCAAAGCGCAAATCACAATGATATCATGGCATCGTTGAGTTAGGACATGGCTCGGATCTTTGAAGGTAAGAAAAAGGTTCTCATTTCAATTTGATCCAAATTCCAAAAAGATAGAAGATTGGAGGTAAGGGCCGAGGATTTTAGAGACAAAGTGCAAGTCATAGATCGACACCTAGTCGGGCATTGTCTATTTGTATTAAATATACAATTACATGTTTTGGGTGATGGAATTAGGGTCAAATTAGCCGAGATTGTCTATGGGATTCAAGTGCGATTACGTGTTTTGGGTATGAAAAGAAAGTACATAATAAGATTGCGTGTTCAAGACTTTTAAGAGTGTCCTCTTGTGTGTCACAACCTCAACTCACATATCAAGGAACGTGTTCGGGTGGTGTGAACGAGATTTAGATGCAAATCGTAATCTTATTAAATGTATGATTTTAGTTTGTAGTTATGTAGTGATTGAGTGAAGGTTAACTCCTATTGAAGCCATATTCATCTTGTACTCAACACAATAATTGGGGATAAATTGGATCCTCACTTTATGTTTGAGAAATATGTTGTTGAGATCTTCGCACATGAGATGGTCATTGATATCCATGTGTTGAAGTTATGAAGTTTGATGTGTTGTTGAGAATGGATTGGCTAGCTTATCATGCACATTTGGATTGTATCTATAAGATGTGTTCTTTTATATTACAGGTTGTTCGATATTTACATATATCGAAAAATTGCCTAAGTTGTCTTTGACCAGAGGTAGGTTAGCTATTTGGGAAGAAATGGAAACTCTTCTGGAACTATTAGTACAGAGGCAAGATCTAAAATTAAACTAGAGAAGTAGTTGGATAAAGGATTTATTCATCAAAGTTTGTCGTTGTGGGGGTACACTAGTCAATTTTGTGAAAAAAAAATGATAATTTGAGACTATGCATTAATTGTAGACAATTGAACGGGGTTACTATTTGAAAGAAATATTCATTACCTCGAATTGATGATTTGTTTGATCAACTAAATGGTGTCGAATTCTTTCCTAAGATAGATATTCATCCTGGTTACCATCGGTTGAGAGTTCGGGAAGATCACGTGCAAAAGACTAATTGAAGACTAGATATGGTCATTTTGAGTTTGTTGTTATGCCATTATGATCGATAAATGCTCCGGCGATGTTTATGAATTTGATGAGACAGTGTTAAGGATGTATCTAGATCGCTTTGTGATAGTATTCATTGATGATATTTTGATATATTTCGAGACTCGCGAGGATCATGAACAAAATCTCATAGTTATTCTTTAAACTTTGAGAAATAATAGGTTGTACGCCAAATTTTGCAAATATGAGTCTTGGTTGTCTAAGGTTTTTTTTTTTTTTTTGGTCGTGTGATAAGTACGGAAGGAATTTTGGTGGATCTAGCCAAAATTGAGGCTATCATTAGTTGCTTAGAACCTACTACGGGGATAGAGATAAGGAGTTTTTCGAGTTTGATGACTATTATCGTAGATTTGTGAAATATTTTTCTAAAATAGCTGCGTTAATTACTAAATTAACTCATAAAAATATTCCATTTTTTGGTCAAACGAATGCGAATATGCATTTTGGGAATTTGAAGAAGTGTTTGACTTAAGCACCAATTCTTGTATTGCGAGTCGGGAAAAGGCTTATAGTTTATCCGATGCATCAAAAGTGAGATTGGGTCGTGCGTTAATGCAAAATGGCGGGGTAATTGCTTAAGCTTCTCGTAAATTAAGATTCACGAGAAGAATTATCATGTTCATGATTTGGAATTAATGGTGATTGTGTTTGCTTTGAAGTCGTAGAAACACATTTGTTTGGAGAAAACATTACGCTATTTTTAGATCATAAAAGTTTGATGTAGTTATTCTTTCGAGAAAGAGTTGAATATAAGACAAGACGATGGTTGAACCCTTAAAAAACTTTGATGTTAGTCTTGAATACTATTCGATTAAAACAAATGTTGTTCTTGACGCGCACACTGAGCATGATGAGTGTCGAAACATTGTAGGCGACTACTCGGTTGACTTATGAAATGATTTAATCGAAAAGTCATCGCTATGACTTTGTCAAAGATTCTTGATGGTGATGATGAACCAATTTATGCTCAAAGTTTAGAGTATAAACAATCTCTATTTAGAAAGTGATAGAGTGTCGGCAAAATGATGTGGATTATGAGAAGTTTAAAGGGTTTTTGTTGATGAATATAATAATCCAGATTAGGCTAAGTCTACGGATCGAGTTTGAGGCTTAGAGGCAGATTTGTTGATTCCATCAAGTAGGTGAGATTCGGGATGAAATATTAAGAGAATCTCATCGATCAAGATATAGCATTCATCTTGGCGAGAACCAAAATGTCTCATGATATGAGGCAATTGTATTGGTGACCAGGTATGAAAGGCGATGTGGGTGACTATGTGAGGAGATGTGGTATTTGCCAACAGTTTGGTGATCGGTGAAACACTGGGAGTTTGTTATAGCCACTTCCCATACCGCAGTGGAAATCAAAACATATTATGATGGGTTTTGTTATTAATTTGCCTACTTCTCGAAGAAACATGATGTCGTCTAGATTATTGTTGATGGATTGATGAAGTGTGCTCATTTTCTTCTAATTTCCATTTTGGATACTTTTATACGGCTAAGCTTGTTGTTTGAGCAAGACGTGGCTCTCTTATTTGATTTGCCATTGAAGATAATTTTTGATTGAGATGCTCGTACACACCGGGGTTATGGTAGAGCCTAAAGAAAAACGACTTGACACTTCGTTACATTTCAATACCGCATTTCATCTACTAGTGGATGGTCGGACTAAATGATTGATCCATGTGTTGGAGGACATGCTCGGGGCTTATGTACTAGGATTCGGAGATTCATGGGAAGAATAAATACCTCTATGTGAGTTCTTTTATAATAACAATTATCAATCGAGTATCAAGGTGGCTCTGGTTGAGGTTTTGTATGGGATATCTTATTGTTATCCTACCTAGGTTAGGTGAACCAGAGGATTTGGTGGATTTGGGGTTACGAGATGGTTTGAGGTCACATTAAGGTTGTGCGATAGATTCGTCTAAGATTGAAAATGTCTCAAGAAAGGCACATAAGTTAATCTGATCTCTATCATCGGATTGTGGAATATAGCGAAGGAGATTGGATTTATTTGAAAGTCTACCCTCACAAAGACCATTATAGGTTTGGACTAATAAAAAGCTCTCTCCTAGGTTTATAAGATCGTTTGAGATTGTGAAATGGATTGGGAAGGTTATTTATAGAATAATGCATTACCGCCTCGGTTAGCAAGAGTTCATGATGTATTTCACGTGTCTATGCTCGGGCGTAAGGAACTGATTCGCATCATATAGTTCAATGGAATCAGTTCAATTTGTAGGGTGATGTCTCGTATGAAGAGTAACTTGTATTAATTGTGGATAGGAAGATCCAGAAGCTTCGAAAATAAAAAATTCCACTTGATTTGGTTAAGTGGCAATTTCATGGTGATTCGAGCGACTTGGGTACGAGATACGTATATGAGAGAGCATTTTTCGGATCTCTTTTAGTCTATGGAGATTCGGTTTCAATTTTGATTTTAAGGACAAAATTTTTATTAGTTGGGAAGATTGTCAAATCCCAAAATTTTTAATACGAGATAAGTACAACTAATCAAGGATTAATTGTGACTAATTATGGTTTAATCCATGAATCGAGGGTCAAGACTGGTTAAATGAGATTTATGGGTAATTTTATTATAAAGTGATGTGTACCTAGTGTTGTATATTATATATTATGTTATTTTGCAAAATTCAACTTAATCGAGTAAATTCAAAATCTCACGAGGTTTTGTATTGAAATACATGTCAAAATGAGTGCCGAGAGTGTTAAAATGTTGACCTGAGCCTTTGTTTCGAATTTCGCAAAAAATATTTGTAATTAAGTTTTAGAATTCGAGTTTTGAACTTTAAATGGATTTAACAAGTCGACGTGGGAATTTTTGCCTTAATTTCATCTAACTTTGGATTAATGATAGTGTGAAATGATAACGAAGTTGGTACAAGACCTTATTTCGAATTTTGTGATGATTTACGATAATCGAGGTTGAGATTAGGTCCAAATTAGTGCAAGTTTAGTAAATTATGGCAAGTGGATTGATCCAAAAGACTTAGGTGTGTCGTGGAAAAAATTAAGATTTTTGAGGTTTGGTGTGACCAAAACCGGTGTTACGGACGTTTTATGAAGATGGACTGTTTTGTTGAGAAGTCACTCAATTTGATGAAAATCGGATTGAAACGAGCATCGAAAGTCAAAACATGTTGAAATAGGGATTTCGAGAATTAATAAATAAAAAGAAATTAAGTTGATGACAAGCGGCTTAGGGTTTATATATAAATATATGAAAAATTAAAAAAAAACTCAAATCAAACATTTCATTTGAAACATAACGTTTCGTACGTTCGTTCTCTAACCCTCTCCACATACTTTTTCACTCGTGGAGCTCCCTACATTCGATTTACGCTCGATTTCTTTTCGCAACATTGTAAAGCATAGCGAGCGGTTAGTTCGAGCCAAGTTTTCACAAAGTGGAAATGAAGTGTTTGGCCCGTAATTTGTAAATTCTAAATCCAGGGTATTTTTCTACAATTCAATTTGAATTCTCGCGATTTTTTTATTTCTTTCGTGGGGTTTTGATAGAAATTGGTAGGGGTTGTTGTTAATTGGTATTTTGGATTGATTTGCATAAATTTGGTATAAATTCCACCAACGTAGGCTAGGATTTTGATGAATTGAACTAATGCGATTAAGTTGATAACTATTTTGGAGATTTCTTTACGAGTTGATATAGATTTACATTGTGTTTTGGGATGAATTGATTATTGATTTTGATCCAATTTGAATCCACAAAGTTGTGAAAATAATGTGGCGTTGGTATCAAGTAGTTTTGTGGTGTTTGTTGTCAAGTTTTGAGGATTTAATTGCGATAATATTGATTTGGAGAAGTTTTTTTAGTTCTAAATAAATAAAGTTTGCCTTGTTGATAGGCTATATGGGAAAATTCATCTTTTCCATAGGTGATCTCGATTTGGGTATTCTTGGAGTCTAAGGAAAGTAGGACATGAGCACTAAAAGTTCCTTTTAGGTCATAATGATAAATATTGAGATTTTTAAGGTTAAAGAGTTACCCCAAGTTGGCTAGTTGAAAGCTAGTTGAAACATTATATAAATTAACATTTTTTGTTATTGTTCTCAAGTGTACTTTGTCTGCACTTTCATTAAATTTTGTAGTATGGTTTCACTTGAAGCTTAACCTATAATATAATTGGGTATGCAGGGAAGCTATTGGAACCATTTTCAAAGTGATATGACGCTCAGAGAACCTCGGGAAATTATGCTTGAAGTTGCTTGTTTGTAAGGTTAAGTAAATCCCATAGTAACATTTATATTATATGATTATAATTTCGTATAAATTGCATTAATCCTTGATATTGCATTTTTGTTGTACATGCATACATGGGTAGGGAGGATAACGTCGATTCGAGTCTCCTTATAGTGTCTACCTAATTATACGTAAAGGGTAGAACTATATAGTGTCTACCTGACTGTGTGTACATGGTATTTTAAACTACCTGACTGTGTCTACAAGGTAAAACTATATAGTGTCTACCTGATTGTGTGTACAAGGTAGAAAGATATTATGTTTGAGGGGCTAAAGTCAACGATACTTTGCATCAAGTGGTTATCATGAGATCACGTTGAACCAGATCATACTTTGATAGACTCGAAAAATGAGACTCATTTGGTTATCCTCTTTGGGCATGAGTCCTTATTATCTTGTTTACTTACCACTTTTGGAGGACGTCATCGATTGTGGTAGAATAACAGAAATGAGATGGATTCACCGTAGTATTTAAACTTCTTGAATTATATTGTTTGTTTAATCCCTTAAGATTATTATGCATTTAATTATTACAGGTGTACTAGATACTATGGGATATACTTATTTGACATTATTGTATTTTTTGGGTAATGACTTGTTTTAGCTACGATAAGGAAAAGGGAAAGCTTTTTGACTATTTGTGAGTTACTCGGTTCTTTTCTTTATGTATGTACTACTTTTTGAATATAAAGTAAAATATTGTATAAATGGGTTTTTAGGTTCTTGTGCGATTAGGATCTCTTTTGAAATTGTTATAAAGGTTTTATGACTGATTGGAATGCTACGGAGCTAAGGTAATGATAGTTTAAGGATTTTGAAAATTTGAGATAGGTTAGAATGAATAAATAATATTTTGTGAATGCAATATATATTGTTATGGGGTGGGTTTTAAGTCCTTTGGTATTTCCACCGAGCTAAGCGAGGTTTTGTTGAAGATTTTTGAATGTCGGGTTTTCTAGTGTATGCTTAGAAATAGGGGAGGTGTTGTCGAAGATTTTTAAAAAATTAGAAGTATAATGTAATCAATCCAATTGAATTTTGAGGTTTGAGATTTACTTTTGAATCCTTTGTAGTTGATAAATAATTATATTTGTTAATCAAGACGATAGATTTTTGATTATTTATTGATGGTAAGATTAAAGTTGCTAAATTATCGGGGATTACGGTAATCTAGGCGATCGGATGCCTTAATTAGGCGGGGTTTGACGAGTCCATCGTTCTTCTTAGTGGTGATGGCACTCCTAATCAACTCATAAATAATCTTGCCAACATCCAAGTATCATAATCCCATGACAATGTGGTAAAATAGGCGGCCTTGTAGTTCACTATTTAGTATACTATAGGCTTGGCGTAGTAAGCGACGTTGATGAAATAACACCAAGCTTTAGTGATTTTCCTAAAACAATTTGGTGGTTATGTGCTTTGGGTACCCCTCTGTATAAAAAATGAATCCATCTCTATGGATTGCCTTTAAACCTCGCTAATTGTCTTTGTAGGGTAGTTGTACTTAATGGCATATTTGGGCTTAGGGTACTTATCATTTTATTTTTTGTGAAAATTCAAGTAAACCAAAATACCAGTTTATTCTTGTAGTGGAACAATCCATTGTCCTCCCTTGAACTCGTGACTTGATCTTGCTCTCACTTCTATATGCATTGGCATAAAACTCTCTCACCAAGATAACACAACCTCTCTCACTACGAACATCATCTTGGTCTAGGTGGGTTATAGTCCCTAGTCAACAATCCCCAGTTCTTGACCTCAATGATATTTAGGATCCTAGGCCCGTATTTCAATTCTTTCTTCATATTAAATCCCCTCTCCAGGATCAACTTTCTATCCTTTACTAAACCATTCCTAAATTTTTCATAGGCCTTCTCATTAACAAAGTTCTCCTTTTTAAGTATATAATTTCTCTCCCTCGTCGTATCTCTTCCTCTAATTCTTCCACTTTCTCCCCCCCCTCTATATTGTCATCCTCAATATTATAGCTAAATGATGAAGGTGGGGAAGGTTCTCTTTGTGGTCTAATCGTAGGTATGTTAAAAGAGATTGACGTTGGTTGGATTTGAAAAACTTTGGATTTAGTCTTTGTTTTCTCTACTAACTTCCCCTTCCCTTTCTCCTCTTTTGACCTCTACCATTTCCACCTTCGGTCATTTGGACAGTACAAGTAAAATAATAAACTCAGTAAAACAATTTAAAACCAAATTTGTCGAAAAAGTGTTCGGTAATATTTAACTTATCTATTTAAAAGGAGAAATTTATCGGAAAATTCATTTATAAATTGAGAGTTTGAAATTTATATGAAAGTTATTGATAAAACATCATTGAGATAAACAATCGTTTGTATGTAATTCAAATCGGTCGATAGACATAAACAAAAAACCTTAAACGCATTTGAAACTAAGTCTTAAATTAGTTTGCGTATAAAATTTGTTTCATTTGCCATATATGAAAAATAGTTCAAAAATCCGATAGCAATAAACAAATCATCACACCATTTCAATACTAGTATTGTAATAGAAATCATTTGATATCAAAACCATTTTAGAGTAAAAATTTAAAAATTGAGCTTCTAACCTAATAAAAATCCAAAATCGATGAAAAACCAAAAATTGAATCCTTAAAAGGTTAGGGTTTTTGTTGATTACCTTTTTGAAAGTAATTCTTTCAAGATTGGAATCCAAAGCTTTTCTCTAGAACACTCCTCCAAGCTCTAATTTGAACTCCCTTGCTCAAGCCCTAGGTAGCTTTATAATCTCAAAACTTACCAAATTTTTGGGTTGAATGTGTGAAGATTGAGGTGGGAATCACTTAAATACACTAAAATCAAGCTTTCGAGGGTTCAATCTAGTCAAAAATAGGTTTCTTGATCGAAATGTTGCAATGGTTTGTGAGTGTGAAGTGTTTAAATATGGCGATTTGGGGTTTATGTTTTTAAAAACTCAAATTCGTTCTCGCCGAATCAAGGTTTAAGTGGTTTTGCAGAGAAATCATTGAAAATGAGCCTAAGTGACTCACTATTTGTCTAGTGAATTCTAGTTATAATTTCGAATAATTGGGAAATGGTGACTTAAAATTACACCGAAAACTCGCATACCGTCGCGATTTTCTTAGCGATTTTCAAATACAAACCGAAATCAATGAGAAATCGCCATCCTATTTTAATTATTTTTCCTAATAAATTGATTTTCCATACATTTATCACATATATATCAAATAAAAAGGTAGAATAATTCAAAATTATCAAGATTTAACTATGATATATATTAACGATAATTTCATTATTATAAATAACTAATTAGCATAAAACTAATGCATAAAAATAATATGATATGGAAATAAATTGGCTTGATGAACCCTCTTACATTAGGTTATTCCGTAATTAAATTCCTAAAATATCTTCATTATAAGAGTCAAAAGTTGTGAGAATATAAAAGTAACTAACTAATCATAATACTAAAACCGAATCTACATATAGAGTATAGCACCGCCTCTTATAAAGCGTCTTTATTTACTTGTCATTGGCTCGATTGAACTACGTAGTTCTAAAATGGTTCTATGAACTTAAAGGTAGGATTATCCGCTCTAGTGCCATTCGAGAAAATGATTGCTCGGCCATGCACATTAAAAGTGATTGTCTTGTTCAAAGTATCCATGACAGCTTGCGAAGTGGCTAAGAAAGGTCGTCCTAAGATTAATGGAGGATCTTCGTTGATGAAGTGTAGCATAACCAAAAAGTTAGGGGGAATAATGTACTTGTCGATTTGAACCGGTACATTAGTAACCACACCTACTGGTTTTACTGAATAACCATCTGGTAGACTAACTTTTTCGGAAGCAAGTACATCCAATTCCAGTTGAGTATGAAGAAAAAATGAATTGGCATGTAGTTTGCTTTAGAACTTGTATCACAAAGAGCTTTAAAATACCTAGCCCATTTGACCTTTATATTTATGTATATATTTCCTAGATCTTTGGGCTTGAAAATTGTTGGATTCTTCTTTTTCTTCTTCTTATTCTTCATAGATTAAATTCCTCCAATTTATTGTCGTTCTCAACATTGTTCGGTTGCTTAACCCTCCATTATCGGGTTATTGTCATTTAATTTGAAGTGTATTCAACTTATTTATTCTTGGTCATAGCATTTTCATATTCCATTGTTATTGTATTAATAGCATATACTTGATTCACGATAATTTAATTCAAAAGATTCTTTATCATTGGTTTGCTCATTATGAAATTCATCAGAATTTTCATAAATATCTTCTTCATTGAAATGGAAAATGCCAAATCCCCAAAATTTTAAATCGATAGTTATGGCTAATTTGGGATTAACGGGGTCTAATTATTATTTTAGCCGAGAGTCGAGAGCTAAGGGCCTAGGTGAAATTGAGATTTATAATTGGTGTAATATGTGCCTAGCGTTGTGTACTATATATCACTTTATTTTGCGAAATTCAAGTCGATCGAGTAAATTCGATAGTCGCGGGGTTTTATGTCGAGATACATGTCGAAATGAGTCTCGAGAATGTTAAAATATTAACCTAAACTATCGTTTTGAATTTCATGAAAAATATTTGTAATTAAGTTTTAAAATTCGAGTTTTTGACTTTAAATGTATTTAACGAGAGATGTGGGCCCCACACATCGATTTTCGTGCGAGACGGGTTGTCTGGGGTTTTGGAGCACATTGGCGAATTCTCCAATTTTTGATCGAATTGGGATATTTTTCGGGGTTTAATTCGGTCAAAATTTGAAGAGATAAATATGAAAATGAAAGAAAAATACCAAATGACCAAAAGGGCATTGGTTTTATTAGGGAATGGAGAATAACATAGGGGCAATTTGGTTATTTAGCTTGCCTTTCCATTTAACACGAAATGAACAGGGAAGGGGGTTTGTCTGGTTCGTTTCATCGACCCCTATTCATCGTTTTCTTCTTATTCGTCTCATCACCCCTCAATTGTGTAACTCCATCGTTGCTCACTGTTTCTCTCTCTCTCTCTCAAGCCACCTGGTTGATTTGAATAGAGAAGCCGTGGGTGGCCTTGTTGAAGAACAATGGAAGATGAGGTAATTTTCAATTTTAGTTTCGATTTTTTGGACTTTTGGGGACTATCTTTTGTTTATGGATTCGAAAATCGAAGAGAGGTGGTTGTGAGGTGTTGTTGTTGAGGGACATAAATGAGGAAGAGAGAAATGAGAGAAATCGATTCGAAAAAAAAAAAAAAACAGTAACGAAAAACATTGGTGAGAGGGAGGGAGGTGACCAGGGGTGAGAGATGACCAGGGGGAAAGGTTTGAAGATGACGATAGGGGAGGTGAGATCCAAAACCCGTGTTGAAGAAAGAAAATAAAAAAAAAAAAAAAAAAAAAAAAAACAAAACAAAACAGAGAGGTTGTCTGCGTGAGGAAGAAGACGAGGGGGAGGGGGTTTTGATCCCCATAACTAGACTGAACCGGGTCCGGTTTAGCTGAGCTAGACTGGTCCGGTTCAAGTCAAACCCCTCCTTATAAAAAAAATTGGAAAAAATTTAAATAAAATGCTAAAATGTTAGGGAAAATCCCAAAAATATGATTTTTGGACAATTTATTAAAAATTGGGAATCTTTATGAAAAATAACGATTTTAAGATTTTGTCGAGGATTTATAACAGGTTTTGCCTCGTAATACGTGTTATGACACCGAAAATGCCCAAAATTGTGAAAAATATTTTAAAGCCTAGTTTAGATCAATTTAGAATCAAAATTGAGATATAGACAATCGATGAGTTGATTTGGAGGGATTAGGGGTTTTTGGGTCGAGGCGGGATCAAATAAAATATAATAAATTTAAAAAATTATATTTAAGCATCGATAATATAATTTTTGTTATGAACAATAATTTTGAGTCAAAATGAAATTTAGGCATCGAAGAATATATTTTTGATGTATTTTAGGGGTTTCGGGAAGCGATCGAGTCAATTAACTGCAACTAATTGGAAAAATTATAGAAGCGTTATGGAAACTTACCGGACTTACAAATTAAGCTGCGGGATCGCAATTGGAATCTCGTGTGGACTAGCTTATCGACTCGAGTGCAAGGGAATTTCGATATCGTGTTTGTAATGTTAAATAAATCTCATGGTAACCTTTACATTGTATGAGTATTTCTCGAATAAAATTGCATGCACGGTTTATCACATTGCATATTATCGATCATGCATTCACGGATATGAGAGGAAGGAGGCTCTTGAGGGTATCATTATGTTCATTGGCTATATGTGCGGTAGGATGAACCGTGTTACTCGTGACTGGAGTCACTAATCATTGTAGACACTTGTTTAGGAGGGTGGTGATCTTGACTAGGATCATAATCCATGGAGAGTCGAGAGCACGACTTCTCAAGGGACTTCTTCTCAAACTCACGAATCTTTATTACTATTTACCAACCACTTTTGGAAGACGTCATCTGGTTGTGGCCGATCAACATAAATGAAATGGATTGCATATTTGTATATTTATGATTCCTTGCGATATTATTGTTCGTTTAATTTCTTGGAATACAATGCATTTGATTATTACAAGTGTCTTTGGATAGTGTGGGATTTACTTATCGACATTATCGAGTTTTATAATTGGGTAATGACAAAGTGCGAGTGACAACAAAGGAATGGGGAAAGTTGTTACAATTTATGTGATTTGATTAGTTCCTTTATATATATATTATGTATTTTTTAATATAATATATTATATAAATGGGTTTTGGGTTCGAGTGTGAATAAGATCTTTTTGGAATGGTTGGAACGATTTTAGGATGGATTGAGATTATTTTGGAGCGAAGGTATTGTTAGTTTAAGGATTTTAATCTTTTAAATCAGGTTAGAATGAATATACATTCGTTAAAGCAATATATATTTATTATGGGTGGATTGTGAATCCTTCGCATTTTCCACTAAAGTGAGCGAGGTTTTGTTGAAGATTTTTTAAGGTAGAGATTTTTAGTGTTGGCTTAGAAACAGATGAGGTGTTATCAAAAAAAAATTTTTTTTTACAGAATTTGGAAATTATTTAATTGATCAATTTTATAGAACTTCGAGGTTTGAGATGTACTTTAGAATCCATTATGGTCGATATGAAGTTTATATTTAATGATTACGATATCTAAATTTTATTTATTTATTGATGGTGAGATTAAGATTGCTAGATTATCAAGGGATTAAGGTAGTCTAGGCCGGTCATATGCCCTAATTAAATGGGATCCGACGAGAAATTGACAATCTTGTTTTCAAATTCCATAGACATTGTTCCTTCAAAGATATCTAACTTTGTTTTAGCGTTTTTAAGAAATAACCTTCCTAAAAGTATAGGTGGGGACTTTGATGATATTAAGTCCCCAATTTCCATGACATATAAGTCAACTAGAAATACTAAGTCATTTACTTTGACTAAGACACCTTCTAGTAAACTATAGGGTTTAATAACTATGTTGTCAGCTAAAGTAAGATTAATGGGTGTATTAGTCAACGAACCAATTTTTGATGAATCATATAGTTTAAGTGACATAACATTTATTGATGCTCCAAGATCACACATAGCAAAATTTATTGAAGAAGTCTCTATTGTAATAGGAATTCCAAACAATCATAAGTCGGAACATTTCTTAAGTATTTTCTTTTTAATTAAAACATACACTTGTTGTCATAAGTTTTCTTTAAATTCTTCCGAAATTTATCTTTTGATTCAGAGAATTCTTTCAAAACTTCATCATAATTAAAAAATTGCATAATTGACTCTATTAATGGTTTATTGATTTATATTTTCCTAAACGCTTCAAGAATGTCTTCATTGTTCTCTTCCTCCCTAGCATCAACTAATCGTTGAAACGGTGGAATATAGATACATATCTTCATTCAAATTGTTGTAAATCTTATCATTTTTATCCTTATCAATTAACTTAGACTTTTGTAAAGATTTTTCATATGCTTCAACCCTGGCTAAATACCATGGGTATAGCCTTCTTAGAAAAGGTATATATTTCAATTATTCGACCATCCATTCTCTACTATGAATGATATTAGCCATCATTTCTTCTTCTTCTTTTTCTTCAATAGTCGTATGAACCTTTTTTTAATTATTCTAAGTATCTTCCGAGTTATAGGTGTGTCTTTCTTATTGTTGAATAAAACATTAACTTGTGCTTGATTAGTAGGAGTAACATTCGCATGAGTAGGTGCTTTAGCATGATTACTCTATTGAGTACTTAACCTGTTTATTGACCGAGATAGTCGCGTAATGTGGTTTAATGTGTACATTGGATACGTCTCGTGATGCGTGTAGCGAGTATCAAAATTTTGAAAGTGAGGCGGGTTGGTGCCTCGAGATGCTTTGTACTCTCCATCACCTCGGGTTTAGGGCCGCTTCGATTTTCGAAGACAATTTTGATTTGAAAATAAAAAGTAGAAAATGTAAATATATATTTATATATATATATATATCAAGAGAGAGAAAAGAAAAGAAAAAGAAAAGAAAGGAAAGTAAAAGAGAGAGAGAGGAAAAACCAGAGAGATTGAAGAAGAGAGGGAGAGAGAGAGATCGTGAGGAGCGGAGAGAGGGAGAGCCGGTGAGAGGGACGACCGAGAGGTGGCGGATCGGCGAGATCGGAGCAGCCCAGCGAGCGGCGTGGTGGGCGAGTTCTTGAGACGGCGGACGGCGGAGCGCTCCAAGATTCTGAACTGCGGCGGCGACGCGTCTCAGCACAGCCGGCAGCGCGACGATCGGCGCGGACAGAGGTGGCGGACAGATCGCGGTGGGCGGAGCGGCGGCGCAGTGGCTCAGCAGCCGGCGCGCGGACAGACACAGATCGGCGCGGCGCAGTGGCTTGGCGACACCGGAACCTTTTTTTAATTATTCTAAGTATCTTCCCAGATTATAGGTGTGTCTTTCTTATCTTTGAATAAAACATTAACTTGTGCTTGATTAGTAGGAGCAACATTCGCATGAGTAGGTGCTTTAGCATGATTACTCTATTGAGTACTTAACCTGTTTATTTGTAAATTCATTTGACTTAAGCGATATTTTAGTTCATTAATAATAGTATAAGTATTAAGCTGATGTTTAGAAATCTTTGTAAAGTTTTGATGACTTTGACTCATAAAATTATATAGGATTTGCTCTAAATTTAGATTCATAGGTTGAGTATTTTGTTGAGGCTACCGATTAGGTGCAAATTACATCGAGCTTTTGGTTTATAAGTATTGTAATTTTGATTTTAAGGACCATAACTAAGATTTAGATTTGGTCTTCAAGGATAATAAGTATTATTATATTGATTTCTTAGGAGACCAAAAAATTGATTCATCATTACTTTAATCTCTTCAAAGTATTTTCTTCATGTAAAGAAGGACACGCATCCATATGATGTTTAACCTCATTACAAAATCCACAAAGCCTTAATTGAATTAGATTTATCATTAACTAACAACTTAACCATCTTAGATAGTTCATCGATTTTATCATCAAATGCATTATTTCTTCTATTTTCAACTTCATAGAGTTTCTTTCTTGAGGATTCAACATTTTCACTATATTATTTGGGTTGTTTTGCCATTTTACTAATTGCTTCTTTCGCTAAAGTAGGTGTTGTCTTAAATAAAGATCTACCTCATACTATGTCTAATAACTATTTGTCTAATAAAATTATGTTACCATTTGTACATATGAGAATGCCCAATGAAAGAGTCATTCGAGAAAGTACTCAAAAGGTGGCGGGAGTGGACTATAGGCTCTATGATCTGCAGTGCTACAAATCTCAATAGCATGGGCAAGGGGATAGTGGTGACAATATGAATTACGGACAGCGGTTCGATATACTTTGTTCTCTATTTAGCCTATCTTTGAGTGATTTTGTGTGAAGTCTTATTTTGTAATATGATACGAGGATCTATGTGATGTGGTGTGTTGCAATGATACTATTGCTATGGTTTGGTTTATATTATACAATGTTTGATGTGTTATCATCTATTACTATGATGTTTGAAAATTTTTCATTTATCATATTTTCTTTAATTATAAAACTCATTCTTATGTTTATTTATTTCTTTAGTTCGTTTAAGCTTGACGAGGTATTTTTTACTAGAAACTCGACTTTATTTTTAAACCAAAATGAGTTTAAGGGTATTTAGGTGAAGTGAAATATAAAGAAGCGAAGTATGGAAGACACGAGAGGTAGAATCCATTTTTAAGATACATGTAATATTTCTTCATTTTATTTTATTTAAAAGGAATATGATTTGAATATAATTTAATTTTAAATAGAAGTGATATATTTATATTACCCATGAAAATAGAAAGTTTATGATAGAAAGTAATTGTTATACCCTATTTGACTTAAACTAGATTGTGTATGCACTAGAGGAGTTTAGAGGGGATTGATTGCTTTGTGTTATACATTATAATGGGTTGAAAATCGAAACAATAGTGCACGATAAACAAGATAAATTTATAAGAATCTTGTTATACAAAGATTAACAATCAAGTATGATATAAATATATATAATGAAATAAGTTTATGCCACGATTGAAGGGAAAAATAGAAAATTAGCTAATAAATTTTACTTATTTGGAAATAATACTTCCATAACTATAGTGAAAGTGAGAAGAGCTAACAAGCGATTTTAAATAAAAATAATAACAAAAAGACCAACAAATTTCAAAGGAAATGGAGAAGGAGTCTAATGGTGGGAAAAATGTAAGGAAAAATACTTATAAAAAGAAGAATAACAGATTCCAAATGAAAGAAATGGAGCAAGGAACCATAGGAGTATAATATGAAGAAAAAATTATAATTATAGAAGAAATAAAAAAAAGCATGTAAGATATAGAAAATGGAAGGATGTTTATTAAAAACTCTTCAAACAAAAGATTTAGCCCTAGTGGTTATAGCTAAGTTAAGTGTAGTATCTTTTTATTCCAACATTCCAACAAATGGATATAAAATGAAAATTATTAGTGATTAAAAATTCCTATCGACTTTAATTTTGTTAATATTTTAAATATTATTTGAAAATGAGATTGATTTAATGATTTTTGTATTATGAGATTCTATATTAGTCATCATAAGCTTAATGATTGTACAGAGATTGAGAAAACCTATATAGTGATTTAGCCTTGGTAATTGATTTAACTTTGAATTTTGAGGTGTATTGCATAACTAAAGGTTGAGTTGTCAAATAAGGGGTTGTTCTTTAAATGTTTATATTCTATTTAATGATCACTTATGTTTAACAATAATAGTATATAATCTTGAAATCAAAACAAGGGAAGATAAGAGAATATAATTGAGAGTGTTCCTTTGCTCAAGATAACAAAGTGTTGAGTTTGGGGGTAATTCGATAAGTCAATAGTTAGATAGTATTTTATAGTATATTTTAGGGTAATTTTAGATGTAAAAGGCTATATTACATTAGGTTTCTCTTGTTTTTGTAATTCAATGTAATAATCGAAATATATAAACAAATTGAGTGAAAAGGGAAGAAAATGAAGGACTTGATCGAATGGAAATGGTACACGAAGAATCATAGCGAATCATGGATCAATTGGAATTTACTACTAGTGATTTCTCAATGACTTGGATTTGTACATGAATTGCGAGATAAGTTGGTGGCGCGCAGGCGATTTTCCAACGATTTAACTAGTGATTTGATCAATAGGTGGAATTGATGAGAAATCGATGGGTTTGATTTCGAGAATTTTAGATAACTACGAGATGCTTGTGTTAGTTCGAGATATGTACTACCTAGAATACTATATATATGACCTTAGGGTTATGAAATCAATTGCTCTTGAGTACTTAGATCAATATTTCATTGATCTTGGAGCCATAGTTTACTTTCATATTTTAATATTTTAGTTCATAACTTTATCGTTCATTGCCTTTGGAGACGATTTGAAGATTCAAAGTATTTATTCAGAGGTATTTATCTATGAATTTTATTTACTTTATTGCAATGTTTATTATGATGATGGGTGAGTAGTTTATTAATCTAAACAAAGTCCGAACTTGAATTTGATCCATTTTGTGATGTAGTCATGATGAAATGATTTTGTGCTTAGTGCTTTAAACCAATCGTATTCTATAATTCACTGATTTAATAGATTATTATTTGCGGATATTAATCGTTGAACTTTGTATTCCATGCATAGTCTAGAATGTGTATTGTGATATTTGGATTTAATATCTAGTTTAAAGTAGTAACTAGAATTATTTAAAAGGTCTATTATCATTCAGATATCCTAGGAAAATTGAGATCTAAGTTTAATATTGAAGTGGCTTTCTGAAGGTATTGAATTTAGTAGTTTCATTTTTTAAGTAAAGCGTAATGCGATTGTATTGCCTAAAGTTAATTTCTTTGAAGGAGAATTGATAGCTTGATAAAATTTGTCTACTTACTTATGATTAGAGTTTAATGATCTAGAATATTTTATTAAGAGATTAAATTATATTCATGACTATGAATTGAGTAATATGTTTGGATGCAAAACGGAATATTGTTTCATTGTTCGGATGCTTATATAGATATTTATCTATTATTAAATTAAATTTTTTTGAATATTAGTGAATTTGAATTGTGATTATTAAATTAGTTTAATTATTTTAGTTAATTATTATAGTTTTATAGTTGGAATTAGTGATTTTTAACTCCCATATTAATTAAATTAATTAACTTAAAGTAAAAAATAATAAAAATTATTGAAAGACTTTTTCCTAAAGAAGTTTGCTAAATCCATTTGGAGACTATCCCAATCAATCGCTACAACTAATAAAGCTATATAGGAAACTTATCGTATACACTTGACACGTGTCAACTCTTTTTGAAAATAGTTTGGGAACTTAAGCTTCAAGTAGCTCCAAAAAGATGGGGGATGATCAAGTCGTTTTGTTTCTATGGCCTTTATGTAAGTTTACATTATTCACTTGTTTGTTTGTTTATTTAATTAATAAAATAAAATTATAAGTTAATTATATATTCTAATTAAATTTCGAATTATCAATCAGTTCTAACTTTATATTAATTATTATGAATGATATATTTGATAATTGTGAAATAATTTGGAAAAAACAATAAATTAGGTCTAGCGAATCTGAGCAATTTGGAATAATGCTAGGAATCGTTGGCCAAATTTGAAATGGTAAAAAATAATTTTAATTGAAAATTCAAAGTCTAGCGAATCAACAATGATTCATCCCTGTAACATCAATTTGTTATCTAAATTCAGCCCTCCAAAGCCTATTTATGGCTTATTTAAGTAGTCTCCACCTCGATAGGATTCATTCAATCAAAATAAAAGAGTCATTTGAAGGTATAGAGCCATTTTAGGGCTTGAACAAGAGGGGTCCGTGAAGAGATTTGGAAATGAAGCTAGGAGTTCTCAATACCCTAATACTTTAGGGATTCACTCTCAAGAAGGTAATCACACGATGCACTACAATTCTTTCGATTTCAAAGTCTGAAAATTTGGTTTCTTAATGTGAGATTTTTTATGAATATGTTGATTTTGTTTTCAACTACAATTGTTTCATCCATTGACAAAGAAAAATGATTTAGAATGTCAAATGGGTGAGGTTACGGGTTTTACTATATGTATATACGAAAATCTTGAGATGAGATATAAAACGAGTTTAGGGGTGTGTTTCGCAAATATTTGAAAAAAATATCATTTTGATAAATTTGCCTTTTGTATTATTTGTCTTTAGTAATATTTAAACAAGTTTTGTGAATTTTATGACGAAAATCCTTTTGCAAACTTGTTTCAAATTTCTCGATAAAGATTTGATTTTCAATGAATGACTCGTCTTAAATTCATTTTCATATTAAATACACGATTTTTATTTATCGATTCATTGCACTTGATTTATTTTCTATGACGGGAAGAGGTAGTGGACGGGGTAGGAGTAGGCACAAGAAAAAAGGAAAGGGATTTTGATAGAAAAACCAAGAAGAATTATGTGGGTCAACAAATGTCTATCCAACCCGTAGGAGGTTAATAAAAGAGAATCAAGACCCAAAAGAACCGAATTCAAGTACACAATTCCCACCTAGTGATGCCACATCGAACAACGTAGAAAATAGGGGTTTTCGAAAACAAAAATTAAATTATGCTAGGAAATCAAAGGCGAGTAAAATAAAGAACTTAAAAATTGAAATCAATAAATAAAAGACTCTAGACCAAGGCGTGAATTGACATTCTAGGGAACAGTTCGATCGTCAGTTTATTAAATGTTTCTCCTAGTACCGATTCTCATAGACAGGCTTATAGTGACTCTCGTCATCTCGTTCTCCTCATGTCGAGGAGGGAACGTACGGCACAATCACATACTAGCTAGTCTTGCAAAGCCATTGAATATGTTGTAGGCTTTTAACACACTAGCGATATTAATGAACCATCGAGAATACTTATCAAGAGTGATAACTAGTGTCGAATTGTCCACCGATCACGTGTGGGAATTACAAACCATTGCCATCCATCTCATATCTTAACAATATAGAGGCACATCAACTCGTAAATGAGACAATGCCCAAGTTGCCATCTAACTTGATCCCTCTTACGAGAGCGGCGGTAGGATCACTAGCGATAGAAACTATTTGTAATCCCTTACACGTGCGCTTACACAACCAAATAGGAAAATTTAAGGCTTTAAACTTTAATTAAAGACCTTAGAACAGTGATGCAATTAAGAATACAAAAGTAGCAAAGCAAACAAATTAATAATTGAAGTGCATAAACCTCATGAATCCTATATATACCTATAACTCGAACAATTTTGCCTAAAATAGTGGAACTTAGCAACTAATTATCATAAAGATAATTGTGGAATTTATTCAATCAATAAATTAAAATGTAAAATATAAAACGAAATAAAAACTTACAAAGATCGAATGGTTGAATCCCAACAAGATGTCTCCGCACAAGAATTCAACAGTAAAACCTAATACTTAATCTAGCTAACAAGGATATATAAGACTTTCTTTTAGGTTGTAAAGGTGGGTTAGACTAACAAGGATATATATTTAAAGGATTCAAAGCATTGGAGAAAAATTACTTAATCTAGCTACAAACACTCAAACTAAATTTTTTAAGGAGTTTTTATACACTTCCATTTTATATTTCATCTTTATATCTCTTTTTTTGTTTTTATTTTTACGGTCCCTGCTCCATTTCCAATGGATTCTACTTTTCTCACTTTTTCCCACTATTGGACTCCTTACTTTATTTCTGTGGAACCTATAGGACACTCTATTTTTAAAACTCATGTTAGCACTTCTCATTTTCGCTATAATAAAGCTAGCTTCCCAATGTATGTAAAAGGATAATAAGGTTACTAGCTATGTACCAGCCCAAATTAATTAAACTAGGATTAGCGTTAATCTCGATGATTAACGGTCATAATTCGGGCGTTACGTGGACAACTCGATTGGCTCAGACACAAGAACCGAGGAAATATTTTATTTATGAGTGGTGGTTGTATATATGTGGTGTTTAACTTCATTTTATTATATTGCACTTTGCATGTGTGTATGTTGCTATCGAGCGAGTTTGTGTGACGTGTGTTTGCCTCGAAAGGCGTATCGACGCGAGTGTCGAGTAGGCGAACTACAAGTACACTAGGAAACTTGACGAATTCACGTTAGAATGAGTAGTTAATCAATTTAAAATAGGTAATGTAACCATAGGCTAAGATTGATTCAAATAAAACAATAGGTTATGGCGTACCTTGAAATGCTTGCCGAGATGCGAGGCACTTAGTGTCAGGTAGTTGAGAGTTAGTGGGACCACAAGTTGATAATTGTTGGTCACTAAAAACACTAATCATAGGCATTATGATGGGCCTAAGCTAAGGTGAATAAATGCAATAAATCAAGGCCTATAGTTGAGTAAATTAAATGGAAAGCATAGGATTGGTCTAGAGATACACATTGGCACATCTAGGAAATAGGTGAGTATGAAATTGTGTCACTTGAGTTTGAGTTAGTGGGATTTAGTGGGATACATGGCAAGAGGTGGACCATTAGATAGTCCTCGGGATACATAAATCTATGGAGATCAAGGGCTAGGAAGGAACATCATCTTAATATATAACATTAGTGATCAAACAACATGCAAACCAAATCATTCATTCATTTTGTTGGAGAAGAAGGAATTGCTGGAGAAGAGTGATCATCAAGGTGTTGAAGGAATCCATGGGAGTTGGTGAGAAATTCTCAAGCTAGCGTGTTACATTAACTTGGTACGCATCTTTCTTGGTGAATTTGAAGCAAGTTCTGGTTTTATGCTTATTTTAGAGGGTAGATGATTGAATATTTGCAATTGGATTATATATTTGGATTCCTCATTTCAATTTGATAATCCAGCTATATTGAAGTTCTTAATTTGGTTTTGAAATCATAAAGATATGAAATTTTGAAATTGCAATACCAAAACTAGAATTCTGCATGTTGTATTAGGAATCAACTTGGGTAATTTGGTCATAACTTTATCATTTTAGATCCAAATTGATCCAAAGCAATGGCATTTGAAAGCTTATTTAAAGGAGAATAACTTTGCTTAGCTGAAGGTATTTTGATTCAAATGTTTTTATGTCCAAACATGCTCTACAAGTAGGTGCTGGAATTCAAAAGGAAAGTTTTGAAACTAAATTTGTTAAAGGCATAACTCACTAACTACTTATCGAAATGAGCTGATATTTTAGTATATTGTATTTGGTTATGTTTGCTGCCTTGTGACCAAAAATCACATTTTTGAGAACTATAGATTGGGAGAATCAGATTTTTCAAATTCGTTGATCGAATTAGATTCCAATTAGACCTATGTTTAGTAAAATCATGATATCTCTTTCATTTTAAAATCGGAGTTTTGCAAACTAGACCTTTCCTAGGAAAGCTAAGAGAGAGACAAACAATAATTGTTTTGATGCAGGATTTCAATATTTGGGCCACTACCTAAAATTGCATTAAAATGTAGGACTGAAATTGAGACTTAATTTAGTCTTTAGGGGCTTATTTAGGAAGATTGATTTAAAGTCTATTGAACCAATTTGAATACACAATAAACACACTTAATTTAACTTAAGGGACTTAAGGGACTAAAGCTTTGTGTTGGGGAGCTTGTCGTGTCGGATAAGAGAATCCAAAAAAGTTGGATCGCGGATTGAGGTGTGTAAACCCAATGAGAATGCTTCACGAATTCATGGTTTTGGTTTTATCGATATCGCGTTTCATATGTGACTACTTGGTGGGTACACATGGGTTTTCACTCCTATTCGGTTTGCGTATATATTGGTTGTGGCTAAATCGCTTGCACGAGTTGCTTGTGTTTAGTGCTCGTGTTAATGGCGTAGAATATATCTACGATCGTCGGGAGGGATTTAGGGTGTTCCTTGACTTGAAATAGCATACGGAGGGGTTCATCCAGTGGCGAAGTTAGGGTTTAGTCACTTTATGTAAGCCTGTAAGTATATACGTGGTTCCTATTTGATTTATCGATTACTTGTTGGTGTAGGTCAGGGTTTTCTCATGATTAGACGAATGCTTTCGATTATTGTTTTATTTCCAAGCTTATTTAATTGGTACATGCTAGTTGTTTACTTCACGCTATTGCTTTTATTTGTCGTATGTTGCCTACATTCATGGGAATATAACGTATTGTTGCCGGGAGTTATATTTGCATGTCTCATAGTTTATCAATTTTATTTCATGAATATTGTGTGGACTTCTCTTGGAATTTACTCTTTGGACTCGTCACTTTGTATTTGTTAGGTGACCGAGTGCAGATCCTTCGATGAGCAAGGGCAAGGGCAAGGAGGTATTGGGTGATACCTCGATATTGCAGAGCCAGCTCGTGTGTGACTACACTATGTATTGATTTTACGTTCGTTAGGTTTTGGGGACTATAGAACACTGATTACATGTATATGGAACTTTTGTTATACTTATTTCACCTTGATATATACATGGTATCTTTTGCCGAGATTCCACTACTTAGGATTGTTAAATACTGCATAAGTTACTCATTAAAAGACTTTTGCTATAAAATTATCATATAACTTTGATAAATTGAGTAAGCGGCTAACTAAATTATTAATATTTGTGTAAAGGTTAGTTAGCATAACTAGGGTTAGCTGGAAGAGTGTAAGAAACTAGTTAGGTCGCGAGGTGTCAAGGATAAGCGAGCCATGACGTGGCATGGCTTGGTGACGTGGGATGCGATGTGGAGAGATCTCAAGGCGGTTTGGAATTTGAGGCCGCTACAAGCTATATGTTTCATAGTGGGTGATGAAGAAATCAGGTTGGTTTGGCTCAACTGGGTTAACTAGGAATAAATTATAGGTTGGTGAGGCTAAGGGCTAAACAATCAATGCCTACGTCTTCCCCCAAACTTATTCTTAAGTTAATACTCGTTTCAAATGAATACAAACCTATCTTGGAATCTATAGAGAATTAGTTGACTTTTGTTCTAATATGACATTCTACTGCTTCCATATATGGCATAGAGCCTCGACTCCACACTAGTGGTGTAGACTCAGTTAGTAGACCAATCACAAGAACATGATTTTTCACCTATGCTCACCTTAGGTTTTGTCCATTTTGGCAACATCAATCTACATATGAATTTCCAAATTGTCAACTAATATTCTAGGCTAGAAGCTGGGCATTCACATTAAGCCTAAAGATATGGATAAAAACAAGAAAAAATTAACAAGTATGGAAAAGTGTACACAACCTACCACAACCTACTAATCCATCAATCCAATGAATAAAATGAAATTGTATTACTTGAAATTCGCCAAATGACAAAACTCGAAAAAATTTTGAACATCGCAAAATTTTACCAAAATCCTTACGGTTTATCCATGCATTCCATGAAACGCATACCGCATATCCCAAAACTAATCCTGAACCTTTTCTTCAAAGTTCAAGAAAGTAAGACATCCAATACACATTCAAAAGATAAGTGAAATCTAATAATGGAAGATAAGAAATGGAATGACATGAAAAGGAGTGAAATAAGTGCATGGATAAGTGAAAATGCATGCAAATGATGTGTTGTGTGGTGATAGTACAAAATAAAACATCATCATACTATATCTCCTCTAAATATACCACAAAATAACAAGTTTCTCGGTTTCCCTATCTCAAAATACAAAAAAGACAAGAAAATCAACTCTCATACTCATTGCTAGATTTGTCCCTCTCACGCTCACTAGGTTATGGGGTTTGGAAAGGTGTTTGCATACTCTGTGAAGAATTGAAGGATGAGGGTGCTCCGTATTCCTCGTGAGCTTGATAAACTTGACATTCAGGCATGATAATGAATGGACTATCTGGTGTCGGTGGAGCTGACTATAAAGGGTGATCATGCACATGTCGATGCCACATGTGATCATGATACAAGAAAGATGGTCTCCCTATGATTATGGTAATAATCTCCTTTTGTGACATCTCTCTCGTTAATCCTCCTATTGTGGTGGTGTAGATGAAGAAGATTCAACTTCTAGGGCTCGTGCTCCTTTCCTCTTCTTTGCAGCTCTCTTAGCCGGGTCTTTTGTTTCTATTGCTGAAGTCGTGCTACTCCTTTCTCTATCTCTTATGTGCGCTCTTGCTAATCCTCAGAGTCCTCCTCTCCCAGCTTCTCATACCCATATTTATCTTCATCGTAAATGGTCGGTTGTAGTGGGATATCAAAGTGTAAATCGTCAAAAGGAACTCTTGCTCGTTGGCGAAAGTCTGCGATAAGGAAAGGAAAGGCAAGATTCTCATTTTTTTCGTATCCATTCTCTCTCTCTCGATGTCCTTGTTAATGAAACTACCCATGTCAATACAAAGTGGTGCGAGTCTAAATGTGAGTGCATCACACAATGGGGTTATGTCACATCTTCGTGCTTTGAGTGGTGGGGTAAAGAGACGCATCAACAAAGTAAGACCACGCCTTAAGTGTCTTCCTAAAGTAGATCTTAACTAGGTGCTTAGGGTACTAAGAAGAAGTGTAATGCCAGTCATGGTGTGAAAAGCAAGTAAGAGTTGCCCTAATGGTATTGTACAGGTAAGAAGAGTCGACGATGTAGCGCAAATGTGGGATGTCATGCACTCCCAAGTTCTCAAAAGTGGGTAGGCCATAATAGGCATTAATGGCATAGGCACTATAATCAATAAGAACCCTCGAACTCTAATGCTCGCACCTCGTGCAATTGCTTGGCCATTCATGTAGAACTCGCGAACCAACAAGCAGTGTTTGGTCAATGCCTAATATTTTCAGTTAAAGAACTCTCATCTCCTATCTCTAATGATCAAAATGAATCTTGTCTCGTATTTGGGTGTCCCGATCCTGAATCCCCTCTCGACCAATACCTTCCCGATTTTTTGTTGAGGTCGCTATCATATCTCTTAGCGGTTTCCGGTGGTGAACAAAAAGCGGTTATATGACTCGGGTACATCGGATGGGTGGGCTCTAGGTCTAAGTGGTGGAAAATGTCCACTTCTCCTCCTAGGTATAGAAGAACCACTACACTTTCCTCTCTCCATATCACAAAAAATAGGAACAACGCAATCAACCCGCACGAAATCACCATTGCAACAACACCTTGCTAATCAGTCCATCACAATGGACAAATCAAAGAACATGAAGTTCAAAATACAAAAGTTTGCTCGAGAATAACACAAGTCTCTCAAAATCCAAGGAGAATAAAGTTTCGAGAAAATTTGGTTAAAAATCATTTTCAAATTCTCGAAATAACATAGAAGCTTAAATCAACAAAGATAGATGCAATTAGCATTCCAAACAGTCCATCAACTCATATACATGCACTATTAAACCCTAAAATTGAATTTACCCTAAGTGTTGACGGTGTCGACAATTTTCAATAAAAATCAAAGTTTGGAAATTCAACTTTTAGATAAACATTCCCGCATTTTCCCCAAAATTTAATCCATGATATGTCGATTGTTTCAAAGCCATTGAAACAATCAAAATTGAAAATTGGACAGAAATTCCAAATTTTTCATAAAAACATAAGCTTTCCCTTAAAAAATTGAAATTTTTTGAAAATCGATCAAAAATCATTAATAATCTGGGTAAATAACTCTAAACATGCCCACAATCAAAAGCCATATGGTTCTAGCAATTAATTTAATTCATAAAACACACATTTTGCTGAATTAGCCGAATAAAATCCCGACGAGAATCATTTAAAATTTTAAAGATTAGGGCGTTACCTAGTTGGGAATGAGTTCCTAAGAGCTCGGGGAGCATGTAGGACCTCCTTGACGCTTTGAAATCTAAAACAAGTCAAGCCCTAGCACGCGGCTTGGTCAACGTGCTCAACAAACTTGCAATTTTGCAACTCAACATTGTCTCCACTCAATGGAGAATTGAAATTGGGTGATAATGGATCTCAAAAGTGCGTGATTTGGTGGTGGAGGATCTATTTTGAGTGTTGGGGTGGTGGAAGGCGCTAGGTCAATAAGTATAGGGAAAAAGAAAGGCGTTCTATGCCTCTTTTAAACTTAAAAATCGACCGCAAAGACCGTACGTGTGAAATTGACAACACTGGGAAATCACTGGCAAATTTAAAATTTCCAAGATTTCCTTTCGGTGCCCAATGCACACTCGGACATCAATGAGAAATCGTTGGGTCTAAAAATAAAATATCGCAATTGGAATATTCCCTTAGTGCCGTCACGGCGCCTTGTGTACAATTACACACGGTATTTGTCACATCACTTGCTTCGAAAAATAGATTTCTAGTGTGTGCACCTACCCTGTATATGCAAATGATGTCATGTAGATGCATCAAATTGAAGTATACCCGCCATGAATTACGTTGCCAAAAGTCGTTCGGACTTTGTTGCGTGCAAAACAGTCCATAAATCTCCAATCAATCATCATATCTCGGTAAAATTTAGAGCTTTTAGATATGTGCAACAAATTCCATCACACTTAAATTCCTTTAATTGAATCAGCCCAAATCAACTTATTCAAATCTAAATTTTATTCAAACTCAAAATAATTAAACCAAGTTCATGCAAAATAGCTTATTAAACAAAGGAATGAATGTGGGTTGTCTCCTACAAAGGATTAGTGTTAAACGTCGATGGCCCAACGTTACAACTTCCTTGGACTAGTTAGAGTTCAAGTCAATCATATAAATTAGTGGTTTCCTTTCCTTTCTTTGGCGGTGTAGACACTTTACGGCGCTTGATAGTTCTCTACTCCTTCACACACAACCCGCCATCTTTGCTATAAAGCACCTCTCTGTCACCAATTCGAATGTGACATTTTCATTGGAGACATCAATGTAAGCTTAGGCTATATAGAGGAACAACATCCCAAGAAACATATTGTTGATCTCACGAAGCCCTTCTTCAATGATAAAGAAATCCACGAGAAACTCCAGTTCTCCAAGTCTCACAGGTACCTTCCTCGCAACTCCATAGATCCTGGTAGGTACACCATTTGCTAGAAAAGCAATCTTGTGCAGGGTGCGCTCAATGATCTCCAACTGAGTTTTCTGCTGGAGTTTCATATAAATGATGTTCTCAAATGCTCCTATGTCAATGATCATTTAATATACAATCAAGCCTACTTTCCCAAAAATGCATGAGACATGGATGTCTCGCTAGTGGCTCTACGTTTTCTCTTGCACTATAAATCTTTCTAGGTCGGCTATTCTCGTGTCAACTCTCAACTTTCAGGTATTTTATCCCTCATTTTCTTTGCCTCATTCTCTTCTTCTCTCGCTCTCTCTTGCGTATCTTCTTTAAATTGTCATTGAAGAATTCCATACTATCCTACGAGTCATCGTCAATAGGGGACAAAGCGCATATGTAGTGGAAATGTTAAAGGGTAAGTCCTAATGATCATAAACAACAAAGTGAACTACCCTATTGTCATGCTCGAGTAAAATATTACCACTAAACACATCAATTTTAGCTCGGTCGTTTTCATAAAAGGCCTCGTAAGACAATCAAAATAAGTTGGGACATCGAAGTGTCCTACATGTCAATGACAAAGAAACCATTTGGAAAGTCTAGGTCTTCAATGCGAATAGAGAAGTTTTCCAACATACCAATCGATCAGATTGAAGATTTATCCGCTAAATGGATGGTTATGTTGGAACGCATTGAGCATGATCATGCATTGATAAGAAAACCGACAATGACATGATATTTATGGATACACCTAAGTCAAACATCACATTTTCTACATTCAAACCTTATAATGTGCAAGTAATGCTAAATATACCTGGATCACTACATTTATGTGGTGTATCAGTGATACCAACTAGAATATTCTCCTCTTCCTGTACAAAAAGTCATGCGATGTCAAATGTCTCCCAAGATTCTTCAACCTCCAGCTGAATTTTATCCTTCTCCTTCAACACTGTCTTCGCTTCCTCATATTCCTAGGATTGGTGCTTGGTATTGAATGGATACCTCTTCGGATACAATCTTTGAAGAAATGGTGCCTGTATCGTATGTTATTAATTTAACCTCTTCTCTTAGTACTCCTCTCACTTCCTCTATCATCTTGATGATGCATTGACATGTAAAATAGCATTTACATGCGCGTTATGGTTCGAGATTGGTTGGGACAAAAACTTTCCTTTGTTACTTGCTTGGCCTATCCGAGCCGACATCTCAGATAACCTAGCCTATAATTCCTTGATCAAAGCTTCATCCTAGCCTTATACTATTGTTGTAATAGGATTAAGCGCTTCACCATCCCCCTACGAGGTTGGTCCTTGTGGATGAGGTGGGTGGCTTTGTGGTGCTACCGATAATGGTTGTCCCTTGGGCATAAATTTTTGGTAGTTCTGATTTCTAGCAGTATAGTTGAAGTTAGGATCTCTATCCTTCCCCTATAGAAATTACTTTATCGCCCAAATTACAATAAAGCGGACAAAGAAAACTGCGCTGCTTTGCCTTTACCTCAACAATATCCTCGAAGAGTTGAGGACACTCGTTTGTAAAGTGACTCAACTCGAAGCAAATCCCGCAAGCTTTCACTTTTACCCTTCTCTACCATCATTTGTTTGACCATAGACTTGAGCTCCGATAACTCATTGTTAAGTCTACTCGTTCGAGAAGATACCATAACCCCTCGTCTCTCATTGGTCGGTCCATCGCTTAGCTTGGTTGGCTACCTTTTCTATGTATCCCCAGCCACGATCTGTGTAAAATCGAGATAGACTACCATTGCACCTTGTATCGAGAAGCCTCTTTTCATTGTACATGAGCTCTTCATAGAGGATTTCCATCGAGATTTCTCATTGAGACTCTGCTGAGGACATACCCTGAGAATCTTATGAATCTCTCATGGTACCGTAACAACGACTCATCATCCTTTATGATAATGTAGGATATCTCCCTCTTGAGATGAGTGATCCTCTTAGCTAGCATATTGTGATGTACCTCATTCAGGTTTCGATAGAGCGGCCGATAGTCTAACATTATCTAGATCTTTCCAACATTGTACGTTCATATGGCCACATTGCTAAGAGATCGCTACAACATCGCTACGACACTTTGTTTCTTCCCAATTCTTTTTCGAGTCGAAGCCAACAATTAGCTAGCGTCGTATGTGTAAATGAAATCTTTATGGAGGTGCTTTGAGGTTTTCCTCGATATACAAACTCTGTTTTTCTCTTGGGTCTTCATAAGGCTTTTCGCAACGTTTCCAGTGAGCTTCCCACAATCTAGTCAAGTGTGATCCACCAATTCCTTGGCGATTTGGCTTTGTACTAAGATCGTTGCCAAGGCACTAGACATATTTTCAGCTTTTTGACTAAATTTCTATGGAAATCACTCCTTTTTATATAAAAGCATGTTTTTGATCTGAAAATAGAAAAACAACGATTTAAATGCATATATGATGATAAAAGTCATGAAATTAGTTGTAAAAGCCTTTAAGATATAGCACAAATGACAAATTACCGCCTAGCTCTAACGAGGATTTTGACCACTTAGACTTGAAGACACTAGCACCTTATCATCCTTTACGATTTATCAGTTTTAAGGCACAAAATAGATATTTTAGAGATGCAGAAATATTTATAATACGAGATAGGGTTGAAAACTTAGAATGTGCACAAGTATAGAGATAAAATTATGAGCATCATAAGAAAAGAAATTGGGAGAACTTTCTTAGGGATTATGAAGGCAAATAAAAGCGATGACGTCCGTATTAGTTCGAAAATTTTATGCGAACGGATATATGAGTGATAATCCGAACGAAGTAATACTTTAAGGGAAGACGATCAATATTTCTGCAACACTAAATAAACTTTACAAACTTCTAGATTTCAGATTTAGACAAAAATTTGATTACCTAAGTATCATCTATGTCCATAAGGAATCTTATCCTTTTGCGATGATTCAAAAATCCTTGAAGGTAACTCTAGATTAATTGAAATCACTAAGTTTAGGAAAATCACCAAATGTTTGAGCCACTTTATAGATGGTTGTCCATATCTCACTAAACAAAATCTTGAAGTAAAAAATCCTATAGCTACTTTACTTTATGAAATTGTTATGAAGAGGAGATATATCGATGTTGGGTACGTAATCCATGATGCTAGAGACAAGTGATGACGACCATGAAGGGTGACGGTCTACCATTCTCGATATTGATTACTAAGCTCGTATGAAAGCCAAAGTGGGTTTCAATGAAGTCGAATTTCATGTATTACCTTAAAGGAACATTACGATACCATATTCAAAAGGATGAGAATGGCCAATTGGTATAATGATTCGAAAGATGAAAGGGAACTCGGTGAAACGAGAAGATTAAGAGTTGAAGAAATGAGTAGTAGACAAGGGACTACAACAAAACATTAGAAGATGTGAGATGAGCATTAAGTATGATGGTTCAAGTGAATATTGATAAGTCGGTATTTATATAATTTTAGTAGTTTATTTTAGTATATTTAATGTGGAAAGTCTCTTAAATATATATTAAATTATATTTATTGGTCATTTTCGGGTGAAACGGAGTGCGTGGTTGAATTCAAGGCGGAAAAATACTCAAAACAAATAGTGTGGAAGCTTCCCATTGGTCGCAGCAACACAACACGTCACTTATGTTCTCTCCTCTTAACATGACAGTGGCGTGCAACATCTCCTCCACCAATCACTTGTGCGTTTCAACCAGTGCCTTCCTTGCTCATCCACGTGTCGGGTCTTCCATGCACCAGTTATAGTAATTTTTTGCTAATGAGAAAAATCGCAAATGGGCCTCTGTGTGCTTCCAATGGGCCTAAGAAGCCACATGGCCAAAGTTGTCCTCGGTATCCTCTCTCGGGTGCCCTTCCCAGCGTAAAAGGGCCGTTTTCCTTGCGCTAACGAGACATCAGTCAGCAAACAAAATCTACCTCTGTCAAGGAGCATCCCTATCCGTTCTCCTAATGGTTGACGAAGTGGTGGAATCCGAGAACCACGAACGCCCAATAAATGAACCATTGTAACAAATGCACCGCCACACAAACATAACAACTACTCTATCAAATGCAACTTAATTAGACTCTAATCTACCAGTTCTTTGCCGATATTCACATTCAAACGAATATAAAATGTGCGCACAGATTTCAACACTATCTGCACAAATCTGAATATTAAATGGCTGTGAACGAGTCCAAAACTTGAACCGAGCCCTAATTTGGATATGCACAAGTCACGAGACCAACCCACAAAATTTAGTTTTCTCTCAACTCTCGAAAAACGTCCTACAACATCTCTTTATCCTTTATCTTATCTCTTTCCCAGGAGAGAGACAGCCCTGGGTTCAGTGCCTCGGGAGGAGGCTCCCGGCCACTCTTGCCGAGCATGCCACGTCAGCACGGTCCATCAGGCAGACAAATCAGCGTGTGACATATGTACGAACCCCATTTTTGAGCCAAAAAAACAGCCCCAAGATGCTCCTCGGCGCACAAGTCACGAGACCAACCCACAAAATTTAGTTTTCTCTCAACTCTTAGGACTAATTTTTAGTGGTTTTATATTAGGAACTTAGGTTTTATTATTGAACATCGACTTTTATATTTTTTGAAGACACCATGTCAGATTAACTAAACCTTACCTAGGTGGGAGGAGGTGAAACAAGTCGGGATCATGGATTCATGGCATATTATGTGAGATCTTTTATGTTATTATCTAATTTGGTTTAATTTCTCTTATTTGTTGTTGATTTTAAGGAATATGGTTTAAATCTAAGGCGTGTATGTGGCCAATGCATGCTTTTAGATGGACAATCTATAGTTATTTGGACCGATTGTATCCATAATTGTACTTTTGGACCAATAAAGTGACGAACACTCATCTGTTTGCCATAAAAACCTTTTCGTTCTTGAAGTGTGCAACAATTGAATCTAGGTTAAATCGGAAACGGATGCAATCCGGAAGCGAATGCGATTTGGTTATCTAGGATTAGTATTCCTGCTGATCTATATTATTGCGGTTAGTCTGTTAAACTCGATTGGCGGATGTCTAGGGTTGTGTATTAATTAGGGAAGTAGTTAGTGGTGGATGTCCGACTATCAAGATTAGGGGAATGAGGAATTTCGACGGATGTCAATTTTCTATAGCTAATCTAGGAGAACTTAAATTAATAACTTTTAAGGAATGATTGAAGACCATGATGTGCCATTGAATTTTAATCCCTGATTTGTGAAACTTAGTAGACCTAGGTGTTACCTATGTATCCATTAATTGTTTTGAAAGTTATTTTTATTATTTTATTTATTTAGTTTATTTTAGTTTAGTTAGTTAAATTAATTTATTTTAAAACCCCGATTTTCTTTTATTATTTTTAACCATACAAAGACTATCAATCTCGTGGGATCAATCCTTTGCCACTATTCTATAAAATAGTTGGTTAAGGAACTTTATTTTATTGATGAGTTCGGTGCGCGTCGAATGCTTTAAGAAAAGAAGGCAGTTCCACATCTCCAATAAGAGCTAAAAGAAAAGGGCTTTATGGATCCTATTTTTCATTTTTTATGAGTGCGAGAAAAAGATTTTGAAAAATCAAGGGATGCTAGAAAAGAATGAGAGAACTTTGGCACGTCACCATTCCACCACATAAAGGGGTTTATTGAACATTTATAAGATCTAACGAAGAGCATTGATATTCCATCATTGCGGTTGCAATTTCCATAAGAGTTTATAACCTCCCGATAGTTACGTTTAACAAACTACTCAAAGAGGAATGAAAATGTTGATGATGAATTTACTTATGGACATCGTAAATTGTAATCTTTCGAATGTTTTGCTTGTATGAGTAGAATGTGAATTTTTTTTTTGGTCATAAATGAAAAATGAATAATTTATTTCATTACATTCTGTTATTATTTATGAGATGTTTGATTATTTATTTTGAAAAGTAATTTATTTTATATAGTTTATTTATGCTTCATGAGGTATATTTATTTTGTTGGAAACCCAACTTAATTCTTAAACCTTGAGGACAAGGTTTTGGAATGACTTTAGCGGTATATAAGTAAATTGAAGTATAAAAAAGCGAAGTATGGAAGACTCGAGATGTAGAATCTATTTATTCAATGTTTAAAGTTGACTGAAATGTTTTTTGAAATTTTGAAGACATGTAATATTTCTTCTTTTTACTTTATTTAGTCAGGAATATGAATTGAATATAATTTTTATTTAGACGAAGTGATATTTTTAAGACTGCAAAAATAGAGATTTTATGATAGAAAAAATTGGTATACCCTATTTGACTTAACCTAGATTATGTATATCAAATAGCGAGTTTAGAGAGGATTGATTTGTTTTGTGTTAGACATTATAATGGATAGAAGACCAAAATTAAAGTATAAGATAAACAAGACATGTTTCTAAGAATCTTGTTATACGAAGATTATTAATCAAGTATATAAATATATAGGAAATTATGTTGGGGCATGTGCCCTAGGTCAATCCATTAAGCTGTCTTTATGAATACTTTTAGTTAATAAAATAGAGGATTTCATTTGTTGTTTATTATAATTAATTTGCATGTTTACATTATAATAAGATCCATGGGTATTTAGAAATATCATAAATGTCCCTAGTCGATCATTATCTTGGGAATTATAATGAATTAAGACTAGTGTGAATCTTGATTGATGATTATATGATGATTATACGTATATGAATACGAATCAAGATCACGAGTACTTGTTAGGGAACAAAGTAATCTTGGACCGACCCGCTATGAGAACATCACATGGATTAAGTCATAGTTGTTTCTCATGATAGGTATATTTTTCAGTCCTCGACTTGAGATTACCAAAGACTTCAACATTAAGAACACGGTGATTTGACACAATCAAACGTTGTCTTTAATCGGATGATTATAAAGATTGTGATTGGTTACTATGTGAGCAATGTGATGAAGTTGTGTAATCGAGATAGAATTTGTCTCTCTCATATAAAGAGAGATATTCAAAGTGGATCCTCGATGTGTTAGAGTGTTAAAAGGCCTAGTCTAAGTGAATTGATATTGATCAATGTCACTTGGATGTTTTCGATCTACCTAGAGATAGAGATTAGTACGATTGAACATGTTGGATGACAATTCCATGCCTTATGTTTGATCAAAAGGATATCGTGTAACAAAAAGGATGTTATATACGCTATTGATTAGGTTGTATCGATTTGATATTCATACAACTTGGGTAGTCATAATGTCTTGCTAGAGGTCGCTTATGACTTGTATACCAAAATGTGTTTTGGTACACCACATCGCCAACGTCGTATGAGCCTATTAGGTCGCACACTAAGAATGGTTTTGAGATATTTTAAGATGGTTCGAAAAACAAATTTTATATGATAAAATTCATGAAACGTCCTTGTGGTGTATTACACTTATACTTCTTTAAGTAAGGGTATATGTGTAATTTACTTAACCGTCTATATACAAGGGTTGTATAAATAGACGCTTTAAGTTAGAACACGTGAATAAAAGATTAAGGGCCGAAACTCTATTTTCGTTTCAAAACGAATTAGGATTTTTCGGTACGTTCGGATCGTTTTGGAGAGAAACAAAAAGGTTTGGTATTCTCTCGAAGCTAGCACTTGAATCTCGGCCGTCGTTCGTGTGTAGATCTTTGGTAGAGGCGTTCGTCCTTGGTAGCGCCTTTAGAGATCGATCAACCTTCGAAAGGTATATTGCGATCGAGGTATGATTAAGTTTTCATGGTTTAAACGTTTTTAATGGAATTAGATTTGGATTATGTTGGGGTTTTTGTCAAAATTGTTTTGTAATTTCCGCCGCGTTTGAACCCCAAAACCCAACAAAGTGGTATCGAGCCTTCGAGTTCGATTCCATTAAATTCATTGCATGTTTTCTTCGATATATACATGATGTATGATTGAAAGCATGTTAATAGTTGATGTATATGTGATATACATAAGTTTTTTGTGAGATTTATTATCATGTTTTGTGTATATGATACATATATTCGTGATTTAATTGAAATCAGTTTCGTACATGCTAGTAACCATGTTAGGTTAATTCGAATAATTTTAATGAATTGAATTTCGTGTTTTGTGATCCATGACACCATTAGGTATAATCTTTATTTTTCGTGTATTGATGCATGGATGAAATCTCTGTAATTCAGTATGCATATTTAGGTTACATTGTTTTAAGTTTCTTAAATTGTATAAGTCTTAATATTAATTCGAAACTAATATGATTAGGTTCGATTGGGATAGTAGTTCATGATTCAATTACATGTTTGTGATTATTTGGATGAGGACCGAAATTGCAAATAATTATTTTTGAAATTATTTAATTATCTCGTTATATCTATTACTGTTATGAAATTTATATTTGATAAGAGATAGATAACAAATTAGATTAGGAGATATTAGCAAAATCAGTTTCGTTATCCCTATTGCATAGGAGATAAATATCGAGAATTTTGTTATTGGTGATATGCTTGGATTCAAATATCTTAAGTCCTAATTGGATTAGGATAAGATGATTAGTTAGATGTTGGCCGGGTTAATTAAAATGTTTTAATTGACTTAATTTCGGATAAATTAAGGGGTTAATTTAGGATAATAAAATCAGCGAAAAATATGATTTTCTATAACGAATTATAATTTTCGGAATTGAAATTCATCTCCTAAAAAGAAAAAAATAAAAAAAAAAAATGGGGGCGCTACCCCAGTTCCCCGTCCATTGACCGGTCAATGGAACCAACCACTGCCCATTGACCGGCGTGAATGGGACCCCGTCAATCTAATCCTAGCGCACAAAAATTCTTTTATAAGTGAACGTATAAAAAATCTCCAAATTGTTTAGTGATTGAACAAATCAATAAAATATATGATATTTCATTGTTTACATAAAATCACTAAAAGCTGAATAAAATCCTCTATTAAATTTTAAGTCTCGTGCCATCCATTTTAAACACTCGTCAAGGCCTCGATCACACTAATATAGTTTCAGCCATATTTATTGGGTGTATTGTGTTATCTTGTGAGACAAGTTGGGTAAGAGTTACCTAAATCTTTAAAATGGTCCGACTTAATAAAGATATCAAAATAGTTTTGAGCTTTAGGTACATGATGAGATAAAAAACATGCTAAGACATAAGATGTCCCGTATCTCATAAAAGTATTTAAAATTACATAAGTTGTAATTGGTAAATGTTACCTACCTAAATAATCTAGTTTTGTGTTTCATGCCATAGTTGTCATAGAATTAGGTGAAATATGGATTTTAGTCCCCTAAATAAACAATATGTTTTAATTTAGGAGGTTGTTAATTTAGTGGGAGTCTATTCCTCTATACTAAAATAAACTTTGCATAATCTTTATTGTAGATCAATGGCCTCTTCAAGTAACAATAATCCCCCATCATCGTGATCCATCCTTGAGAAGGATAAGCTATCTGGGACTAACTTTCTTGATGGTTCAAAAACTTGAGAATCGTTCTCAAGCATGAACGCAAGTTATATGTCCTGGATGCTCCAATCCACGAAGACCCACTAGTCAATGCTACGAAAAGCTGTGAGGGATGCGCATGATAAGCATGTCAACGATTCTACCGATGTTGCATGTATTATCGGCAACTATGGTTCCCTGAACTTCGAGAAGGACATGGAACTAACGGAAGCCTACGACATGGGTAACGTATGCTTATTGAAGGAAATGTTCCAACAACAAGCTAGGCAAGAAAGGTTCGAGATAGTCAAGAACCTACATTCTTGCAAGATGACCGAGGTGCATCGTTAGTCCTCATGTTACGAAAATGAAGGGCTATGTTGACAAGCTTGATAGACTCGGATTTCCCATAAGCCAAGAGTTAGCTACGGATTTGATCCTGAATTCATTACGGAGAGTTACTCACAATTTGTGATGAACTACAATATGAATAATATGGAGAAATCAATTTTAGAGTTGCATTTGATGCTCAAAAGCGCTTGAACAAAATATAAAGAAACCCTCTAGTAATGTGTTGATGGTCCAAAAGGGAAAGGGAATGAAGAAGAAAGGCAAAGGCAAGGCTAAAGTTGCCAAGGTCATTCTTTGCACCTGTCGCAAAGCCTATGGAACAAGTCAAGCCCCAGCCTGTTCCTGCTTCAAAACACCCAAAAGAAAAGGAAGGAAATTGTCATTTATGCCATGCACCTGGACATTGGTTCAGAAATTGCAAACTTTATATGGAAGATCTAAAGAAGAAAAAGGGTAGTGCGACTACCACTACAGGTATTTATGTTATTGAAATTAATTTATCTACTAGTGATTCTGGGTATTAGATATCGGATGTGGATCTCACATTTGTATAAATGTGTAGGGACTCACCAGAAGTAGAAAGTTGAAGAAAGGAGAAGTCATCCTCCGCGTAGGGAATGGAGCAAGAGTTGCTGCCCTGCTGTTGGATCATATGACTTAGTCATACCTAGTGGACTTATTTTAACTTTAAATAATTGTTATTTTGTGCACTGCCTTGAGCAGAAACATCATTTATGTTTCATGTTTGGATATGGATGGTTTTGATTTTATTATTGCGAATAATAGATGTTTCATTTCTCGTAAAGGCATATTTTATGCAAATGCTGATTTGTGTGATGGTCTTTATATTCTAAGCATGAAAATGTCCACTGATACTCCAGTCTTTAACATAAATACAAAGAGATTCAAGTCAAATGATTTGAATCAAACTTATCTTTGGCATTGTCATCTCGGGCACATAAATGAGAAACGCATAACTTGAAGCTCCATAAAGATGGACTTCTATATTCATTTGATTTAGAAACATATGAAACGTGCGTATCTTGTTTACTAGGCAAGATGACTAAAAGTCCTTTCTTGGACACGGTGAAAGGGCAAGTGATTTATTGGGTCTAATACATACCGATGTATGCGGTCCTATAAACACAATGGCTAGAGGAGGTTATCAAGACTTCATTACATTTCGATGATTTCAAGAGATATGGTTATGTATATCTTATTAAACATAAAGTTGAATCATTTGAGATGTTTCAAACGTTTCAAAATGAAGTGCATAATCAACTTGGTAAAACTATCAAAACACTTCGGTCAGATCGAGGTGGTGAATATTTGAGCCAAGAATTTGATGATCATCTTAGAAATTGTGGGATTGTCTCCCAATTGACTCCACCAACAACTCCACAATGGAATGGAGTTTCTGAAAGGAGAAATCGAACCTTATTAGATATGGTTCGATCTATGATGAATCATGTAGATCTTCCATTATCCTTTTGGGGTTATGCATTACAAAGCTGCAGCTTTCACTCTAAATCGAGTTCCTTCTAAACTGGTTGATAAAACACCATATGAGATATGGTACGGGAAGAGACCTAGTTTGTCTTTCCATAAGATTTGGGGTTGTGAGGCTTACGTAAAGTGACAAGTCTCGATAAACTAGCACCTTAATCGACACGTGTTTATTTGTGGGGTATCCTAAGGAAACAAAAGAATATTACTTTTATAATCCCGTTGAGAACAAAGTGTTTATTGCTCGGTATGGTGCCTTTATGGAAAAATAGTTTATTTCAAAAGACACTAGTAGGAGAGAAATAAATCTTGAAGAAGTTCAAGAATCACGAGATAAACACCGAACCGCTACTTGGGAGTTCAACAACGTTCGAACCAGTTAAACCTCCACAAGTGACACAAGGCCCACGTAAATACGGTAAGGTAAGACATGAGTCGATAGATTCAAATTTCTCATTACCGATAGTCGTGATGTGTTGCTTATGGATCAAAATGAGCCCACCACTTATCAAGAGGCTATGTTTGGACCGGACTCAAATAAATGGCTAAGTGCCATGAACTCGAGATGCAATCCATGTATGATAACCAAGTTTGGAACTTGGTTGATTTACTGAAGGTGGTAAGACCATTGGATGTAAATGGGTTTTCAAGAAGAAAACTAACATGGATGGAAAAGTGCATACTTTTAAAGCAAGACTTGTAGCAAAAGGTTTCAGCGGACTCAAGGTGTTGATTATGATTAAACTTTTCGCCGATAGTCATGCTTAAATCCATAAGAATTTTAATTGCCATTCTTTGCATATTATGACTATGAGATATGGCAAATGGATGTAAAAATGGCATTTCTTAATGGAAAGTTGCTTGAGGACGTGTATATGACACAAACTGAAGGTTTTGTACATCCCGAGAATTCTAGGAAGGTATGCAAGCTTCAAAGATCCATTTATGGATTAAAGCAAGCTTCTCGGAGTTGGAATCTTCGTTTTGATGAAGCAATCAAGGATTTTGGTTTTATTAAGAACGAAGATGTGCCTTGTGTATACAAGAAGGTCGGTGGGAGTGTAGTTGTTTTTCTCGGGTAAGTCTTTGTATGTTGATGATATATTACTCATTGGAAATGACATCCCAACATTGCAAGAATGTCAAGTCTTGGTTAGGGAAGTGTTTCTCAATGAAAGACTTAGGAGATGCACCTATATCCTAGGGATAAGGATCTATAGGGATAGATCTAAGAGGGTAATCGGTCTAAGTCGAGTGCTTACATAGACAAGGTGATGAATAGGTTCGGTTTGCAAGACTCTAAAATAGGATTGTTGCCAATGTCTCATGGCATAAGTCTCAAGAAGATTCAATGTACTAAGAAAAATGATGAGCGAGACCAGTATGAATAAGATTCCATATGCATCGGCTATTGGATCTATCATGTATGCCATGCTATGCACTAGACTAGACGATGTATCATATGCTTTGAGCACTACAAGCAAATATCAGTCAGATCCTGGAGAGAGTCACTTTGGATAGCAATAAAGAACATTCTTAAATACTTAAGAAGGACAAAGGAAGTGTTCTTGGTCTATGGAGGTTTTGAAAATGATCTAGTTGTAAATGGTTACACAGATGCAAGTTTTCAAACCGATATAGATGATTTTAGATCGCGATCTGGATATGTGTTTATTTTGAATGGGGGTGCGATAAGGTGGAAAAGTTCGAAGCAAGAGCTGTGGTTCCAAGTATTGCTAACCCTGTTTGTTTGTATTGTGACAATAACGAGGCAATAGCACGAGCCAAGGAACCTAGATCACACCACAAATCCAAACATATACTCGGGCGTTTTCATCTTATCGAGAGAAATTATTGAGAGGGAGACGTGAAGATTTGCGAGTACCCTCGAAGACAACGTTGCGGATCCATTGACAAAAGCTCTTCCACAAGCAAAACATGAAGGTCATGTTAGATCATTAGGCATTAGATGCATGTATGATTGGCCCTAGTGAAAGTGGGAGATGTTGGGGCATGTGCCCTAGGTCAATCCATTAGCTGTCTTTATGAATACTTTTAGTTAATAAAATAGAGGATTTCATTTGTTGTTTATTATAATTAATTTGCATGTTTACATTATAATAAGATCCATGGGTATTTACAAAAATATCCTAAATGTCCCTATCGATCATTATATTGGGAACTATAATGAATTAAGACTAGTGTGAATCTTGATTGATGATCATATGATGATTATACATATAGGGATACGAATCAAGATCACGAGTACTTGTTAGGGAACAAAGTATCTTGGACCGACCAAGCTATGAGAACATCACATGGATTAAGTCATAGTTGTTTCTCATGATAGGTATATTTTTCAGTCCTCTGACTTGAGATTACCAGAGACTTCAACATTAGGAACACGGTGATTTGACACAATCAAACGTTGTCTTTAACCGGACGATTATAAAGATTGTGATTGGTTATTGTGTGAGCAATGTGATGAAGTTGTGTAATCGAGATAGAATTTGTCCCTCTCATATAAAGAGAGATATCCAGTGGATCCTCGATGTGTTAGACTGTTAAAAGGCCTAGTCTAAGTGAATTGATATTGATCAATGTCACTTGGATGTTTTCAGTCTACCTAGAGATCGAGATTAGTACGATTGAACATGTTGGATGACAATTTCATGCCTTATGTTTGATCAAAAGGATATCGTGTAACAAAAAGGATGTTATATACATTATTGATTAGGTTGTATCGATTTGATATTCGTACAACTTGGGTAGTCATAATGTCTTGCTAGAGGCCACTTATGACTTGTATACCAAAATGTGTTTTGGTACACTGCCAACGTTGTATGAGCCTATTGGGTCGCACACTAAGAATGGTTTTGCGAGATTTTAAGATGGTTCAAAAATTATGAATTTTATATGATAAAATTCATGACGAAAATGTCCTTGTGGTGTATTACACTTATACTTCTTTAAGTAAGGGTATATGTGTAATTTACTTAACCGTCTATATACAAGGGTTGTATAAATAGACGCTTTAAGTTAGAACACATGAATAAAAGATTAAGGGCCAAAACTCTATTTTCGTTTCGAAACGAATTAGGGTTTTTCGGTACGTATTGTGGATCATTTTGGAGAGAAACAAAAAGGTTTGGTATTCTCTCGAAGCTAGCACTTCGAATCTCGCCGCCGTTCGTGATTCGTGGTGAATTTCTTGGTAGAGGGCGTTCATCGTTAGCGGCGCCTTAGAGATCGATCAACCTTCAGAAAGGTATATTGCGGCGAGGTATGATTAAGTTTTCATGGTTTAAACGTTTTTAATGGAATTAGATTCGGATTACGTAGGGGTTTTTGTCAAAATTGTTTTGTAATTTCGCATTGCGTTTGAACCCCAAAACCCAACAAATTCTACCATGGTGAATTGTTAAAATCACCATGAATGTCGATTTTAAATTTTCACCTTAGGATTAAATCTAATAGTAAATATAAATGTTACATTTATGAGTCTTAAATATGTGCACAAGTTTCAACAAAGCATATTCACCATTAGATCTAAATCTAAGGGTCAAGATTTAAAATCATCATCCATGGTGATTTTTCTCAATCACCATGGTAGAACTTCCTTATATATATATACACCCACACACATACACACACATATATATAATGAAAAGGATTTATGCCACAATTAAGGAAAGAAATTGGAAATTAGCCAATAAACCATTACTTGTTGAAAAGAATACTTCCTCATCTGAGTGAAAGTGAGAAAAGCTAACAATAGTTTTTTTAATAAATAAAAAAATAAAGAGACCCGCAAATTCCAAAGGAAAAAGAGTAGGGAACCGAAGAAATATAATAAAAAAAAAAAAAATAAATAAATATATATTGAAAAGAAAAAAATAAAGAAAAGAGAGATATATAGAAAAAATGTAAGGATGTTTATGAAAAACTCTTCAAATAAAAGATTTTGCTCGAGTGCTTATAATTATGTCGAGTGATGTATCCCTTTTTCAACATTCCAACAATTGAACATGATAATGATAATTATTGGTGATTAAAATTCCTATCGACTTTTATCGTGGAGGCTTTTTAAATCTTATCGAAATTGAGATTGATATAGTGATTTTTGTATATTGAGATTATATATTTGTCATCGTAAGCTTGATGCTTATCGGTGGAGATTGAGATAACCTATAAATTAACTTGGCCTTAGTAATTGATTGAACTTTGAATCTTGAGGTGTATTGCATAACTTGAAGGTTGAGTTATCATATGAGGGGTTGTTCTTTAAATCTTTCTATTATTTCATATTTTTATTTTTATGAAGGTTATAAGTTTCTATTTAACAATCACTTCTATTTAAGAATAAGAATAAGTAATCATGAAATTAGAATAAGGAATGAAAAGAGAATATGATTAAAAATAGTCCTTTGCTTGGGACGGTAAAGTGCCTAATTTGTAAGTATTCGATAAGTTAATAATTAGAAAAGTGTTTTATAGCATATTTTAGGGTGATTTTTGGATGTAAAAGGCTATATTACTCTAGGTTTTCTCTTGTTTTGTGATTTCAGGTTATATTTGTGACAAGTCAATAATTAGACAAATTTTATAGTGTAATTTTTGTTGATTCCATATATAAATGATGATATTACACTGGATATTCTCTTATTTTTGTGATTTCAAGATTTAAATAGGAAAATAAAGAAATAAAAAATAGGAAGAAGAGCAAAACACTAAAACTAGAAAAGATGTCCAGCGATTAGCCGGTGATTTGATTTTACATGAAAATCGCTACCTAAATCGGCAATGACATAAAAAAAACAGCGAATCCATAGTGAATTGAAGAATGAACAAGAAATCGCCAACTAAATCGGTGGAGTATCGAGAGCTAAACTCAATGATTTACTTAGCGATTCATATACAACTTAGGAATCGTTGACAAATCGTTAAGGTCAATGACAATTTTTTAGATAAGAATGAAGAATTCATACTTATCTAGGATATGTACTCTTAAGGAAACTATATATAGGATCATAGAGTTTAGTAATATTTCTCCCTTTTCTCTCTTATTCTCTTTTTAACTTTACATTACTCTTCTTTTTTAAGTTTAGTTTTATAAAAGAAGCAACATTGGAGCTTTGGTAAAAGGGTATTTTATTTATCTAATTATGTCTTTTAATTACATATTTGCATTGTTTATTTACGGTATGTGTGAGTAGTAAGTCAATCTAAACAAACTCTAAACATGTAATATATTTTGGATTATTATGTAGTTATAATTATAGAATCACGTAGCTAATGGTTTAAATTGATTCATACACATCAATCACGTATTAAACAAGTGTTTTTGCATATTACAACTAGTGATTCTTTATGTTAAGTGCATAGTGGCTAATATATTTCTTAATATAGAGTGTTCAATTCTATGTCTATAGTTTTGACAACAATTATAGAAGTAGTAACTACGATTAATATATAGGGCTTTTTTCGAGTAGATGTTCTAGGTGATTGTGTTCTAAGTTGTTTATTATGCGGCTTGAGTTAATATTGACACAGATTAGGCATATTTCTCATTGATTGTAATGCTATTATATTTTTACGGTATTACGTTTTATCTAATGAGTAGATTTACAATGATAAGAATGTGCTATTTCCATTGAATTTAGGAAAATTGGTGGCTAGCTAAAGGTTATCAACCTATTATGAATTAGGATCTAATGATTTTAAGATTCCATGTGATATAATTATAACTATAATGTTAAGTATTGTTATATTCTAGTGTTTGAAAGCAATACAAGTATATTATAAGATATAGTGGGGGTTTGTTTAGATGTTTATTTAGATATTTTATTTTCCTTGATTTATTGATTATTTGAAATATTAGTTTGAATTATATTAGGTTAGTTTATTAAATTTAAATTGTTTATAGTTTAGTTATTTTAATTAATTGTTAATTTTATTTGCATACTATTGAGTGTTTAATTTCTATTTAATTAAATTAATTAAATTAATTAAATTAAAACAAGTTAAATCTGGTTAAAAACTTTAGTTTAGCCTTAATTCTTAAGAGAGTTGAAAAATACATGTAGAGACAATATCCCATTACCAAGATACTACAAATTAATAGTAAAAAATACGAGAAATTATTATACACGCTTGATACGTGTCAATTTTTGGTGTCGTTGCCGAGGATTTTAAAAATAATCTTTTGGAAGTCTTCTTGTTGAAAGTCATATAATATGGTGAAGACGAGAAAGAATTAACTTATAGGAAATCGATAGGAACGTCATGGCGTATGAACCTATGTGTATAACTTTCATAACAGAATTTTTGAAATTCAAATTGAAGTTCGGAATCATAAATTCTTTACTATGTTTCTATGGTAAAGATAATGAAGATGCTCAAAAGTTTATTAGAGTGTATGTACAAAAAGTAAGCACGTTAAAACCTAATGATATAGAAATAGATTATGTTAAATTCAATGTTTTTCCTTCTGTATTGAAAAGTCAAGTTTTAGATTGTCTATTCTACGTTCCTCAAAATTCCATAACCAATTGGTCGAAATGCTACAAGTGTTTCTCGATCAATATGTCCCGCAAGACAAATTAGTTACTATTGATAAAAAATTAGTAATGCTTAGGATGGAAATTGGAGAAACTTTTGATAAATTTTTGGATAGGTACCAAAGATTGATTTCATTATGTCCAATGCATGGATTTATAGAAAAAAATCTAATGCAATATTTTTATGATGGATTAAGTCACTTAGAATGAAGATTTTTAAACATCGTATATGGAGGGTCTTTGCTAGATAAAATACCAACCTTATCAAGTAATATGGTGAGAAGAGCGAACTAATTAAAGAAAATCTAAGTGACATGATAGGACATATAAAGCACCACACGATAAGATAGATGAGCTAAAAGCTATGGTTGAATTATTACTAAAAGATAGATCAAGCAAAGTAAAATATGGTCTTGAATTACGCCATTCTAATTATGAACACCCTTTGAAAGCTGTTGGGTTTCCGAGATGAAGCGTAGTGGAAGTTTTCAAAACCTTTTCTAATATCCCCCGAACCAAGATTTTATCGATTCCATTAAATTGACGTTCCAATAGAAAAAAATCATACCTTAACAAGAACAACTTCATGTTTGCCTTGTTTCATGTTGATCGATTCCTTCAAGACAACGCGAGAGACGAACGTCCTCTATCGAAATCCACACACGAACGACGATCACGATCGGAGTTCTAGCCCAAAAAATATTCCAAAGAAAAATTCTCATAAAAACTCTCAAGAAAAATTTATTTTCAACAGTGACCCTAATGTCTTATTTATAGTACAATAGGTCAAGTTGTAAAAGAACTTCATGTTCTAGTCACACTCCAAAAAGAGTCTTAGATTAAGTCCATCTCTAAAAAGATAGAGTCATAGATAATCTACAATTACTAATCTAACTAGAATTGCAATTTATCTAAAACTCAAATAAGAATTAAAGTCCTACTATAATTCCAATTAGAGTCCTATTCAAAATAGGATTTACTAAGAGAGACAAAGTTTCTAGTCACTCTAGAAATGTAAGAGAATTTTGAATCCAAGTAAAACTAGGACACTTAATGAGAATCTTCAAAATGAATTTTATCAAATAAAATTCTTCCACCCAGATAATATTAAATTGTGCAAATTTGTTCTTTGTGTGCGATCTAATAGGTTCATCCAATGTTGCGCAAGTGAACCAAAACTATTTTTGTACACAAGTCAAAAGCGGTCTCTAGCAAGACATTATGACTACCCAAGTGCATGAAGATCAATAAATCGATGCAACCTAATAGACATTGTATATCATATCCCTTTTTCAAGCGATATCTTTTTTATTGAACATAAAACATAGAACGACACCCGTATAGTTCAATCAACTAGTCTCGATCTCCGAGTAGACTGAAAATGTCAAATGACATTGATCTAATCAATTTACTAGACATGTCCATTTATCAGTCCAACATATTGAGGGGCCCAATAGATATCTCCCTCTAAAAAAGAGGGACAAATCCTATCTAGATCACACAACTTTCACACATTAGTCGAACAATGACCAATTACAATCTTTACAATCATCCGGTTAAAGAAGACATTTGATTGTATCAAATCATTGTGCTTCTAATGTTGGAGTCTTTGGTGTTCTCAAGTCGAAGGACTAAATGTCATAACTCTCATGAGAATCATTTATGACATTGACCATGTAGTGTTCTCATAGTAGGTTGGTCCGATGATCTGTTCCCAACAGATACCTATGATCTTTATCCAAAAGAATGAACAAGTTGAAGACAAGTTCAAATGAAAAGAAAATAACTCAAGAATGAAGAGTTAAGCAACCTAGGAGAATGGAAAAATCATTAACAAGACGAAAATTTCTAGATCCAAGTACAATAAGAAAAAGAAAAAGCCGGACTTAAATCCTATAAAGCTTAATGATCCGGGAGGCATACACTTTCACATTAAAATCAAGTAGGCTTAGTTCGAGCTCATTATGATACGAACTTTAATGCGAATCTCATGCCCATACATTTCTTTCTAAATACTTAATTGGAGTTGAATTCGCTTACTTCTAAGTGATTCTCTTTGCAAGATGGAACTTCAATTCAACTAATAGGAATAGTCATGGATGTGCTAGTTCGAGTTGACAACACACCGTACAACGGACTTTTTGGTAATGCCACATTTTATTAATGAAAATCCTCTTTTATTATTAGGACGACCTTTCTTAACCAATACTCAAGCTATAATGGATATTCGACCAAAACAATTACTCTAAAAATTAATGGTGAGCACTCAATTTTTGGAATAGCATTAGAATGAAAAATCCTAAATTCAATTTTAGAGACCCAAACTATTTCTAGAATGGTTAAGTCAAGCCAACGACGATAAACAAAAACGATTTATGGGAGGCAACCCATATTCTATGTTTATTATATGTTTATTTAATTTTATTAGGAATTTAGTTTAGTTTAATTTATTATGTTTTTATTCTTTCACTTTTTGACACTTGTATTGAAAATATTTTAGAATTTAAATTTCGAGGTAATTTTAATTGAGGAGGAATGATCAAGTTGTTTTTGCTTATATGGCCTTTATGCAAGTCGCATTATTTACTTTCTTACTTATATGTTTGTTTATTTATTTAATTAATCAAAGTATTTAGTTAGTTACATGTCCTACTCAAAGTTTCGGGTTTTTAGTCAATTCTATCTTAATATGAATTTTTATGAATGATGTTTAAGTTAATTATTGGATAAATTGAAAAAATAGTAAAAATAGGCCTAAGGATTCCTAGCAATTTGGATAAACACTAGTAATCGCTAGCAAAAGCGATTCCACTTACACATGAAATTTTATTGCAAATATGGAGTCTAGCGATTCTCACGGATTCCCCAATACGGGAGAATCGCGCTTAAATAAGTGAAAACCATAACTCACTGAATATCGATTCATATAGCGATTCTCGGTGATTCCACTTACATATGAATCATGGGCACGATTTTTGGTTTTTAAAATCAAAACCTAATTGCCATACACACCAAGCCATTCACAAGTAGCAAACTATTGCACCCTTTCACAAAATTCCCAATTTCTTGCCTAGATTCAACAATTTTAAGGTCATTCTTAAAGTATTTAAGTGATTCCCACCTCAACCTAGTCTCATTGAAACAAAATATTTTGATTTTGGGGGTATTGAGCCAAACTAGGGTATTAGAAAATTTCAATTTAGAGCATGGAAAAAAGATCTAGAGGAGTTTTAAAGCTTCAATCTTGAAAGATTCACTCTCAAGAAGGTAATTACATAACCCTAACTCTTTCCTATAATAGATTTTTGATTTGAGGGATTTTTTTAAAAAAAAAATTTCTTTATTTTTCGAAAAATTTTTCTTTGGAACTTATTCAATTGTCTTACACAAATAGTTTTATTGATTCCAATAGGCTAGGAGTAGTGATCACATTGATCATTGATTTACAAATAAACACTTTCGAGATTTTTGTTATATTTACAAATATTTTCAAATTGCTTAAAAAGCGAGGTTAAAATGAGTTTGGTGGTTGGGTTATGGTTTTATTTCAATTTAAGTTGCTATATTTTTCAAAAGACTACAATTTGTCACCTAATTGCTTCACGATAGTTAGAAAACCAATTTTCAAGTTTATATTTTAGTTATCACTTGATGCCAATTTTATTTTACATTTACGACGAACTTCAAACTAGCTTTCCAAATAGATTTCTCCTTTTAAAATAAAGTCTTGAACTTTATCAAACTATTTTTTGACAACGTTTTTTTCTATCATTTCCAGGTTTCTTTAGTTTTTAGACTTGTGAGCTCCAAAAGTTAAAACGATGGCGAGAGGTAGAGGTAGAAGCTCTCGAGAGAAGGGAAAGGTGCAATTAGGAGAGAAACCCCAAAAAAATCAAAATCTCCACCCAAACCAATTAGGTCTGCGGGGATTTTGATGAATAATCCCCGAACTATAGCACCTAGAAAACCTTCTCCACCCTTAAGTCTTATCGATAATTCGGAGGAAAGGTAGAGATTGAGGAGACACCCACTATTTCTTTCCGTGCCCATAACCTCATCAATGTCAAAGTTGTTACTAGAATGAATAACAACATTAGCAAAAATAGAAAAATTATCTTGGATAGGGGTTTCAACGTGAAAGATGAAGTTAAGTATGGGCCTAAGATCTTAAATATAATAAGGGAGAGGAAGGCTGGAGATTGATAACTAGGGATTACTACGCCGATAACGATACGGGGTCCTCGGTTGAAATGAGGTGTTCAATACTAGTAAGGGTTCTATGCAAACGGGCACGGAGATGAAAATAAAATAGTAGCCATAGTCGAGGAAGACCAATGGACTACTCATCCGAAAGAATAAACCAAGTATTATGGTTTACTAGAGTTTTATTTGAGACAAAATAACGAGTACCTAAAACACGAATATACATATAGACATGAATTTCCCTACGAGACCATTAGAAATACTTTTGAAGCTATTATGGGGGATAGTTTCTATTTTGTTTCAAATGGCTACCCATAACACATTCAATCCAAATACTTTAGGAAAACAACTAAAGCTTTGAGCTTTTTCTTGAACGCGAGCCTACGGCCTAGTTTACAACACTACGACATAGTGAACATAGGGCGGCTCTTTTATACCACATAGTCTAAGGGATCGGGTATATTGATGTTGGCGAGAATAATCTATGAATCGATAAGGGATGCGATGAACATTAATAAGTGAAGGACTTCCTTTTCCTTGATGATTACCGAGTTTTGTAAGTAAGACCGAGTTCCAAAGAGAGGAGTATAATTAGATGTTTTTCCAAATAAGACCATCACCAAAGAAGTCATTGAAAAAACCAAAAAGGCATACGGATATGTTGGTTCGGGGAGGAACGGGAAAGAAACACCACACAAAGGAGAGAGACCACGAAAAGAAGAAGAGTACGGGTGGAAAATAAAAGAAATTTGGAAGAAATGCGAGAATGTTGCATATAATGAGCAAACAAACCAGATCCCAAAGCCACCTGCAAGAGGAGTTCACTCGCATGTATGTGGAGGAAACAAAAATGGCCATGATGAGGTTAATCTTTCGTAACCAGAGGAGAACTCTGAGACATCAAGAATTCATGTTTCAGAACAAACGTAAAATTGCCAGATGCATTTATGGACGACGCAAGACCAGGAGGACACAAGGCGGGGGAGGCAACATTCAACTGAGGATGCCCAACTAGGGAGTCTTTACAAAAGATAACCTGACTATGGGAGTAGATCACACCTTATATGATCCTGCAGTGAGCTACTAATATCAACATCCTGATCATGAGGATGATGGTGATCATGCGACTTCCGGATGGCGGTTCTAAGATTTTTACTCTTCTCTATCTAATCTTTTCCTGAGTGTTATTATTGAGAGGTTTATGTTTGTAATATTATGATTTGATTGATATGGTATATGTTCACAATTTGATACATTTGCTTTGGTGTGTTCACAATTGATGCATTGGTTTGATGTGTTCAATTCTATTCAATGATGCTTGTAAATGTTTAAATTTATAAAAAAAATATCTTTAATTATGCAATTCATTCTTATTTTAGTTATTTTTTTATGCTTCACGAGGTATTTTTACTTTAGATGGAAAACTTGACTTAATTTTTAAACCTTAACGATAAAGTTTGGAATGAGTTTGGGGTATTAGGTGAAGTGAAGTATGAAGATGTGAAGTATGGAAGAAACGAAAGGTAGAATCTAGTTGAACATTGTGAATTTTAAAAAATCTCCAATATACGGGTAATATTTTCCCATTTCATTTTACTTTATTTAATTAGTAATATGAGTATATTTTGGAATTGAATAGAAATGGAAGTGATATTTTTTTATTACCGATGAAAACATGAATTTTTACGATGGAAAAAATTGATATACCCTATTTGACTTCACCTAAATTATGTATACACTAGTGGAGTTTACATGGAATTGATTGATTGTGTTAGTCATTATAATGGGTAGAATATCCAAATGATAGTGCAAGATAGATAAGACAGATTTCTTAGAATCTTGTTATACAAAGATTATTTACCAAGTTTATATATATGTATTGAAAAGAGCTTATGCCACAATTGAGGAGAAAAATAGGAAATAGCCCATAAACTTTACTTAGCGAGAAAATGGAGCAGGGAATTTAGTGGTGGGAGAAATGAGATGAATAATTCCTATAAAAAGAATAATGGATTCTAAAGGAAATAGAGCAAGGAAGCAGGAGGAATACAATAAAAAAAGAAAATGAATATATATATATATATATAATTGAAATTGAAAGAAATATAGATATAGGAAAATGAAGAAAGTTTATGAAAACTCTTCAAATAAAAGATTTAGCTCGAGTGCTTATAACAAGGCTAAGTAAAGTATATCTTTTTATTCCTACAAATGAATATAAAATGATGATTATTTGAATAAAACTTCCTATCGAATTTGATTGTGGTGATATTTGAAGTATTATTTGAAAATGATATTGGTTTAGTGATTTTTGTATCTTGAGATTCTATATTAGTAATCTTAAGTTTGATGCTTGTCAGTGGAGATTAAGAAAACCTATGTAGTGCCTTGACCTTAGTTACTAGTTTAACTTTGAATTCGAGGTGTCGACACAATTAGAAGGTTGAAATGGTAAATAAAGGGGTTGTTCTTATTGGACTAAGTGGTTAGTCACTTTTACTCCACCCGAGATTTTGGTGGAAACAAACAAAGGGAAAGTATACTAATAAGTTTAATAAGTGTGTTTCGGTTAGTCAAAGTTTGTGGAATATCATATCTCAAGTGTTCAAGCCATACAAGTTCAAGATTCGGTTCACACAAGGAAACAAAGACGAAATATCATATTACATGTTGTAACATTGATGTAAGGTACACAGGTTCATTTAAGCAAACCTAATGCATTAGTTCATGCATATCATGTTTTTCAAATCGCTTTTCCAATTTCAAGTGATCATTTAGAGTTTTAAATTAAACTCACCACTTGAATCGATCTTATAAGCTCAAACTATGTGAAACCATATTTTTATATTCACATCGTACATTAAAAACCATTGTGAAAGTTATAGGAAATGAAAAACTTGTTTTGAAAGGTTTTTTAAAAGAAAAGCTGTGTATTTGTAGAAAAGCACCTATGTAAGTCATGAAAACGGGATTTTTCATTTTCGGGATTTATGAAAACATCAGGACCACCTAAACAGTTCAATGACCACTGAGCAAACATGTATAACATGTTATAAGATGTTTGGTAATGTCCCGAATGCGATAAGGAGTCGCTAACTTTAGGGCCAAAAATATTTATTTTGAGGCCCCTGACGAGTTAGCGCGCTAATGTTCGGCATTAGCGCGCTACCTTAGAGGATTAGCGTGCTAGGTCGAAATATTAGCGCACTAATTGCTTTTCTAACAACTTTTTTTAAAAAGCTGAAAAACACACTTTAATTTGAATAGATGATCAAATATGAGCCCTTAGTGTCACGGCCCAAATCTCTAACCCCGTTTTAATTCCTTAATTAGGATCACCGACCCTTGACGTGGGACCTACACTGTGATACGTGCACCGACCGAGGCACGTGGCCGAGGTATATCGTATTTTTGTATTGATGTGTGCCTAGTGTTATGTATTGTGTAAACTTACTAAGTCGGTTTGTACGATTGTAGGTGTCGAGACGAGAGCGGGGACAGGCCTTGATATGCGTGTCGACGCGGGTGCACCGTGTAGTTGATGAGAACCAAATATTAGGTCGGGGAAACGAAAACACACAATTTGAATAAAAATATGTCAAGTAACTCATATGGAATAGATATTGGGTGACTAACGACGCGATGGTGCGCGGATATCACGGTTCGGACGCTTAAACCGGGCGTCGAAACGCGCCGAAAACAGAGACAAGTGTCTTAGTGGTGTCACACGATTAAGTGTCACTTATACAAATACAACAACACACACACTTGTCTTAAAATACCCTACACTTGTCCAATGCCACCCCACGTGTCCACCAGACACTCCCACCTACACACCATACAAACACAACACACCACACATGCAAACACAACCGAACGATCGGATCGAAGAAGAGGAAGAAAACCGAGAGAGGAAGAAGAAAAAAAGGAGAGGAGGAAGAAGAGAAGTGATGCGCCGAGAAGGAGAGCAAGGTGAGTCGTTCTTGTTGTTGTTGTTTGGGTAGCGAGAATGGGGGTTCGGCCTCCCTGGCCGAACCCCATGATCGCGGTGGTGATGGCGGGGGTGCCTCCCCGCCATCGGCTCCACCGGGGTTGGGGTGGTTACGGAGGAGAGAAGAAAAAAAAAAAAAAATTATTTCTTTCCTCCGATCGATCGAACAATCGATCGGGAGGAAGGAGGTGCGCGTGCGCGCGTGTGCACCCCCTACTTGGGTCGGGCCCCGAACGGTCGAGCCGAGCTCGGCCCATGGGCCGAGTCCGAACTGTTCAGTCCAGCCGGGTCGGGTCCGACCGTTTGGGTCGACCCGACCCAAACAAAAATAAAAAAATAAAGAAGAGAAAAATGGAAGAAAAATGAAAGAAAATTTGGATAAAATTTCGGAAAAATTGGGAAAAATTGGGGAAAATTATATGTCGATAAAATAAATAGAAATTGATAAAGTTCTATGAAAAGAACATATGTGGGAATGTCGGTGATGTTTAAATTGAGCTTAAACCCACTATATTTGAACTAATGAGACACCAAACTCTGGAACCTAGAAAAAGGGTACGGGAGAGCGAATACAAGATTTTGAGTTACGGGAGGCCAGTAAAGCTAGGACTTTACTTTGTTGTAGTGAGTATACCCAATGGCAACTTTACTTGGCATTTCATTCCTATTAATTGTTGTCCTTGCATAGTCCTTTTGACTATTTTGCCTTTGTATTCTTATATCATGTGTTCTTTGTGTCTATGCTCACTTGTTGAGACTAGTTTGCATGATATCCATTCATTTGATTTGATTCAATGATTCTATCCATGCTATGTCTATTCTTGATGTTTCAAATGTGAATTGAATGATAAATAGCATGCTATTAGGCTAGTGAATATCTTATAAATGTTGAAGAGGACTTGTATTCCTTATTTGTTTAGGTGTGTAGATGTGCCTATGCCTTGACAATCCATACTTGGTATTTCTTGAAATTTAAAAAGTAGTTTTTGCATTTAGGTCCCGTACTCGATCGAGGTGTGCGCGAATCACGGGGTTAGAGTCCCTGGGGATGTCGGCACATGTTACTTGACATCGTATGACACTCGGGGTTAGAGTCCCCGAGGTGGTCTACACACCAGGGTTAGAGTCCCCTGGTAACACTTGGGTTAGAGTCCCTTGTGCTATATGATTATTGACCGAGGTTAGAGTCCCTGGTAACACTTGGGTTAGAGTCCCTTGTGTTATATGATTATTGAGTCGGAGTGACACGTTTCACCGCCGATGGGACCTAAATCACCACTACTTAGCCTAGTGTCGGTATCACTTGTTTAACTCTGGTATTTACTTGCATATGGTTTATTTTCCAGTTTTCCCATTTATATGCTTTTAAATACCATTTGAATATTTGGAAATGCAACTTAAACTTGTCATCGGGGATTCTTGTTTTATTTTTGTACTCACCGTCCTTTTTATGACGGTGGGTGCGAGCCGACTACCACAGCCAGGGCAAGGAAAAGATCAATTATTATCCATGAGCCATGCGCGTCGTCTCGCATCGATTGTAGGTCTTCTTTTGATATTTTGATTGTATATGTTATATACATCTTTCGATACTATTTTGGGGTTGTATATTGGGTTGAGCGTTAGTTCCCCCGACTTGACTTAGACTATTTTGTTGTTTCACTACATTTTGAGGACTTTATATATGTGATGTCATTTCCTGGTTTTCCACACTTAGGGTTTTATAAATGGCTTCCGCATAAGTTACTAATTGCTTTCGCATAATCAATAAGACTTCCGCTAATTAATTAATTTAATAAAAAGTTTTAATTAACTTTAAATTTTATAAACTGGTAGGACTAGTGTATTTCTTATCCTGAACACTAGAAAAGAGGCGTCTAGGTTGTAAAGGTGACTAATACATAGTTAAGTCTGCGTGGATATGATTAGGGCTTAATTACGGGATTAGGCCGGGCGGTGCACTAGATTTGGAGAGGGGCCGTCACACTTAGATCTCTAGAACAGTCAAAAATTGTTAAAAAGAAATGTAGAACATTCTCAAACCACCAAGAACATTTTATTGTCTTGTTAAGCAAAAAAACCCAAGAGTGCTCATAGTTTTCAAAGAAGAAGCTTGGATTTTTATGTGCTATCACTTGTAATCTTTCGAGGCAACCGAATCACTCTCAAAACCAGCGTTATTGAGACGTTCTAAAGCTTACAACATCCAATCTAGAACTGATTTTCATATCACTCTCTCGGGGTTGTAAGAAAGACCGATTTCATAGCTTTTCTTATGCTTAAATTTCATATTTTTGTGTGTTTGACTTGTGGTAATCATTTGTTATGTTCTTGAACACATTTGTCTTGGGTTTTACACTTAAACTTAATTTACTAAACCCTAGGACTAGTTTGGACAAGAGTTTGCACTTAAACTTGATTTTTATCAAACTTCTTGTTCTTTGGATTTGAAACCAGATTTGTTTTAATCGGTTTGTTTGAAACGGTTTCATATTTGAGATTTGCACAAAATCAGTGATATACTTGCATTTCTCATTTTCTCCCATACTTGCATGCATTAGAGTGGTTAGGCTCAAGGAGGCTTGCTTGTATTTGAATTTGGTGTCGCTTTACTTTGTTAAGTGAATTTGATTATTGGCAATATAAGTAAGGGTTTGAAAATCCTAACCAGGGAGGTGGGTAATGGACATAAATCATTGGATCGAACCACTATAAATTGCGTGTCTCTTTCCATCTCTTCTATCTCCTTCATCTTTCATTGCATTCATACTTGCACTTGAGTGAGCATATAGCATCGTTATTGTTGAATTATTTTAAAAAGGCGATAACTCCTCGATACACCCAATTCACCCCCCTCCTCTTGGGTGTGGTTTCAATTCTTTAGTTTTTTCTATTCTATCATGATTCTAAATTTTATGAGGATAGTATTTTTTTTATTTTAAAGATAATTTTTGTTTGAGAATAAGTGTATATAATTATCAAATCATAATGAGGGAAGAAAAGAGAATATGATTGAGAGTATTCCTTTTCTTGGGAAGGGCAAAGTGCTGATTTTAGAGGTATTTGACAAGTCAATAATTAGATATGTTTTATAGTTCATTTTAAGACCATTTTAGAAGTAAATAATATATAACACGAGGTTTTCTCTTATTTTTTTTCGGGTAATAAATGGAGAATATGAAGAAATGAAAGAAAAAAGGGAAAATCATGAAGGAACAAATCAAGTGGAAAGAGTATGCAAAGAATCATCACAAAGGAATCATGGGAGAACTAGGTTTTAATACCAACGATTTCCAACAATTCCCAATGGCACATAATTGCCGACTAAATCGGTGAAAATAAGGACTCCATAATTATGGATTTACCCATCGATTCTCTTGACACATGAATCGCTAGGAATTGCTAGAGTAGATTTCGAGATTTAAGATAACTATGAGTTATTTAAGTTGGTTTGGGTTATTTACTACCTAGAATGCTATAAATACAACCTTAGGGTTACGAAATTAGTTGTCATTGAGTACTTAGATCAATATTCCATTGCTCTAGGAGCCATTCATTTATTATTTTAGTTATAGGTTCATTGTTTTTTACCTTTGGAGAAGATTTGAAGATTTAAAGTATTTATTCTGGTGGTATTTATCTATGTCTTTGCTTTATATTATTGCAATGTTATTTATGATTATGAAGGACTAGTTTGTCAATCCAAACAAAGTCCGAACGTGAACTAGATCCGTTTTGCTATGTAGTTATGATGAGATGATTATGAGCTTAATGTCTTCAATTAATCATATTCTTTTATTCACTCGATTTAATAGTTTATTATCAATTGATTTTAATTATAATCTTTTTATTGCGTAATCTAGAATGTGTATTGAAATATTTGGATTCGCTATCTATTTGAAGTAGTAACTAGGATTATTTGAAAGGCAAACACTGTTTAGATGTCCTAGGTGAATATGAGATCTAAATCGATGTTGAAATGTCCTTAGAAGGTATTAGATTTAGTGGTTCAAAAAATTCTTAAAGTGTAATGTGGTTTTATTGCGTGAAGTTAATGTCTTTGTGTTTTCAAAGGGGTTAGCTCAATAAAATTGGAACATGGTTATTCCACCAAAGTATAAGGAGAATAAATGGATGTCTAAAGGTTGTTTACTTACTTATGATTAAAGTTTAATGTTCTATGATACTTTTAAAGTTTGCTTATAACTATATGGTAGAAGTAACATGTTTGGAATGCAAAACGGGTTTATGTTTCATTGTTCGGATATTTGTTTACGTATTTATTTATTATTGAAGTGAATCTATTTCATTGGTCATGAATTTGGATTGTGTTACTTTTGATAATATAGTTAGTTAATTATTATATTATAGTTATTTATTAGTTAGTTTAATTACTTGTAATTAATTAATTAATTAAAATAAAAATAATAAAAACCTTTTAAAGTCCCTTTTCCTACGTAAGTTTGATAAATCCCTATGGAGACAATTTCCACTTGCCATTACTACAAAATATTTAAAGTATAGTATAGAGGAGAAATTATTGTACACGCTCGACATATGTCAACACGAGAAAATCATAGAAATCTAAAAGAAATGTAGACTACCGCGTATAATGAGTAAACTAACTAGATCCCACAACCACTTGCATAGGACTTCACTTGTATGTATGCGAAGGAAACATAAATTATCATAATGGGGTCGATCTTGCAGAACCGAGATGAGAACTCGAGACATCAAGGGTTCATGTTCCAGAACCAACGTGAGATTGCTAAGAGCATCTATAGATCCGAGTGACACAAGGCTAAGATGATGCAAGGCCAGAGAGCCAACATTCACGTTACAATTTCCCCAACCGAGAATGCCTAACCAGGGAGTCTTTACAGAAGATAACTCGGCGGTTGGAGTGGAGTACACCTTATATGATCCTGCAAGGAGCTTAGGTCTTAATAGCTAAATCATAGCGATGGTGGTGGTGATGCAACATTTGGACGGTGGTTTTGATATTTTTATCCTTCTCTATATAACCTTTTGAGTGTTATTAATGAGAGGTCTATGTTTGTAATATTATGATTTGAATGATGTGGTATATGTGCTACTTTGATACAATTGCTTTGATGTGTTAACATTTGATACAATGGTTTGGTTTGATATGCTCAATTCTATTTAATGATGCTTAGAAATGTTTAAATTTATCAAAATTGTCTTTACATATGCAATTCATTCTTAAGATAGTTATTTATTCATTTATACTTCACAAGGTATTTTTGTTTTTGTTGAAAACTCGACTTAATTTTTAAACCTTGAGGACAAGATTTGGAATGAGTTTGGGGGTATTAGGTGAAAAGAAGTATGAAGATGCGGAGTATGGAAGAAAAAAAGATAGAATCTAGTTGAACATTGTGAATTTTTCAAAATTTTCCGCAATACAGGTGATATTTTCCCATTTCATTTTATTTTATTTAATTAGGAATAAGGAATATGAATATAATTTGAATTTGAATAGAAATGGAAGTAATATATTATTATTACCCATGAAAATAGAGATTTTATGATGGAGATTTTTATACTCTATTTGCCTTCACCTACATTGTGTATACACTAAAGGAGTTTAGAGGGGATTGATTGCTTTGTGTTAGACATTATAATGGGTAGAAGATCAAAAAAAAAGTGCAAGATGAATAAGATAGATTTCTAAGAATTGATCCTCGGCAGACTTTGGGGATAAGATTTACCATAATATGGTCTATGAGGGTTATACCGTCGAGATAGAGGGACACAATATGCCTATAAATCTTAGAGTACTAGATTTTTTAAAGTTAGACAAGTTATAAGGGATGAAGCGGCTAGCAACATATCGGAGCTCAATTGGATTGCTTGATAAGGCGATCACGTTCCAATTCCTAAGCAATTAGAGTTCAATTTTCGTGGCGATTCAACACACCTTCGAGTACATGTGGCGGCCCCTGCGCCCGAGGCCACCAAACAAACTACAACATAAGTCTCGTAGCCTCACTAACATCCATGCCACATCAACGTTCCATGATGTGCGTGCTAATCATCTATATTATTTTTCAATTATTTGAGATATTCATTAGGTTAGAAGTATGGCTTGTGTCTTATAGAGTTGCAAGTAGATAACCAGTAATTTAAAGAGGAAGTCTTAAAGTAAACATAAACATGGATTTTTATTAACTTTAAAGTTATATAGAGCATCAATCCTATCGTGGAAAACCTGGAATAGATTACACTATATATAAAGTGACAAAAGTAAATATACAAGTACAAGTGTCTCATAAGTCTCAGATAAACCCAAACAATGTATATAATAAGATTTGTATATAAACACCTATGAGTAGTGTGCCGAACAAAGTGGGCGATCTCAGAGATAGTCGCCAAGAATCCCATTACCCTTACTCGTAGAAGAATCGCACTCACCATCACAACAAAACATATGAAGAGTCCAGTGAGTAAAATCCCAAGGAAATTCAATGAGTATTCATATGATAAAGTAAATGAAATTCAATAAATATTGTTAAATAAACATGCGGAATGTAAACATGCAATTGTAAATGGATCATCACATGCGTAAATAATAATAAAGCACAAACGTGTGTGCTCGTCCCGATCAGACTAGACCATACTTCGGATACTCTCCCTAAGATCCTTCCGGTTAGCGCACCCAGTGGCCTATCATTGGTCCTCTCGGTGGTGGCATAGACCTACAACGCACCAACACATGTACCGACAAAGTATCTCGGATCATAATTCACCGAGAACTCGATACACATGTTATGGTCTAGCGTGCCCTAGACACACAACGGAATACCGAAGCGGGAGTAAACTCAACTAACCATTCAAACAATGACACATACATAGATAACTAAAAGAAATAAGGAATAAAGTTATGAATACAATGAACAAGATAGAGTAAAACAGTAATGAAAGCAAGTAAATACTCAAGTGATGTTCCATTGGGTTTTATAAACCTCAATATGCGCTCCAAAAGCCTAAAAATACTATGATCTGACCTCGTCATGCTCCCGACTATTATACAATAGTCCACGAGTCCTCCAAGTTCAGTTATGAGCGTTTTAGATTAGTTATAGATGTATTAAGTTAAGTGTATAAGTCAGAAAACCTAAAACATCCCCTTAAGTTTTAGGAAAACTTCAATTTGATACTCAATATTGTAGCGCAAATTAAACTATGATATATTTAAAATCAGCAAAAACACATAAGAAGAAAGTTTTAGCTCTATGTCTTAGCTCTCTGAAATGGTAATGTGTGCAATTTTTGATATAAAACAAAGAAGATATCAAAGATTTACAAAGACAACTCCAATTAGAATCAAAATCGACTAGCAAGTTTATAAAAATCATTTCTCCAAATTTATAGCTCTAAAACTCATGATTTTTCGTCACAAGGCAGCTAACATATCAACAAAAACATACTAAAAGATGAGCTCATTCCAATAAGAATTGAGAGAGTTATGCCTTGTCAAAGTTTATTTCAAAAATTTCATATTAGCATTTCAACATCCTACTACTTGCGGGGCATTTTTGAGCTAGTACAAGTATGAATTTTGATATTTCTCTAGCAACAAAAGTAGTTTAAAACACTAATTTAGACAAGAAAAATAGTAGCTTAACCTTTGAAATTCATTTTTGTTCTAAACCCCCAAAACTTAAGTTTCCTTGTACGCATTTTTGATAATTTAAGCAAGTAAAGAGTGGGTTTTTGTACCTAGATAATGAACTCTTAGATTTGATATTCCTATCTTGATTCCTCTGGTAGATGGCCTCCATTCCTTCTTATTCTTGCTAAATTTTCCAGCACTCCATCCCAAGAACAAACTTTGTTATTGTTGCATGAAGAGATTTCCCATTAACTTAGCTATATATAGGTTGTGTTAGAATCAATTGTGTTCACGTATCTGGAGGTCAATCTAATGCTCCTTGTTAATTCATACTCCATTAACTTCCATCTTGTTGACACAAATTCTCAACTTAAATCTCATAGGATTCCATTCTAGTACGAATCTCGAGGTAAATCTATGACATCAATTTTTCCATCTAACTATAGGCATTTGTAATAAATTGATTCAATTTATTAATTTAGGCACTTTTATACATATGTAGGCTATTTAGGGTCTTAAATAATTGTACTACAACTTCCCCTAGTACCCAATTACCCGACACCCAATGTGCCCGGATCTCAAAGCACGTATCTCGAGGTGCATCAATTCTTGATGTATCCGATTATTATGACTTAGCCTAAATTTTAATTACCTATTTTATGGAATATGCACCCTTGTTCTAGTCATTTTATTTAATTTAGCATTATTAGACTTAGTATACCCGTACTACGCCTACCTAGTACCGCGTTGACATGCATTACGAGGTGTTTACCAGTTACACAATCTCATACGGTATGGCAATATAAATACATACGTGCGATGAGTTATGAAATAAATAGTAATTAACATCGAAATTATGCAACCAACATACATAAATAACGATTTAAGTTTAGTCAAGCGTGTTCTAGCCTATCTAGGGCGTCCACATGGAAATGAAACCGTTGAATCATATAAGGTACTAATGACCCAATAAACTAAACAACGATGTTAATAAATATTGGACCATTACAATTCTTCCCAACTAGAGGAAATTTCATTTCGAAATTACAGGGTAGATCGCCATCCCGAATCGTGGAATCATATAAGGTACTAATGATCTAATAAACCTCGGTCTTTTGTTATTCTCTTCATGGAAATGAAACTGTGGTGGAACAACTGACATCACCAACTCAACCTTAAACCTTACTAGGCCATACTTCAAGTATGTTGAGATCCCTCCAGTGGGCTTCTCCAACCCCTCCACTGGTCCATCACCCAATAGCCCTCGTGGTGGTCGGCATGGACTCGCGACCCACCGACACGTTCACCAAAGACAACTAGCTCGGGTCACAATTCACTAAGAGCAGCCGTGCCACGTGCTATGGACCAAAGTGTATAGCACAACCATTGAGTCTTCATATGCCTAGCTAGGCATCATAATACGTATACATAAAATTTAAATAAATATTTGACAAGATCCGTAGGATAACTTACCATCGATAGGTTGTCCGGTTGCCTCCCTGTTTGGTCGACCTATTGCGTGAGCTCTCTATCGGGTGCAGTGGCTCAAGTTGTAATTCCCTCCAACAATCAACTCTAAGATGTCCAATCTGACAACATCAAAAACATCGATGCGTCTCGACCTCCTTTATATATATGTCCCCAGATCTTTGACCCTGACCTCAATCTCTCTGACCCCTGTCACGGCCTCCCCGATTCGGGGTCCTTTTAGTAGAGTTATGTGTTATGTCTATGCTGCCCTACGAGTGTGTGTGTATTATGGTGTGAGTTTAGTCAATCTATCGGTCATCGTATCCATATTGATCTAGTTGATAATCATTCTTGCGGTCACGACCATCCCTATTGTTCCTCTAAAACCGGTGTCTCAAGAAGTATCGTGTAGTAGTGGCCTAAATAGACCCTTGTGGTATCGTTGCGTAGTGACTGCCTGAATAGTAGTAGTAGCAATAAGTACCATAGGTACTATGGGAGCTATTGCTACTACGACGGCTCTGAAATGACGACCTAAGTAACTGTAGAATATTAGCCAACTTAGCATCATGTGTCGTGAGTCGATTATCAACACTCGGTGTTGTAATAGTAGTGGTGGCCCTAGCCGGATCGTTAGTCGACCAATCTCTGCAAGTGTAGAGGGATGTCCATCCACCGTGATCAACATCGATAAGCGTGCACCCGATCAACCTCGGTATATGTACGCGTATAATATATAATATACGAAAAACATAACACATATATAAACTCTAACTCTACCCCGCTCACATCACTTCCCAACTAGATTTTTAAGGCAAGTACATCGGGTTTCTATATCTAAGGTTTTGTTCATTAACTGTTATGCTTTCATTAATTCCCGAGGTTCCTCAAACCATTGCTCTATACCAACTTCGACACCCCCAAATCTTGAGAAACCCTGGGAACCGTCATGTCACATCACACATCACCAAACCTTTCAACGTCATCACTTGCTTATATAAGACACCCTGCGACTTAGCCGGTTGTTTACACATTTCCAATAAACAATAGCTTAGCCAATTGTTTTTCATATGATTACTAACGAATTTGTTTAGCTAGTTAGTTAACCTATCAAATTTCATTATCATTTTACAACGGAAGACTTTAAAATATATGAGTATTTTATGCATATTATCAAAATTAATAGGTAGTGAAAAATTCAAAAATAAAGTACCATGTATATAAGGCAACAATCAACTATGGAGGAGATTTTCCTTGTAAGACGATTGTTAGAAAAATATAGAGAAAAGAAAAAAGATCTTCATATGGTATTCGTAGATTTAGAAAAAGCATTTGATAGGGTCCCTAGAGATGTTCTTTGGTGGGTTCTAGAAAGAAAAAAGAGTGCATGCTAGATACATAGACACTATTAAGGATATGTATGATGGAGTAGAAACGAGTATAAAGACATTTGGAGGAGCTACAAAAGAATTTTCCATTACGATAGGACAACATCAAGGATCGGCTTTAAGCCCATAACTATTTACTTTAGTTATGGATGAACTAACTAGACATATTCAAGAGGATATACCATGGTGTATGCTATTTGCGAGATGATATTGTCTTAGTGGATGAAACTAAAGATGGAGTGAATAGGAAATTAGAACTCGGAGGAATACATTAGAATCTAAAGTCTTTAAGTTGAGTAGGACAAAAATCGGATACATGCACTTGTGAGTTTAGAAATACTAGACATCGAGATGACGAAGTGGTAAAATGAGGGGAAGTAAAAGTTCCTAAAGTAAACCACTTTAGATACCTAGGATCAATCATACGAAATGATGGTAACATTGAGAAAGATGTCACACATAGAATTTAAGCTAGATGGAAGAAATGGCGGAGTGCAACAGGGGTGATTTGTGATCGAAATGTTCATACTAAGTTAAAAGGAAAATTTTATAGGACCGCAATTAGGCCAGCTATGCTCTATGGAAGTGAATGTCGGGCGGTAAAGCAACAACAATTACATAAAATGAACGTAGCAGAAATGAGGATGCTTAGGTGGATGTGTGGTAAAACTCGTAAAGATAGAATTAGAAATATAAAAATTCAAAGACAAGTAGGAGTAGCACCAATTGATACAAAGATTATGGAAGGGCGGTCGTAGTGGTTTGGTCACATGCAAAGATGGCCTACAAATGCCCCAACTAGAAAACTTGACTCAATAGAAACCGTAGAAATTTGACGAGGTAGGGGCATACCAAAGTTAACATGGGATGCATTAATTAGGAGGGATTTGAATGGTTTGAGAATCTCACCATCAATTGCACTTAATCGAGCACAATGGAAAAGTTTGATCCATGTAGCCGACCCCAGTTAATTTGGGACTGAAGCTATGTTGTTGTTGTTGTTGTTGTTGTTGTTGTTGTTGGTTGTATATAAGGCAACAAGATATACAAAAGTAGGTATATACATGTACAGTGTCTCTCATAGTCCCCCGATACCTAAAATATAGCAAAATATATCAAAATATAAACACTTATGAGTATGTCCAAAACTATCAACAAAAAGATATAGTCACCCAAGACTCCCTCGCCGCTACTCTTATAAAGATCTACACTTAATCACCTAATAAATATAGTGACGAGTCTAGTGCGTAAAACCCATGAGAATGCTTCATAAAATCCATTCGTTTTTCTTATGTATTTTACGAGTGTAGACTCGCTTTATTTTGTTTGTTTCATTCAACTACAAACTATACTATGTTATCACGACTCATTGTTGTTTTGTTCTTATTGAATAATCATGATTTATGCATGAACTTTGGGATTGTTTGAAGACCAGTTGAGTTGGTTCAGCGGTGTTTGCTATGAAGATCGGTTGAGTTAGTTCACCATGGTTATATAGTGTTGTTGTGTAGGACAAAATGATTTACTAGTTGAATGGTTCACTGGGGCTTTAGAAAACGTCGTATAGGAGTGACTGATTAATCGGTTAAGTGGTTCATCTGGGGTTATTTGTGTTTACATCTCTCGCTTACTTATATAATTGTTGTTCTATTTTTCACTTATTTATTAGCATTGCTTTTGTTTTCTATTGCTTTTGTTTTCACTTATATAATTGTTGTTCTATTTTTCACTTATTTATTATTTGCTTTTGTCTACTATTTTTCACTTAGGTGACTATCTCTTTTTCTTTGATAGTCTTGGACATATTTGTAGGTGTTTATATTTTGATATATTTTGCTATATTTTGGGTATCGGGGACTACGAGAGACACTATAGATGTATATACCTACTTTTGTATATCTTATTGCCTAATATACATGGTACTTTATTTTCGAGTTTTCCACTAATTAGTAATTTTGATAACATGCATAAAATACTCATATTTTAAAGTCTTCCAGTGTAAAATGATAATGAAACCTAATAGGTTAACAAACTAACAATAAAAATTCATTAGTAATTATATGAAGAATAATTAGCTAAGCTAGTGTAACGTGTAAGCAACCCGTTAGGTCGCGGGGCATCGTACATAACCAGGCCATGACGTGGAAAGGCTTGGTCGTGTGTGATGTGACATGGCGGTTCCCAAGGTTATATCGGGATTTTTGGCCATCACAAGATACCGGAGGAAGAGTGGCTACGAGCCAAGAGATTGAGACATTCGCGAGTATTCGAGTACAACAGAGAAATCGGTGGTGACTATTGTGGAGGTGCCCGTGGTATGCGAGTTTCAAGATATGTTCCGGAGTATTTGCCCGATTTCCACCACAAGAGATTGACTTTATTATTGACTTAGTCTCTAAAACGAAGCCGATTTCGATACCTCCATATTGAATGGCACCAAGGAGTTAGAGGAGCTAAGGATCCAACTTGAGGAGTTGACGAATTTAGGATTTATTCATCTAGCATGTCTCCATAGGGCCATCTAGTCTTGTTTGTAAAGAAGAAAGGTGGGAGTTTGAGACTTTGCATTGATTACGATTAGTTAAATAGTTTTACAATCAAGAACAAGTATCCACTTCCCCAAATAGATGACTTGTTTGATGGGCACAGTGGTGGTTTTCCAAGATTTACTTGAGGTCGGTGTACCACCGGCCGGATTAGGGATGAGGACAAAGAGAAGACAAGCGTTAAGTACACGTTATGGTCATTACGAGTTTGTCATCAAAGCCGTTTGGGTGACGAATGCGTTGACACTATTTATTGACTTGATGCACCGCGTGTTGAGACAATACTTAAGATGTTTCATGATTATATTCATAAATGATATTTCTATTTACTTCGGGACTCGTAAGGATCACGAGGGTCATCTCGGGATAGTTTTATAGACACTAAGAGAGTACCTACTTTATGCTAAATTTAGCAAATGTGAGATATGGTTGTTCGAGGTCAGATTTTTTGGGCCTGTAGTTGGAGAAAGTCACGTATCAATGGATCCTTTGAATGACCAGGCAATGATGGATTGGCATACTCTATAGTGATGATGATATTCGCACTTTTGGGGTATAGCGGGGTAATACCGAGAGATTCGTGCTTGATTTCTCTAAGATCGCAGCACCGATGATGAGGCTGACTCAAAAAGATGTCAAGATTAAGTGGGACGAGAAATTTGATCACGCTTTAATGACAATAAAGCAAAAATTGACGACAAATGACTCCAGTGTGAGTATTGCCAGAGGCAAGAAAGGGCATGGTTGTAATATCAATGCATTACATGTCAAATTAGGGTGTGTTCTAATGTAGGGGACGGTGTTATTTCTTACACATCTCGACAACTGAAGATTCATGAGAAGAAGTACGCAGTGCATGACTTAGGGTTGACGGTAGTAGTATTTGCTCTAAAGATTTGGCAGCACTACTTGTATGGCAAAATATTTACTTTACTTTATTCAATGATCATAAGAGTTTAAATTATCTCTTTACGTAGAAGGACTTGTATATGAGACAGCGCAGGTGGCTAAGGTTCCTTAAGGATTACAACTTCTCTTTAGAGTACCATCTAGGGAAGGTGAATGTAGAGGTGAACGCATTGAGCCCTAAGAGATCGACGCGAGAGGTTGTTATTTATTAGATGACACATTAGTTTGCACTCCTCGAGGTGGCATATATAATGGGTTCAATTGATATTATGACTACTACAGAGGCACTCATTTGTGGACAAATGAGGACTTAGCTTGTCTCTATTCATAGGGTTTTAGAGTGCTAGCACACCGAAAAGTAGTTCCGAGCTTTCATGAGTTGGTAGAGAGTTCGAGATCATTCGAGTAGAGTCGGTCGATGGACTCATACTTGAGATAAAGGGATGACTGTGGATTCCATCAATAGCTAAGTTACGTATACAGATACTTCAAGAGGCTCACCGTTCACATTTTACTATTCATTCGGGCATGACCAAGATGTCTCAAGTATATGAAGCGTCAATTTGGTGGCCGGGATAAAGGCGGACATAGAGGATTACATCAAGAGTTACGAGATTTGCCGGCGAGTTAAGGTTAAGCATCGGAGGCCTTTATGATTATTATATCCTCTTCCTATTCATGAGAGGAAGTGGGAGCATATTTCCATGGATCTAGTTAGTGGTTTACCTAGATTTTCATGCAAGCATGATAGTATTTGGATGATTATAGACAGATTGACCAAATCTAAGCACTTCTTGCCGTTTCTAACAAACACAAGTTCGAGCAAGAGAACGCCTTTATGAAAGAGAGAATGTCGACTTTATAGGGTACCATTATCTAATGTGTCGACAGAGGATCATAGCATGTTATGAAGGAGCATGCAAGCATAGTTTGGCATGAGGTTACAACGTAGTACGTTGTTCCACCCATGATCGATGGATAGTCGAGAGATCGATTCTTGTGTTAGACAACATGCTTAGAGTTTATGTATTGGAGTACGGTGGGTCGTGGGAGGACTATCTACTCTTTGTTTGAATTCGCCTACAATAATAGTTATCAAAGCTAGCATCGGGATGGCACCGTTTGAGGCACTCTATGGTCAAGCGCGTGTAGATCACTAACATGTTGGACACAAACGAAGATATAGCGGCAATTGGGCCAGAGATTGTAGTAGATCACATAGAGAAGATACGACTAATACATCAACGTCTTTGAGGAGCTCAAGAGAGAAATAAGAAATATGCTAACAAGTACTAAGATGGGTTAGAGTACAAAGTGGGAAAGTATTTCTATCTAAAGGTTTCAAAGATAGAAGGATCATAAACGGTTCGGAATCAATGGAAAGCTCGTGCTAAGGTTTATAGGTCCTTTTAGAATGGCAGAGATAGTTGGTAAGGTTGCATATAAGATTGAGTTACCACTGTAGTTGGCAGACATTCATCTAGTGTTCCATATATTGATGTTGAGATTAGAAAGTTCGAGAGATGGAGACAGACTGTAGTGGACCCGACTCAGATTGACCTAGCCGAGGATATTACTTACGAGGAGCAGCCTATGTAAAATTTGGACCGCAAGATACATAGTTTGAGGAACAAGGATATCCCGTTAGTCCTCGTCAAGTGGTAGCACCATGGAGACAAGGAATTGACGTGGGAATGGGAGTCCTATATGCGCGAGAGTTTTTCATTTATCTTTTGATTTCGAAAAGTAATTTCCTTTTAGATATTTCAATTTTGAGGACGAAATTCTTATTAATTGGGAAGACTATAACAACCCTAATAAATATAATCCTAATCATTCGCCTAATAGGGTCGTGACGTGGCGGCTAATCCTACGTAGCAACTCGATTGGAAATCGAGCATCGACACCAAGGTAAATATAATATTTTAGTATTATGTGATGCTTGTATATATGTTATATACACTTGTATATTCGAATTCACATAATTGAATTATCGATTTTTGTGAGCGAGTACTACCCCGAGATGTGTGCATACACGGGTATTTGGGTAGGTCAACAATATCGATTTAAGTTAGGTTCATAACATTTATTTAATTAAAATACTTAAGTTAAGTCATGAGGGACATTTTAGTCATTTCATAAATGGGAATTTTGAAAAAAGTTAAATTATAATTATGAGGTGTCGATTTTAGTGATGTATAGAGAGATAAGGAGAAATTAAATTAAACAAAAAAATATGTGGTGTTGGTTCACCCACCTAATGAGAGTATAAAAAAAGAAAGATAAAGAGTCTGTTTTATTTAAGTTAGTGGTAGTTTAGAGGTGGTGGTGAGGAAGAAGAAAGACCAACTTACTATTTTCAAATCTTGATTAAGTCAAGTAAGTAACACTTGATTTTATTTAATTTTGATGTTCTTGAATGAAATATATTTTAGATTTGAAGAATTCATTGTTAGTAGTTTGATTCTAATGGAACATATTTTAGATGGGTTGATGTTAAAAAAAAAAAAAGTATTATTGTTGATTTTGTTGAAGGAAGAAAAGAAAAAAAGAAAAAAAAAAGAAAAAGAAAAAGAAAATATTGAGGTTCCCTCTCTATTTCCTTTGCATAAATGAAAGAGAGAAGAGGGGAAGGGGGCAAGCTCATGCCCCCGCACGACGAGCCGGCCGAGCTTGAGCCTACCGAACAGAGCCGAATCGGGCAAGGTTAAACCAAACCTGGTTCAGGTGGCCCAAACCCCCCAAAATAATTAAAAATATAAAAATACATCAATTATATATTGTAATTATTTAAAACATGAAAAATAATATAAAATTCTGAAAAAATTAAGAAAAATTAGGAAAAATTAGGAAAAAATGAGGGTTTAAGAAAAATTATTAGAAATGAGTTTGGGATTTTTCGTGGGATTTTACACTAAGGGTGTGTTTGATAGCAAAGAGAATTTTCAATGAGAAAAAAGTATTTACTTTGGCAAATTTTCTGTAGAGAATTTTTTTAAAAGAATTTTCTCATTGCTGTTTGATTGCACGTGAGAATTTTTTTTTTCCAATTTTCTGCTGTTTGATAACTAATGTATTTTTTTTTCATTTTTATGCAGTACCACGAATTCATACTAAAATTAAATCAAGTGGACAATTAATCAAGGTTACGCACCGAAATTGAATCGGCAACAACTATCTTCACAACCATTAATGAACTCCAAAAAAATCATGCAATAATTAATTGATAAGTAACATAAATGAAAGAAAATAAACAATGTACTAAAAATTCTTATAAAAAAAAACTTATGTTTAACTTCTAAAAGTAATCTAAAATTTCCTCTGCAAATATAAAATCACCCAATCTTTCTTCAAGTCTTCATCCAAGTGAAAAAATATATTCGCATCCTTAACTTCACCTCCTAATAAAAGCATGGCACGCATTACATCTTCTCGACTAAGTTCAGGAATATTATGAAGCTCTTTCTGAAGACGTGCACAGTCTGTATGCGCAAATGCATCCGCTAGTCTATTGGCAGTTGCAGTTAGTCCTTGCTCGGTAGCATCAACGTTACTACTCTTTTTCCTTTTAGTTCTCTGGTCATTTGATCCCGTACGAGTTGCACTAAATGACGAGTGATTGACCTCATCTTTTTCTTCTTTACTTGGGAATGACTTCTCTGCATTGCCTACAAAAAATAATAACATTACTTATAAGACATGGATTATTTCAAGAGCAGAACAGTTGAGTTTCATTTCTTTCAGATTGGACCTAATTGTTTACATCAAACTCTACAAAAGAATTGATCATTCAAAGTCAATGTAAAAGAATGTACAAAAAAAAAGTGTAATATTAAATAATCAATTACTTATTCTACAAAATTTACTCACACATTTCTTCCAAAGAAGGTAATTCTATGTTTGCCTCGTTACCAGTAATTGCATTCCCTCCAGTAGCTTGATCATCTCCAAATATGACACATAACTCATCGTAGTACGACACACACTTCTTGCGATATGATTCCTTTTCTGGATGTTTCTGTTACATATAAACATGCACACCAACACACAAAGAGATATAGTTAGTTAATACTACATCACTAATACAATTGTATATTCCAACAAAACCTAAAATGTACCGAAGATATTCTTTCCATGTCAAAACATCTGCCGTGACAAGCTGTGTATCTGGATCCCATCCGAACCCACTTTGAGATATTACCTCCCTTGCAGAGAAGTAATTGGCTTTCAATGTTTTGATTCTAGCCTTCACATTATTTGGGTGTACTTGTTGTTTTAATTGCTTTAGCAACTCTAGCAAACTCGAGTATACACCTCAGGTTTCCATGAATTACCTGAAGCATTGCCAAATCCGTACTCTTCCAAAATAATTTCAAGCATGATCTTATCCATGCGGTCATTCCATCTCACTTGCCCCTTTGACACTACTTTCACGCTCCCAATTGATTCTTCCATCTCTGTTTGTACATGATACTAAAGTTGTATATATTTTTAACGAAAAAAAGAAAAACTATATATTATGATATAACATAAGACTACATATGACAATGCACTAATTAAGAAAATTTCAAAGAAATCAAATTTATTAAAGTGATAAAAAATTCATACAAACTAGGTACCAATTCATATGCTCAACATTATGGAACATTTCATCTAAAACTAGTCAGTAAACTTGTCTAAGCTAGTTGTACTCATTCCACATTAACTCTGCCAATGCATCTCGTTTAGCTATCCAAATTGGAGATTGATGTATGGAAATATTATCTTCTTGTGGGCTATCATCATCTTCTTCATCTTCATAAATATCTTCATCATCTTCACATAGATCTTCGGGATCTTCTTCTCTCAAAAAATTGTGTATTGCACAACACGCTAAAATGACATTTGATTGAGTTTTAACGTCATAAAATGGTTCGTGCCGCAAAAATGCAAATCGTTTCTTTAGAAGCCCTATTGTTCTTTCTACTACGTTACGCAAGGACGAATGTCGAAAGTTGAACAACTCTCTTCCATTTCTAGGTGTGTGACCAACTTGATCTTTTAAGTGATACTTTGTACCGCGATAAGGTGCTAAAAATCCAGGAACATTAGGGAACCCAGCATCAACCAAATAATACTTTCCTACATTAAAATTATATCATAGTAGTTGTAATTAGTTTAAATAATCACAACAAAAAAATAACAATAGTATTTATACAAATGTTACACAAGATGTATCTAACCTGGTGGTATAGTTAGTTTATCCACTCGATTTGGCCTAACAAACATCTCTTAATATACGACCATCATGAGCCGAGCCCTCCCAACCGGCAAGTACGTATGTAAATCTCATATCAAATGTACATGCCACTAAGACATTTTGGGAAGTAAAACCTTTTCTATTGCGGTACTTTGCTGCTCTTCAATCGGTACCGTGCATGAGAAATGAGTTCCATCTAATGCTCCGACCGCATCCTAATATTTAATATTTATTTAGTTTATATCCATAAATTATTATAATGTATTATTATGCTATTTACAGGAAAAACTTTAAAAATGTCTTAAATAAATCCATTACCTCAAAATAGTGGTACCAAACACTTGGGTTCGATTCTTTGTCTTGTGGAGAATTATTTATATTTGTAGGCTTGACTACGCCTTTGTACATACTGATTAGAGCTCTTGTAACAACGTGGAAGTAGCGGCTAATTGTCTCACCGGAACGAATAAATTCAAAATTTATTTGTCTATTTCGATTATCGTGTCCAACTATCAGCAAAAACATAGCTACTTGTTCTTTTACTTTTACACTGCGCCCGTCAACTAGCCCATGCGTACGAAGAATTCTGCAAAGCTCTTTGAATGGACCTCGTTTCAATCGTAACTGTTCCTTACAGTTTTTGTCAGATTCTTTGTAAAAACGCTTTAATATTAGTTTCCTTTCTTCATTTCTATTAACTCGAGGTTGTATGTTCAACGAGTTACGATGTTGTACGTAATCGAGCAATAACATCATCATCATTATATTCTGCTTTTTTTTTCTATCTTCTTCAAGTAGGCATCTAAGTAAATGCATGTAAACTTAATGAATGAGTGAATGATAGTAAATCAATTTTTATAAAACAAATACATACTTAAAAGTTGATAAAAACTGTAAAACTTAAACAACAAGAAAGTAATGAATGTAGGTATGTGGAATACACATTTATGGCAATCCAGGGCCTACATTCATTTAGGAAACTATGCTCCAGATCATCGCATCACACCCTAAATGTTTTTGGCGTGCCAACTGCTATGGATTATCTGAAGTATACAAATGACTCAACAACAACAACAAAAAGAACATAAAAAAAACCCCTGGATTTTTTCAGATTAATCAGATTAATGTATACCAAAAAAAAATCGAGATCGAAAGTGCTGAAACCCCATTCTGAAAACAACACAAATCATATGAACGTATACATTCTGTTGAAGATCATTCAGTGCAACAAAACTTTGCCTCACTTGTATGCAAACAAGGAAAATTGCAAGATTGGCTTGAATTTAGAATCAGTAACAGATAAGCTCTTGGATGGAGCTGTGGGTGCAACGCAAAGGGAGGGCTACCACACAAAACTAACAACTAGTTCCATGACTGGTCGAGTTGAGTGTTAGGATGTACCCCCGTTTCTTTCCAATGTACTTTCAAAAGATTTGGAATGAATAAATCAGCTTTGGTTTCAAAAAAAAAAAAAAACTACTAGCAGGCAACTAATAAATGACTTTGAGTTAGGAATTAGGCAGCAATTCCACCATTCTTCTCTCTTTATTGTTTAATCAACCTTTTAGGAATTTCTAAAATTCCATCATACCACTTTTCTTCCTATAGATACAATCCTAGTCTTTATCAGGGTATCATTTCAGTTCCGTGGCGGGAGAATATTGAGAAGACTGAAGAGACTCCAAAAAGAAAAAGAGAAAAAAAAAATCTTGAAATAAGATTTCATAAACCATTAGGTAGAAAACATAGGATTTCAAAGATAATTAGGAAGAAAAAATCAAATGAACATACTCAGAGTAGTAGGAATACCCATAATGTGCAGCGAGTGGGTAATAGCTAAAACAAATGGGTTAATATGGAAATTTACAAATTTCATGATAAAATCAGAAGTAAAGATAAGCTCTTGGATGGAGCTGTGGTGCAACGCAAAGGGAGGGCTACCACACAAAATCAGAAGTAACAGATCATTATAGATTCAGGTATAACAGGTGTTATATGCATGAATGGTTGAATCGACTCTTGTTTAGGCAATCAGAACTGATAGATCAGTACAGAACTCACTCGTCGACTGGAATCTCAGTTGCTAATCTCATTAAACAGGATAACTAGATACGCATTAACTACGTTCATAAATCATAATGAAGGCGAAAATTTTTAGCATCCACACAAAAACTGAAAATTCCAATTCATATGCTGCGTGATTCCCAAATTTCTTCAAGATAAGGTCAGCCACATAGATGGCTCTTAACAATAATCAACCAAAGATGTACCCAAAAAATAAATAAACTGCATAGCTAACCTCACAAAGCTCCTAGGGCTTGTCGTGCCTTATGAAGAGATCGTGTTGGGTTCCAGAGAGGAGAGATCGTGTTGGGTTCCAGAGAGGAGAGATCGCAGAGTCGACGTTTTGGGAGTTCGACGAAAAATGAATTGAGAGGAGTATCGTTGGTGGAAGAGTTCTTGTAGAAGAAGGAGTCCGTGTTTCGGTCAAAAATAGATTCGTTACGCACCAAAAATCTCGAATTTCCATCCCAAAATAAGAGAAAATAAATGAGGAAAATTAGGGGGGTGGATTTTTTTTCTCTATGCGGTTACAAGTGTATCAAACACCCAAAAAAAAATGGTTATACTAAAAAATAAAACAAATTTCCATGATTTTTTTCATTTTCTTTGCTATCAAACACACCCTAAGAGTTTCCTCGAAAAATGTGCCCCTACTATAAATTTCCTATTTTGAACTTTTTGGGATTTAAAAATCTAAATCACATCAAATATGCTCAAACACACCTAGTTTATTGTAAATTGATACCAAGGGTTTGGGAGACTAGTGTCGGGTATCGGGTACATATTTTGAGGCATGTAGGAGCCATGATTTGCTTGGTATTTTGCGTATAGAGGTAAGAAAATCAGTAAGAAATTCAATATCAAATATTTTCACTTCCTTGCTTTATTTGATGAAATTATTGCAATTATTGGACTCTACTTCCCTACCGAGTAACTTAGGGTCTAAGTAGCCAAGTCTAGTCATGTCCACTCGCGGGTTGAGCAGCCGACTAACTCTCATGGCTTCCCGACGGGTCTGAATTTTCTTAGTGAGCATCCACCATATGTCGTGGCTCCTTATGTATTCGAGTTCCATTGTGGTTGAGCATCTGGTTTAGTCTGTGGCTTACTTTGGAATTTTCTCAGGTTGTGGCTTAAATGAGCCGATAGTGCCGAACGGATTAGGTGCGATCGAAGTAGCTTAACCCGCCGCACCAATTTTAGATACTTGCACATTTTAAGTGGCTTTGAGCCCATGTGTAGAGTGTCATGATCACTTACCCCAATCCTTTGCTTCCGAGTCACTTGGTTTCTATCGTTGATCATTGCAGTTTTTCTATCATGCTTATGTTCTTTCTCAGCACTTTATTTCTTTCCAGCATGATTTATGGACTCGTTTATTCTTTATCTTGAGAATAATGTTGAACTTCTTTAGGATTTACTCACTAGAATTGTATGCACTTTTAGTGATAATTGCAGGTCCCTCTAATAGCTGGGGCAAGGTGCCTATGATCGGTGACTTCCTTTGAGCTTCCCTCAGAATCAGCTCCTCTCTGTTACTACAATAGTTTTATTTTTGATATTTTAGATTGTACATATGATATATACTTATATTTTTTGTTACCTTTCATTTTTTGTTGTGAGAAGTTTGATACATGTATATCAAACTTCTTCACATTGTTTGTCACCAAATATAAACACGAGATCTATTTTTGGAGGATTTTCACATCTAGGTATGTCCCGACTTTGTTGACTTATTTAAGTTGCTTTAAATATTTCCAAATTCTGCTGCTTAAGCATTAAGAATTATTAAATTAAATAAGAAACCTAATATGCAATGAATGATTGAATAACTTGGATTAGAGGTTGACTAGGTTTGCGTTGACTTTGCGAAAGTTGATCGACAGGTCATGTAGGTTTAGGCCAAGTAGGGCCCAGTTTGCGAGGTCTAGGGCCGTCACTTGATAAGTCTTTTCGCATCTTAAAAGTATTTATTTTATGCTTTGGGACTGACAAATATCATGGGATCATAAGGGACTTGTGTATTCGTGTCTAAGTATTTTGAATCCTCATCAGAGCTAGGTGGGGTAAGTGTTCTCAACTCAGCCTTCTCAGTTCTCGATTCCTTAATGCTAATCCCCGCAGGTTGAATGGACATTTGTTAGCCTGAATAGTTCTTCTTGGGTTTATCTATCATGATTCCTTTCCCTATCTCTCGTGCACTACTTCTACCTCTTAAACTACGTGTTCTCGTCATAATGATCAAATCAACTACTATGAATTGGTAAACAAAAATCCTATATTTGATATGAAAACAAATTTAAGGTGGGTCATTTAGTGGAAATCAATTGCGATCGAGAAGCTTGAAATTAAATTTGTAAAAAGGGTAAATTTTGCAAAGCTTATTTAAAAATCATGGAAGTCAAGAATATGAAATCAAATCTATCAAAATGGTCTTTCAAAATCTCAAGAATTACACCTCTGATTAGTTAAAAATTCAATAACTCATTACTAATATTTTTCTAAAAACTCCATAAATTTTGAAAATATTTAATTTGTAAACCAATGATCATTGCCATTACAATATCGAATCTATTAGAACCAATAAAGTTTTTAATTCATCGTGCCAAAACGGATTCCAACAATAATTTTCGAAATCAATTGCAAATTTTTCTAAAAACTCAACAAACAACGATTTCATCAAAATAAAAAGCTAGGGTTTGTTATGATTACTTTCTTGAGATTGAATCTCTCAAGATTTATGCTTTTGAGCTCCTTTAAATCGGTATTCCAAGCTCCAAGTCGAAAGCCGTTAAACCTTAGTTCGGTTGTACTCTTTTAAGTTCAAAAGATTTTGGGTTGAATGGAACTATGTTAAGGTAGGAATCATTTAAATACACTAATATTGAGGTTAGGAAGTTGAATCTAGGAATAAATTGATTGTGAAGGGAAGGGTGCGACGGTTTGGGTGTTGGAGTGATTGTGGGTTTGTGGCAATTTGGGCTTTTTGTTTTAACAATTCAAAATTGTTCCCTGTGATTCCTATGTTAAGTGGAATCACTGGAAAATCTCAAGATGCATCGGTGAGCTATGAGGTGCAGTGGCCCACCAATCTGAGCAGCCATTACTATAGAAGTGGCGAATCGCCAGACTAAAGTTTCGCCTTAATTTGATTGGATTATGTTACGGACTTTGTCAGCAATTCCTAGTGTTATTTGGAATCGCTAGGGATTCACTAGGCTTAGTTTTACTATTTTGCAATTTTATTTCCTAATTAACTTCTATACCATTTATAAAAATGAAAATAAAGGTAAAATTGATTGAAAAATTTTGAAAATTTCATTGGGATATGTACCTAAGTAATAATTTTATTAAAAAAAAACTAATAACTTTATTAATGAAATAAAAAATAAGCAAGTGTAAAATGCGAACTTGCATAAAGGCCATAAAAACAAAAATAACTTGATCATCCCCCCTATTATTAAAGCTATTTCGGAGCTTGAGTCTTGAAAATAATTCCACAAGAGAGTCAAAAGGAGAGAGAATAAAAGTAAACTATACTTATGCTAGATTTCTTACTAAAAATTGAAATAACTTAAAGAAATAAAGAATATGGGTTGCCTCCCATAAAGTGATGTTGTTTATTGTCGTTGGCTCAACTTTTAGAGGAATCAATCTTCGATGAATGTAGGTGAATCAATCCTCACTTTAAGTGGTTCCTTATTAAGAAGATTTTCCTTAGTGTCTAAAAAATGTCCTTCGTCATTGCTCTCTTCACCATCACTAAATTGCCTTTTTTCAATATCGTTGCAAAGTTCTTTACCGTCTTGGAATGATATTCTACCTTACTCATCCTAAGTGTAACTATACGATCTAGTATGTCGATGATAGATTTCCAACGATATAAAGAACATTAAAAACAGAATTAAAATGAGAAAGTTACACTTATTTTACCAAGACTACGTGCAACTTGCTGCCCATACGGGATTGTGCATAAACTTGGGAAAAATTTTAGTTCGTCCCCCATTTTTTCTTATTTTCCCATGGGACCTTGTAAAACTATTTTGGGCAGTCCAAAACATGGAATTCTAGGCCAAATACCTTGATCAACATTAAATTACATCACCAACAAATATTAATTTGACATTGATCAAAGACATTCAAAAACTATAAAACTTCAAGAACTTAAACATCATTGTCATGAACCCAATTATATTTGATCATGTCCAACATTCAAGTCCACTATAAATCATGATTTAAGAGTGCGAAAATAAGATTTTTTAAGATCCTTTTGACAATAATTCATCCTCATATGTGTATGTGCTCAAAAACCCCAAAATTTCACCAAAAATTGGCATAAACAAGAAAGAACTCAAATTGAAACTCAACAACAATGTTTGAATCGCCAAGCTAGCTTGGATTTTAAAATTGAACATCATTTTGTAAGTAAAAAAATCCAAAATCCCATAATCTCAAAGCATTCACAAAGAAACCCCAATTTGTCAAATTTAGAACAATGAAAAGAAAGTAAAAGTGCATACCCTTGTTGCTCTTTTGTTCTTACTTGTTTCTCTTTATATAGATTTAGTCCTAGAACCCTATTGAGCCTTCAATCCTCCATGGACAACACTTCATGTACAAACTCTTCTTCTCTTCTATGTTCAATAATCTCTTTTTTTGCATGTTAAAGAGAAGAAACCCCTTTCATAGCTCATGTCTTTTATTTTTCACCACTTGATCACTTTTGATTTTGTATCTCTAAACAAATCTAAGGTTTTTTTATCTCTTGTCATCCCTTCCCTTGGTGCCCACTAGTTTACTATAGGATTCCTCATAGTCACTAAAATATTTTTGTTGAACATGGGCTCATAAAATAATCTCATACTTAAGCTTTATGATGACATTTTTCATAACATAGGCTTAAGTCAAATAATACTTGACTTAGGCTCTGTTTGGCAAGGCTAGCTGATAATCTAGCTGATAGCTGATAAACTAGCTGATAGCTGATAATCTAGCTGATAGCTGATAATCTACTAGTTGGTAGCGGAAAGCTGATAATCTAGCTGATCAACTAAAAATTGTTTGGAATGATAGCTGATTGATTAGCTGATAAATGCAAAATGACAATAAAGGACATATGACACAATTAAGTATATTAATTATATAATCATATAATTAATTGTTATAATTAACTCTGTATTTTATTTACAAAATACAAATTAATACCATAAAATAATTTATAATATTTAGAAAACTAAATTATGTGTGTCCATAAATGCTTACATGAAAATAACTCTATATTAATTTATAAGAATTCGCAAAGAATAAACACATGTAAATAAAATAGAATAAACGACTTGGATAACGATACATATACCTAATGCATCATCCATAATTGAGAAGCAATGTTATTGCGAATATTCTTCATTTCTAGAGAAGTCTCTCTATAACTTTAAAAAAAAATAGTAGATTAGTAAAAAAAATTAAAAATATGTAATAAATATCTAACAAGATTATCTATAATTAAGAAATTAATATGTAATATACTAATATTCGCGGGGTTTGTTTAAGTATTTGCGTATTTTGTTTCCACTAATTTGCAAGGGCATTAATTTATTAATACCATAAAAATAAGGGTATAATCGCGAGAAAAAATCCAAACGACGGATTTTTGGTTCAAACGCTATTAAAAGTAGCGTTTCAATTGGGAGCTTATCATCTAGATTATTTTTAAAATAAGCTACAAACCAAACACAGCTTAACAAATAAACTAGCTTATCAGCTGGCTGATAAGCTAGTTGATAAGCTAGTTTGTGCTTACCAAACAGAGCCTTAAGTTATTTTGATTAGTTTACGAGATTTAATCTAGCTTAGGCTCATGATATATTTCATGTCTTTTGTAACGACCTATTCCCTTAAGCTAGTGATTATTTTTTATTCAAACCTTAATTAAATCGAGTTAGGCTCGTGGTTAAGTCTGGCGTACCTCGATTAGTGTATGTATGTGTTTGCATGATGATTTATGCTTGTTTGAATTATTTAAGAATTTAATAGGTTGTAGTACAATAGAAGATTTATATACAAGCCTATAAACGGTAAAAACATAATAAACAATAAATAGCCGGTACACCAAGTGCAAAGGGGGGTCGTGGAATGAATGTGCTTACCCGAAAATACTTGTAGGCATGTCCGGTGAATTTATTGGCTAGAAAATACAAGAAATATATATATATTTGATTTATAAATATATATTGGAAATTATACGATTGGTTTGAATTATATGGATCATCGGATCGACTTGAGATGATCATGAGTGTTGATGGTATCAACATGTGTGTCACTTTAACGGTTTCATGTTAGCACATCAATTATTCGATCATTCTCAAGATAGCATGTTGCGTATCTCGAGGAAATCCATATATTTAAACTAAAACTCTTCATACTTATCTCCATAAATTTGATCGAGTAAGAGTGAAAGAGTTGAGGGTTTGATTTTTGATCCTAGGAGACCACTCGGGAAGATGATTCAACTTGAATTGAGGAGCTTAATCAACTAAGAATCCAGAGATCATCACTTTGTTAAGGTTGTTTTTTACGTTTTTGAATTTTAATTTGATAGTAGGTGATGAAATCTATGTGAATTATGTTGTTTGTTGACTGGAAATGGTTTGTTACCTCACTAGAGGTCCTCCCTGATAAATTTTGGGAGTGTTTGTTGTTGTTGTATAGATTTGTAGATTGAACAGTGGTTGCTGCCCTGTGTATTGTCGAGACAGTATAGGGTGGTGAGCGTTCCACCTAGTAGAGAAGCGCGCTCCCTTCATCAATTGTGATGAACTCAGCTGCTGGAGCGCACTCCACCCATTGAAGGAACATGCTCTGACCCAAAAAATAGCAAATAAATTGAGTTTTGGTTAGGATTTCTTAAGGACTTTGGGACTGAACTAGGGGTTCTAAATATAGGGTATTTGACTTAAATAAATCACAAATGGTTTGTGATTGGTGTTAGATCCTAGGGAAAGCTTGAGTGCCTGAAAAGTTAGTAATTTGGAATGAAAACTTAGATAAAGGTAAGTATAGATTCGTTTATTTATCAATGTTGACTGGCTATCTTAGTATATGTAGTTCATGTAGTTTATGGACTAGAATGGGGGACTATGTACACCGTGATGGTTTTAATAAACGGAAAATGATGTTTAATTTGATTCACGAGAGTAACTCATAGTTTTGAGAATAGGTTTATAGGAGATGGGTTACCTTCCCGGCCTATATATAACTCCTGCTTAATTCGATAGATTGCGTGAATTACATACTTACTAGAGGGTTTCGGATATAACCGTTAGGCATTAATGGATTGGCTAGACAGCACATCGACAAATGTATTGGTCTAATATTTGCATTAATGGCGTCGATGTGTAATAGACCCTAGTTTTATAAATTAAATGGAAATCACAGTGTAATAGTTAATGATAAATTGATTTGCATCTATTATGTATTGATTTATATGCTTTCTATATTCTTGTTAGTTAACATTGGTGTGTGTTGTTATTGCATAATGTTATTGATTATTATATGGAATATTGATGGCTTTGTGAATCATTAGTGAGCAAGTTATCCTTAGTGAGCAACTTAGAGCGCTCACCCTAAATTTAATATTTCAGGTTCGCACCCTAGCGCTTCAAGAAAGGGCAAGGAGAAGATTTTGGAGTCTTATAATCTTTTATACGATGTAATGAGCTTTCTTGTACATATATGCAGTGTTTGATATGTTTTGTTGTATATAAACAAGGTTGGAAGGTTTATAAACGAGGTTTTGGGTTTTGATCAACTCTGAATTTCTATATATTATTGAAATATCAAAAAAGTTTTAAATTTTCCACTGCATATACTTTATATCATTTATTTAATATTGATATAAAGGTTGAGTTTATCAGGTATGGACAGAAAGGTTGTTGTCTCTAGTTAAGTCTGGTTAGGTTACCGAGGCTTAATTACGATTTCAGGCTGAGTATAGCCCTAATCTGGATAGGGGATTCTACACCTTATAAGTCATGAGTTTACATAACTTATTAAGTTTTACTTACTCCTATAAATAAATCCCAAGTCTAGCCAAGATACTAACTTATCACGCCTACCCACGTATCGCACGCATCCCAAAGAACCTCGCTCGCAAAACTAGAGAAATAAAATAAATAACTCGTTTATTTTAAATAAATAGATAATTCAAGCCATCAAACAAAAATAAAATATTTCAGGCCGTTACGACCTTCCTAACTAATAAGAATTTTGCCCTCGAAATTAATCTAAACTTGAGGGAATTCCTTATCAGAAGTTAAAATAAGAAAAAGGAAGTGTTTCTAACGTGTCCTATCGAACTAAAGACTTATCAAATTTGCTTTAGAAAATTTGACATTTAACGTAAACCTCAAACTAACGAAGAGTCATTTTAATTATTTCAATAACTTAATCCATCAAGCTGCAAGTCTCGGCTACAGCTTGATTAGATCTATCAAACTATGGGTTTTTGCCACAATTTGACTTACATATTGAGCTATGGACTTAGTTCAGTTACTTCAAAACAACATGAGAGTAGGTCGATCAAGTGTAGTAGGTTGCAACTACATCTACTAGCTAAAACTACTCAATCATGAACTGTGAACTTGACCAAGTCGCCTTAGACAACTTAATGTATTCGTGGGGCATTGACGTTCACAGATCACAATCAGACGCTACACGCAATTACTCATAACACTTCAAACCATTGTTATATGCATGATGCAAAAATAAATAAATGTCATACCCTCTTTACGGTTGCGCGTCGCCTCCAAATCTAGCTCTAGAACGACATAGGCTCTTTCTCTGGCTTGCGACGGTGCTCTGCCAAGCTGTGGACACTTATTTCTAAACTGCACTGATTATTTGCACTAAAAGCAAGATCTTTGTGGCCCTGGTCCTTGAGGTATCGATCTCTGTCTATGTCCCTGTTGCCCACTGTTCGTACCTTTGTCTTAGCCCTCAGTACCATGTTGCGGCTGCTGCTAGACTAACTTTGTACCAAAGGTGGTTGAATAACATAATTAGGAGCTAGGAAAGGTGGGGCCACCGATGTGTGTGTTAGTCATGTAGATGGCGCCACTGATCATACACTCTGAGCCCTACTATCGCTCTATCCATAGTTCTTGTTCCTCTTCCTCTTCTTATCTTGCCCTAATTGAGTCTGCTTAGACAGTGTCTCGCTCAGTGGAGCATAACCCTCCTCGAGGTGAGTGTGATGGTAAGCCTCTCTGGCAAAAGTGCGGTCGTATGCATCCTCTAATGTGGGTGGCAAGGTAGTGACCACGATCTCTTTAATATCTGGAAGAATACCCTCGCAGAAAAAATGGACTAAATCCATGTCTCTATCAACCACACCATTGGCAAATGGTAGCAAGTGCTGGTACCTACCCATATATGTCATAATTGACTCTCCATATGTCTATTGGATATTCATACACTTTGTCCTCTTGGCTATCATCACCAACGATTGGTAGTACTTTTAATTGAAGTGTTTCTTGAAATCTAACCATGTCATAGGCTCTTCATGTGTGGCTATCAAGTTAGTCTAAAACATATATATGTCGCCCTACAGTGAGAATGCTGCTAAACTAGGTTTCATGCTATCCTCAATCCTTAGAAGTCTCTCAATATTCTCATGACTATGAAGGTATCGCTCTACCTCATCCAAATCTGGACCACTATTGAGCTTTTCAGGCATGTACTTTTCATACTCTGTAGTCCACCTAGCCTCTGCAGTCAGGCGTACATCACTTTCATCATTAGTCGGTGCAACTATCGTGGCCTGTGCATCTTGTAATCATTGTGGTGATCGGGGCTATGAGTATTGTGCTCATGGTGGGAGCTAATGGAGTAGCCCGAGGCATGGTCGCACTCGCATCGCAGCGACGCCACTTGTCGACGTAGATGGAGATGGTGTCGGTGCAACCGGCCCCGAAGTAGAGAAAGTAACTCATCCATGTGTCTCCCCGAGAATTTATCCTCCGAATCTAAGCTCTGAAAATTTTTCAAAGTGACCTAGCGTGGATCTCCAAGTCTACCCCGACCGAGGATTTGTCGATCGGCCATCGCAATCTGCATTTGCAAATAGCAAGTTATTGATCATTTCATATTTAATGTTATATATATAATACAAATCAAAACATAACATGCATTGCTCAATATAACAATTCCCTAACTCGCCTCACTACCTAACTAAGACCCTAAAATAGGCTCATAGGATTTCCATACTAAATTCCATATGTCCTAACTCTAAGTTCACTAACCTTGCGCTCTGATACCAACTGTGACGGCCCTAGTTCCCACAAACTGGGCCCCGCCCGGCCAAGATCTACATTGACCCTCTGTCAACCCCAGCAAGGTCAACGCAAGCCTGGTCAGCCTCTCTTTTTTATTAAGTATTATTTGATTGCTTATTAGAGTCACCAAGATTGACATGTCTTAGTTTAGTATGGTGCAGCGGTAGCACTGAAATAATTAAAGCAACTAATTTTAAAAATTTTAAAGTCGGGACAAGCCTAAATGTGAAAATCCTGCAAAAGTGATCTCATGTATATCATGTGACAAAAAAAGAAATCATATACATGTATCCAGTGTATGTCTTAATCCTATGACCTAAATGTATACAAACATATGTACATAGTTCATAATTATATGTAAAACAACAAAATAACCTACATCATAGAAGATAGGAAGCCGACTCTTAAAGTACTTCAATAATAATCACCAAGTACAAGATCATTTCCATTACAACTCGAGGGAACTGCAATTGTCACAAAAAACATAGACAATTCTAGTGAGTAATGCCAGAGGAGTCTTAACTGTATTCCATGAATTCTATTAAATAAGCTGGAAGATCATGCCGGAATGTAAGTAAGCATAAAATAAAGTATATGATAAACAGGCTAAATAAATAACAATGATGAATAAGTTCCAAAGAAACAAGAGGAAGAGTGTCTAAACGGTCCAAATCCATTAAGTTTCAAGCTCGCTACGTAAACTTAACTTCCTAGAACTGTGGACTAAGTCCCCAAGTTTAAAATGGAAAATAGTCCAGAAGGTGTAGACGTTAGGCCCGAACGCCGCACCCGCGACTACACTCAAAGATCTAGTAAATACAAGGTTGTTTAGATTCATTAGGCGATTTGTATTAGACCCCGAGTGCACGAGATTGGAAGTAGGATTCGCAGCGAGTCGAGGTAAGTGGGGAGCTTGCTCAATTATCAAATATGGCTTGATATTAGTTATTTTAGGACTTAAGTTTTAAATTAGAGACTTGGGAAATGGGTTGTATCGTGTTATTGACTTGATTCTACTTATCTATGGGATGTATGTCTGTTGCACTAGACTTGGGATTACCTACTCCTGGATAAGGAGTTAGATTATTCTCTCATAGGTAAGGTGTTAGGATTGCCCTCTCCTGGGTAAGGAGTTGGGATTGCCCTTTCCTAGGTAAAGAGTTTGTATTACTTTCTTATAGAAATCCTCGTGGCCAGTTAATAGGGACATAAGCACTGGCTAACTTCTTATGGAAACCTTAACTGATTTTAGTGCACAAATCTGTAATGGCTTTAGACGAACCTACTATTGATTTGATGGAACTAACGAGATGGCATATAAGACCTGTGTGTCGTCTAGTGGTTTTCATCACCTCAAGGGTAGGGAATCGGTCGCCTGATTCTTATCAATAACTCGTATGCATTGAATGAGACCACGACTTTATATTATTACTATTTTCTATGGTATCTCTCTTTTGGGAACCCCTGTGCATGATGATGAGTTTTGACTGAAATATACTTTTATCAATCTTGTTGACGTAATTTATGAATGCTTCATAAGTCCATGCGATGTCATGTTTTAAATGTTTCTTTATTTAATTTCAATTCATGCTAGTCTTGCATGTTTATTAAGTATTACTTGCGTATTTGATGGTTGAGCGCAGGTTTTCCACATTACTGAGCTCCGTTGTCCCTTTTAGCTCACCCCACTTACATCTCAGGACCTTTCACATCGGTGCTATATCGAGGCAAAAGATAGGCGATAGACTGAAATCTTCTCTTTTAATGTGAGCTTTATATTGTATTATTCTATTTAATTATTTTTGAAACTATTGAACCTCACTTTCCGTAAGTTTGAACTTCTTATTAGTAATTGAATGACTTTAAATCAATTCAGGAATTAAAAGCCTATGTATAGTTTCAAGGTTACTCATATGGATCTTGTTTACTTTATTTCCACACTTTTGGTCCATATGAACTTAATGTATTATTTCCCAGGTTGTTTTAGGTGTGCCTGACCGTTTGCTCAGGCCTAATTTGGGTATTGGACCTAAGTGGCGGTCTGAGTCGAACGACTCAACCCTAGGTCAGGTGAGGGTTGTCACAATTAGACCCTAAGTTCTTATTAATAGATTAACAAACATTAATATACTCTAATACACATAGAATTAATGTACTAAAATATATTTGATTTTAGAATTAATAGATTTTAAATTTTTTATACTTGAACTTTTGTTTCTAGACGTTAAATGTTTAATAACATGAATTATTTGTGATTATTTGCGGTACTGTTACAATGATTTATAGTTTGCAATAGTTTTTGAGACCTTGACTTTGCTTTTTTTCATTTCATCATATGAGATTATAATATATGTATGTTTTAATATTTAAAGAGGATTCCAATATAAGAAGTTAGTTTTCAAGATTACGACAAACTCGGGCAAACAGACAACTCGAATTTTAAGCAAAACGGAGCTGAATAAATTAGTTTCTTTTAAATTTAAAATTGGGTCAGATTTGAATAATGAATTTACTTCTTTATAGTAGGGGTTGTTCAAATTCGGACCCGTCTGGACCCGAATTTTCACCACCCCTATACACCCCCATGTGTTATGCACTGAGAATTGTTTGTGTACACATCTCGAGGCACAAACGTGAGCTGAAGTCATTGGTGTTGTTAGGGGTGCATATGGATTGGATCCAATCTCATTAGGGTTAATCTGTGATCCAGTTCAATTATTGCAGATTGAGAAATAACAATCCAGTGCAGTCCATTTATTTCGCTAATCCAAGTTGATCTAATTTACTAAATGCGACCGGACAAGATCAAGTTATGTGGATTAAAAATTTTAAAATTAATCATTATGAAACTATAAAATTAATATTTCAAATTAAAACTTCAGTAACGAAAAAAGTTATAATTAGTAAAAAAATGTTGAATATCACTTTTAATTCAAATATATTAGTGTTAATATTTTAAACATTTATTTGACTAGATAGCTTTAGAATGTATACTTGAATATGAAAAGAATTAATTTAAGCAAGTAAAAATTTAGATTTTCAAATGTATATGAATAAATAATAGATAAAGGAACATGCTAAATGCACCAACTTTAGGCACCCAATTCGGTGCAACTACCAAAGCATCGTTCAATACACTTCGAATGCATATCTCGAGGTGTATTGTGCATCTTGGTAGGTGTGCCTAATTGGGTACCCAAAGTGGGTACCTCAATCATTTTCCATAGATGAGTTAATGGCATAAAAATGTTAATCATATCTAAATATAGTTCGAGATTTTAATAGAATTTGTAAACATCGTTGCCAACCATCTCCATCATTGCATTTACGATTGCTACATCCTCGGTGTGATTCCACTTGCATCAAATGTTCATGGCTTCTTCGCCTGATTCATCATGCAACATTTCATGAGACCTCCTCACTTTACCCTTTGCTTTCCTTGTAGTGCTTGTACTTTGTTGGAGCAGATTTTGAAGGTCGGGCTCCACTGCTTGAGGCTTTTCTCGAGCATTGAAATCCTCCTCATCGAATCCCTTGTTTTGATTCACCTTTCTCTATGCCTAATTTATTGGGCCACATGTCTCTTTAGGTACTAGTCTTAACAAATTGAAAAGGAAACAATAACCATAATCAATGACACCAATTACAAACCATTCTGAGCACTGCTTCATCACCTGCTGAAGTTTAAATTTCATTTTTTTTTAAACCCACATCTGTAATATATAATTCAGAAATTCTAAAATAAGCAAAAAAATTATATTTTATGACACATTATTCACGAATATTTTATAGTTGTGCATTGACATGTTTAAGATTTGATAAATAAATATAATATAAACAAAAGCCATCTCGTATCGAGAAGATATAGGAAATTCATACAAAGTTCTCTTAAACATTTAGACACGTTTTAGCTCATTCTTTTTATACATTTTTATAATTTTTTATATATAAGTGAAAAAAAAATCAGAGCACACAACATATCTTTTAGAGGGGGGATTAAGCATAATACGGCTTTGATAAAAACTAATAAAAGTAGAGGGGCTAAGAGTTGTGTCGTAACGTACGACCTTGAGAGTAGGTACGTGACACTATAAGATTAAATCTTGTTAGGGTTTCTATCTAGATTTTAGATAGAGGATTTTTTCCTTTGCGTACTAAACTATTGATTGTGAACTACCTTGTTTCTTACCCATGGTTTTTCCCTGATTTTGGGTGTTTTCTACATATATTCTTGTATTCATATTTTCTTTGTGGTTTGCTTATCTTTGGATGTATTCACATGACTGCAATCTTAGGTATTCTGCGGTGATTTGTCACATTAAATTGGTATAAAAGCCAAGATTCAGAATTAAGGGGTTACACTATTCAGGTGAGGTTTCAGAGATGTCAAAGTACATAAGTGCGATGAAGTTCGATGTGGAGAATTTTGGCTTAAGGCAAATTCAAGTTAGAGATTTGTTGATTCAATCTGGGCTACGTTAAGCATTAAAATGTCGTGGGAAGGAAAGTGATGAGAATCGAGAAGAGTTGGATTTGAGGGTAGCGAGCATCATAAGACTCAATTTGGCAAAGAATGTTCTTTCAAACATTAGGAATATTTCTTCGGCGAAAGGTCTTTAGGAGAAATTAGAGACTATGTATATGACAAAAAGCATGTCAAATCATTTCTACCTAAAGGAGCGGTACCATCACCTGAAAACGGATGAAGGTACAAGAATTACTTATCACCTTAGTGCTCTTACGAGATTGTCTAAGAACTTGAGGAGTTGGGAGAGCAAGTCAGTGATGAGGATTAGGCGCTTAAACTCATCTGGTCACTCCCACCTTCGTTCAAGTACATGAATCCAACACTAATGTACGGGAAGTAAACCATCAGCTTAGCAAAGGTCACTGCCATGTTAATATCTGATGAGAAATTAATGAAAGGTAAAAAAAATGGTTCATCTAGAAGCTCGGGTCTAGTGTTGCTGGGAAGGGTTCCAAAAAGTACAGGAAGCGGTCTATTGGAGATACGGTCAAGCAGGGCATCTTAAGAAAGACTGCGGGAATAAGAAAGGAAAAGGATAGGGTTTGGCAAAAAGTTGTCATTCAACAAAGGGGAATTTCAATGTTGAAAGTGATGACGCTGACAATTTGTTAGTTCTCATAACTGATAGTAATTATCATATGTATCCAGCAAAGAATATAATTGGTGATCAAAAGGGAGAATGGATAATTGACAGCGGGGCATAGAGCATGTTTGAGTACTGATAAGTGATTATTTAGACTTACATATAAGGTTAGTTTAGTGGTATATTTAGTATAAATATCCCTAAATGAGTTCTAATTAAAGGTATTATTACATTTTCATGTAAATAAAGTGTACAGGAAGGAAATGAGCAAAAAAAAGAAGAAACTGAGCAAAAACACACAAAAGAATGGTTGTCACCGTGGCTACATATAGTGGCGCTGTGGAGTACTAAGGCACAACATGGGAAGGAAAGGTACAGTGTGGGAGAGCAAAACAAGTGGAGAAAAGGAGTCTGGAGGTTCGGCGCTATGGCATACAAGGGACGGTGCCGAGACAAGAGGGACAGTGCCAAGTGGACAGAAGAGAAGAGTTTCACACGCTGTGGCAGCACCTTGGCTTAACACACATGGCTTCAGGGCATAAGTGACAGTGCCAAACTCGAGGAAAATAGAAAGTTGGATTTTTTTTCTGAGTTAAACTGTAAAGTGGTAAACCCCACACATATCAACTATTATCCACCATTAGAGTAATTTAGCATAGGTTTACTTTGGTTGTGAGTATTAAGGAGTTTTGTGTAGAGAAAATGTTGAAAACTCCACTTTTGCAATTCAAGTTTGGTTTTATTGGTTTTATTGAAGGTAATATATTTATATTCATCTCTGATTTGCAATGATTTTAATTATGAATTGTAATGTGTATGTTTCGATGGAGTGTGAGTAGTCTATTAATCTTAGGGATCAATGGATCTTATGGTATGAATATTATGCTATGAACATGAGTAGAAAGTGATTATAAAAAGTGCAAAGATTAGAATTTGTATTGATTCTGAGTGTCTTTAGACATCTTGATCACATGTTTGATGAATTTAGGTTTTATAAGTTATCATGGCCATTGAAGCTTTTGATCTAGATATGAACGGTACAACCGTAAAATACACAACATCGAGATATAGTTGTTGATTAGGGAGGCACGGATAGTAAATTTAGATGGTTATGAATCTAAAGATTTGGAGCATTAAAGTAATGTGGAGCTTATGTTATTCATAACGATGGGTGAAATTCTAGTTTGCACATTAAAATATTTTTCGTCACGATAGTGGGTTAAAACGGATTTGAAGGAAATATGTCTATTCTAATTAGGCATTGCATACAACATATTAAGATGTAAAGTGGTTGAAAAGCATAGTATTAAATTACCTAGGTGAAGTTGTGAACTAAGATATCCTTAATATAAAAGTTAAAGTAAAGTTTACATTGTTTGTTAGATAAAGTAGTTTAATATAAAACCATTAAAAAAGGGATTTCCTTAGAAACAGTTCAAAGTTAAATAGGTAAACAACTAGTTCAAAAACGTTTCCTTGAGGACGATATATGTGATCAACGTAAGTTGATTGCACTATTACTATAAGTGAGTTGTTATACTTGCGGCACGCATCATCCAATTTTTGGCACCGTTGTCGAGGATAAGTAGCCACTTAGTATTATTTAGTTAGTTTGAAAAGTTGCTAAGTTTTATTTTAAGTACTTTAATTTCAAGTTCATACAAAATAAACAAAAAGATAAACAAAAAATAAAAGGCTTAAGTTTTAAGTTGATTGGCCCTACTGTAGTTGATCTACTTTCTTTTGTCTTTGGTGTTCCATGGATGTAAAGAATGTATGACTATCATGTAAAGGAACCAAACCGTGAAATCATTGATCGAGTCTCTAGGTTGGTTTATCAAAGTGAAGTTGTTCGAAAAAATACCAAATACCAAGCACAACCAATCGTTAGTGGTTTGGCATGGACGGATATCGAAAACCATATTATAACCCTTATGGATTTACAATATTTATGAGAAGTCAAGAGCAATGCAATTGCACACAAGCATGGCATAATTATTAAAGCTTCTACAACCCTCACATTCAAAATGTCTATCAACCATCATGGAGTTCTCACGAAAAATGGCAATCACGACAAGATCAAGAGATGTATGAACAATTGCCTCTTACACCTTTAGAGCAATTAATAAGAAAATGGCTAAGTAGAGCAAGAATGATCTCATAAAGTATAAAGAAAGACTAGAGATCGTTGTGTAATCTTTTAACATGATGGAGGAAGAAAAAGGTCAAGCTTTCTTGAATTTGGAAAATAACTTAGAAGAAATTGAAAAACTTATAAATTCAAGACAATAGGTTATGGTTGAATACGAGGAGAACCAATTCGAGGAGTTGTTAACGATCGAGGAAGCATATGAAGTAAAGAACCCCAATTAAGATGACGTAAACGTCGTTGATGCTTCAGGGCCATATGATTCACTAGAACCATGTTAGAGAGGAGATTCATCTCGAGGATATTATGCAACATGATAGTGGTGTTGATCTTGAAAAGTTTGAAATAATAATGAGTAATGAAAGCAAGGAAAACTTTAGATCACACAATACGAGTTTGTGCAAGGGACAATCAATTTTGTACTATCACTTCATGTACAAACTCTTCTTCTCTTCTATGTTCAATAATCTCTTTTTTTGCATGTTAAAGAGAAGAAACCCCTTTCATAGCTCATGTCTTTTATTTTTCACCACTTGATCACTTTTGATTTTGTATCTCTAAACAAATCTAAGGTTTTTTTATCTCTTGTCATCCCTTCCCTTGGTGCCCACTAGTTTACTATAGGATTCCTCATAGTCACTAAAATATTTTTGTTGAACATGGGCTCATAAAATAATCTCATACTTAAGCTTTATGATGACATTTTTCATAACATAGGCTTAAGTCAAATAATACTTGACTTAGGCTCTGTTTGGCAAGGCTAGCTGATAATCTAGCTGATAGCTGATAAACTAGCTGATAGTGATAATCTAGCTGATAGTCGATAATCTACTAGTGGTAGTAGCGGAAAAGTCGATAATCTAGCTGATCAACTAAAAATTGTTTGGAATGATAGCTGATTGATTAGCTGATAAATGCAAAATGACAATAAAGGACATATGACACAATTAAGTATATTAATTATATAATCATATAATTAATTGTTATAATTAACTCTGTATTTTATTTACAAAATACAAATTAATACCATAAAATAATTTATAATATTTAGAAAACTAAATTATGTGTGTCCATAAATGCTTACATGAAAATAACTCTATATTAATTTATAAGAATTCGCAAAGAATAAACACATGTAAATAAAATACAATAAACGACTTGGATAACTATACATATACCTAATGCATCATCCATAATTGAGAAGCAATGTTATTGCGAATATTCTTCATTTCTAGAGAAGTCTCTCTATAACTTAAAAAAAATAGTAGATTAGTAAAAAAAATTAAAAATATGTAATAAATATCTAACAAGATTATCTATAATTAAGAAATTAATATGTAATATACTAATATTCGCGGGGTTTGTTTAAGTATTTGCGTATTTTGTTTCCGCTAATTTGCAAGGGCATTAATTTATTAATACCATAAAAATAAGGGTATAATCGCGAGAAAAAATCCAAACGACGGATTTTTGGTTCAAACGCTATTAAAAGTAGCGTTTCAATTGGGAGCTTATCATCTAGATTATTTTTAAAATAAGCTACAAACCAAACACAGCTTAACAAATAAACTAGCTTATCAGCTGGCTGATAAGCTAGTTGATAAGCTAGTTTGTGCTTACCAAACAGAGCCTTAAGTTATTTTGATTAGTTTACGAGATTTAATCTAGCTTAGGCTCATGATATATTTCATGTCTTTTGTAACGACCTATTCCCTTAAGCTAGTGATTATTTTTTATTCAAACCTTAATTAAATCGAGTTAGGCTCGTGGTTAAGTCTGGCGTACCTCGATTAGTGTATGTATGTGTTTGCATGATGATTTATGCTTGTTTGAATTATTTAAGAATTTAATAGGTTGTAGTACAATAGAAGATTTATATACAAGCCTATAAACGGTAAAAACATAATAAACAATAAATAGCCTAGTACACCAAGTGCAAAGGGGGGTCGTGGAATGAATGTGCTTACCCGAAAATACTTGTAGGCATGTCCGGTGAATTTATTGGCTAGAAAATACAAGAAATATATATATATTTGATTTATAAATATATATTGGAAATTATACGATTGGTTTGAATTATATGGATCATCGGATCGACTTGAGATGATCATGAGTGTTGATGGTATCAACATGTGTGTCACTTTAACGGTTTCATGTTAGCACATCAATTATTCGATCATTCTCAAGATAGCATGTTGCGTATCTCGAGGAAATCCATATATTTAAACTAAAACTCTTCATACTTATCTCCATAAATTTGATCGAGTAAGAGTGAAAGAGTTGAGGGTTTGATTTTTGATCCTAGGAGACCACTCGGGAAGATGATTCAACTTGAATTGAGGAGCTTAATCAACTAAGAATCCAGAGATCATCACTTTGTTAAGGTTGTTTTTTACGTTTTTGAATTTTAATTTGATAGTAGGTGATGAAATCTATGTGAATTATGTTGTTTGTTGACTGGAAATGGTTTGTTACCTCACTAGAGGTCCTCCCTGATAAATTTTGGGAGTGTTTGTTGTTGTTGTATAGATTTGTAGATTGAACAGTGGTTGCTGCCCTGTGTATTGTCGAGACAGTATAGGGTGGTGAGCGTTCCACCTAGTAGAGAAGCGCGCTCCCTTCATCAATTGTGATGAACTCAGCTGCTGGAGCGCACTCCACCCATTGAAGGAACATGCTCTGACCCAAAAAATAGCAAATAAATTGAGTTTTGGTTAGGATTTCTTAAGGACTTTGGGACTGAACTAGGGGTTCTAAATATAGGGTATTTGACTTAAATAAATCACAAATGGTTTGTGATTGGTGTTAGATCCTAGGGAAAGCTTGAGTGCTCGAAAAGTTAGTAATTTGGAATGAAAACTTAGATAAAGGTAAGTATAGATTCGTTTATTTATCAATGTTGACTCGGCTATCTTAGTATATGTAGTTCATGTAGTTTATGGACTAGAATGGGGGACTATGTACACCGTGATGGTTTTAATAAACGGAAAATGATGTTTAATTTGATTCACGAGAGTAACTCATAGTTTTGAGAATAGGTTTATAGGAGATGGGTTACCTTCCCGACCTATATATAACTCATGTTTAATTCGATAGATTGCGTGAATTACATACTCACTAGAGGTTTCGGATATAACCGTTAGGCATTAATGGATTGGCTAGACAAAGCACATCGACAAATGTATTGGTCTAATATTTGCATTAATGGCGTCGATGTGTAATAGACCCTAGTTTTATAAATTAAATGGAAATCACAGTGTAATAGTTAATGATAAATTGATTTGCATCTATTATGTATTGATTTATATGCTTTCTATATTCTTGTTAGTTAACATTGGTGTGTGTTGTTATTGCATAATGTTATTGATTATTATATGGAATATTGATGGCTTTGTGAATCATTAGTGAGCAAGTTATCCTTAGTGAGCAACTTAGAGCGCTCACCCCAAATTTAATATTTCAGTTCGCACCCTAGCGCTTCAAGAAAGGGCAAGGAGAAGATTTTGGAGTCTTATAATCTTTTATACGATGTAATGAGCTTTCTTGTACATATATGCAGTGTTTGATATGTTTTGTTGTATATAAACAAGGTTGGAAGGTTTATAAACGAGGTTTTGGGTTTTGATCAACTCTGAATTTCTATATATTATTGAAATATCAAAAAAGTTTTAAATTTTCCACTGCATATACTTTATATCATTTATTTAATATTGATATAAAGGTTGAGTTTATCAGGTATGGACAGAAAGGCTGTTGTCTCTAGTTAAGTCTGGTTAGGTTACCGAGGCTTAATTACGATTTCAGGCTGAGTATAGCCCTAATCTGGATAGGGGATTCTACACCTTATAAGTCATGAGTTTACATAACTTATTAAGTTTTACTTACTCCTATAAATAAATCCCAAGTCTAGCCAAGATACTAACTTATCACGCCTACCCACGTATCGCACGCATCCCAAAGAACCTCGCTCGCAAAACTAGAGAAATAAAATAAATAACTCGTTTATTTTAAATAAATAGATAATTCAAGCCATCAAACAAAAATAAAATATTTCAAAGCCGTTACGACCTTCCTAACTAATAAGAATTTTGCCCTCGAAATTAATCTAAACTCGAGGGAATTCCTTATCGAAGTTAAAATAAGAAAAAGGAAGTGTTTCTAACGTGTCCTATCGAACTAAAGACTTATCAAATTTGCTTTAGAAAATTTGACATTTAACGTAAACCTCAAACTAACGAAGAGTCATTTTAATTATTTCAATAACTTAATCCATCAAGTCGCAAGTCTCGGCTACTGACTTGATTAGATCTATCAAACTATGGGTTTTTGCCACAATTTGACTTACATATTGAGCTATGGACTTAGTTCGGTTATTTCAAAACAACATGAGAGTAGGTCGATCAAGTGTAGTAGGTTGCAACTACATCTACTAGCTAAAACTACTCAATCATGAACCGTGAACTTGACCAAGTCGCCTTAGACAACTTAATGTATTCGTGGGGCATTGACGTTCACAGATCACAATCGACGCTACACGCAATTACTCATAACACTTCAAACCATTGTTATATGCATGATGCAAAAATAAATAAATGTCATACCCTCTTTACGGTTGCGCGTCGCCTCCGAATCTAGCTCTAGAACGACATAAGCTCTTTCTCGGCTTGCGACGGTGCTCGCTGGCTGCGGACACTTGTTTCTAAACCGCACCGATTGTTTGCACTAAAAGCAAGATCTTTGTGGCCCTGGTCCTTGAGGTATCGATCTCTGTCTATGTCCCCGTTGCCCTTTTGTTCGTACCTTTGTCTTAGCCCTCGCACCATGTTGCGGCCGTCTTGCTAGACTAACTTTGTACCAAAGGTGGTTGAATAACATAATTAGGAGCTAGGAAAGGTGGGGCCACCGATGTGTGTGTTAGTCATGTAGATGGCGCCACTGATCATACACTCTGAGCCCTACTATCGCTCTATCCATAGTTCTTGTTCCTCTTCCTCTTCTTATCTTGCCCTAATTGAGTCTGCTTAGACAGTGTCTCGCTCAGTGGAGCATAACCCTCCTCGAGGTGAGTGTGATGGTAAGCTCTCTCTCGGCAAAAGTGCGGTCGTATGCATCCTCTAATGTGGGTGGCAAGGTAGTGACCACGATCTCTTTAATATCTGGAAGAATACCCTCGCAGAAAAAATGGACTAAATCCATGTCTCTATCAACCACACCATTGGCAAATGGTAGCAAGTGCTGGTACCTACCCATATATGTCATAATTGACTCTCCATATGTCTATTGGATATTCATACACTTTGTCCTCTTGGCTATCATCACCAACGATTGGTAGTACTTTTAATTGAAGTGTTTCTTGAAATCTAACCATGTCATAGGCTCTTCATGTGGCTATCAAGTTAGTCTAAAACATATATATGTCGCCCTACTACGGTGAGAATCGCTAAACTAGGTTTCATGCTATCCTCAATCCTTAGAAGTCTCTCAATATTCTCATGACTATGAAGGTATCGCTCTACCTCATCCAAATCTGGACCACTATTGAGCTTTTCAGGCATGTACTTTTCATACTCTGTAGTCCACCTAGCCTCTGCAGTCAGGCGTACATCACTTTCATCATTAGTCGGTGCAACTACTGTGGCCTGTACTGTAATCATTGTGGTGATCGGGGCTACGAGTATTGTGCTCATGGTGGGAGCTAATGGAGTAGCCTGAGGCATGGCTGCACTCGCATCAGTAGCAGACGCCACTGTCGACGTAGATGGAGATGGTGTCGGTGCAAACTGGCCCCGAAGTAGAGAAAGTAACTCATCCATGTGTCTCCCCTGAGAATTTATCCTCTGAATCTAAGCCTGAAAATTTTTCAAAGTGACCTAGCGTGGATCTCCAAGTCTACCCTGACCAGTAGGATTTGTCTGATCGGCCATCCCAATCTGCATTTGCAAATAGCAAGTTATTGATCATTTCATATTTAATGTTATATATATAATACAAATCAAAACATAACATGCATTGCTCAATATAACAATTCCCTAACTCGCCTCACTACCTAACTAAGACCCTAAAATAGGCTCATAGGATTTCCATACTAAATTCCATATGTCCTAACTCTAAGTTCACTAACCTTGCGCTCTGATACCAACTGTGACGGCCCTAGTTCCCACAAACTGGGCCCCGCCCGGCCAAGATCTACATTGACCCTCTCGTCAACCCCAAAGAAGGTCAACGCAAGCCTGGTCACCTCTCTTTTTATTAAGTATTATTTGATTGCTTATTAGAGTCACCAAGATTGACATGTCTTAGTTTAGTATGGTGCAGCGGTAGCACTGAAATAATTAAAGCAACTAATTTTAAAAATTTTAAAGTCGGGACAAGCCTAAATGTGAAAATCCTGCAAAAGTGATCTCATGTATATCATGTGACAAAAAAAGAAATCATATACATGTATCCAGTGTATGTCTTAATCCTATGACCTAAATGTATACAAACATATGTACATAGTTCATAATTATATGTAAAACAACAAAATAACCTACATCATAGAAGATAGGAAGCCGACTCTTAAAGTACTTCAATAATAATCACCAAGTACAAGATCATTTCCATTACAACTCGAGGGAACTGCAATTGTCACAAAAAACATAGACAATTCTAGTGAGTAATGCCAGCTGAGTCTTAACTGTATTCCATGAATTCTATTAAATAAGCTGGAAGATCATGCAGGAATGTAAGTAAGCATAAAATAAAGTATATGATAAACAGGCTAAATAAATAACAATGATGAATAAGTTCCAAAGAAACAAGAGGAAGAGTGTCTAAACGGTCCAAATCCATTAAGTTTCAAGCTCGCGGCTGTAAACTTAACTTCCTAGAACTGTGGACTAAGTCCCCAAGTTTAAAATGGAAAATAGTCCAGAAGGTGTAGACGTTAGGCCCGAACGCCGCACCCGCGACTACACTCAAAGATCTAGTAAATACAAGGTTGTTTAGATTCATTAGGCGATTTGTATTAGACCCCGAGTGCACGAGATTGGAAGTAGGATTCGCAGCGAGTCGAGGTAAGTGGGGAGCTTGCTCAATTATCAAATATGGCTTGATATTAGTTATTTTAGGACTTAAGTTTTAAATTAGAGACTTGGGAAATGGGTTGTATCGTGTTATTGACTTGATTCTACTTATCTATGGGATGTATGTCTGTTGCACTAGACTTGGGATTACCTACTCCTGGATAAGGAGTTAGATTATTCTCTCATAGGTAAGGTGTTAGGATTGCCCTCTCCTAGGTAAGGAGTTGGGATTGCCCTTTCCTAGGTAAAGAGTTTGTATTACTTTCTTATAGAAATCCTCGTGGCCAGTTAATAGGGACATAAGCACTGGCTAACTTCTTATGGAAACCTTAACTGATTTTAGTGCACAAATCTGTAATGGCTTTAGACGAACCTACTATTGATTTGATGGAACTAACGAGATGGCATATAAGACCCGTGTGTCGTCTAGTGGTTTTCATCACCTCAAGGGTAGGGAATCGGTCGCCTGATTCTTATCAATAACTCGTATGCATTGAATGAGACCACGACTTTATATTATTACTATTTTCTATGGTATCTCTCTTTTGGGAACCCCTGTGCATGATGATGAGTTTTGACTGAAATATACTTTTATCAATCTTGTTGACGTAATTTATGAATGCTTCATAAGTCCATGCGATGTCATGTTTTAAATGTTTCTTTATTTAATTTCAATTCATGCTAGTCTTGCATGTTTATTAAGTATTACTTGCGTATTTGATGGTTGAGCAGGTTTTCCACATTACTGAGCTCCGTTGTCCCTTTTAGCTCACCCCACTTACATCTCAGGACCTTTCACATCGGTGCTATATCGAGGCAAAAGATAGGCGATAGACTGAAATCTTCTCTTTTAATGTGAGCTTTATATTGTATTATTCTATTTAATTATTTTTGAAACTATTGAACCTCACTTTCCGTAAGTTTGAACTTCTTATTAGTAATTGAATGACTTTAAATCAATTCAGGAATTAAAAGCCTATGTATAGTTTCAAGGTTACTCATATGGATCTTGTTTACTTTATTTCCACACTTTTGGTCCATATGAACTTAATGTATTATTTCCCAGGTTGTTTTAGGTGTGCCTGACCGTTTGCTCGTGCCTAATTTGGGTATTGGACCTAAGTGGCGGTCGAGTCGAACGACTCAACCAAGGTCAAAGTGAGGTTGTCACAATTAGACCCTAAGTTCTTATTAATAGATTAACAAACATTAATATACTCTAATACACATAGAATTAATGTACTAAAATATATTTGATTTTAGAATTAATAGATTTTAAATTTTTTATACTTGAACTTTTGTTTCTAGACGTTAAATGTTTAATAACATGAATTATTTGTGATTATTTGCGGTACTGTTACAATGATTTATAGTTTGCAATAGTTTTTGAGACCTTGACTTTGCTTTTTTTCATTTCATCATATGAGATTATAATATATGTATGTTTTAATATTTAAAGAGGATTCCAATATAAGAAGTTAGTTTTCAAGATTACGACAAACTCGGGCAAACAGACAACTCGAATTTTAAGCAAAACGGAGCTGAATAAATTAGTTTCTTTTAAATTTAAAATTGGGTCAGATTTGAATAATGAATTTACTTCTTTATAGTAGGGGTTGTTCAAATTCGGACCCGCCTGGACCCGAATTTTCACCACCCCTATACACCCCCATGTGTTATGCACTGAGAATTGTTTGTGTACACATCTCGAGGCACAAACGTGAGCTGAAGTCATTGGTGTTGTTAGGGGTGCATATGGATTGGATCCAATCTCATTAGGGTTAATCTGTGATCCAGTTCAATTATTGCAGATTGAGAAATAACAATCCAGTGCAGTCCATTTATTTCGCTAATCCAAGTTGATCTAATTTACTAAATGCGGACCGGACAAGATCAAGTTATGTGGATTAAAAACTTTAAAATTAATCATTATGAAACTATAAAATTAATATTTCAAATTAAAACTTCAGTAACGAAAAAAGTTATAATTAGTAAAAAAATGTTGAATATCACTTTTAATTCAAATATATTAGTGTTAATATTTTAAACATTTATTTGACTAGATAGCTTTAGAATGTATACTTGAATATGAAAAGAATTAATTTAAGCAGTAAAAATTTAGATTTTCAAATGTATATGAATAAATAATAGATAAAGGAACATGCTAAATGCACCAACTTTAGGCACCCAATTCGGTGCAACTACCAAAGCATCGTTCAATACACTTCGAATGCATATCTCGAGGTGTATTGTGCATCTTGGTAGGTGTGCCTAATTGGGTACCCAAAGTGGGTACCTCAATCATTTTCCATAGATGAGTTAATGGCATAAAAATGTTAATCATATCTAAATATAGTTCGAGATTTTAATAGAATTTGTAAACATCGTTGCCAACCATCTCCATCATTGCATTTACGATTGCTACATCCTCGGTGTGATTCCACTTGCATCAAATGTTCATGGCTTCTTCGCCTGATTCATCATGCAACATTTCATGAGACCTCCTCACTTTACCCTTTGCTTTCCTTGTAGTGCTTGTACTTTGTTGGAGCAGTTTTGAAGGTCGGGCTCCACTGCTTGAGGCTTTTCTCGAGCATTGAAATCCTCCTCATCGAATCCCTTGTTTTGATTCACCTTTCTCTATGCCTAATTTATTGGGCCACATGTCTCTTTAGGTACTAGTCTTAACAAATTGAAAAGGAAACAATAACCATAATCAATGACACCAATTACAAACCATTCTGAGCACTGCTTCATCACCTGCTGAAGTTTAAATTTCATTTTTTTTTAAACCCACATCTGTAATATATAATTCAGAAATTCTAAAATAAGCAAAAAAATTATATTTTATGACACATTATTCACAAAATATTTTATAGCTGTGCATTGACATGTTTAAGATTTGATAAATAAATATAATATAAACAAAAGCCATCTGTATCAAGAAGATATAGGAAATTCATACAGGTTCTCTTAAACATTTAGACACGTTTTAGCTCATTCTTTTTATACATTTTTATAATTTTTTATATATAAGTGAAAAAAAAATCAGAGCACACAACATATCTTTTAGAGGGGGGATTAAGCATAATACGGCTTTGATAAAAACTAATAAAAGTAGAGGGGCTAAGAGTTGTGTCGTAACGTACGACCTTGAGAGTAGGTACGTGACACTATAAGATTAAATCTTGTTAGGGTTTCTATCTAGATTTTAGATAGAGGATTTTTTCCTTTGCGTACTAAACTATTGATTGTGAACTACCTTGTTTCTTACCCATGGTTTTTCCCTGATTTTGGGTGTTTTCTACATATATTCTTGTATTCATATTTTCTTTGTGGTTTGCTTATCTTTGGATGTATTCACATGACTGCAATCTTAGGTATTCTGCGGTGATTTGTCACATTAAATTGGTATAAAAGCCAAGATTCAGAATTAAGGGGTTACACTATTCAGGTGAGGTTTCAGAGATGTCAAAGTACATAAGTGCGATGAAGTTCGATGTGGAGAATTTTGGCTTAAGGCAAATTCAAGTTAGAGATTTGTTGATTCAATCTGGGCTACGTTAAGCATTAAAATGTCGTGGGAAGGAAAGTGATGAGAATCGAGAAGAGTTGGATTTGAGGGTAGCGAGCATCATAAGACTCAATTTGGCAAAGAATGTTCTTTCAAACATTAGGAATATTTCTTCGGCGAAAGGTCTTTAGGAGAAATTAGAGACTATGTATATGACAAAAAGCATGTCAAATCATTTCTACCTAAAGGAGCGGTACCATCACCTGAAAATGGATGAAGGTACAAGAATTACTTATCACCTTAGTGCTCTTACGAGATTGTCTAAGAACTTGAGGAGTTGGGAGAGCAAGTCAGTGATGAGGATTAGGCGCTTAAACTCATCTGGTCACTCCCACCTTCGTTCAAGTACATGAATCCAACACTAATGTACGGGAAGTAAACCATCAGCTTAGCAAAGGTCACTGCCATGTTAATATCTCGATGAGAAATTAATGAAAGGTAAAAAAATGGTTCATCTAGAAGCTCGGGTCTAGTGTTCTTGGGAAGGGTTCCAAAAAGTACAGAAGCGGTCTATTGGAGATACGGTCAAGCGGGGCATCTTAAGAAAGATCATGGGAATAAGAAAGGAATAGGATAGGGTTTGGCAAAAAGTTGTCATTCAACAAAGGGAATTTCAATGTTGAAAGTGATGACGCCGACAATTTGTTAGTTCTCATAACGATAGTAATTATCATATGTATCCAAAGAAAGAATAGAATTGGTGATCAAAAGGGAGAATGGATAATTGACAAATGGGGCATAGAGCATGTTTGAGTACTGATAAGTGATTATTTAGACTTACATATAAGGTTAGTTTAGTGGTATATTTAGTATAAATATCCCTAAATGAGTTCTAATTAAAGGTATTATTACATTTTCATGTAAATAAAGTGTACAGGAAGGAAATGAGCAAAAAAAAGAAGAAACTGAGCAAAAACACACAAAAGAATGGTTGTCACCGTGGCTACATATAGTGGCGCTGTGGAGTACTAAGGCACAACATGGGAAGGAAAGGTACAGTGTGGGAGAGCAAAACAAGTGGAGAAAAGGAGTCTGGAGGTTCGGCGCTATGGCATACAAGGGACGGTGCGAGACAAGAGGGACAAGTGCAAGTGGACGAAGAGAAGAGTTTCACACGCTGTGGCAGCACCTTGGCTTAACACACATGGCTTCAGGGCATAAGTGACAGTGCCAAACTCGAGGAAAATAGAAAGTTGGATTTTTTTTCTGAGTTAAACTGTAAAGTGGTAAACCCCACACATATCAACTATTATCCACCATTAGAGTAATTTAGCATAGGTTTACTTTGGTTGTGAGTATTAAGGAGTTTTGTGTAGAGAAAATGTTGAAAACTCCACTTTTGCAATTCAAGTTTGGTTTTATTGGTTTTATTGAAGGTAATATATTTATATTCATCTCTGATTTGCAATGATTTTAATTATGAATTGTAATGTGTATGTTTCGATGGAGTGTGAGTAGTCTATTAATCTTAGGGATCAATGGATCTTATGGTATGAATATTATGCTATGAACATGAGTAGAAAGTGATTATAAAAAGTGCAAAGATTAGAATTTGTATTGATTCTGAGTGTCTTTAGACATCTTGATCACATGTTTGATGAATTTAGGTTTTATAAGTTATCATGGCCATTGAAGCTTTTGATCTAGATATGAACGGTACAACCGTAAAATACACAACATCGAGATATAGTTGTTGATTAGGGAGGCACGGATAGTAAATTTAGATGGTTATGAATCTAAAGATTTGGAGCATTAAAGTAATGTGGAGCTTATGTTATTCATAACGATGGGTGAAATTCTAGTTTGCACATTAAAATATTTTTCGTCACGATAGTGGGTTAAAACGGATTTGAAGGAAATATGTCTATTCTAATTAGGCATTGCATACAACATATTAAGATGTAAAGTGGTTGAAAAGCATAGTATTAAATTACCTAGGTGAAGTTGTGAACTAAGATATCCTTAATATAAAAGTTAAAGTAAAGTTTACATTGTTTGTTAGATAAAGTAGTTTAATATAAAACCATTAAAAAAGGGATTTCCTTAGAAACAGTTCAAAGTTAAATAGGTAAACAACTAGTTCAAAAACCTTTCCTTGAGGACGATATATGTGATCAACGTAAGTTGATTGCACTATTACTATAAGTGAGTCTATTATACTTATGCGCACGCATCATCCAATTTTTGGCACCGTTGTCGAGGATAAGTAGCCACTTAGTATTATTTAGTTAGTTTGAAAAGTTGCTAAGTTTTATTTTAAGTACTTTAATTTCAAGTTCATACAAAATAAACAAAAAGATAAACAAAAAATAAAAGGCTTAAGTTTTAAGTTGATTGGCCCTACTGTAGTTGATCTACTTTCTTTTGTCTTTGGTGTTCCATGGATGTAAAGAATGTATGACTATCATGTAAAGGAACCAAACTGTGAAATCATTGATCGAGTCTCTAGGTTGGTTTATCAAAGTGAAGTTGTTCGAAAAAATACCAAATACCAAGCACAACCAATCGTTAGTGGTTTGGCATGGACGGGATATCGAAAACCATATTATAACCCTTATGGATTTACAATATTTATGAGAAGTCAAGAGCAATGCAAATGCACACAAGCATGGCATAATTATTAAAGCTTCTACAACCCTCACATTCAAAATGTCTATCAACCATCATGGAGTTCTCACGAAAAATGGCAATCACGACAAGATCAAGAGATGTATGAACAATTGCCTCTTACACCTTTAGAGCAATTAATAAGAAAATGGCTAAGTAGAGCAAGAATGATCTCAAAAAGTATAAAGAAAGACTAGAGATCGTTGTGTAATCTTTTAACATGATGGAGGAAGAAAAAGGTCAAGCTTTCTTGAATTTGGAAAATAACTTAGAAGAAATTGAAAAACTTATAAATTCAAGACAATAGGTTATGGTTGAATACGAGGAGAACCAATTCGAGGAGTTGTTAACGACTGAGGAAGCATATGAAGTAAAGAACCCCAATTAAGATGACAGAAACGTCGTTGATGCTTCAGGGCCATATGATTCACTAGAACCATGTTAGAGAGGAGATTCATCTCGAGGATATTATGCAACATGATAGTGGTGTTGATCTTGAAAAGTTTGAAATAATAATGAGTAATGAAAGCAAGGAAAACTTTAGATCACACAATACAGAGTTTGTGCAAGGGACAATCAATTTTGTACTATCACTTACACCATTAAAGCAAGAATTGTAGGATCAATTGAATGGTGAGAAATTGGGATCTTTACAAAGACGTATGAGAATATTACAAAGATAATCTCTTTTGAAAAGACATGGCAAGCTGTGCCAAATTAGATAAAGATTATTAAGGATATGGTAGCATGCCAGAAAATGATTAAAGGATATGAGAAACTTCGCGATGATATATCATTGAAGTAACCTTGGTGCATCACAGTGCTCATTAGAGAGTCGTGATGCATAAATCGGGCTAATGATGTTAACTTAATCGCTACTGGGTGGCAGCCCAAAGGTTTTCAAATTTCAAGTTTTTGGATTTCAGTTAGCAGTTAGTTATTTAGTTTAATAATTACAATTAACAAGTTTTAGTTCTAACTTTCAAAAATTTATGTCAAATGTGCAGGAAAGACCATTTGTCGGGCGATGATTCATTGGAATGGAGATGTCTCGTTAACTCATTAAAGAGTGAAAAATAGCAAAGGAGTTCAAAGCGGTGAAAGTAAAGTATATGGGCAAGTTAAAGGTGAAATTTATTAATTTTTATAGATTTCATGCTGTCACGACATCTTGGGTGAGTAATACACAAAGTCAGAGGAGTGTCGGAGAGGAATTAACGAAAAAAATACATGTGAAAATGTTGGCAGACAGCTCGAAGCTGTGGCCTTGAGCCACACCGTTGTGGGTGCTAGTGATGGCGCTGAGATGGAAGCAGGCACAAAAGGAGAAAACACCCTACTGCATCAACGATGCAGTGGTGCGCTATCACGGTGTCGTGCTTGTAAGGTACGACGTCGGGGTTGTTTAAGGGGTTTAAACCCCATTTTCAATTCATTATTCACACTTGCACCAAAACCTTACCATAACCACCAAGCATACATCCTTCTACAGCCAAAGTTTGATCATTTCTAAGTGAGATGAGAGAGTTCCTAGTGTTTGAGAGTGAAAGGCAAGTGCATTGTGGATTTTCACAAGTTGGAAAGCTATGGCTTGGTTGGAAGATTTTGAGTCAAAGAGAGCTAGGGTTCTAGTTGGTGAGAAAAGTGGGAGCGCTTGGATTGATAAAGACTTGAAGGAGTGTTCTACACCGAAGATGAATCCGGCATTGAGGTAAATTTACAATTTCATCTAGTTATGCATTGAATTTTTGAAAATTTTGATGACATTGTATGAAATAGTGGATTTGAGGTTGTAGGATAGGTTTTGCAAGATTGTGTAAATGTGAGCATTAATGTTACCCATGGAGACTTAGTTGATGTCTTTGCACTATTTGGCGTGTGCATGATCCGTGAGATATAAGTTTTGAATTTTTAAGTGATTTGAAGACCCGAGTTGCATTGCAATATTGTCGTTTTGTTTGAGATTTGAAGAAATAGCAAGAACAAGGAAATAAGTTAGCCAAGCTAAAGCAAAAGATTTTAAGGCATCCACCTCAAGAAATCTCAATGACGAGGAGCCTAAACCATTTAAATCCAAATTTTCATTAGTAGAGAGGCCAAGGATCAATATGAGAAAATACTACATAGCGAGTTCATTTGTGAACGAGGAATAAGTTTGTCGGCCACATATGAAAATAGAGTGAATGACTTCATTAGGCAACAAAATTGGGAGTAACTCACTCAAGATTGTAGAAAGGATAAAGTTAAAGGAGTTAGTGGGATTGTTTTTGAATTTTATGCTAATGCGAAGTTCACGAACAAGGATGAGCCAATTAAGGAGAGAGGGATTTTTGTTCCCTTTAATAGAAATGAGACTAATATCATCTATGAATTGGAGCACTTAAGTTTGTTTGGAGCCGAACCGAGTTTCCCAAATAAGTTATATGAGAGTCCCTATAACCTATACCTTTTTAGAGCCATAGATAGTGATTGGTTGTCCCACAACAAGGATGGATCATAGGAGCTAAGAATGTGCCGAAGCACATAAAGAATGGGAGTGTTAGGAAAGTTTACAAAATATGGCAACATTTCCATGTTGCATCGCTATATCCCACTTCTCAGTAGGGTGAGATCAACAAGCCAAAAACGGCTTGTCTTTATGAGATTATAAAGAACGGGGAAATTAACATCGGTGAAATCATCTACAACAATCTGAGGGAGTCAATCATATTAGAATGAGACAACAAGTTCTTGTTTCCTATCTTGATTACTCATATGTGCTTGAAGTTCGGAGTGCGATTAAGAGATGACGAAGAATTCGATATAGAGGCCCAACCAACCATGGATGAAGCTTTCATGCCCATACTGAAATCATCACCTGGTTATCAAGACTCTGAGGAGTAGACAGAGCCAATGGAGCTAGACTTGAGGCCGAGTTGTAGGCGAAACGACAAGAGGATCAGGCAGCAGCAGCAGCAGAATTAACCCAGGAGCTAGAAGATGAAGGATATAGAGAAGAGGATGAGCAACAATAGTAGGGATTTGCTGAGGGTTACGAGTTTGTAGACCCACATATTGGAGAGCTGGACTTGGACGGTCTTGAGATCTTTCCACTACATGCACTAGTACCACCACCAGAGGACTTGACTCCACGATAACAGAGGCTATGGATTGTCGAGATGAGCAAGATATGGAGATGAGATAGCAATACCGACAGAACGGGTAGCGTAATTTCATGTTGTTTGTAGATCATAAGAGGGATATAGCTAGGTATGAGAGGAGCAGATAGATGAGACCTATTGATAGGTCATTTAGCTTTTCAGTGGCACCGAAATATGTGTTTAATCTAGATTTGGTGTAGAGAAGGAAGATGGAGCTTCCATTTACACCATCCTACACTGGAGCTCATGATGCAAATGATGATGATGACGCCTAGTCCTGAAGTCAGTGTATTTGGAATTCTTTAGACCTGGGCAGATAAGAGCGACATTTATACCATTCATTTTTAACTTTGGGATATTTTGTTAACTATTTACTTGTCTAAATTCTATGTTTAGTTTAGTTTATTATATGATTTGTGTTATTACATATGTTTGTGTGTTTCAGTGTTTTCTTATTTCAGGCTTACTTTTAAAACTTGAGGACAAGGTTTGGCTTAAGTCTGGAGGCATCAACACTATACTACACTATGGGAAGTGGTAAGATAGCTTAGAAATAAGGATAAACACTACAGATATGATCGTTTAAATTTAATTAGGGAGCTGTTAAAGAGGAAATCATGGTAGTGCATAATTTTTTTTATTTTTATTCGTACTATTTGAATGTTTAAGTAGTATAGATTAGGTTATATATAGTAATATGTAATAAATAAGTAGTTCATTTGCATGTTCATGCTTTTAATTGTGGATGAGTAGATTACAAGTATCTTATTGATATGAAACTCATGAGAGTGTTTTAGATTTTTGAAGAAGAAATAATGAAGTGTAGCAAACAATGGTGTGATTCTATGATTAGAAACCTACATTTAGGGAAGACCTTGAACTTGAAACAAAAGCAAGAAACTAGAACATTTCTTGTGGAAAAAGTTAGATATCTAAGGATTCTATAATAAGTGTGAATCTAACTTGATAATAAAGAGCGAATAAAGACTTAGTGCAAAGAGGGGAAGAAGTAGGCATTGTAAATTAAAATTTGGAGTTAACTTACTTGATTAAGTGAAAGTGAGAAGTGCTAACAAGAGTTTTAGAAATAAAAGAAAAAATGAGAGAATCCCACAAGTTCTACAGGAAATGGAGCAAAGAACTTGATGGATGGAAAAAAGTGAGAAAAATAAAGTCCATAGGAAAAAGAGCACGGATTGTAAAATAAAAATGAAAAGAAGAAGAAAAGAAAGGAAATGAAATAAAGAAAAGAAGGCAGAAGTAGAATAAAACTCTTCAAATAAAAGATTTAGCTCGAGTACGAGTATCTAATTGAGTTAAGTTTCTTTTCCAACTGTGTTAAGTCCTATAAACTCTTGAAGTACCAAATTCTACCAAAGCTGAGGATGATCTATGCTTATTTGTGAATTCTTGAGCGTAATGAGAAATCATGAGATTGCTTATTTGCTACTTCAATGTTGAGATGAAGAAAACTTATGAATAGTGATGGTTTTTGGTAGTGATCTACTAATGTTTCAAAAATGAAGTTATATGTGTTGTTAAAGCTACATGTCTAAAAAATATAAGTTTTTGCAAAAGAAAACTCGTGAGTGGATTATTAACTTGAAACATAGTGAATTAAATGATACTCCATGAACAATGTAAATTGAATGAGAACTAGTTATTATGAGACATAGTAAAATACAATTTTGCTCGGGACGCGCAAAATCCTAAGTTTTGGGGTATTTGATAAGTGATTATTAAACTTATAGATAGGGTAAGTTTAGTAGTATATTTAGTATAAATATCCCTAAACGAGCTCTAATTAATGGTGTTATTGCATTTTCAGGTAAATTAGGTATAAAGGAAGGAAATGAGCAAAAAAAAAGAAACGGAGCAAAAACCCAAGAAAGCATAGTTGGCGTCATGGCTACACATGGTGGTGTTGTGGAGTACTGAGGCACATCATAGGAGAGCAAAACAAGTGGAGAAAATGAGTCTGGAGGTTAGGCGCAGTGGAAACGATGTGGACATACAAGGGACGACACCGAGACAGGAGGGACAGTGCCACGCAGACAAAAGAGAAGAATTTCACACACAGTGACGCCGTCGTGGCATAACACACATAACGCTGGGGCATAAGTGATAGTGCCAGACTCGAGAAAAATTGAAAGTTGGAGTTTTATTCCAAGCTAAATTGTAAATTAGGGTTTTCTAATTATTATTAAAAAGTATAAATAGGTATTAGGCCGAGGTAAACTCAACACATATCAACTATTAGCCACCATTAGAGTAGTTTAGCATAAGTTTACTTTGGTTTTGAGTATTAAGAAGCATTTTGTGGAGAACATGTTGAAGACTCCATTTTTGCAATTCAAGTTTGGTTTCATTGGTTTCATTGAAGGTAATATATTTATATTCATCTCTGATTTGCAATGATTTCAATTATGAATTGTAATGTGTGTGTTTCAATGAAGTATGAGTATTCTATTAATCTTAAGGATTAATGGATCATATGGTATGAATCACATGCTATGAACATGAGTAGAAAGTGATTATAAAAAGTGCAATGGTTAGAATTTGTATTGATAATGAGCGTAATGCTTTAGACATCTTGATCACATTTTTAATGAATTTAGATTTCAGAAGTTATCATGGCCATTGAAGCTTTTAATCTGGACATGAACGGTACAACCTTAAAATTCACAACATCAAGAGATAGTTGTTTATTAGGGAGGTACGAATAGCAAACTTAGTTGGTTATGAATCCAAATATTTGAGCATTAAAGCAATGTGGAGCTTACGTTATTCACATCGATAGGTGGAGTTCTAGTTTGCACATTAGAATATTTTTCGTCATGACAGTGGGTTGAAGTGGATTTGAAAGAAATCTGTTTATTCTAATAAGGAATTACACACAACATATTGAGATGTAAAAGTGGTTGAAAAGTATAGTATTAAATTACCTAAGTGAAGTTATGAACTAAGATATCCTTAATATAAGAGTTAAAAAGTTTACATTGTTTGTTAGATAGAATAGTTTAATATAAAACCATTAAAAAAGGGATTTCCTTAGCGATAGTTCAAGGTTAAATAGGTAAATAACTAGTGCAAAACCCGTTCCCTAAGGACGATATACATGATCAACGTAAGTTGATTGCACTATTACTACAAGCGAGTTGTTATACTTACGGCATACACATCATGTACATAGGGCATGGATTGGTAATTATGCAAGTTGTATGGGTGGCAAAGTCATGTCGATCACTGACAGCTCTCTGAGACTAATATTGGGAGTAAGTGAAGTTCAGCTGAAGTCATTTGGTGGACGCGTCATAACGCTTCAGAATGTTCGACATGTGCTGAGTTGTACTCAAAATCTAATTTTTCTTTTCGAATTAGATTTTGAGGTTTACATGTACTCCGAGCGAGGTGGAGTATTGAAAATATTTCGAAAGTTTTCGTTGGTCATGAAAGGAGTGAGGAATAAGAGCTTGTTTGTTTTGGTGCAGAAACAAGGAGCATGGTTTGAGCCTCAAAATTTGATCAAGAAGTGGGTTCCAATCGTTAGTAAGTCCAAACAAGTTGGATTGGACTTGGTTCATTCTCGGTGTTGAGGATGGTGGCCCGAGAGGGCGTGGTGGCAAGAGCAAGATAGTGAGTTTTTGCCAAAGTGAAAATTTGTTGAATTAAGTGGCTCAAACTTGTAATTTAAGTTAGACTCAAATTAGTGTCCTACATGGATTCATGCATAAACAGTGATTACACATGGGATTAATTAATAATTGGACACAAACTACATTAATGTGTTGTCTTCCAACTAGGAGTTAATATTTGTGTTGATTTATGTGTACAAGCATGTAACACCTATAAATAGGTGTCTGCAGTCATAGGGAAAGTATAGTGTTAGAATGTTGAGCGTACAGGCTTTGTCAAGAAGGTACATAACATATAGAGTTGTGGGAGGTGCTTGTGAGAGCCGAGAGTTGTGTCGTAGCGTACAGGCCTGCAAATGGATGTTTTTCCTTTGTGTACTAAATTATTGATAGTGAATTGCCTTGTTTCTTGCCCGTGGTTTTTTCCCTGATTTTGGAATTTTCCACGTAAATTCTTGTGTTCATATTTTTTTGTAGTTTGTTTATCTTTAGGTGTATTTGTGTGACTGTGAACTTAGATATTCCGTTGTGATTCATCACAACATGCTTATATTCACTACATTTTATACAAGTAAATATTCTTAAGTATTATAAGATTTGATACTTTTTATGGATAGTAATAGTGCGTAATTGAAGTGCACAAAATAATTTAGCCATGTTCTTCATTGAATATTAGTTTGAGTGTTTGAGGTTTTTAGGGTTTTAAATCAAATGGGTTTTATTCATTCGATATGTGTGTTTAGGGACAATGACAACATTATATAATCAAAGTAGTATAGTCTTACTTATCTGAGATGCATTTTTTCGATTCAAAATGACTTATAGCGGTCACACCCCAATCGTTGAAAAAGGGAAAAAAACCCAAAATGAACACCTACAAACCGACAAGCATAAACCCATGATACATTGAAAAAAAATATGTACCTAGTTGAATGAAGAGAGAAATTAAAAACCTAACCCATAATACATTGAGAAGATAGTTGAGTTTTCTTGCTTTGAAGTCGAAAACAATAAGAGAGGACGAAACTGTGGTTGGCTTCAAAATTTAGAGATTTATAAAAGGAGGGGTGATTCGGTCATGGTCGCAAGTATAACGGCTCGATTGTAGTAATAGTATGACCAACTTACATTGATTATAGATATCGTCCTCAGGGAAATGTATATGCACTCAGTATTACTTAGTCAAAATTACACTATTGCTAAAGAAATCATTTTCAATTTGGTTTTATAAATAAACTATTATATTCTTAACAAATCAATGTAAATTACTTTTAAACTCTTATATTAAGAATATTTTAGTTCACAAATTTACCTAGGCAATGAAATATTATGCTTTCAACCAACTTTATTCAATAACTATCTCTCGACGTTATGTATTTTACGGCTGTCCCGTCCATATCTTACTTAAAAGCTTCAGTGGCCATGATAACTTATAAAACCTAATATCAACAAACACGTTATCAAAATGTTTGTAGCATTACGCACAGAATCAATACAAATTCTAACCATTGTACTTTTCAACTTTATAATTTATTCATGTTTATAGCATAACATTCATATCATAGGATCCATTGATCCCTAAGATTAATGAACTACTTATACTTCATTGAAACAATCATGCACATAGTGGTGTTCACTTCAATCAAAGATATAATCAAATAACTTCAATTAAATCAATAAAAATAATACCCGAATCAACACACGTGAGTCTTCAATGTCTTCTCTTTCACAAATAATCTTAATACTCAAGAATAAAGTAAACCTACGCTAATTTATGATAACGGTTGCTAATGGGTTGTATTGGGTGAGTTTACCACGTTCTAATACCTATTTATACTCCTAAAGCACTTTTGAAAATAATTAGAAACACGAATAGGCAATTTCACCCAAAATAGAGCTCTAACTTTCTATTTTCTATAGTCTCGGGGCTGTTAATTATGCTCCGACGCTGTGTGTGTTATGCCACGGCGTCGTGATAGCTTCGGCCACTTTGTGTGTTTTTTCCTCATTTAGTATACTCGGCGCCATGTCTATCCTGTCGCGGCGCAGTCCCATATCACCCACCGCGCCGCCACTGCGTTGGCTGTCTTGACTTATTTTTCTGCTTTCCTTAATCTCCCACAATGTGCCTTCATCTCCCACGCTTTCCACCTTTCTTCCCACAGCGTCAAGCATGTTTGCCAAGGCGTCAGCCTCTCTTTTGTGTATTTTAGCCTCATTTCTTTATGAATTCTCTCGTTTGTCTCCTTTATGCCTTTTATACCTGAAAATACATAAATGTCATCAATTAGAGTTCATTTCAGGATATTTATGCTAATTAAACTACTAAACTATCCCTATATATAAGTCTAAATAATCACTTATCAAATATCCTTAAACTTAAGATTTTGCACGTCTAGAGCAAAAGTGTATTTTATTAAGTATTCTAACTATTCCTATCACTTTAGTCCGTATTCATTTTACATCGTTCATAGAGTATCATTTAATCCAAATAAGTTTAATTTAATAATCCATTCAAGAGTTTTTCTTTTGCAAAAACTTATAATTTTCAAAACATGTAGTATTAACAACCATGTAATTCACTTTCAAAACTTAAAAAGTAGTTCACAATCAAAATCATCACTACTTACAAGTTTATTTCACCTCGACACTCAAGTAGCAAGTGTACAATCTCGTGATTTCTCATTAACCTCAAAAATTCACAAATAAGCATAGATCAAACTAATTTTGGTAGACTTGAGTACTTCAAGAGTCTATAGGACTTAACATTGTTGGAAAGAAAACTTAACTCGAGTAAGTTATTAGTACTCGAGCTAAATCTTTTATTTGAAGAGTTTTATTCTAACATCTGCCTTTATTTCTTTATTTTTATCCCTCTTTTCTATTTTTCTTCTCCTTATAGTTTCTAATTGCACGGTCCCTACTCATTTTCCTATGGATTCTATTTTTCCTCACTTTTTCCAACCATCAAGTTCTCTGCTTCATTTCCTATATAACTTATGGGACTCTCTATTCTTTTTATTTTTAGAACACTTTTTAGCACTTCTCACTTTCACTCTATCAACTAAGTTTTAACTCCAACTTTTTCATTAAAAATAGTCATGCCTATGTCTTCCACTCTTAGCACTAAGTCTTTATTTTCTTTTTTTACTATCAAGTAAGATTTATACTTCTTATAGAATTCCTTAGAGATCTAACTTTTTCATAAGAAGTGTTCTATTATTCTTCTTGCTTTTATTTCAAGTTCATGGTCTTCTTTAACTCTAGGTTTTTAATCCTGAAATTATATCGTTGTTGCTACATTATATATTTTCTTCAAAAAACTTAAAAATACTTTCTTGAGTTTCATATCAACAAAACACTTGTATCTTACTCATCCTCAATTAAAGGCATAAGCTTGGCAAATGAATTACTTATTCATTACATATTACTATATATAACCTAATCTATATTACCTAAACACATTCCAATAGTAAGTAAATGGAATAGCAATAAACTACTATGTTTTCCACTTTAACTGTTTCAAAAATAAAATTTTAACAATTATATTTGCAGTGTTTATCTTTATTTCATCTTTTCTTACCACTTCCCATAGTGTAGTGTTGATGCCCTATAACGGCCCGCTCTAATTAATCCTGATTAATTGATTAATTATAAATTAGGACCCTAAGCTCGAACCTACATGGACGATGCGGAAATTATTAAGGCACGCTTGACGAGGTAAATTGTGGTTATTTTGTGTGAATGTATTATTATTATTAAATATTTGTGTTGCACTAGTATTAGAATTTTCATTGATCGCGTTGTGCGCGTATAGTTACGAGAATGTAGGACGCTGCGTGGTGCACGTTACGTGGGTGTATGGGTAGTCAATGGTTTAGAGGTCACATCGCCCATCACATTACACATCACATCACATCATCATCACCACATCACCATCCCTCTTATACAAATAAAAAATAATAATAAATAAATAAATAAATATTATCAATCTTCCCTCTCTAACCGATTCTCTCCTTCTCATTCTTCTTCTTCTTCTCCTCTCCAATACTACCTCCCCATCTCATTTGATCTCACCCTAGCTAAGCTCTCATCCCACCCTTTACTCGATCTCTTACCTCTCGCACTACATTCTCTCCTCTTGGCGACAACGCCAGTGATTTTTCTAAACGAGGTAAGTGGTGGTTGTAGTAGAGTTTTTGAAGAGATTTGGAGGTTTTTAATGGTGTTGTTGTAATGGTTGTTGATGTTTATTGTTATTGAAAACAAATAACAAAAAAATTAGTTTTGCCCAATTCGTTTCCTCTTTAGACACAATTCATCTCTGGAGAAATAGACGAATTGAGCCCATCCCGACCCCAACCCGGTTAAGGCGACCCGGGTCAAATTCGGATGGGCCAGACCAAGTCGACCCGAAAGGGCTCGACGGATCAAGCCAGTTCAAGGGCCCCACCCCCTATTAAATAATATTTTATATTTATGAAAATATTTTAAATAAAATAAATTATAAAAAATAGGAAAATAGGTAAAACAATTATTGGAAAATTCAAAAAAAATCAAAGGAAATATGAAGAATTGGAAAAAGATAGAAAAATAGGTTTCGAGACTTTTTCGAGTGTTTGACACCTCGGCGTAACTCATAAAGCGTGTCACAACTATAACTTTGAATAAAATTCTAATTTTTGATTTTACATTATAAAATCATTAAATATGACACTAAAACATTTTAAAATGATAAAATCGGACACCATGAAATTATGAGACTTTTCGGGTATCGAGTGTGCAGTTTGAGACGTGAGCGAGTCATTTCGGAGCGATTTCACAAGCTTCAAGGTAAGTAACCCCACGAGAAAGTCATATTCGGATTTACTTATTTCCCTCATAATTTACTTATTTCACTTTTACTTTTCACAAGTTCGTCCTGCATACTTACCATATTCATGCATGTGTTTGTGTATGGTCGAAGGGACGGTGTGACCCTTTTCTGGCACTCTCGTAGATGACGATCTATTTGTTGCTACGGTGTTGGTCATACCTTAGACTAAGCGTGAGATTCCTCTCTACGAGTTTATGATCTCGAAAGTGGGTTGATGAGAGACAAGCCTCCGTCACAGAGTTTCTCTCTTTCGAGGCGTTGGGTGGAACTCTACCTTCCAACCAACGGAGTTCCTTATTTTGACCGTGAAGAGGAAGAGAGGATTTCCTCACCACCAGGGCCTTCTCGGTTTAGTATTTGCATCCCAGGGCTTGACAACTATACACGACACTCGTGTTCCATATTCTTGATTATCTCAGTAACTTATATTCATGTTTTACATTTCCGTTTATTTACTTTATTTGCATGAATTGTAGACGCTTTCTTGGATTTCTTATGAACACTAATGAGTTTATCTGGGATTTACTCACTGGAACTTGTCATTGTTTTTTGTGGAAAGTCGTAGGTCATACGACGAGCCGAATCTAAGGAGCCACAGTAGCTTCACTTTTTAGGTGTTTGTATTGATGCTTATAATATTTTTTAAGATCATTTTGGGAAACTTATTACCTGATACATGTATATTGATACTTACTATATATTTTGTCGCCTTTATTAATATACATGGTATCCATTTGTTGGGTTTCCGCCCTATAGGTTTATTAATTAATACAAGATTTATTTACATTACTGATTTGCATACTATTAAGACTTCCGCTACTAAAATAACTTTTATGAATCAAAACAATGAATTAAGTTGTAAAACTCTATAACTTAGTATATTTCGACAAAATAATCATTTAAAAATCGAAATTGACTAAGTCAGATCCTTTGATGGTTAGTTCACGGGCCCTCATGGACAAGTGTGCAAGTAACGTGACATGACCTGGTAACGTGTCTAGCGATATGGTGGTGCCTGATTTGCCTCAAAATTTGGGGCTGTCACATGCCCCAAACTTAAATAAAAATAAGCCCGAAACATAAGAACACTGAAACACAAACATATAATAACACAAGATATATAAAATACTGAACCAAACATAGAATTTAAATAACTAAATAAGTGACAAAAATACCCCAAATGTAAAGATAATCAGTATCAATGTATCACTCATCTCCCTAAGGTCTAAAGAAATCCTAAAACTTTAACTCCAGGACTGCGCGTCGTCATCATTAGCATCATTAGCTCCAGCATAGGATGGTGTCAAAGGACGCTCCACCCTTCTGCTCTGCACCACATCCGGATCATACACGTAGTTTGGTGATGTTGGAAAGCCAATAGACCTATCAATAGGTCTCATCCTTCTGCTCCTCTCATATCTAGCTTTGTCCCTATGATGATCTGCAAATAACACGAAGTTCCACTGTCTATTTAGTTTGTCTTGCATTATCCTTTACCTATCCTGCTTATATCTTAATAAGGCTTCCTGATACCGAGCCATGTCCTCTCTGTACCGTCTCCTCATCTCAGCAATCTACAGCCTTTGCTGTCGTGGAGTCAAATCTTCTAGTGTTAGTATTGATCATTTGGTGGAGGAAGTAGTGGAAAGACCACAGGACCATCCAAGTCCTACTCTCCTATAAGTGGATCTACAAACTCGTAGCCCTCAGCAAATCCCTGTTGGTGATCCTCCTCTTCTCCATATCATTCATCTTGCAACTCTTGGTCTAACTCCACTGCTGCTGCGTAATCTTCTTGTTGTTTGGCCAACAATTCAGCCTCATGTATGTTTCCTTCGGCTCTCTCCTTCTTATCCTCAAAGACTTAGTAACCAGTTGGTGATTTCAATATGAGCATAAACTCCTCATCTATGGTTGGTTGAGCCTCAATATCAAACTCTTCATCCTGAAGCAATCACACTCCAACCTTCAAGTAGTCCGAGTAATTAAAATTGAAAACGACAGTTTGTTGTCTCTTTTCGATATGATGAACTGCCACAGGTTCTTGTAGATGATCTCACCCACGTTGATGTCCCCTTAATTTGCAATCTCAAACAAACAAGCCGCCTTTGGCTATTTGATTTTGCCCTGCTGAATGATCAGGTATAATGAAGCAACAAGAAAGTGTTGCTGCATTCTGTAGACTTTCCTCATGCTCCCCTTTTTAATGTGCTTCACCACATTCTCAACTCTCATTACTCAACCTTATTGTCCTTAGACAACCAATGCTCGATCTATGACTTTAAAAAGGTATAGGTTATAGGGTTTCTCATATATATTATCCAGGAAACTCTATTCGGCTTCACTCACACTCATATGCTCTAACCAATAGATGTTATTAATTGCACACTCATTAAAAGGGACAAACGCCCCTCTCACCTTCACTAGGTCACATTTCTTAGTAAACTTTGCATTGGCATAAAATTCATACACAATTTCACTCACTCTGTTAGCCTTGTTCTCCCTATGGTCTTGAGTGAATTGCTCCCAACCTTGTTGTCTATTGAAGTTTTTTACTATTTTATCATACTTGGCCAGCAAATTAATTCCTCTTTCGCAAATGAACTCTCTATGCTCAATGACATCATATCTATCCTTAGCCTCTCTACTAATATAGTACTTCGACTTAAATGGTCTAGGTTCCTCCTCATTGGGATCTCTTGAGGATAATGCCTCATAATCATTCAAATCACCTAAAATCAAAATTTATATCCCCAGGATCTTTCATATGCCAAATAATGCAAAAGACATTTACTAGGTCTCCATAAGTCACATTAATGCTCAACATTCGCACAAATTGAAATTCATATCGAACAACCTCATATCCACAATTCATGCAATTTCTGTAAAATTTCTTAAAATTTTAAAGGAAAACAAATGAAATTGCAAATTTTCCTCAATACCAAACTATTTTTTAGTGTAGAATACTCCTCCAAGCCTCTATCGATCCAAGCCCTCTCACTTTGCTCACAAACTAAAACCTTAGTGCTCTTTTGAATCAAATCCCCAAATCAATGTCCTAGGTCTCGTCTCTGTGCAAATCCACAATGCACTCTCTCTTTTCACTCTAAATACTAGGAACTATTTTTTCTCACTTAGAAATGATCAATCTTGGGCTCTAAATGGATGTATGCTTGGTTAGTTGTATATGGAATAGGTTTCAAGTGTGCAAGATGTGGTGAAATGCGGTTTAAAACACTTCTCTTCGACATTGGTGTTGTCCCTTATAGGGCACGACGCCGTGAGAGAGTCGTGATAGTGTCGAGCACATTGTGAAGTTTTTGTGCTCATAGCTCAGCACCGTGCCTTATAACCCACGGCGTCGTGTGTTTACACACACGGAAATGACTTGTCTATCCACGTATTTTGCATATTTTTGTCGGTAATCCTCTATTTGACGCTCTCCCGACTTTGTGTATTACTACTCAAGGTGTTGTGACCGCGTGAAATCCATGTTCATATAAAAATCCCATAAAGACTTACCCGTGATTTGCCCATGTACCTTACCTTTACTATTTTAACTCCTTCGCTCTTTTACGCTCTTTACTGAGTGTGACATCCCCAAAAACTTAATTAGGCAACTAATTAAGTATTTTTGGATTTATAATGAAATTTAGGTATCTTAAGTGGGGCCCACGCTTTACGGATCAAAGATCATAAATTAAATATTATTTTTGTGTGTCGCGTGCCTATTTGATGTATTATACACTATTTTGTCGCGAAATAGGGTCAAGTAAGGTGTAGACGCGGTGTCCGCGAGTTTCGAAGCATGTTGGGTATTTTCTCAATTTTTGTAAAAATTGGATTATTTTTCAGAGTTTAATTTTGGCTTCAAATATATAAGATAAACATGAAAAAATAAAAGAATTGGCAAATGACTTTAGAGGGAAACGCAAAGAATGGTCGATTACTAATCCAAACCTTTTCATCACTATGGGAAACGCAATGGGGGATAAACCTCATCCCATTTTGATAAGTCTTCTACTCCACCGTGCCTTCTTCCTCCTTCGATCTCTTCCATCTCCCTCTTTCTCTACGTTTTCTTCTCTCTCGACTCCCTGCCCTCCCATCTCTCTCTCAAATTTGAGCCTTCTTCATGGCTCTCCCTCTCCATGCTTTTCTCGGTCTCTCTCTTCCTCTTTCTCTCAGTCTCGGTTTTCATGGGAAGGAAGGGTTGTTGGCGTTGAAGGTGAGAAGTGGAGATCGAATCACTGATTTAAGGTGAGATGTAGTTTGAGTTTATGTTTGTAAATCAATTCAATGGGTTTGATTATTGTTTTGATTAGCAAATGAGTTGGTTTGATTAAGATGGAGGTTTTTGGACAAAAGTGATGATGAAACTGGACAGTTTTATCTTTGTTTGTATTTAATTGATTAATGAAATTGAAGTACAAATCAAAGAATTTTCATCACGGTTTATGTTGTTGGATATGTTTCGATATGTTTTGATGTTTTCTTTGGTATTAGGATGTAATGAGACTCATTTAAATGGGTTTGAGTTTAAATTTTTTCAGCAGCCCATATTTTCATGTTTTACAGTTTTTATTTTGGGTCGAGTTGGGGATCCATTTTAAGAGACCAAAAAATAGCTTGTGGTCAGTATTTTTAATGGAATTTAATGTTTATATGTTAAATTTGATCCATGAGAATCAGCATTGGGTTTGGTGGAAGTTTCATAGGTCAATTAGGGTCGAATTGGTTGTATTTTTGTAAAAATATTAGTTGTGCAGTCTTAGTTTTTGGCTGTTTTGAGGTGCAATTTTAAGTAATTAAACATACATTTTTCGATGAGATTTTTTGCGGGTTTTGATCCTTTCATATCAATAATGATGTGTAAGAATCAGATTTTTATTTGGAGAAGGTTTGTTAGTGTTTTAAAGGCCGGAAAAGAAGCCGAAAATTAGGACTGCACTGTCATTTTTTAATTGTTTTTAGTAGGCATGTTGAGGCATTGATTTGAGATATCAAATGGGATCCGATTGACTTGCAAATAGGTTTGTTTATATCCTGTTGTAATAAATGGAATTGGTTTGGACAATAAAAAATATAGTAGAATATGACATGTTAGTATGGTTCAAAACTGTCAAATTGTGACAGTTGTGACTTAGCAACTTCGCGTAATAATTTAAATGGGTATTTGTTATCCAAATTAACTAAGGTTGGAGTTTTTAGAATCCATATAGATCCTATTTTGTATAGAACCTAAGCTCGCACCTTGGTACAACTTTTAAGTTGGTGAAAAATTGTCGTGAAAATGGCCAAAACTAATGAACTAAATTAATTAGTTAATGAAATGAATGGTATTGATTGTTGATCAAATAGAGTGGTAAATCTTAAAATGTGAATTTTTTATTTAATATGACTTGTTGAAGTACGTGAAAGCCAGGGAAATGTTGTGTGAGGCTTCATAACCAACTTTGAGTAAGTTTGGTTGTAAGTAAACCTTAGAGTGGTTTTTACTATTTATGGAATTTATCTTTGTACTTGCATTTATATTTAGTCCACAATGCATTTCGCATCATTCTTGGTCATGCATACATGGCATCTGGATAAAGTTGCCCCTACTTCGGTAGTAAAAGTGTGAGGTGCACCACTCCAGACTAGACATACTGCAAGCGTCTAAGGCGGGTAATGTCGACTCCGGGGTAGCATGCATTGAACTCATAGGATTGTTCTATGTTCATCGTGAGTGGGCCCGCTTGTTATGAGCTTAGAACATAAAATAAGGGATCCACGTTGTTATATAAGTTTTTATTTGGAAATGCAATTACCTGCCTCCATGTATTCAGACTAACATTTGCATTAGTATAGAGAAAAGTAGGAGTTTACTCACCTGACATCTTCGACTTGTTTTTTATGATGTCAGGTTCTTTGTGAAGATCAGACAGAACGTGAAAAGCTCGAAAACCTTTGGTGAATATTTAAGTTTAAAAGCTTAATTTTCTTTTTGTAATCACTTTATATATATATATATATATATATATATATATATATATATTGTTTTGGGCTTTGAGGTGAGTGTAGGAATATGAAAAACTTTTAAATAGCTTATGAAATTCTCCATAATTAGTTTGAAATAAGTTAAGAGGTTTATGATTCGTTTTTTAGTTTATTTTGGGATTATAAAGTTGTAACTAAGGTATTGGAGACTCTAAGTTAGTATTTAAAGTTTGAATTTGATATATATTATGAACTACGAGGAGTTGCAAGTCCTTTTAGGCCTCTCCCCAGTTCTAGTGTCTATTATGAAACGACCCTCCCCTGAACTAGGGTCGGGTCGCCCGGCCCAAACCATTACCCTAGCCCAATACCTGAACCAACCTCAAATAATGGCTTGGAACGCCTAATTCAACCTGCGGAACTACACAACTGTACATATGAAACAATAATTGCAGAATTTAAAACAAAAAGGTTCTATATGTTAAACAAATAATTTTAAACAAAGGTGTTCAAGTATCCCTAAGTAACTGCAACATATACTACCATGGTACTAAGTCAACAAGTCTCGAGGATTTGAATCTACCCCATTAAGTACCTAATACAACCTATGTTTAGATGTTTTGAATATCGATAATATAAATAGCATGCAACGTTCACATCAAAGGCAAAGCTCTACGCTATCGCCTTCCCTTTATCTCGCACTGGTATCGACGAAGACGGACCTGGAGAGTAAGTGGGGTGAGCTAAAAGAACCAACGGAGCTCAGTAATCCGGAAAACCCGCTCAACCATCAAACATACAAGTAATACCTACTAATCATGCAAGTCTATCATGAATTGAAAGTAAATATGAAGAAAAAGAGTATTTCACGAGTATCCTTAGTCAACTTCATAAAACATCGCATAGAGAATATAAAGGCATTTACAGATCAAATCATCATGCAAGGGTGAATTGAAGAGAAATATCATAAAAGCATAACAATATAGTAAGTCGGGTCCCATTCAATGCGCACTAGTTATTGACAAGAATCAGGTGATCGAGTCACCTACTCTTGAAGTGATGCAAACCATTAGTTGACATAAATGCCTTTATGCCCCCTAACTAGTCCCATCAAGTCCACAGTAGGTTCGTCCAAAGCCATCACCGATGTGTGCACCAACCTCATGCATCAATCTCAAGGTAAAACTCTAGTATTAGCGACCACCATAAAATACTCAAGTAGTGGCGACGACCACACAAATATCCAATAGTGGCGACAACCACGAAATAGTCAAATTGTGGCGACAACCACAAAAGTGAGATAGAGACAACATGAGCAAATGGCAACACATTCACAATCCATAGATAGTCACATTCAAGTCAATAATAAGTCGCAACCCACTCCCCATGTCTCGAATTAAAACCGTGAGACCTAATAATATCTAATAGCATGTCATGTTTGATGATTGAGCAAGCTCCCCACTTACCTCGATTCATCGCGATATTCTTTCCCGGTCTGTGCGCGCTCGGGGTTCTATGTGAACCTCTTTGCGAATCTATACAATTTAAACAACAGTCACATTATTCGATGATTCAAAATTCAAAATTAATTATTATTCAATGACATCGGAGTAGGACCCACTAGGGTGGTCCCGCGCGTCCCCCGTTGCCTGCGAGAGGGTCGAGTGTGAGAGGCACACCCCAACCCATTTGAAAACAAATTATTTTTATTTTTATTTATAATATATCTATATATTATTTTATTATATTTTATTTTTATTTATTATTTATTTTCATATATTTTTGTGTTGACCAGTCCCATTAGTTGATCGAACCAGGAGCATAGCTCTTGGTTCGTCAACTATGGGGGATGGGGGAGCAATTGCTCCGCCCACTCCCCGGTCGCTAGCTGGCGACGTCCCAGCGCGGCGGCGCTTGGGCGTCCGTTGCAACTGACTAGAGGAGCGAGAGCGCTTCAGCCAGTCGCGGCTCCGGCAGCCACCTAAGGAGGGGTGGCTTTGGGTGCCACCCCTTGTCGTCTTCCTCGCGGTAAATAAATTGCATTGATCTAAATCAAAAGAAATGTGGGAAATACCTTGTTTTTTTTAGTCTTTTTCTTTGATCTCCCTCTTCTTATTCTTTCTCCTCTTTTTTTGATCTAGGGTTTGTAAATAACTTGTGGTGGCTAGGTTTACAATTTGGTTTATTTTATATTAGGATTAATTTAATGTAGGGTTTTAAGGTAAATTACTAAATTGACCCTAGGTGGGTCTCTTGGATTTTGGGTCGTCACAACATCCCTAATTTTAAAGAATTTTCGTCCTCAAAAGTAAGAAAAATGGTATGCTCGTAAATCTAGATATAAGAATGATCGCCATCAAATTTATTTATTTGCTTATTTATTTTATTTATTTACCTTGTATGTACCATTTCATAACTTGTTTGTTGCAACTTTAATGTAGCATCGATCTTTAAGAGACGATCGCCACATAAGTCATTTTCTTTTTGTGTTAGCGACAACTAACCTTTAGCAAAGATATATCATGACTTTCGTGACTACGATTACAACATCCCTTCGTGGCGACGACCACAAAGTATCAATTCGTGTCAGTAACAACTAACACGACACCCTTACTATTATTATTGTTATTATTCTCATTATTTTAATGAAGATGTGCAATTTATTTTGCGACTACAGTTGTCATGTCCTTTGTGCAGCAACAACCAACATAGCTCTCCAAGTACCTCGGGCTTTGCATACGCATTTATTCATGTATCTCGATGGAGTAACCTTTACTCTTACGGGATTGGCGACTACCAATACCTTAATCTTAACGTTTTCGAGACCTCAATACGATTGTGCTTTCGTTTAAAGTTTAACGTGGTCTTTCTCTGTACTCCAAACCAACCCTTTGGTACCACTAAAATTCTATCGAATATTGAATGTCTAAGTTTGGATAATGGCTCTATCGACATTCCTTTATTTAGGTATCCCCGATGCTAATGGTTTTCTTATCATTTAATTCATTATGATATCACTTCATCTGAGGAACTCTTCAAACTATATATGTTTGTCTTATGTTTCGTGTTCAATGTAAGACATTCATTTGTCTTGTAAGAAGATTTTCATTTTCATTAATCATTTTTATCCCCCGTTTTATAACATAGCCATCACACGAAACAATCAATAGGTTCGAATAACTTAAAAACGCACATATCGCGACTATGAAATGTACATGTTACCTGTTATAAATCCTTCAATAGGTCCCGAGTCCTGCTCAACTGCCGCATGCACTCCACTCCTCATTGTCTGGGTTGCTCTACCCTCGAGACGCGCTCGTAACTCCGGGCACTTCCTCTTAAAATGACCCAACTGCCCGCATTTAAAACATGTTAGTCATGGTGTTTGAGATGTCTGCATTGACTGTTGTGGTGGATGTGGCAGTCCATACGCTACAATCTGTGTAGTTGAGGGTACAGGGTCATGTGAGTGTGTGGTGGTCCCTATTAAGGTAGGTGGTGCCCTCGATGCGACACCGGAGAGTGCATGACCACCTAAAGATCCTTCAAATCGGTGTTTCTTGAAACCGTTGCCCTGACCATTCTAGTAACCCTCAAAGCTACGTTTTCCATATCCATATCTATCAGATCCTGGCTGAAACAGCATGAAACCCCCACGGAGTGATGCCTCACACTCAAGGGCTCGATGGTGTGCCTGGTGATAAGTCTCAGATCCAGATGCCGCTACCATAGCGCTAATATATGGCCTCATTGCATTAATAAATCTCCTCTTACGAATCTTATCTGTTGGGACATACTCATGTGCAAACTCTAGCAACTCGTTGAATTTGATGCATACTCAGCCACTAACATATCGCCCTGTACTAAGGCTAGGAACTCTAAACTCTTCGCATCCTTCACTGGCTCTGGAACCATTCTTTCTAAAACAGACGCTTGAACTGGAGCCAATTCATATTAGTTCCATGTGTTCTTTCGATAGTCATCTACCACTTGTGTGCCTTGTGTTCTAACAAAAATGCCACCAGTGGTATTATGGTCCACTCATCAATATTCATTGTCTTCATCCTCTTATCCATATTTAGTATCCACGCCTCAGCCTCAATGGGATCTTGCTCACCATAAAAGTGTGGCACGTCATATTTCATAAATTCTTTATGTATCTTGCCCCTCCGGCAAGCCTCTGGATCTCCGTCCACTACAGGTACGGCCGTTGCAGTCGTAGCAGAATCGCCCCTTCCTCCACAAGATGATATTGATGTATAGGCGCCAAGGGAGGATTAAGTCTCTGACTCACGGGTGCTCGCTCCGCCGCCCTTGTGTTTCCCTGCTGCATCAGCTCTAATATGCAAGCCATATTCCTTTCATGTGATTGCGCTAGGTCCGCCAACCTCTGGTCTTGAGCAGATCTCATGTCATGAATGGCCTTCTGATAGGTATCGGCCATAGTAGTCATGCGTTGCTCCATTTGAGCGCGCCATTTTCTCTCATCTCTCTCCTGAGTTTCCCTTAAATTGTAGGAGTTTCCACCTTGATTGCTCATGATGCAACTGGGGAGCAAACGAGAGGGAATTAGTCCTACATATCAAGAGAGTATGTAAAATATCTAATGTGATAGATATTATAATACAAAGCAAATAACATTATTCAAGTGTTTTATTCAAAGTTTTTTTTTTCAATCCATTCCCATCCTAAGATTGGTCATTTATGCTCATTAACTCAAATTAAACCAATGTCTCATACCATTAATTTATTCAACTTAGCTTTGACCTTCAAAATTCAAAGGCTCTACAAACTAAGATTTTTTTTCTAACCTATTGTTTCCCTAGGTTCTAATCCCTATGCTCTGATACCAACTAAAATGACCCTCTCTTGACCTAGGGTCAGGTCGCCCAGCCCAAACCATTACCCGAGCCCGATACTTAAACCAAGCTCAAATAACAGCTTGGCATGCCAAATTCAACCTGCGGAACTACACAACTATACATATGAAACAATAATTATGGAATTTAAAGCTAAAAGGTTACATATGTTAAACAAATAATTCTACACAAAGGTGTTCAAGTATCCCTAAGTAACTGCAAACTTATACTACCATGGTACTAAGTCAACAAGTCTCGGGGATTTAAATCTACCCCAATAAGTACCTAATACAACCCATGTTTATATGTTTTATATATCGAAAATATAAATAGCATGCAACATTTACATCAAAGGCAAAGCTCTACGCTATTGCCTTCCCTTTATCTCGCGCTAGTATCGACGAAGACGGACCTGAAGAGTAAGTGGGGTGAGCTAAAAGAACCAACGGAGCTCTATAATGTGGAAAACCCGCTTAACCATCAAACATATAAGTAATACCTACTAATCATGCAAGTCTATCATGAATCGAAAGTAAAGATGAAGAAAAAAAGTATTTCACGAGTATCCTTAGTCAACTTCATAAAACATTGCATAGAGAACTGAAAAGCATTTACAGATCAAATCATCATGCAAGGGTGAATTTAAGAGATATATCGTAAAAGCATAATAATATAGTAAGTCGGGTCTCATTCAATGTGCACTAGTTATTGACAAGAATTCGGTGACCGATTCACCTACTCTCGAAGTGATGCAAACCATTAGTAGACATAAAGGCCTTTATGCCCCCTAACTAGTCCCATCAAGTCCACAGTAGGTTCGTCCAAAGCCATCACCGATTTGTGCACCAATCTCATGCATCGATCTCAAGGTAAAACTCTAGTAATGGCGATGACCATAAAATACTCAAGTAGTGGCGACGACCACACAAATATCTAATAGTGGCGACAACCACAAAATAGTCAAATAGTGGCGATAACCAAGAAGGTGGGATAAAGACAACATGAGCAAATGGCAACACATTCACAATCTATAGATAGTCGCATTCAAGTCAATAATAAGTCGCAACCCATTCCCCATGTCTTGAATTAAAACTGTGAGACCTAATAATATCTAATAGCATGTCATGTTTGATAATTGAGCAAGCTCCCCACCTACCTTGATTCACGTGATATTCTTTCCCGGTCCTTGCGCGCTCGGGGTTCTATTTGAACCTCTTTGCGAATCTATACAATTTAAAAAATAGTCACATTATTCGACGATTCAAAATTCAAAATTAATTATTATTCAATTACTTCGAAGTTATACCCACTAGGGTGGTCCCGTGCGTCCCCCGTCGCCCGCGAGAGGGTCAAGTGTGAGGGGCCCACCCCAACCCATTTGAAAACATATTATTATTATGTTTATTTATAATATATCGATTTATTATTTTATTATATTTTATTTTTATTTATTATTTATTTTATATATTTTTGTGTTGACCGATCAACTGTTGTTGACCGGTCAACTGACAATAGACTAGTCAACAACAGCTGACGAGTTCCATTAGTAGATCGAACCAGGAGCATCGTCAACTATAGGGGATGAGGGAGCAATTTCTCCCCCTACTCCCCAGTCGCTGCTCGGTGACGTCTCAGCGTGGCGGCGCTGGGGCGTCCGCCACGACTGGCTAGGGGCGCGAGAGTGCTCCGGCCTGTCGCGGCTCCGGCAGCCACCTAAGGAGGGTGGCTTTGGGTGCCACCCCTTGTCGTCTTCCTCGCGGTAAATAAATTGCATTAATCTAGATCAAAAGAAATGTGGGAAATACCTTGTTTTTTGGAGTCTTTTGCTTTGATCTCTAAGCACCTCTTAGATCTCCCTCATCTTATTCTTTCTCCTCTTTTTTTGATCTAGGGTTTGTAAATAATTTGTGGTGGCTAAGGTTTACAATTTGGTTTATTTTATATTAGGATTAATTTAATGTAGGGTTTGGGGGTAAATTACTAAATTGACCCTAGGTGGGTCACTTGGATTTTAGCTCTTCACATATTAGGTGAAAGTTTTTTGACAGGCCATTTTTAGGGGAGGTGTTGTCGAAATTTTTATAAAATACGGAGGATAATCCATATGATTTCCTAATTTGCTCTACTTAATTAAAACAAGTATTGAGTTTCGTTGAGGATATAAATTTACTTTTTGAGCTTTACTAAAGATTAAATTGGAAAGTATTTTAAGGCATATGTTTAATTGTATGGTTTCGGTGCCTAATTAGAGTAATTAAGCTAAGTCATGACTTAGTAAGATGGGTCCTGACATTGAGTTAGTTCAGACTTTTCCATTCCGATGAATTGTCACCTGACAAATGGTTTTTCCTGCACATTTAGCACAAATTTTCAAAAGTTCAAAACTAAAACGTTTAAATTGTCCTTGACTAAACTAAATAACTACTTCACTGACTTAAATTTAAAAACTTTAAATTTAAAAACCCTTGGGCTGCCTCCTAATAGCGTTTAGTTTAACGTCATTAGCCCGACACCTTTTTGCTCATTTAGTCTGAGTCTAAATCGAGATAATTCATTTATAGATCGGAGATAACTATATCATTCCCATTTAGATATACTTCATGACCATCGACAAATGTAATCTTCACGGCATTATCATCCTCCTTGATACTCATTATGATCTTTTTCTTCCTTGTGTACAATGCTGCATTGGCAGCGTTAAAGAATAGCTGCCCAAGTATCATAGACACATCATCCATATTATGATCCATAACCTCAAGATCTGCGATGAATATGAATATACCCACTTTCATATGCACATTCAGAACTCTCCCTATAGTTGGTACTAATTTGCCATCAACTACTTGCAAATTTGTTGTATCGGGATAATTGATCTTCAAATTGGTGTGTAACATGTCCATTATTGAAATGACATTGACTGAGGCTCCCGTATCACATAAGACATTTCTAAATTGATGCCCATTAATGCTTATTGTTATGCATATCTCTCTAGGATCTCTTCTCTTGATTGGTTGAAGTCTCGGTATGAACTTGAACTTTGGTTCCGGCTTCTTTTGAACCACATTGATAATATTTCCTTTCGGTCCTTCTTCAGAGGGTCCTCGTCTTGTTTCTTAGCTCTCCATTATTTCTTCCTCTTCTTTTGATTTTTCAAGGCATTAATCTTTTCTTGCTTGAATCCTTCAAGTTCATCTTGCCTTACCTCCATTCCATTTTCATGCATCACTTCATACTTCCTCATAGCCAAAGTGTTGACTTTTTTCGGCTTGTACATCAGTTGCTCTTGTCTTGGCTCATTTGTTGTCGTATTGCTCATCATGTGAATAACACTAACATTCTCCTTAGGGTTTGTGATAATGTTACTGAAAAATTGTCCTTCCTTCCTTGAATTCAAGGCAATGGCTAACTGACTGATCCGTCTTTCCAAGTTCTTGATTGATTGTGATCTCTCATCGTCCATTCTTTTCATAGCTTACTTCACATTTTTTATTTCTTTCTCGTGCTTCTCGTGGCATTCCCTATTGCTCATGTCCATGGCATGCAAAAGTTTCTCATTTTACTTAAATGAAGTCATCTCCTCGCTCTGGCCTAGCTTCCCCGGTTGAACTTGCTGATCAAAATCTAACGATAACTTCATAGTGTTATCGAGATTTCCTTATGAGAAGTTAGGGTTATTGTTGTATCCTTAATAAAACCTTTGAGAAGCCATTCCTCTCGGCTAGAAGTTGTTTTCGCAGCCTTGGTTATTAATGAAGTTGATGTCCTCATACTCCATTATTTGTTGCATGTTTATTTGATTAACTATCATGGTTTGGTGATTAATGGGTTATTGTATCGTCTGCACTTTCGGACTTTGTTGTCTTATTTGAAGCTTCGTCATTTGATTGCTCAGGTTGGATAGTTGTGTCATGACCGCAGTTTGTGAATCAATCTCATATATGCCCGTTGGTTTCCTCACTGTGGGACGATTACCAGTTGTAGAGTTCTGAGACATAAGATTTAGGAGATATAATGTTCCATCATCATCCTTGGTTAGTAGAGAACCACCTATTGCAGCATCCACTAGCATTCTGGTGTTGTGGTTCATCCCATAGTAAAAATAATTTGGAGTCGTGCCTATTTCACGTATCCATGTCCTGGACATCTCCTCAGCATCTCCTTGAATCATTCCCAAGCCTCGCCAAGAGACTCGACATCTTTCTTCTTGAATTGATTGATTTTCGGTTTCCTTTCACAAACCTTCACTAGGGAAAGAACTTGTCCAAAAATTTGTTATCGATTTCTGCCCATAAGGTCATAATCTCCGCATTCAGTCCTTGGAACCAGGATTTGGCTTCTCCACCCAATGAGAATGGGAAAAGTCTCATCCTAATCACCTCCTTTGTAACTCGAGTAATGTGCATGGTGTCACACTTCTCTAAGAAATTATCTACATGTGCAACTGGATCTTCATTCGTTGACCCATTGAATAAGCTATTTTGCACCATGTTGATTAGAGACAGTTTCACTTCGAACTTGGTGGTGTTGGCTGGAAGCCTCATTACTCCATTATAAGTCTCTTGAACTTCTGGCTTGAAGTAGTCACGAAGACATTTCTGTCCCCGCACTCTATTTTGCACTACCAGATCACCTTCGGGTTGGTCATTCCCTCGGCCCTATTGTTGTTTTCGTGCTTCATCCTCTGCCATCTTGATTCCTTTCTTTTTCTTTCCTTTGTTGGTTCTGTCAGTTTCAGGGTCGTAAGGCATTAAGTCCTTCTCTCATTTGCTACGCATGCACTAATTCTCCCTAAAAGGAAAACACAAAAGATCAAGTGTAGATTGTCAAACTTGAAACTTTAACCTTTTATTTTTTTTCTTTTAGTTGTTTTTATAAACTTGAAAGTAAATTACTTAAACTAAAACATAACAATTTTCAAACTAAGTATAAGTGGCTATCTATCCCCGGTAATGGGGCCAAAAACTTGAACATGGCTACAAGTATAACGACTCGATTGTAGTAATACTGTGACCAACTTACATTGATTACGGATATTGTCCTTAGGGAAAGGTGTATGCACTCAGTATTACCTAGTAAAAATTACTCTATTGCTAAGGAAATCCTTTTTAATTTGTTATTATTACTAAACTACATTATTCTAACAAAGCAATGCAAATTACTTTTAAACTCTTATATTAAGAATATCTTAGTTCACAACTTCACCTAGGCAATGAAATACTATGTTTTTCAACCCACTTTAATCATCTTTATTATGTGTGTGCAATGCTTAATTAGAATAGACATATTTCCTTCAAATGTACTTCAACCCACTGTCGTGATGGAAAAGATTCTAATGTGCAAACTAGAACTCCACCTATAAGTGTGAATAATGTAAGCTCCACATTGTTATAAGTTCCAAATCTTTAGATTCATAACCAATTAATTTTAATATACGTGCCTCCCTAATCAATAACTATGTCTCGGTTTTATGTATTTTACGGTTGTATCGTCCATATTCGGCTTAAAAGCTTTAACGACCATGATAACTTCCAAAATTTAATATCAACAAACACGTAATCAAGATGTTCATAGCATTACGTTCGTAATCAATACAAATTCTAACTATTGCACTTTTCAACTTTATAATCTATTCATGTTTATATCATAACATTCATACCATAGGATCCATTGATCCCTAAGATTAATGAACTACTCACACTTCATTGAAACAAACATGCGCATAGTGGTATTTATTGCAATCAAAGATATAATCAAATAACTTAAATTAAATCAATAAAAACAATACATGAATCACCACACGTAAGTCTTCAATGTCTTCTTTACCACAATTATTCTTAATACTCAAGAATAAAGTAAACATATGCTAATCTATGATAATGGTTGCTAATGGATGGTATTGGGTGAGTTTATCACGTTCTAATACTTATTTATACTCCTAAAACACTTTTGAGAATAATTAGAAATCTTAATAGACAATTTCACCCAAAATAGTACTATAACTTTCTATTTTCTTTAGTTTTGGTGTTATGTGTGTTATGCTACTGCGTCGTGACAGCTTCGGCCACTTTGTGTGTTTTTTCCTCATTCAGTAGACTCGGCACCCTGTGTATCCTATATTTGAGCCGTCCCTTATCACTCACTGCGCCGCCATTATGTCGGTTGTCCTGAATTGTTTTTCTCCTTTCCTTGATCTCCCATGTTGTCCATCTCTCTTCCCATGGAGTCAAGCATCTTTGCCACGGCGTCAACCTCTCTTTTGTGTATTTTAGTCTTGTTTCTTCACAAATTCCCTCGTTTGTCACTTTTATGCCTTGTATACCTGAAAATACTTAAATACCATCAATTAGAGTTCATTTCGGGATATTTACGCTAATTATACTACTAAAAACCCTTTATATAAGCCTAAATAATCACTTATCATGATCGTGGCCGCAAGTATAATGGCTCGATTGTAATATTAATGTGATCAACTAATGTTGATTACGAATATCGTCCTCGAGGAAAGGTGTATTGCACACAATTCACTTAGTCAAATTCACTCTTTTGCTAAGAAAATCCTTTTTTAATTGGTTTTAACTAAACTACTATATTTTAACAAAACAATGTAAATACTTGTACTCTTATATTAAGAAGATCTTAGTTCACAACTTCACTTAGGTATTGAAGAATTATGCTTTCAACTCACTTCCTTCATCTTCATTATGTGTGTGCAATGCTCAATTAGAATATACATGTTTTCTTAAGATTCACTTCAACCCACTGTTGTGACTGAAAAGATTCTAATGTGCAAACTAGAACTTCACCTATTAGTGTGAATGACGTAAGTTCCACATTGCATTAAGTTCTAAATCTTTATATTCATAACAACTTAAGTTTACTATTCGTGCCTCCTAATCAATAACTATCTATCGATGTTATCTATTTTACGGTTGTATCGTTTATATCCGGCTTAAAAGCTCCGATGACCATGGTAACTCCTAAAACCTTTAATCAACAAACACGTGATCAAGATGTTCATATCATTACGTATATAATTAATACAAATTCTAAATATTGCACTTTTTATCTTTATAATTCATTCATAACTACTTTAGCATAGCATTCATACCATACGATCCATTGATCCTTAAGATTAATGAACTACTCACACATCATTGAAATTAACATACACATCATGGTATTTATTGCAATCAAATATAAAATTAAATAACTTTAATTAAATCGAGAAAATAATACCAAATGACCACACGTGGAGTCTTCAATGTTTTCTCCTCCAAAACTTTTCTTAATACTTAAGAACAACGTAAACTAAGTTATTCTATGATAATTGGTGGTATAGTGTGTTTTTACCGCGTTCTAATACATATTTATATCCCTAAGATACTTTAGAGTACAATAAGAAACACTAATTAACAATTCCAAACAAACTAGAATTTAAACTTTCTATTTTTTATGTCACAGCGTTGTCTATAAGTGATCTGGTGCTGTGTGTATAAAGCCACAGTGTCGCCACTGCTTCGGCCTTTTAAATGTATATTTCCTTCACAATGGGCTTGGCAGCATGCACTGTCCATCCCGACGCCATGTCTACAACACCACGATAGTGCCACAGCGCCAAGTGCTCAATCCCACTTTTCTTCTCTACTCTCCTCCACGCCTTGCCCATGTTGTGTGGTCATTTCCTACTGTGTCAAGCATAGTAGCAACGATGTCAAATGTACTTTTATACATTTAATCCTCGTTTGATCATGAAACCACTCTTTTGTCTCTTTTATACCTTGTTTAACTACAAACACATAAATGCCGTCAATTAGAGCTCATTCCGAGAAATTTATACCAAATATACTACTAAACTAATCATATATATAAGTCTAAATAATCACTTATCAAACACCTCCAAACTTAGAATTTTGCACGACCCGAGTAAAAGTGTATTTTACTAAGTATCTTTACTACTACTAATTAAGTCCATACTTATTTTACATCGTTTATGAAGTTTCTTTTAATTCAAATTAGTTCAAGTTAATAATCCACTCAAGAGTTTTTCTTTATAAAAACTATTATTTTCAAAAACATATAGTTTTAACAACACATATAGTTCACTTTTGAAACTTCAAAGTAATTCACAACCAAAACCATCACTACTCACAAGTTTATTTCACCTCAACACTCAAGTAGCAAGTGTACACTCTCATGATTTCTCGTTAAGCTCAAGAATTCACAAATAAGCATAGATTATACTAGTTTTTTAGACTTTAGTACTTCAAGAGTCCATATGACTTAATATTGTTGGAAAGAAAACTTAACTTAACTAAGTTACTTGTACTTGAGTTAAATCTTTTATTTGAAGAGTTTTAATCTAACTTCTGCCTTTATTTCTTTATTTTTATATATCTCTTTTCTTTTCTTCTCATATTTTCTAGTTGCACGATCTTTTTTAATCATTAAGTTCTATGCTCGTTTTCTTGTAGAACTTGTGGGACTATCTAAATTTTTAAGTTTAAAACTCTTGTTAGCACTTCTCGCTTTCACTTAATCAAGCAAGGTTTAACTCCAACCTCTCATTAAACATCATGCCTATCTCTTCCCTTTTTTGCACTAAGTCTTTATTTACTTTATATTCAAGAAAGACTCATGCTTATTATAGAATTCCTTAGCGATCTAACTTTTTCAACAAGAAATGTTCTAGTATTCTTCTTGCTTTCTTTTCAAGTTCATGGTCTTCCCTAACTCTAGGTTTCTAATCATAAAATCATACCGTTGTTTGCTACATTTGTTATTTTCTTCAAAAATTTAATAACACTCTTAAGTTTTATATCAACAAGATACTTGTATTCTTACTCATTCTCAATTAAAGACATGAACTTTGCAAATGAATTACTTATTCATTACATATTACTATATATAACATAGTTTATACTACTTGAAAACATTCAAATAATAAGTAAATAAAAAAGATACATTACCATGTTTTCCTCTTTAACTGCTTCAAAAATAAGATTTTACGATTATACCTGTAGTGTTTATCCTTATTTCATCATCTCTTACCATTTCCTATAGTGTAGTGTTGATGCCCCCAAACTTAAACCAAACCTTGTCCTCAAGGTTTGAAAATAAACCTGAAACATAAAAACACTAAACACACAAACATATATAATAACAAAACATAATAATGCATAAACATAAAATTTAAACAACTAATAAAGTGATAACATATGTTTCTAACTCCTTGATGCTTTATGAGCATGTCGCATATGTTGAGACTTATACATTCCGATGAAACGTCACTTGGCAAGTGGTCTCTCTTGCATTATTAGCACAAAACTTTCAAAAGTTAGAAAATTACTAAAACGTTTGGTTTATTCTAACTATAAGTAACTTAAATTTAAAAACTGAAATTAAAAAACCCTGGGCTGCCTCCTAGTAGTGATTTGTTTAACATCATTAGCCGAACGTCTTTTTGCTTGTTTAGTCTGAGTGTAAATCAATCTATTTCATTAATTAAGATTTTTGAAATAATTGCTCGTCCATAAATACTTCGGCTACCGGCTTCCATGTATCAACTTCTTTATGAGGTAACCTAGATAGATGGTCGACAACTAAATTTTCACTACCCTTTTTTATCTTAGATTTCTAAGTCAAACTCTTGTAATAATAACACCCATCTAATTAACCTTGGCTTGGCATCCTTCTTTGCATACAAATAACAGATTACTACATGGTCAGTATGATTATGTTGTCTTAGATTCAACATTTTACTTACATAGTATATAGCTCTAAATGTCTTGTCTCTCTATTGGACTAGCATTGCTCCTACCGCATAGTCACTTGCATCACATATTATTTCAAATTTAGATACTCAATTTGGTACTACCACTATTGGTGTCGAAATCAAAGCTACTTTCAAGGTCTCAAATACGTTTACACATGCATGACTCATTTTAAATGGAACATTTTTTTCCAACAATGTGCACAATGGTTCAGTGATTTTTGGAAAATTTTTGATAAACTTTATGTAGAAACCTGCATGCCTAAAAAGCTCCTTAAATCTTTAATGCTTCTTGGTATAAGAAGTTTCTCAATTGGCGCTATTTTTGCTCTATCAACCTTTAATCCATGAGTAGACACTTTATATGCCAAAACAATTAGTTCTAGAACTATGAAGTGACATTTTTCCCAATTAAGTACTAAATTCTTGTCTTGTCATTTTTTCAGTACCAAGGCTAATTTTCTAAGCATATATCGAAAGATGCTCCAAGTAAAAAAAAAATTCATCTGTAAATACCTATATGATAGCATTCACCATATCGGAGAAAATGGACATTATACATATCTGAAATGTTTCTAGTGCGTTGCATAATCCAAATGGCATCCGTCTAAATGCAAACGTTCCATAAAAGGCATATAAACGTTGTTTTCTCTTGATCTTCTGGTGCTATCACAATTTGATTATATCTCGAATACCCATCTAGGAAATAGTAGTATTCATATCCTGCTAACTTATCCAACATATGATCAATGAATGGTAAAGGGAAATGATCATTTCTTGTAGCCTTATTTAACTTCCAATAATCAATATAAATTCTCCAACCAGTTACTTTTCTACTGGATAAGATTTCTCAATTTTCAGTCTGAATCATGGTCATTCCTCATTTCCTTGGTACCACCTGTATTGGTGAAACCTATGAACTATCCAAAATAGCAAAGATGATTTCGGCGTTCAATCATTTTAAGATCTCTTTTTTTACCACTTCTTTCATCACTGGATTTAACCGCCTCTGAGCTTCAATTGATTGTTTATGATTTTCTTCCATTAAAATATTATGCATGTAGATAGTTGGACTAATTCCTTTTAAATATTTGATTGTCTATCCCGATGCCGACTTATGCTCTCTCAAAGCTCGAAGCAATTTTTCTTCTTCCAATTCTGTCAAAGATGCCGAAATAATCACAGGATATGTTGAATTTTCACCAAAGTACGCATATATCAGATGCTCTGGTAAAGGCTTTAATTCCATTATTAGTTCAATAACTGCACTTTCCACTTCCATTTCTAGTTTCTCAAAACCATTATGAAACTTTGGGGGTCCTATTGGTGATAAAGCATTAACTGCCTCATGAAGTTTACCCTTAACTGCAGAACTTGTAGTTATGATTTGAACTAGACAATGCTCTAACAGTTCATCTAGCGTATATTTCTTGGCTATATCAGAAACACAATCAAGAACTAGATCTCTAACTTTGATACTTTTACAATGTTATCTCTTACTTGGAAATTCCAAGGTCTTATAGATATTGAATATAACTTCCTTATCATTTACTCGCAACCTTAGTTCTCCCTCTCAAACATCTATCAAAGCTCGTATAGTTGCTAGAAAATGGTCTCCCTAAGATTAATGGTACGTCAACATCCTCTTCCATATCCAATACTACAAAATCAACGGGAAAAATAAACTTATCCATTTTTACCAATACATCTTCAATCACTCCTTTGGGATAAGCTATTGATTGATCTGCTAATTACAAATTCATATTGGTTGACTTCACTTCTCCTAAGCCTAATTTCTTAAATACTGATAACGACATCAAATTTATGTTGACTCTCGAGCTCATAAGTCTTTATCAAACAAGTGTACTCTTATGTTGCATGGAATGGAAAAAATTCTTGGGTCTTTTAACTTTTGAGGTAACTTCCTTTGTAAAATAACACTACATTCTTCTATCAAGTTTACTGTTTCATATTCTTCTAGTCGCACTTTCCTTGTCATTATGTCTTTCAAAAACTTTGTATAATTTGGCATTTGTTCTAATGCATCTACAAACGAGATGTTTATATGTAACTTCTTGAACATCTCTACAAACTTCTTAAACTGTTCTTGATCTTTATGTTTCTTTAATCACCGAGGATATGGTAGTGGTGGATTTATTAATGATAGATTATCAAGAAATGTCACTCTCCCTGGTACCACATCTATTTTATGCCGATCTTCTCCTACCTTCTTTTGAGCAAATTCTAATTTTTCTGCTGATGCAACTTCTTTTTGGTTACTTATGTCACTTTCCACATGTTCTGCATCCCTTTGGTGTTGCTCATCAATTTTCTTCCTTATGTCGTTTGTTGTATCTTTTGGTTACACTGGATTATTTGTTGTTTTTCCACTTATTAATTGGACTGCATTTATGTTCTCCATAGGATTAGTGCTTGTGTTACTCAAAAACTAATCTTCCTTTCCTTGAATTCAAAGCAATGGCTAACTGACCAATCTATCTCTCCAAGTTCTTAATGGATTTGTGATCCCTCACCGTGCATCCTCTTTAGAGCTTGCTTTATATTTTCCATCTATTTCTCATGCTTCTCATGGCGTTCCCTATTGATGATGTCAATGACGTGCAACAATTTCTCAATTGACTTCAATGAAGTCATTTCTTCGCTCTAGTCTAGCTTCCTTGGTTGGACTTGTTGATCAAAACCTGGCGGTAACTTCAAAGAGTTATCAGGATTTCCATATGAGAAGTTCAGATTGTTGTATCTTTGATACTACCTTTGAAGGGCCATTCCTCTCGGCCTGAAGTTGTTTCCATAGTTTTAGTTGTTTATGAAGTTGACATCTTAAAACTCCATTTCTTATTGCATGTCTATTGGATTAACCACGATTGTTTGGTGATTTAATGGGTTGTTATATAGCTTGCACTTGTGGACTTTGTTGTCCCATTTGTAGCTTCGTCATCTGATTACTCAGGTTAGATAATTGTGTCATAATCGATGCTTACAAATTAATCTCATATATACCTGTTGGCTTTCTCACTGTAGAACAAGTACCAACTGTAGAGTTTTGAGACATAAGATCTAGAAGATTTGATGCTCCATCCTCAAGCTTTGTCAGTGGAGAACCACCTGTTGTGGCATCCACTAATGTTTTGGTACTGTGATTCATTCCATAATAGAAAATCTGTAGATGTGCCCATTTCATGTATCCATGTCCTAGACTCAGTATCTCTTTGAATCTTTCCCAAACCTCACTAAGAGACTCGATATCCTCCTGCTTGAATTCATTGATTTCTAGTTTCCTTTTGTTGACTTTCACTAGGGGAAAGAACTTGTCTAAAATTCTTTCATTGATTTTTGCCCATGAAGTCATACTCCTCGCATTCAGTTCTTGGAGCTAAGAGGCTTTTCCACCCAATGAGAATAGGAAAATTCTCTTCTTGGTCACTTCTTATGTAACTCTTATAATGTGCATAGTGTCGCACTTCTCCAAGAAATTCTCTACATGTGCAACTGGATCTTCATTTGCTAGCTCGTTAAATAAGTTATTCAGCACCATGTTGATGAGAGACGATCTCAGTTCAAACTCGGTGGTGTTAGGTGGAAGCCTCCTTACTCCGTTGTATGTTTCTTGAACTTCAGGCTTAAAGTAGTCACGAAGACATCTCTGTCCACGCACTCTATCTTGCACTACCAGATCACCTTGGTCCTATTGTTGGTTTCGTACTTGATCCTCTGTCATCTTGATTCCTTTCTTTTTTTCCCTTGTTGGTTATGTCAATCTTAGGATCGTAAGACACTAAGTCCTTCTCTCATTTACTACACATGCACCAATTTCTCTGAAAAGAAAACACAAAAAATCAAGTGCAGATTGTTTAACTTGAAACTTACACTTTTTTTTTATTATTTTTATTTATGCTTGAAAGTAAATTACTTAAAATAAAACTTAACAATTTTGTAAACTAACTAAACTAGTATATGGCTACCTATCCCCGGCAACGATGCCAAAAACTTGATCATGGCCGAAAGTATAACGACTCGATTGTAGTAATAATGTGATCAACTAATGTTGATTACGGATATTTTCCTTAGGGAAAGGTGTATTGCACACAATTCACTTAGTTAAATTCATTATATTGCTAAGAAAATTTATTTTTAATTTTTTTTAATTAAACTACTCTATTCTAACAAAACAATGTAAATAATTGTACTCTTATATTAAGAAGATCTTAGTTCACAACTTCACATAAGTAATGAATAACTAAGCTTTCAACTCACTTCCTTCATCATCATTATGTGCGTGCAATGTCAATTAGAATAGACATATTTCTTTTAGATTCACTTCAACCCACTGTCGTGATGGGAAAGATTCTAATGTGCAAACTAGAACTCCACATATCGGTGTGAATGACGTAAGTTCCACATTGTTTTAAGTTCCAAATCTTTAGATTCATAACCACTTAAGTTTACTATTTGTGCCTCCCTAATTAATAACTTTATATCGATGTTATATATTTTAAGGTTGTATCGTCCATATCCGGCTTAAAATCTCCAATGGCTATGGTAACTCCTAAAACCTTTAATCAACAAACATATGATCAAGATGTTCATAGCATTATATATAGAATCAATACAAATTCTAACCATTGCACTTTTTATCTTTATAATCCATTCATAACTACTTTAGCATAACATTTATACCATAAGATCCATCGATCCCTAAGATTAATGAACTACTCAGTGATCATCATTAAAATAAACATACACATCATGGTATTCATTACAATCAAAGATAAAATTAAATAAATTTAATTAAATCAAGAAAATAATACCGAATAACCACGCGTGGAGTCTTCAATGTCTCATCCTTCAAAACTCTTAAGAACAACGTAAACTAAGTTATTCTATGATAATTGGTGGTAATGTGTGTTTTTACCATGTTCTAATACATATTTATATCCCTAAGATACTTTAGAATACAATTAGAAACCATAATTAACAATTCCAAACGAACTAGAACTTTAAACTTTCTATTGTTTTACGTTCCGCCGTTGTCCATAAGTGATCCGACGCTGTGTGTTTAAAGCCACGGAGCCGCCACAGCTTCAACCATTTATGTGTATTTTTTCTTCACAGAGGGCTTGACGCCCTGCACTGTCCATCCCGACACCGTGTGTACATTACCACGGCGCCGCCACTACGCCAAGTGCTCTATCCCACTTTTCTTCTATTATTTCCTTTTCCACGCCTTGCCCAATCTGTGTAGTCATTTCCCATGGCATCAACCATACTAGTTACGTCGTCAAAATGTACTTTTTTGCATTTTATCCTCATTTTATTATGAAATTACTCATTTGTCTCCTTTTATATCTTGTTTACCTGAAAACACATAAATACCGTCAATTAAAGCTCATTTCGGGATATTTATACCAAATATATTACTAAACTAATCATATATATAAGTCTAAAGAATCACTTATCAAGGGACACTTTAGTAACTTCCCCTATTGCAATCACATTTAATTGAGCCCCCAATCCTGTCAGTTGAACAAGTCACTCCAAATTAACTAACACCTAAACTCAAGCCACAATTTTAGTTTAAACTAATCCCATGAACTAAGGATGGACAAGTATGTGAACCGAACGTGCCATAAGAGTATATGAGTCTATATAATGTAATTTATATAAAGGTTAATTTGATTGGATTGCGAATTAGATCCACGAATTAAGGTGCCCAATCCGCAATCCAGTCCAATCACCACAAATTGCAACTTTTTCAATCTAATCCAGTTTAACAAACTCAAATTATGAACCAATTAAAACTAAATAGACTCGATCGAGTTGGATCCATGGATTTCATGAACGCCCCTAGGTGTTGTCAATGTAGCATTTCCCCTCACTTTCATTGTCCCTTTGCTTGATAGCGACTAAACGGACCCACTTTTTGCTAAATTTTCCCCATTTACTCACCATACCCTAGTTTTTAAATTTTAATTGCTAAACGTACTCCAAATTGTTTTAAAAAGAAATATCCAAAATACCCTTGCGAAATGACTCCACTTTTAGCTAAATATACTACATTATTCAAACATACCTTGTCTATCTGGCATGTGGGTTTTGACCGTACAAGACCGAGACCTCTAAAGAGGAATCGAATGACTCCCACCAAGACCTCTTTAGAGGTTTCGGCCGCATTCTTCTAAATCCCACCGAGACCTTTCAAGAGGTCTCGGTCTTGGTGGAAGGCAACTAAGTCTCAGCTGACTCCCACTGAGATCTCTTTATAGGTCTCGGTGGGAGCCGATCAAGATCTTTAAAGAAGTCTCGGCCCTGTGTATTCGCAATCCACGGCGATAATAATGAAAATATTTTTTTCCAAAACTCCTAAAAATACATGAAACGACAAAAACATTGTAGGATTTTGCTCGGAATCGCTTAATATTCTTGATTCCATCAATTTTTTTTATGTACAAAATGCAAGATTCGAGCCCTAAATCGAAGCCCTAAACCCAACACAACAACACCCAACCTACTCAAAAACGGCCAAAAAACCCAAAAAAAAATTCCAAAATCAACACAAAAGATATGAGAAGTCACACTCATGGCGTCGAATCGATGTGATTTCGCCTGGATTTCGTCGGATAGAAGGTGAGTGTAATTTTAGAGTAAGAGAGACGATAGTATAACTGGGGTGTGGATGGATGAGATGAGTGGGGTATGAGGAAAACAAAAATTCTTTTATATGCAGGGTAGTTGGGTCATTCACATTTTTAAAAAAAGTGGGTTATTTTTAGCAAAACCGGGGTCCGTTTAGCTCTCTTCCCGATATTTCGCAGACATGGAAGTTCGATCTTCCTAGGTTTCCTTCGTTTGGTGGAGTAACGAAACCTAGGGTCTCTCTCGTTAATCTTCTCTAATCAATCAAGGTTAGTTATTGTTTCGATGTCGGATTTCTAGATTTCGTTGTTGATGATTCATCGCTCTATCTGCCATCTTCCAATTAGATTTTGTTTCTGTTCTGGATCTATTGTCGTGCTGTTCTCGTGTTCTTTTGTTTGTGTATGTTGTTTGGATTGATTTCGATGAACTATGAATGATTTTTCCGACTTTCAAATGGTTTTTGGCAGTGCAAGGGCTTCGTTATGAACCAATTAAGGATCCCATATGATTTGTTTGCTTAGGTGTGTGTCCCTTTGTTGGATTTTGTTGTAAATCTGAATGATTAGACAAAAACGTGCGCTTTTTTGGAGCCGAATTGATGTCTATTTAAGGTTTATTCGATTTGGTCATTTGTGTTTTAGTTAGTTTCATTTGTTACTTTGAATCTCAGTGGTGCGTTTGTGGAAAATGTTTGTATGAGGTTTTTTTGTAATATTTGAGAAACAAACACAATGTGGTCTCTTTCAATCTCCGTCTTGATTGTTATGGTTCCATTTGGTATTTACTAGAATTTATGTGGTGAATTGTGCAAGGATGGTCTCTTGTGGATGCTATTGGTGGGTGTAGGTAATAAGGGCATAAAGTGTTTAATGAGTTGTCTCTATGAGTCTCTTTGTCTTCTTCAGGTTCCCATTGCTTCGATCCTTGGTTTATCTTGTTGGACATTAGTTACTTTTCTTTAAAAATATTGGTTATGTGAATGAATTGATAATGTTTTCTCTTTTGTGTAGTGTCATGTATGGGATTTAGGTTTGCTATTAAAGACCCATTCTCTTCTAGTGGACCCTTTTCGTGTATTTAAACTCTCTCAATTATAAGTTAGAATTAGCGCTTAATAACTCAGTTCGAAAGATTATTATTTCGTTTTGCAAAATTGTGTACTGGAAAGAGATTTAAGCCTGAAAAATCAAAGAGTGAAAGGTTTTGATGAGGCACGAGGGCTGGGGACTCAAGGAGAGGGCTCATCTCGAATGAGTTTGGCACCACTATCCCCAAGTATGGGCCGTCCTCGTTAATTGTCATTATCTCTCCTATAGTCTCCTTTGTCACCGCAGCACCTCTCACGCCACTACTACAAAACACCATCATCATCACAACGATACCGAATCCCCATAAAACACCTTTGCGGAGCAAATGATCGTCCTTCCGACTTAGATTTGAGACATTGTAACAAATAATGTATGTGTCTATATATGTACTTAATATTCGAAGGGAAGGAAATAGAGAGATCATATATGTAATAGAGAAGAAAAATAGAGGCGATGATGAACTCAAACGAACTCAAATTTATAATGGGAATTTGGACTAAATTGGTAAATATGCATGTTGGGTTGTGATTCATGAAAATGTGTACAAGGTCAATTTGTATGGTTGGTCTTAGATATGACAAAAAATTCTAGTTTTGTTCCACGTTTTTTTTTTAGCAAGAAAGCGAATAGGAAGTGTTTTGTTATGTTATTTTTTCCTTTTGTTTTTATATCATCACAGGCTTTTTCCTTTGTTGAGTAGTGAATATCTCATTGTAATTTGGTAAGAAAAAGATCCCATTGTAATTTTCTAGTAAGAGCAAGGGTGAAACCACGAATTTATGTCGCCTTGGGCTAAACTTATATATGTGAGGTACCTATTGCGGTTAGCCGTGATCTTGGTATGAATGAAACCTACATTAGTCACATGATCGAGCCATGGCCAACGTAAAACATAACCAAATAGAGCCACATCACAACTACACCCTCTAAATATACTAAATACCCACCAAAATCAACTATTTGGTCCTTTGCTATTACATTTTTCAATAGTTCATTTTGCAAAGTGTTATATTTATTATAAGAAAATGGCGAAATAATGAGAAAAGATTTACAAGAAAAAAAGACACCAAACATAGAATTTGAAATATACACATAAAATAAGGTAAGAATAACAAATTTATAATTAGTATTTTTTAGGTAAATCTCTAATTCTTGTAAAAAAATATTAAAGAAGGGTGGTTTAAAGTTTAATAGAACTTAAAAGGGACTTGTCTTTTGTTTTTCGTTTCTTTTGATTGAACGTAGTCCATTTATTTTTTTACTTTTCAACATTTTTTACTTTAGAAAAAAATATATATACATACATTTGCGGCTTCAAATACCTGCACAAATATTGTATGTACGTACATCATGGCTCATAATTCAAAGACTACACACAATTGGGTATACATACAATAGTTGTGTGTACAATCACTTTCTTTTCACTTTTTATTAGGATAGGTTGATGGTAAGCTTAAATTAATTTTGGCCTAAAAAAAATTAGACAAAGGGTCATTTTAGTCCCTAAACTAAACACCGATGAGCATATTACCTCTTAAAGTGATTTTGGGGTCTACAAACTTAGTTCCTTTTAAATGAGGGATTGGTTGAGTCTCGAGGATGGAGCAAATGGGGTCGAAAGGGCCATATTCTGATAGAGTTTAAAGGGGACCACCACAATAATATTGATGTGAGTCCAAGTTAGTTATAAGGGTAGTTGAGTAAGTTTGTAGTAGTAGCATAAATAGAGGCTGCTAGGGAGAGAAAAACATCTTTTCATCTTGAATGTAATTTGGAAACTCTTAGGAGTTTGGGTTGAGAGAGTTTTAAGACTCTTCTCTGGGTTACTTTCGAGTTTGTAATCATTGTTGTTTCTTTCAATTCAATTGATCAATTTCGGTGTTCTATCAATGGTATCAGAGCATCTTCATCATAAATATAATCAATCAAGAATGGATTCAAGGTTTTTGTCAGATGAGATGTTAGGAGGTCTTTACGAAAATAAGTTGGGGCTTGATCGCATCTTAGAGAAGCTCAATACATGGTCAGTTCGTGATTCTTCACCTCTAGCCATGATCTCACATGATGATGGTGATCGCACTTTGGAGCTGCCAGTGCTTTCAGATCCATCCATTGTCAAATCAAATATAAAATTGGGTGTCTTCTCCAACTCGGGTATTCAGCCGGTTGTTCGTGCAGAGCAGATCGTGAAGCCATTGTTGATTCCATTTTTGTGGATTCAAACTTTGCCGCTTGCGTTGTTGCTGAAAGTTTCTAGTCAGTCTGATCTAGGGTTATCCGAAGGGTTACTGATTGTAGGCAAACCAAAACCACCAGATCCACCAGATCTGGTGGCGTCCAAGATGTTGATGTCTCATATTTTCTTTGCAACATCTGCAACTCCTGCATCTCATACACTCAACGATGACATCCAGCATCACGACGACATCACAGATGTAGCTTTGAGCGTTATGAGTATTGAAGACAACGACGCCTTCCTCGTTTCGGCACCGTGGCTGCCTCCTTATCGATAACGTCAATCTTCCTTTGAGAGCTCGCTGATTTCATTTTTAGGTGTGTTCTTTATGTCATTTTTGCTAGGTCAGAACTTCTGGTAATACATCTTTTTGGGAAGACGACCACACTGTGGGTGAGTCGATGAGTCTCACAAGGCGAGGTACTACGTCATTCGAGAAATATTTTATGGATTTTGTTTTATCTCCTACCACATGCTTTTCTCCACATCTTTCTCATCGATACAGTGGTATCTACTCCACTGCCTTCACTATGGTTACTCCCTTCATGGTGATGTTAGGACCTATTATGTGGCGGTGCAGGGCACAATACTTTGTGTTGTCTTGGTACCCAACAACATCAGTTATGTGTGGGTACTTTATAGTTCAAGTTTCAACTCATTACTTCCTTGAGTGCACTCATGAAGTGTTGTTTGTTGTGGCATGGTGTTTCACGTGGATAGGGAATTGTACGTATGTGCAAATTGACTGTAATCTTGTTGCATTGGAAGTGTTTGCTGAAATGTTCTTGACCAATTGGTGGGTATGTGGCACCTTCTGGTGGGCTGATGGGTTGGTGTCTTTGGTCTTCTTATTGAGGGCAAATCTACAGTTTGATTTCTCTCACCCCTGCGCCACATGGTTGTTGTGGATTCTTGCATGTTCTCTCAACTACACACTCTCCGGATATTTGTTACTCCTTGCTTTGGTCGCCATTTGCTATGTGCAACAAGTGTTTGATGAAAGACATTAATGGATATTGAGCCTAGGAATGCTTTCTTTGAGATTTTGTTGCCTTACTTTCTTGGGTCTAAGCTTCCAACATTAGCTCATGCCATTCTATATGAGCTTCACGGAAGATTTATTTTGGGGTTCTCAAAGCCTTGTGTTGCCAACACTAATTTGAATTTCATATTGATGGGGACTCATGGTGATGTTTTGAGCACTTCGGCTTTCTATTGCACTTCTTGGGTTAAGGGTCTAGCGCCTTCATTCGATATTATGCCAGAGCACTTGCTTGTTCCACCGGGCGCTCCGCGACTGATATGGATCCTTGCTTGGTTACTAATACCTTAAGATCTTCTCCCTATGTGGATCCATGTTCCTGGTTGCATCATTATCTCTTTACCACCTTGAGGACAAGGTGGATTTTTAAAGGGAGAGTTTAAGGGGACCACCACAATAATATTGATGCGAGTCCAAGTTAGTTATAAGGGTAGTTGAGTAAGTTTGAAGTAGTAGTACAAATAGAGGCTGCTAGGTATAGAAAAACATCTTGTCATCTTGAATGTAATTTGGAAACTCTTAAGAGTTTAGGTTGAGAGAGTTTTAAGACTCTTCTCTGGGTTACTTTCGAGTTTGTAATCGTTGTTGTTTCTCTCAATTCAATTGATCAATTTCGGTGTTCTATCATATTCATATGGGGTCCAACAGAACTCGAGCAATGATTAATCAGTGTGGTTGCTTTGCACTTGCTTGTGAAAAAATACTTGCGTTGTAATAAATTATAAAAACGATCATGGTTTGCAGGTTTGGCGAGCTAAATTGGGAAAATAGAAAGAGAAACGAAGAAATTTGAAACTGAAATGGCCAACTCTCTCGTGCGGAGCCTTCGCTCTGATGCTCTTTTTCGCTCGTCATTTCTATCTGCGCCCTTATCAAGATCATTCTCCCAAGATGCTTTGGTGGAGATCAAACCTGGTGAAATCGGATTGGTTTCTGGAATCCCTGAAGAACAGCTCCGTAGAAGGGTATTTGTTTAAATCTTTTCAAATCCCTTGTTTTTTTTTTCATTTATACATTTGTTAATTGTTGTTGTGAGATTCTTATTATTCAAAACATTCGAAAGATTATAGAGAAATTGGGCGACTCTTCATGATTGGTGAGCTTCTTTGTTAAGAACATGTAGGTTATTATGGTCAGGTTATGAAAATATTATGAGCGTTTTAGTTTTGATGATTTGAATTTTATGAGGCAATTTATTTCGCAATTTGAGAACCTACATTTTCAGATCCCTTTGAGCGATGTTACAAGTAAAACGTTTTTACATTGTGTGTTTTTATGATTGTAATGTGTTGTGACTCGCTACATTCGGCTTCTATTTCCCTTCCCCGTACATAATGCGGCGATCTATGTATTCCAAAGTGACCAACAAGCCGTTTCTTGGAGACATTCACTTTTGAAGTTGCCTCTCCTCTAGGGATATTATTGAGGTAACCAAGCATTTAGTCAAACTCGGGAATGTTGCATTGGTATGTATAGGGATGACTAGAGAGAAATTGTGAAAAGTTGGGTTCTATTTATACAAGTCTTTTACTTGTCATCTTTCCTCCCCAACACAAAGTCAAATTTCTTTCTTGTACAATTGCTTTTAGATTAATTAATATTGTTGTCCTGCAAAGAAGAATGTTGTTTGTTTATATTTCTTCGAATTAGTGGTGCTGATATCAAGAAGATGATGAAACCATAGATCATTTGTTTATTCTGTAAGTTTGTTGCATTCATTTAGACGGAGCAATCTGAGGTGTTTTTTTTTTTTTTTTTTTTTTTTTTTTTTTTTTTTTTTGTGAGACATTTGTATGAGGTGTGTTAGGATACATTAATGAGAAGAAAAGGTGAACAATTCAAGAATATTCAAAGTGTTTTACAAGACAACTGTCAATACAGTTCTTTGAACACATTGGGTTTGAGGGGAATTGGCACATCTTCTTAAAAATATAAGGGCAATATATATTTGGGGGATCGGTATAGTGTGTTATTTTGGATTAAAATACGAGGAAATTTATTGCTTCTCATTTAATGAGTGTAGAAGAAATTGGAAAAGTATAGTTGAAGAGGTTTGGTATATGATTAGAATCTCTTCTAGCGGGTTATGTCTCCATGTTTTTTTGCTTGTCTCTATCATGCTTTTGTATTTGTAAAATGATTTTAGTAATATAAAGCAAACTTCTTAGAAAAGAAACATATTCAATAAAAAAAGTTATTATGATCGCAGAGAAAGATGGTTTAGAAAATTGTGCACAAGTGTTTGTAAAAGGGAAAGGATTGCATGGAGCAGCTGGAAACTAGAAAGGGAATTGCATTAGGGTGATTTTACATGATTGTTCTAGTCAAATTTTAACTATGATGTTGGTACCAAATGCTAAAGAATAGGATCAAAAAGAAAAAAAAATTAATAGAAGAAACACAAATGATTGTTGTGTTAGGGATGTGATGATGATTTTGGGATCATATGATATAATTGCTTAGAGAAAAATAATTTGAAATTTGATTCATAAAAGTCTTCTTATTTAAGAAAGAAATGTAAAACCATTGACCCAGCCACTTGTTCACTCTCTCTTTCTCATGCATTTGGAAATGAAAAACTTTAAAAATAGAAAATAATCATTCTTCCTTTCCTTTAGTTATACCATGATAGTTTAAGTTGGCATCATTTCTCTTTTAAACTTAGAGATTTAAATTACTCTTTCTAGAATTTTCGAGAACTTTGCTTAAGACTTCTATAGTTTGTTCAAGTTCATACCATGAATTACATAACCATCATATAAAATTCTCAGAAAACTTTTGTATGTTCAACTTATGTAATTGATTTCATTTTAGTGGCAGACCTCCATTGCACATCGCCTTGCTGCACCTTGAGAATTTTAAAACTTAAATCTAAAACTTGTTAGATGTTGCAACAATCCAATTCCTTATTAAGGTTGGTTTAACATTCTAAAAACCCATATTGATTTATTTAAAAAACAATTGTGCTACAGGTTATAATTTACTCACCTGCTCGAACTGCGACTCAACAAGGTTCTGGAAAAGTTGGAAAGTGGAAAATCAATTTTCTCTCAACTCAGAAGTATGTTTCTTGTCTCTTTTAGTGGAACTTTTGTTGAGATAGAATACTTAGTATGTATGATTATTACTAAATAGTGTTTTTATAGTGTGAAGTTATTTTCAAATTTTTAATTGTACCAAAATTTTTTGTTTTCATGTGTTTTCTTGGGAGCAGCTAAACATACCCTAGTTTTTGCTGATCTTATCCCAGTAAAATTTTGTTATGCCATTCCAGTTTTGCCCCTGCTCAAAATGACCTTTTTTTTTTTTTACTCACCTATACCCCACCTCCAAAACGCACTAGCACCTCTCTCCACTCTCTCAATTTCGACCCTTACCACCGCCCAATTCCGACGATTCTCCGACAGAATCATGTCTATTCTTCTTCGTTTCAGTCATTTCCACCATTTTGCTATTTGATTTTTAGGTTTTTGGGCGTTGGCTTGTCTATGCGTTATGTTGTTGGTGGTGTTTAGGGCTTCAATTTAGGGCCCCAATCTCGGCTTTTAAGGTTGAAATGTGGATGGATTCGAGAAAAGTAGGCCATTTACAACAAAACCATCTAGTTTTCATTCGTTTTCATGGATTTATTTTTGGAGTTTTGAAAAAAAAAAATTTGTTCTTGTTGCCCGTGGGTTTCATTTGCACAGGGCTGAGACCTCTTTAAAGGTCTCGACCCTGTGTGATCGACTCGTTCGAAACCAGATTTGGAGTTGTTCGATGGACCAATTCGATCCTAGGGCCCTTCCGAACATGGAACAAGTGTTCTATAGTGGAGGGATTGAGGGGTTGGGTTGAAGGTTCGATTCAGTGAAAGGGTTGAGGGTGACGGGGTTTGATGCCTTGAAGATAGGGGTATTTTGGGGTTTTTGTACAAAAAGTGGGGTACGTTTCGCAATCGAAATTTAAATTTGGGGCATGGGTGAGCAATAGGGTAAGATCAGCAAAAACTAGAGTCCATTTAGCCGCTCTTTTTTTTTTTTTTTTTTTTTTTTTTCCAAATGTTATGTAAAGATTTTATATCCATACCTCATCTTTAAAAAATTGGGAATGTGCTACTATCATACGTTCAAGATGCCTGGAATCCGCATGGAGTAGAACTAAATCAAAGTTGACTAGCCTGTTAGATTTGTTGTCATTGTTGATTTCGTTATGCTAAATGTTTTTCTTTGTTTTACTGTTCCTGTACCACTTCTATTTCTGCAGGTGGGAAAATCCATTGATGGGTTGGACATCGACAGGTGATCCATATGCTAATGTTGGTGATTCTGCACTTAGTTTTGACAGTGAAGAAGCTGCGAAGGCATTTGCTGAAAGGCACGGATGGGATTATGCAGTATGCCCACTTAACCTTCATAAAATGGATTATTATTGTCATTGGATTTGTTGTTGGATGGAAGCTAAGTCAGGAGTGTTCATAATATTACTAACTACGAATTAGGAGTAAAGGATAGAAGTAGGAAAACTAACAGAGCGAGACCTTTTTAATATAAAACCACATTGATCTACCGAAAGTATTATTACTTGGATATGTTGAAAGCTAGACTAGTTGGTAAAAAAAGTGGCATTCTTCATTATTACTACAGAAGTTGCTTGCAAGTCTTTTTTTGTGAAAGAAAGTTCCATGATTACTCTTTCATGATCACACATTGACTTTTAAAGTTCTAGGAAAAAGTTATATGAGTTTATTCCTATAAGTGATAAACAAATGTCAGAGGTTGCTTTTGAAAACTAAGAAATTCTGCAAATTGTTAGGAGTTGTAATCTATTATGGTGTTGAAGCTCTTGCATTTTCAGAAGTCTCGAAACTCCTGGTTGCCAAATTTATTGAAATTCATAGTTAGATTAATTCATTCTTGATCAAGATAAAGACTATTTTGAATCGATATGGCCATGCAGTATTATGTAAGCCAAAGCTGATATTTTTGTATAAGCTTGAAATGACAGTCAAATGTTGTCCGCAACTTCAAGTATAACATGGCAATAGTTGGAATGAATGTGCACCTTTAGCGACCTAATCATTTTAGATCAAAGGATTCTTATTCTAAGTTTTTTTACAAGCTGGCATGTGAAGGTGTAGTCATGGAATAGGTTCATAATACAACTGCACTTCTTCTAGATAAAGACTAGTAAGGAAAAATAATTTTGGTTATTTGATTCTTTTTTGGTATCTTGCACAAAAATTAGAATCACTATTTTTGGTACAATACAAGTAGTTTTATTTAGAGGCGTGCATGTACGTGTGTCTGGTGCCCAAAAGTTTGTTCTCGCACTGCTATAAGTCTAAATTCACTAATTTACTTAAAAATCCTTACACTATCCTAACTTATACTTTCATACATAGATGTGCGTGTGTATTGTTTCTTAAATAACCGTTTTTGTGTAATTCAACTTTCATATATATGGAAAAATTCCTCCTTTTTCCATTTAGTTTTGATCTAGTTTTTCCTTAATTTATTTTCTTTCTGCTTTTCCTCTTGCTCTCTTGCTCTTTATACATATACATACACTCGTCTAGAAGAAGTTGAAAGCAGCTATACATATACAAACACCCGTCTAAAACAAGTTGCAAGCGGTACATATGTTATAAATAATAGTTATTGTTTATTATTGGGATGATATTCTTTCAAGATTGTGGTCCAAACAATGTTAATGTCAAATGGTGCCTTTTAACAGTTTTAATTAGCATTCTTACTGAATTTTCCTTGTTAACACCAATATGGTCTCCAATTTCTCGTACTTGACATGGCTCAAATTTATGTTAAAATGGGAATACAAACATGCAATTTAGTCCATTAATTCTCTAACTTTTTGGGACCATTTTGTGGGTTTCTTCTATTTATGTTCATAATTCTTTCTATTCACTTTTGTAGTAGCAGTAGCCGTACAATGTAACCAAAATTGTGCCTTCAATCACGACTAATTTTTAATGTTGGTTTATGTCTGCATTTATGGAAACTGATGCTGATTTGGTGTCCCCCATGAAACCTTTTTTTTTAAATATATATACGCTTTTACGGTTATGAAAAGTTATTTTGTTTAATAATATGTAAATACTAAACCCAATCTCTATATTAGTATATGTTGTCCATGTTGAAGGTTTCTTGCTTGCATAATAAATCTGCTTCTATTCTTAAATGAGCTTTGACATTTTGTACTTTTTCATCTCTTTCTCAATTTTACTTTGTGCTACCTAAGAGTTTATGCTGCTTGAGCTTGACGTTGTTTTTCAATTTTTCAATTTTATCCTACTTAATCTCTCTTTTAAATAACCAAATGAACTCTTTTCTGCAGGTTAAGAAGCGTCATACACCTCTTTTGAAGGTTTGTGTCATTCACTTACCAACATTTGCTGATTTAGAATACAATGCCTTTATTTACATTTGGTTCTAGGAATTGTGTCGCACACGAGTCTACTGATAGAGATCAATGGATTTGCTCCCTAGCTTGGTGGTTAGATATTATTCTAGCATATCCCATTTCAAACAATGTTCAGATTCTTTCTTCTCCCATCTATAGACAGTTGATTTTGTGGCTCAACAATTTTAAATCAGGACAGAATCATTACGAAAAAGTCTCTTAAGAAAAAAAAAGGAACAGTTGTAGGTGCTGGATTAGCTGGAATAATGAATGATATAATCTATCATTGATTTTTGCGTGAAGTGTCCTTTGGAAGAAAAGAATGCCAAGCTTTTGAATAAAATGAAAAAGGAAACAAAAATAGGGAAGGGAGTTTTGGAAAAGGTAAGGAAAAAAAAAACATCAAACCTGCAAGGCATGCGTTTCGTTTTAGCTTTAAACTTTTCTCTAGAACTATACCTCAGAATAGCATTAGAGAATCTATAAAGTTTTAGTTCTTTTGAACGTCAAGTGTACGGCAATGCCTTTTACTGATTTCAGCTGTTTAGTAGCAGCCCTTTGATGCTATAAATATAAGACATCTACTTGCTTTTCACTTGGTCAATTCACTCTCTTTGTTCCTTGGTGTCAATCTATCAAAGTCCTTGGGAGGTGGTCAAAGTGGATACAGTGAGATTAATGGAGGAGTCTTATAATAGTGGATGTAAATGCGAGAACTAATGAAATGTAAATATATGCCCCATTCCCAGGAGGGTGAATTCTAGGGATGCAAATGGGGAGGGTTGGGGATGGGGACCCCCATCTCCATCCCCATCCTCGTACACATCCCCATGCGGGGATGAATTTTCACCCCCCATACCTGTTTAATCTCCACGGGGAAATATTTCTCCCCCACTTAATTTTTGTCAAAAAAAAAATATAAAAAGTAAAGTGTCTAAGACACATACATATGTATACGTATATTGGTATTTTTAAATAGTATTTATACATAATATACATATGTCTATTGCTAGCATAGGCATATAGTAGTTAATGTAGTTTGGTAATTTGTACAATAAGGTTTTGCAATTTTTTTTATTTGATTCTATATTTGTAAAATGTATATATAGTTGCCAACAATTCAAAACATAATATATAATTAATGTAGTTTGGTAATAAAATATTTTATTTATTTAACTAAATAAGTTAAAATTATAAATCTCGTTAGAGTTTGTTTGTTATATGTATCAATAGTGTTTTGAGGTACAAATCATAGAATATCATATATATATATATATATATATATATACATACAATATATACCTATATACAATATATCATATAAATAAGTTAAAATTATAAATCTCGTTAGAGTTTGTTTGTTATATGGGGATCTCCAATGGGGATACCCACGGGGATCCCCGCGGGGATTACCAATGGGGATTCGCCTTGAGGATCCTCGCGGATATATTTTTTTACCCATCCGTACCCGCGAGGATATGCGATTTTCTCCCCATCCCCGCTTCCATCCCCATTTGAATTCCCCGTATCCGTCCCCGTTGCGGGGAATCCCCATCCTTCACGGGGATTCCCCGCCCCACTTGCATCCCTAGTGAATTCCTTGTAGACTGCCAATTACATACCTAATAGCTTTGTTGATAGCTTTTATAATTTTATCGACAAGTTGCTCACTAATAGGTATAGTTAGTATTCTCCATCACAATGTTCATGAATCTAAGCTCACTTTAGTTAAAGAGAGAAGCATACTTGATGCAAGCTTGTGGTAAATGAAGCTAACGACTGCTATCAAAGAATAAGGGTGCAGAGTGCTGTGGATAAGGTTGATTTTGCAAAGACTTGACATATGATATGATGAATTGAAACTTCGTAAATTATGTGTTGTAAAATAAGGGTTATGCTAGGAAATGGAAGAGCTTGATGGGAGGCTTCTAAAAAACATTAAATTTTTCATTATGATTAATGGTAGACTAGAGGTTAGAGTTTGGCTAATAGGGGATTAGGACAAGGAGGCTTGTTGTCACCTCTTTTATTCGCAATGGTAGTGTGATACTTTGAGGCAAGTGCTTTCTCAAAATAAACCCGTAGTGGTATGTTCGCGTGGGCTCGTTAGATTAGTTAGTCTCGGTTTTGCGCGCAAAGCCAATGTTTGTTTCGCGTTTTCAGTGATTCAATAGACTAGCGAATCATTCGTGGTCATTCTAAAACAAAGTGGTGTCTCCCCGTATCGCTAGTAATCTGTCTCTTTCGGGTTTGCCACTTTACAAAAATGCCCCTCGATTTTATTACATCAACAAACCCTATACCTTGTGATTCCTCGAGGAACTCTCGACTTCTCTCTACCTCTGCGAGTCTGCGACACCATATCCTCTCCAAGTCCATCTCTCTATCCTCTCCAGATCCTTCGCGACGCAAGCATCTCTCGACTTCTCTCCATTTCTGTGACACCACATCCTCTCTAACGTCCAAAATCACCAACGTGATCTCTCATCACTATAAACCCACTTTGAACTAATCTTTGTGCGTTTCAGATTTTCTAGAGTTTTTCTTTGATCTTTTCTTTTCTCTAGTTAATTTGTTGATTGATAATCAACTTGGTTGAAGGTTGTACAAATTGATGATGTATGAGGTTTTGCTTTGATTTTTTCTTTTATTTTGATTCTCTTGTTATTGATAATTAATTTGGTTGAAAAAGGTTGTGCATATTGATGATTTTTAGGGTTCTTCTTTGATCTTTCTTCTCTCTAATTAAATCAAATTGGTTGAAAAAGGTTGTAAGAAATTGATGATTCGTAGGTTTTTTTGGGCTTGCTAAACACACACGAACATTGCCTTACACACACTTTTTTTATTTTTGACCTATTTGCCCTCACACACCCAGACACCACCACCACCGTCTTCCACCCTCACTGTCGTCGCTGCTTCCCGTCGCCTCTCGCCTTTGTCACCATCCTCTCTCTCTTTCTCTCTATTTTGAGGGAGAAGGACTAGAAGTTGCCCCCCATCTCCCTCACCATGTTCGGTCTCGTGTGGCCGAACATGGTGAGGGAGGTGAGGTGCTCCAGTAGCCACTCTCCACCCTCCTCTCTCTACCTCCTCAACCAGATCTGGCCGAGATGTAGGGTGGGCTGGGGAGGGTGGCGACGACCATGGGTCGGAGAGGTCACAAGTTTGGCGACGAGAGGCGCCGGTGGCGGCAGCGAGGATGGAAGATGGTGGTGTGTGTGAGAAATGTGGTGTATGAGGGAAAATAGGTCAAAAAAGAAAAAAAAAATTGTGTAAGGCAATGTTGGGTGTATGTTTAGTAAGCCCTTTTTTTTTCTAGTCAAGGGTATAAATGTAATTTTATTGATCTCAAATTCGTTTGGCTTCGCCAAATCAAACAACTCGCATTTTTTCGGATTAATAGCGAAAACAGGAGTGGTAATCTCCTCGATGTCGAATCCATTGTCTTGGTGAAAGATGTAAACAACAAGCGAACATACCATAGAGGTACTATTAGGCTTTGAGGTTGGAAGGAGGATGTTCCAATATCTCATCTTCAATTTAAAGATGACACTCTTTTGTGGCTTGAAGAAGCGTAAGCGCACGTATTCGATTTCCCTACTCCAGGCAAGATAGTCAAATCTCAAAGCAACAAACTGAAGTGTGTAGCCAATACTCTCGATTGTTGCTTCAATAGTACGAAGATTCATGACTTCTTCTGCATGACACAAAAGGTCGCATGGCAACTCAGTGAGGCGAGAAGAGATGTGATGCCCTTTGCTCAACGGAGGACATGAAGTTGGCAATGTCGTGTTGAGAAACAAATGAATCTTTTGTCCACGGTCATAGAGATTCTCTAGAGAGTGTTCCCTTGTAGCCTAAGATCATTTGCAACAAATATTTGAATGCTATGAATCAGAGGGATTCTAAAAAAGCTCAAAGAGGTCAATATCAAAGTCCATGGAAGTTTTTCTCTTCATTTTATTCTCTTTTTCATTCTTATTATAGGCCTCTAAAGTTAGGACAAAGTGATTCTATTGGGTTTTGCAAAAGCTCTTAGTCCAGAGAATTGAACCTAACCAATGGCTTGTCTCTCTACTCACTGTCTAGAATTCATTAACCCCCTATTACACTCTTTGTTACCAACTTTCAACTTTATTTATCTTTTTTTTAACCTTGGAACTTTTCAATTTTTGAGCTCCTTTAGTAGAAGAGAAGAATGGAATATTGCTTGCTTACTTTCATGCATGGATAGACTATCCATAAGCTCTTTTAGTTCAAACACGGTTTTTTAATTACTTGAAGATTGAGTTTCGTTGATTTTGGGTGTTAAGTAATTTCAGTTGTGTTTAATTAGTTTCGAATATTATTTATTTCGATAGAGTTATGAATGCTGATGTGGATCAATTTAGTTGGAAAGATAAACATAGAATTGTAGTTATTTTAGGAGTCTTTTAAGTTTAGTTGTTATCTAGATAGAACTTATCTTTAGTTGATTAAGTTATAGTCAGATTCGAACTTTTATTGCGTATATAATTAAAGCTGTTGGAATGTAATAAGGACAGAATTTATCAATCGAAAATTTAAGTTTTAATTAGTGTTATTTTTTTTTTTCAATTTCAGCTCTTCCAAGTTGGAAAAAACTGATCAGATTTGTCAAAAAACTGATCAGATTTGTCAAAAATCTGATTGCTGAATTGCTACGCTGCGTCGGGTGGTATCAGAGCATGGCAATGCTAGGCGGTAGCAGTGGTCCTCAAGTCGGTGTTCAAAAGACTGAAGCTCATATTCAAGGAGACGAAGCGTTGCAACGATTGGAGCAACGTTTAGAGCAACGGATGGATCTCAAATTCCAACGTTTTGAGAAACGTTTAGAGGAGATTTTAGAACATTTGGATGCTGTTGGATTCGAAGCACATGGGAGGCAAAATGTCCATGAAAGGCTAGGAGCAGAGGGAGATCTTGGTGACCATCGTGACAGGCCAATCCCCAACCTTAGGCTTATCGCATATGCAGAACCTCCGCGAAGGCAGCAAGGGTTTGATGATTCAGTAGAGGAGGACGACTATAAACAAAACCAGTTCGGTCGTTACCCATTGGCGAGGGGATTAGGGGAAGAAATGGAGGTTTTGATAGAGGTTTTGGAGACTTCAGGTTGAAGATAGACATTCCCCAATTCAATGGCAGTATGAACATAGAAGAATTCATGGACTGGATAGCGGAAGTCGATAGGTTCTTTGACTACTTAGAGACCCTTCCTGAGAAGGACGTGGTATAGGATGAAATGCATGTTGCAGCGAGAGTTCTTGTCGCCAGACTATGAGCATATCTTGTTTCAGTAGTATCAACACTGTCAACAAGGAACTGAGACTGTGCATGAGTTCTTGGCTGAATTTATGAGGTTAGCAGAACGGGACAACCTTCTTGAGTCTAAAGTGTTGCATGTTGCTTGTTACGTGGATGGATTGAAACAGTCCTTGAGGGATATAATAGGTGAGCAGGTCATTCGCACCCTTTCTGAAGCAAGGAACATGGCGTTAAAAGCAGAGTTAATGCAACAAGTACGAAATAGGAGTTATGATAACTATAGTCCTGCTGGAGCGTATGATGAGGGAAGAGACACCAATGTACGAGGCAACATCAGTGGAAGTGGTTGGTAACCAGATGATAAGGTGACAGACAAACGAGTGCTGTCAGCCACAACATAATTCAAGAAGCCAAAAAATCCATACGCTAGACCCTCCATAATAAAAATCAAATGAATGTCCTTTGCGGAAGACTGTCAACATTGTGGAATGGGAAAGTGACAAGGATGGGGTTCCGTACGAGGCGGATGGTGAGGATGAGGAGGATGCCAAGGATGTACTCACAACTTGTGTGGTGTGACGTTTAATGCTATCCCTCAAGCATTTGACTGACAACCAACGACACCAGTTGTTCAGAACAAGATGCACCATCAATGATGAGGTTTTCGGTGTCATAATTGATAGTGGGAGTTGCAAAAACATAATCGATATAGAGGCAGTACGACAGCTCGATTTACTGATAGAAAAACATCCCAATCCTTATACTTTAGGGTGGATCAAGACAACAACACCAAAGTTGGAGGTAACTAAACGTTGTAAGGTTACCTTTTCAATTGGTAAATACGCTGATACAGTTTATTGTGATGTAGTTGACATGGATGCTTGCCAGTTGTTATTTGGTTGCCCTTGGCAATGTGATGTCGATGCTCAACTTTCGGGTAGGAATAATGTGTACAGAGCTCGAAAAGGAGGGTGTGAAGTATACGTTGTTGCCTACAAAACAATGGGAACAAAACCGACCTTTTCTTAATTTCTCGAAATTTCGAGGCTAAGATCAAGGAGAATAGGCAAATTCATGCCTTAATAGTCAAGCTCGTGTTGATGGTGGAGGGTGAGTTGACAGTGGAGGAGCACCCAACATTGGTACATCCTTTATTGCATGAATTCCACGATTTGATGCCAGAGGAGATACCTGACGAGTTACCACCTATGCGGGACATCCAACACCACATTAACCATATCCCTGGAGCGAGTCTGCCCAAACTACCACACTACAGGATGAATCCAAAGGAAAGTGAGGTTTTGAGGGAGAAAGTCGAATAACTTCTATGCAAAGGGCACATTCGGGAGAGCATGTGCCCTTGCACAGGTCCCACATTGTTAACTCCTAAAAAAGATGGGAGTTGGAGGATGTGCATTGATAGTCGGGCCATCAATCAGATCACAATGGGCTACAGATTCCCGATTCCAAGGTTGGATGACATGTTAGACAGATTGCATGGAGCTTAATGGTTCTTTAAACTTGACCTGAAGAATGGGTATCATCAAATTCGTATTCAACCCAGTGATTAGTGGAAGACAGCCTTCAAGATAAAAGGACTATTTGAGTGGCTTGTTATGCCATTTGGCTCATCCAATGCTCCTAGTACTTTCATGCGTCCGATGAATGAGGTATTGAAAGCTTTTATTTGCAAGTTCGTGGTGGTTTATTTTGATGACATTTTGATCTATAGTCAATCCGAAATGGAGCACTCGTTGCATTTGCAGCAAGTCCTAACAACCCTAAAGGAGAACAAAGTTAACGTTTATCTTAAGAAATGCAGTTTCCTAACCAATAGGCTGCTATTCTTAGGATATATTGTTTTTGCTGACTGCTTACAGGTGGATGACACTAAGATCAAAGCTATTCGGAGTGGCCAACTCTTACAAATGTAAGGGAGTTACGTAGTTTCCATGGTTTAGCCACTTTCTACAGGCGTTTTATCAAGAATTTTAGCGCCATTGCTGCCCCGGTGACGGAATGCTTAAAGAAAGGAAAGTATTCTTGGGGAGGAGAAGCATCCAAAAATTTTGCTATTCTGAAGGAGAATATGTGCACCGCTCCGGTTCTCGCGTTGCCAAATTTTAATAAATTATTCGCGTTGCCAAATTTTGCTATTCTGAAGAGGCCTATAGCATTTTTCCGCGAGAAACTCAGTGATGCTAGATGACGGTGGAGTACTTATGACAAGGAGTTTTACTTGGTGGTGCATGCTTTAAAAACCTAGGAGCACTACCTAGTGGCCATAGAGTTTGTGCTATACTCGGATCATGAGGCATTGAATTTCATAAACAGTCAAAAATGCATAAGCAGTGACATGCATGCTTGGTGGTGTTAGTTTTTGCAAAAAATTTCTTTCAAGTTCGACACAAGTCTGGGGTTCACTACCAAGTTGCAAATGCTTTGAGTGGACGAGCTTCTTTATTGCTTACTTTGCGCCATGAGATTCTTGGGTTTGAACAACTTCAGGGTAATTTTGTGCATGATGAGGACTTCGCTGAGGTGTGGAGTAAGCTTTCTAATCAACAATTGGTTGATGATTTTTTTTGTGCTTGACTGGTACTTAATGCATGAGAATCAACTATGTTTGCTTAGAACTTCTTTGCGAGAACAAGTGATTAGTGATTTGCACAGTGGAGGTATAGGGGGTCACTTGGGGCGTGACAAGACTCTTGCAGCTGTTAAAGAGAGATTTAATTGGCCTCAATTACGTCGGGATGTGTATCGGTTTGTTGAAAAGTGTTTTACACGCCAACAACCGAATGACAATCCAAAAACGCAGGCCTCTACATGCCTTTACATGTTCCGGAATATATTTATGGACTTCGTGTTGGGTCTACCTAGAACTCAAAAGACATGTTGATTCGGTATTTGTGGTTGTTGATAGATTTTCGAAGATGGCTCACTTTCTTCCTTGTAGGAAGACTTTAGATGCAGTGGGTATTGCTCGTTTGTTTTTCAAGGAAGCGGTTCGTTTACATGGAGTTCCAAAGTTGATTACTTCTGATCGAGACAACATGTTTCTTAGTCATTTTTTGCATTCTCTATCGTTAGTTTAGTAGCACTGCTCATCCTCAAACTGATGGGCAAACCGAGGTTGTTAATAGAACTTTGGGAAATTTGATTCAAAGTATTTATGGTGATAAGCCGAAGCAATGGGATCTAGCACTTCCCCGAGCTGAATTTTCCTTCAACAGTGCAGTTCATAGTGCCACTGGTCGATCTCCTTTCTCCATAGTTTATACCAAGGTTCCACAACATACCCTTGATCTAATTTACCTACCAAAGGGTGATGGAACTAGTGTTCCTGCAAAGCATTTGGCAGAGCAGGTTATTGAAGTTCAAAAGGAGGTGAAACAGAGGCTAGAATCAGCCAACAAAAGTACAAGACTGCAGGTGATAAACATAGGCATCATGAGGTTTTCAATGTTGGTGATCAAGTAATGGTGTTTCTACGCCAGGAGCATTTTCTGGTGAGTACCTACAATAAGTTACAGCCTAAGAAGTATGGTCCATATGCTATTTTGAAGATCAATGACAATGCATACGTGGCAGATTTACCAACCATCATGAGTATTTCAAACACCTTCAATGTGGCAGATTTGTCTCACTTTCATGATCCTAAGATTCCATTATATTCAAACTGGGGGAAGAGTTTTTCTCAAGTGGGGGAGACTGATGAAGATTGAGTTTTGTTGGCTTTGGGTGTAAAGTAATTTCAGTTGTGTTTAATTAGTTTGAATGTTATTTATTTCGATAGAGTTAGGAATGCTGATGTGGATCAATTTAGTTGGAAAGATAAACATAGAGTTGTAGTTATTTTAGGAAGTTTGGTTGTTATCTAGATAGAATTTATCTTTAGTTTATTTAGTTGTAGTGAGATTCGAAATCTTATATAGTATATAATTAAAGCTGCGGGAATGTAATGAGGACAAAATTTATCAATCGAAAATTTAAGTTTTATTAGTGTTCTTTTTTTTTTTTTTTCAATTTCGATTCTTCCAAGTTGGGGAAAACTAATCAGATTTGTCAAAAATCTGATTGCTGAATTGCTATGCTACGTCAGATTGATAGTCTAGGAATGTTACTCGGACACTTCACTCAAACCTAAAGTACCCATGTCGGACATTTGAAACGAGTCCGACACTTGAAAAGATATAGATACTCCAATCGTAGATTTCTTTGTACAAAAAGATTCAAAATGTAAGAGAATAAAGAAAAAAATTAACAAGAACTTTATAGTGTGGAATAAGAAATGAAAAATGAAAAGAAAAAAAGGTATATAAGCTATTATATATGTTTTTACACGTATATAAGCATATATGCCTCAAGTTTTAGACACTTTTTGTCGAGTCCCTTTGTCCTTAAATTAGAGGATAGGTGGGTCCAACCTTTAGGCTCATACCCGCACCCGAGTCCGAGTAACATAGATTTCCACATTTGCCATAAGCAAATTTTGTTTGCATAGTTATGATACCATTAAAAATTAAATTTTTTGGGTGTTTAATAGACTTAAGAAAGATGAACAGTAATGATTGAAAAACAAAAATCATTGTTGGACTCCTTGACGGTGATGCCATTTCTTCCTTCAAGAAAAAGAGAATGTCTATAACTTGTTCGTAGATTATCCATTTGCTGGAAAATTGTAAGATAATTGGAACTGTCTTACAATGGACTGTTCACCGAGCCTAGATTCCTAGATAAGTTTGAAGCTCTTGTTCCCCAACTATGCGAGAAGAATCCAAGATGTTTACGGCATGCTTCGGTCAATCTGTTTAAAAAGGAATGGGATACTTTTTGAAGATAAATCTATTGACTGGTTTAGTGTGGGAAAAATCATAAATCTAAGATTTTGACATCTTCTTGGGTTGTTTATACCAATTATGGTAAGGATATTAGTTAACCAGTTTGTTGAGAGATTTGGAAGTTTTATGGACTGATAAGAGTTAATAAAAAATTATGCTGTAGAGTTGAGGCTTGCTTGTCCCTTTTTCTTTGGAGAAAGATACTGAAAGGTTGGATAACAAAAAATGAATGGGAAACAATCTGAAGGACCAGCAGTCTAATATATAAATAAAATCCTAACTTAGCCCATTTCTCTTAATAAACCTCCCATATTTCTAACAATCTGGATGTTAATTTGTCTTATTTGTATTTTGTATTAACTACCCATGATGATTCTAAAATCTTAGATTGGTCCTTAACATTTTACTAGAGATTTCCCTCAATTGACCTTTTATTTTTTCCCAACTAAATTATCCATAATGTTTCCAGGAAGATAATTTTGAAAAGACTTTTGAGTCTTCTTGGAGGCTAGGGATGATGGAACGCAGAACAATTTTTGATGTGCTAGCTTAATTGCTTGTCCATTTTGTAAAAATTGTGATCTGGTCCCAGATTATCTTGGGTTGCAATCAACTTATAGTCCGCATTCTCTTCTTCTTGTAGACATGAACAAGAACATTTGGGAGAAATAATACAATGAGCATTTTTCTGTTGAACTGTCATGGATACTTGCCTTTTCTAGTATTGCCAACCTCTCAAACTTTAATTAGGGATGGTACCAAGGCTTTCCTAATAAAATTTGCTTGGGAAAATTCTGGAATCAAAAGATTATCAATGGCATAAGAAAAGAAGACTTTTATGAATTTGACCCTAGATTTTAAGTGACGCGACACTGGTAAAGCTAAATGTGTGATGCAGACTCTCTTAACTCATGATAGTAGAAGACCGGTTTCTTGTTTCTCCACCCTAGTGAATACAAAAAGCCTTAGCTCCAAATCTCTAATCTAGTGCATTTTGTAGATAAATGGTAGTTCTAAGTTTTATAAAAAGAAGAATATAATTGGGAATCAATTGCTTAGTTTAAGGTGGAAGGTTACGACCTTTGGTCTTGGAATAAGAGATGGGAAATCAAATGCGAAAAAGAAAAATCTGCTTACGAAATTTTTTTCCAAAATGTATTGGATTGTCTTTTACCCAATTTTGGGATGTGTTTGGCTGAAAGAGTATAGAGATAGAAGGAGGAATTCTACATCTATGGCCTTTACTGAGATAATCTTGTGCTACTTGTGCCACCTAATTTTGCTAAGGCCATATTTAATCTTATTCATGAGAAATCCTTCTCTCTAGAGAATCTCTAGAATGACTTGCCCTTAAGTTCTTGGTTTCATATATCCATGCTATACATCTTCACTCCCCTTTTTGATAGAGGATGTTGCACAAGAATAACGGAAGCTTTGGTAATGTGATACCAGAATAACGGAATCTAGAATAACAGAAGCTTTGGTAGTGATAGAATAATGGAAGCTTTGGTAATGTGATACCGGAATAACGGAAGCTAGAATAGCAGAAGCTTTGGTAATGTGATATCGGAATAACGGAAACTAGAATAGCAGAAGCTTTGGTAACGTGATACCGGAATAACGGAAGCTAGAATAACGGAAGCTTTGGTAATGACAGAATAACGGAAACTTTGGAACATGATACCAGAATAACATAAGCTTTGGTAATGACGGAAGCGTAATAGAGATTGAGAATGAAGAATGAAAAAGAAAAGATGATAGTGAAGAATGAAAGATAAGCATAAAGAAAGAAGAGAAAATTTTTGATGCTTCAAACTTTGAATGAGAAACTCTCATTCGGTACTTCATTTATATAGACTCTTCAACTTACATGACTTAGACTTAAATAATTACAAATGGATAAATTATAACTGGCAAATGACGTTTACAATTCAAATAATTACGAACAAACAAAATGCAAATGACACTTGCAACTGACGAAAATAAATGACGATTCTACTTTATTCAAGTAGATTCTTTACCTTTTGACTAGACATACACACAAGACATACACACTTAATTTATTTGACACAAGACGACAAACTTGACTCAAACTTACATTCAAAAGAGTGACACAATTGTCACATAATACAAAAAGCAAATACAATAGAAATAAAAATGAATTATTCTTCATTGTTTGGATGGATAAGCTGTCAGCGGTGCTCGATGATTCTCGATGGATAGGGCAAATCTCCATTGATAGTTATTGACTCATCTGTGTAGATATGAGTGAATTAATTAAGAAAATGAAATCAACTCTTTCTTTCAAAAATCAAAGTCCAAAATTTGAAACTTCATCTTTAGAATCAAGCCAAAACCACAAATCTATTTTAAAACTAGAAAAAATGAAATCAAAACTAGATTTAAGAAAGAGAAAAGAGATTTCGTTCACAAACATAGAACAATCTACGATAGATGTCCATCAAATTTATACTTAAAGACCTTTCTCCAAATATCAAGATTTTACAATAAAACTTGAAAAAGATGCTAGATCTATTGATGTCGAAGGGCAAGAGATACATTTGATTTCTCCATCAAAAATCCAATCTTGTAGTGAAAAATACAAATACATACGTATAGGACTAATACAAGTAACAATAAAATCCTCGATTGCTTTAGGACTCAATACCTATGTTCTTGCATCAGTCAGAGATAAAGGACATTTATAATTTAATCACTCTTTGTTAGAAATGATTGAAGGAAGTTTTTCTGAAGGACCAATTTTCTTTAATTGTTTCCCTAACCTCTCACTAAGTTTATGCTGAGTCAATAACTACCAATGGGGATTTGTCCTATCCATCAAGAATCATCCAACACCAATGAAATACATCTTATCCATCAAGCACCAATGAAATTCATCTTATACAAACAATGAAGAATAATGCAGTTTTGTTTCTAGCGTTTATGTTTTTTGTGTCATGTGACAATTGCGTCACTCTTTTGGATGTAAGTTTGAGTCAAGTTTGTCGTCTTGTGTCCAATAAATTAAGTGTGTGTCCTATGTGTATGTCTAGTAAATAGGTAAAGAATCTACTTTAGTAAAGTACAAGCGTCATTTATTTTTGCCAGTTGTAAGTGTCTTTTGTATTTTGTTTGTTTGTAATTATTTGAGTTGTAAGTGTCCTTTTCAAGTTGTATTTTGTCTGTTTGGAATTATTTGAGTCCAAGTCATGTAAGTTGAAGAGTCTATATAAATGAAGTATCGAATAAGAGTTTCTCGTTTGAAGCATTAAAAAGTTCTCTTTTTCTTTTTGCTTGTCTCTCATTCTCATGTCTTCTTTTTCATTCTTCATTCTCAATCTCTACTAAGCTTCCGTTATTCTGGTCACTTGGAGATCTTTGATATCACTCCATCCTAGAATACCGATTTCATAGGACTTCCCTCCTTGGAAAGCTCTAGTAAGTTAACATCCGTGATCCCATTGGGCAACCAACATCCAATACCATACACCATGTTTGTCAGCATGTTCTCCTCCTAATCAATGGCAATAATTTTAGTTTCGACTTAATTAGTTTTTTAAACTTGGAAGCTATCAAAAAGCTCTATTACATGAGAAACATCTTCCTTTCCTTTTAGTTGGAAAGGTGATTGCTAGCAAAACTAAAGTGGAAAAGCACATTCTTCTAACTTTCAGTTTCAAAGCCTCTTGATTTGTCAATGGGAGATCATTCGCCCCTATGCAGTAAGGAGACAACAAGTCCCCTTGTCGTAACCCCCTTCTTAAATTGGACTTTCCGGTCTTCCTTTGATCATAATGGAGAAGTTTGTTGTTGTTTGGCATCTTTCATCCAAATTCTCCATTTCGAGCCAAAACATTTTCTTTTTCTAGCACGACTTATAAACCATGTCATAGGCTTATGCAAAATTCACTTTCAAGCCGCACCCTTTTCTTGGCTTTGGTAGTATCCCACTGCTTCATTTGCCACTAGCATCAAATCAAGAATACTAGTTTCCTTCATGAAAATCAACTTAGATTTATTGATTGTGTTGTGAAGTAATTTCCTTGGCATATTCGCAAGTATCCTTGAAATGATCTTATAGAGGCTTGTAGTCAGGCTAAGGCAAATATATTGAAATGCTGAGCTAAACATACTTAGGTATGTTTGTTAATTATTTCCAATCTCTGGGCTTTGCGTAAGCCTCCAAGTTTTGCCTAAATTCGAAGCCTTCCCAACCATGTTGAGATGATGAGCACCACCACTGGGAGATCAAACTTTCTGTCCAAACATTTTCAGATTTGACTAGGCTTTTCCCCCCATCTTAACTCCTCAGTGGCAATCACAAGCTGGTGTTGGTCAGAAGTCATCCATGGAAGAACTTCCTGTTTGCGATAAGATATGGGAACTAAGTTGATCATCTAGGGGTAGAAAGATGTCTCATGTACAACGTATTGGCCAATCTTGAAAGTCTGACCTAATAAAACCTTTTCTTCAGGTACGTCGACCAAGAGGTTCAATATTTTCATATTCTTGGTTGTACCTTTATATCGATTAATTGCTTCCTTTAATAAGGTATTTTCCCGTTCCATCTCAAAAGGGAAAAAAGAGACATGGTTAGTTTATGTACGTTGCTACTTGGCTCCATTTTTTTTTTCTTTTTTCCTATATTCTCTTATTATGTTTTGTCGAAAGAATCTGATGTTGTGGTTTCCTAATTTGTATGCAGCCTAAAGCATACGCAGACAACTTCAAGTGGAAGGGCCCTCCAAAGACTGCTGAAGTTTGATTTTATTTTGCTTCAAAAGTTTCATCGTGCCACAAATCAAAATTGTTTCTACATGAAGGTGATTTTGAAGGCTTAGATGTCTCAATTAAACCTGTTTAGTGGCTTGTTGACCTAACTATGCGGCTACTAATAATAAAGAATTGTACTCTCTACCGAATAAGGATTCTTGAGAAAACAGGTTTTAATTTCTGCCACATTTAGTACCAGCTTACTGCTAAACATGTTTTAATTCCGCGACTCCAGCTACTTTCTTCGGCACCAAGGGAATCACATTCTGACACAATGTTTTTGCTACCCTTATCCCATTCCCATGATTATACATAATTCCATACTCTATAATTCAGCAAATAGAGGAGAACAGCAAGTTTTATTTATTTATTTATTTATTTATTTATTTTGGTAAGAAGAACATTAAGTCTCAATATTCACAGCAAAGCACCCGGTCCCTGGAAGACCATTATTATCTCTTAGTTTGAGGGCCGGGTTATTTGCAAATTGACCATGTGGGCCACCTCAGGACTGATTTGTACCTTTTCCCTAAATGTAGGTGTCTCAATGGTCACTTCAGCATTTTTTTTTTCTTTTTTTGTTGGCAGGTGATACTCTGGCTTTTCTAGTTCAGGGGCCACTTGTACCTATGGCCCTTGATAAGTGTATGACCAAATTTACAGTGCAAGAAACTGATTTAGTCGTCCCCTATAGTTGAGAAACTAACTGGCTTGATCTCTAATTCTTTTGTGTAACTGGGGTTGTGGACCTTTTGGTTAGCTTATGAATTATGTCCTTTATAAATCTTCTGATGATAATGTAATTGTTTTTGGCTATAACAAGACTTGGCTATGCAAACAACAAGGCAATGAATCTTATAAGAACTTGAACAGCATTTTGGGCTGCAAGAGAGCCAAAGATAGCAGCTTCATTAGAAGAAGAAGATCCACCACCAGCCAGATCAGAGAGAGCCCTAAATGCAATAAAGGGTGTTCTATGTTGGTGAGAGACTAGTGCTACTGAAGCACTTTCCATGTCGATTGGTGTTACGTTGAACTTAGAATGCAGGAAAGATCTGTAAGCTGCATTGTCAACTAAAACATTTGCACTGCATCCCCTCTCTGCTGTAACCACCATTGGCTTCCTTGGCAAACAAGTTCAGAAATTCACACACCTCTCCAACTCCAAACCCTGAAAAATCAAAACAAATTAAACAACTTAAACAAGGGTATATATATTTTTAGGAAAAACAAAGGGTATATATTGCTTATTCAAACCTCAATCTGATAGGAATGCATAGTTACATGAATAGTTTTAAGGATTAGAGGTTGCTTTCTTGTTTTATTAACTTGAAATTAAGCATAACCACACATTAGAAAGTGAAATTAGTACCTTAATATTCTTTGCAACTTCAAAGTAGTGGTTTTTTACAGGAACCCAGAAGGCATATTGTCTAATTTCTGGCTGTCCATCAACTGGAAATATTTCCTCTGGCTGAGACCATATATTGTTTAGTAAATTTGTTGATAAACCCCCATTTGTAACATTGCTGTACTTGGAAATATTAATGTATCCGATTTGTCTTGTGTAATCTCCATTAGCTTCAAAAGCTAACTCATCTTCAGCATCATCCTGTTATGGGCAGGGCTGGTTCCCCTACACGAACAAGCCCAAAGGGGGCTTTCATCAGGCCCAAACGCACCAAGCATACACCATTTTGGATGAAGAATTATCTGAACTAAGGCCCATGTGTCTCTTTTTGTTGTGAAGCCCAAAACAAACCCCATACAGCTGTCCTTGTTTTGTTATCCCCAACTCACTACGTGTCAATTGTGGATTAGGGTTTTCTGGATGTATTTAAACACTTTTTTACATGGAATGAAACAAGAAGAAAGTTTTATCTCTTTTTTTTATTTCCTTGTCTCCACCAGTGTAGTTAAACCCTAACATTGGTGCTTTCATTGCTTTCATGGGGCCCAAACCAGTGGCCCCCACGGCACCTTCCTCTTCGTTGGAAGATGCCCTCACCGCACTTCGTGATCAACTGCAAGCTCTCTCAGAGACAGTCTCCAGCCAACATGACTCGGTTACGGCTGCCATTACGGACCTTCCTTCCCAGGTGGCCACCCAAACCACTACTCCGGCTCGTCTCGCCTCCCCTGCCTCTGCCCAATCTAATCTCAACTCCACCTCCCTACCGCCTCAACCACAACAAGCCCGCCCTCTAACCCCGGGCGCCGGGACATCCACATTCACCACTCGACCACCGTATTTCTTCAGTGGTACCGCCAACCCTGTTCCATTGAACCAGCAACCTTCCTTACCACTATCCCTTAAACCACCACGCGTCAATCTCAACCCATTCGATGGTTCCAACCCCCTTGACTGGTTATTCCAAGCCGAACACTATTTCCAACTGCACCAAATCCCACCGGATCAACGTCTCGCCTTGGCCGCCTTCTTCATGCAAGGGGACGCCCTGAGTTGGTTCCAATGGATGTTTCACAACAACCAACTTCTAAGTTGGGACTCCTTCACTCGCGCTCTCGAGCTCCATTTCGGGCCGTCGTCCTTCGAGAATCACCAGATTGCACTGTTCAAGCTCCGCCAAACGGGATCCATGGTGATTACATCACTGACTTCGAAAGGCTTAGTAATAGAGTTGTTGGGCTACCTGTGGAATTCCGCCTCTCTTGCTTCATCTCGGGCTTAAAGCAAGAATTTCAGCGTGAGTTGGCCGTCCTCAAACCCCTCACACTCTCGGACTCCATCGGTTTTGCTAAGCTGTTGAATGACAAATTCACTGATAGCCGGCCTTCGGGTTCCCTGGCGAAGAGGCCTCGCCACCGAAACCCCCACCCCTTCACCCACCAATTACCACCTCTCCCACCCTCCCAGTGCGTAAGCTCACCCAAACCGAAATGCAAGACCGCCGATCTAAGGGTCTTTGCTTCAATTGCGATGACAAATTCACCCCTGGTCATCGCTGTAAAGCTCGCCACCTCTTACTACTGCTGTCGGACGATGGGGAGCCCAACCCCTCTATCGATCCCCTCCTACCCGTGCCCCAGGCTGCTTGCAACAATGAACCCCCACTGCCCCTTCCACCGCCCTCCCCGACCAGCCCCACAGACCCGATGCATTTCCACCTCTCTCATTCGGCCTTACACGGCTCCACCAACCCAGAAACCTTGCGTCTCCGCGGCACACTCGTTGGTACCCCTGTCTCCATCTTGGTTGATTCGGGTAGCTCTCACAATATCCTCCAGCCGCGGTTAGCCGCCCACTTAACCTCCCCATCTCACCCATCAAACCTTTTTCTGTTTTCATGGGCAATGGCGCTACAATCCCCTGTGCTGAATTTTGCGCCAACGTCCCTCTCTTCATTCAATCTCATAAATTTGAGGTACCATGTCATTTATTCCCAATCCATGGCGCTGATATTGTTTTAGGAGTGAAATGGATGCAATCTATTGGCCCATTCCTATCCGATTACAATATTCCACATATCCAATTCTATATCAATGGTACGCTAATCACCCTCCATGGCGACCACAACCTACCCATTCCTTCGTCTTTTTCCCAATTACGTAGACTTCACAACACCGACTCCATCGCCTCTTTTCATGCCTTCACCATCGTTCCCACTGACCCCTCCCCATCTGACCCAAACCAACCCCGTCCCCCTACCCTACCCACCAATCATATTCCCAGTAACCTGCACTCTTTATTGACCACATATGCTGCTGTTTTTCACATCCCCTCAGGCCTACTACCACATCGCTCTCATGACCACCATATACACCTACTTCCCCAATCCGCCCCCGTGAACATTAAATCGTATCGTTACCCCCATTCCCAAAAGGATGTTATGGCCTCTATCATTGTTGATATGTTACGAGACGGGGTGATTAAGCCTAGCAGTAGCCCATTTTCTTCATCGGTGCTTCTTGTTAAAAAGAAAGATGGCTCGTGGCGTTTTTGTGTCGACTATCGCGCTCTCAACGCGGTGACTGTTCGAGACCGTTTTCCTATCCGTACAGTGGATGAATTGTTGGATGAATTGCATGGCGCGGCTTATTTTTCCAAGTTGGATTTACGTTCCGGGTATTTCCAGATACGCCTAGCTCCTACAGATACATTTAAGACATAATTCCGCACTGTCGATGGGCATTACGAATTCCTTGTCATGCCCTTTGGCTTGACTAATGCACCATCCACATTTCAGGCTGCCATGAACGACCTGTTTCAGCCTTATTTGCGCAAGTTTGTCTTAGTTGTCTTCGACGACATATTGGTCTATAGTGCCTCTTGGGAGTCCCACCTCCACCACTTACGGCAAGTCCTCCAACTATTATTGGATAACCAGTTTTTTGCTAAATACTCTAAGTGTTGTTTCGGCGTCACCTCGGTGGAATATTTGGGTCATATTATCTCTGGTCTCGGTGTCGCACCAGACCCTGCCAAAGTTGACGCTATTCAGTCATGGCCGGAGCCGCGTAACCTTACCGCCCTCCGAGGGTTCCTTGGCCTCACAGGGTTCTATCGTCGCTTTGTTCAACACTACGCCACAATTGCAAGCCCTCTTACTGAACTTTTAAAATCATATACATTTACATGGACCGAAACAGCACATTCCGCTTTTCAACAATTAAAGCGGGCTATGCTTCACCTTCCCCTGCTCCAGCTGCCGGATTTCTCTAAGCCCTTCGAGGTCATCACCGATGCTTCCGGTACCGCCATTGGCGCAATTCTCTCTCAGGATCACATCCCCATAACTTTCTTTAGCAAGAAAATGTGCCCCCGTATGCAGTCCTCCTCCGCTTACGCCAGGGAGATGTTCGCCATCACGGAGGCTGTAAAGAAATGGCGTCAATATCTGTTGGGCACCAAGTTCAAGATTTTCACTTACCAACGCAGCTTAAAAAACCTCCACACCCAAACAATTCAAACTCCGGAGCAACAAAAATGGCTTACCAAATTCTTAGGGTTTGACTATGACATTCTGTACACCCATGGCAAGAAGAACAAGGTCGCTGATGCCCTCTCCCGCATTCCAGACGCTTCACCACTGTACTTGGTTATCTCTACCGTCAATACCCCCTTCTTGGATAGGCTGCGAGCTTTCTACCTATCCGATCCTGCAGGCCAGAACCTCCTCAACAAATTTCGCACTAACAAAAAAATGCAAGAGTTTTTTTTCTTTGAAACAGGACTTATTGTTCTACAAAGAGCGCATCTTTGTTCCCCCTATCACGGATCTCCACCGTGATATCCTCCGCGAATTCCATTGCTCCCCCTTGGCGGGCCACTCCGGCGTCAAAGCCACAGCCAGTCGCGTCGCTGCCTCCTTCTACTGGCCGAAATTCCTGCAGGACATCAAAGAATTCGTTTCAAATGTTCCATATGCCTCCAAAACAAGTACTCCACTGAGCGGCCTTACGGCACCCTCCAACCTCTCCCGATTCCCCGTCAGGTGTGGGAAGACATCTCTATGGACTTCATAACCCACTTGCCGCCATCGCATGGCAAGACTGTTATCTGGGTTGTGGTCGACCGCCTCTCGAAGTACGTCCACTTTGTTGCCCTACCAACCAGCTTCACGGCCTCTGAACTTACGACTATCTACAGAGTCAAAAATTTTCGTCTGTATGGCCTACCCCGTTCCATCGTCTCCGACCGCGACAGAATCTTCACCAGTCAATTTTGGCGTGAACTTTTCTCCCTCCTGGGGACTTCCCTCCTCTTCAGCAGCTCCTACCACCCGCAAACGGACGGCCAAACAGAGGTAGTCAACCGATGCTTGGAGACTTATTTGCGCTGCTTCGTCGGTGAGGAACCTCACCATTGGTTTCGCTACCTTCACCTCGCGGAATACTGGTACAATACATCTCGCCATTCCGCTACTGGCTTTACACCTTTCCAAGCTCTCTATGGTCGTCCGCCCCCGTCTATCCCTTCATACATCGCTCACCAGTCCTCCATGGCCGCCCTGGACGACCTGTTACAAAAAAAGAATGAACTTTTATGTACTCTCCGCCACCATCTCCATCGAGCTCAACAACGGATGAAAGATCAAGCCGACAAACACCGACAAGACAAGACCTTTAGTGTGGGTGATCTAGTTTACCTCCGTTTACGCCCTTATCGGCAGCACAGCGTCCAGCGACGCGCCTTCCACAAGCTTTCCCCACGGTTCTTCGGCCCCTTTAAGGTCCTTCGTCGGGTTGGCGTCGTCGCCTATGAACTCGACCTTCCCCATCTGCAAGGATCCATAGGGTGGTGCATGTCAGTCTCCTCCGCCCACACAACGGTGACCTTCCGGTTTCCAGCCGTCCCCTCCCTCTAGATCTGGATTCCTTATGCATCAAGCCCTCTCCAAAACGTCTCCTTGGCGCTCGCTTGGTTTCAACCAAAAAGGGTACACAACTCCAAGGCCTCATTGAATGGGACGGCCTTGATCTTAACGAGGCTTCTTGGGTACCGTTTGCACGCCAGCCAGCTCCTTCCCTAGGTCAACACGCCACTGCACCACCTGCTACCCCCTTTATTGAAAATCCAACCACTCCTGCTGGAATCTTATCACGTAATCTTGAGGACAAGATTGCTTTAGAGGATGGGTGTATTGTTATGGGCAGGGCTGGTTCCCCTACACCAACAAGCCCAAATGGGGCTTTCATCAGGCCCAAACGCACCAAGCATACACCATTTTGGATGAAGGATTATCTGAACTAGGCCCATGTGTCTCTTTTTGTTGTGAAGCCTAAAACAAACTCCATACAGTTGTCCATGTTTTGTTATCCCCAACTCACTACGTGTCAGTTGTGGATTAGGGTTTTCTTGATGTATTTAAACACTTTTTTAAATGGAATGAAACAAGAAGAAAGTTTTATCTCTTTTTTTTTTATTTCCTTGTCTCCACCAGTGTAGTTAAACCCTAACACATCCCTATATTATTCAAACCACAATGAAATAAATTATCTAGAGATCGATGACCGAAAAGATATGATGATCGATCGAGATATAAAACATCGACGGGAACAACAACACGCATGAAGTACCTGCCAATTCCAAAGGCCACTATGAGCCTAGTGCTGTGGAATGACAACATCTCCAATTTGAAGATTTGGGTTAGCATTCCCTGCAATTCCAAAGTGCAGAACTCCCTTAACCTTGAATAGACTTAAAAGCAGTTCTGTGGCTAAACCTGCATTTAGCTACTCATAAGTCGTAACAAAAAAATAAAATAAAGTCTAACTTAGAGATATATAAATTTCGATTACCACAAATTATATAGAGATAAATAAATTAAGGCTTAATAGGCAAATATATTCTAACATTTCAAGATTTTCGCAAAAATATCCTAACGTTTCAATTTTTGCAAATATATCATAACCTTTTAGTTTCACGCAAATTGTATCCTTGTTTGTAATTATTATGTATCAAACCACAATCAAAGTGATGAATGATCACTAGATCACATACCAATTTTATTTATATGATATAATATTTTCAATTGTATGCATAATTTATTATATATTTAAGTGTAATTCACTAAAAATAGAAAGTGATGATACAATTTTCAAAAAATCAAAAGGTTATGATATTTTTGCAAAAATTCAAACGTTAGGATATTTTTGCAAAAACTTTGAAACGCTAAAATATATTTGCCTATTAAGTCATAAATTAATAATGATATATAATTGTGAAATATAAAAAAAGATGCATTACTTACCATTCCCAGTCCTGTCATGACCACAATGACTTTCTCATTTTCCAACTTTCCGATTCGGAATCTTCTCCCTATGGATAACAACAACACCTTGCATGTCAACCCCCATAAAAAAAAAATATAAATAAATAAATAAATAAAAATTAATGTGTTTGTAAAGACAATTAATTTTGGTACAACAATGTGACAGAAGTCCATCTTCATTTTCATGTATAGCTAGTTGACATAAGGAAAATGTTCTAGATGACATTAATTTTGGTAAATTTATATTTGTCGAAATTCTTCGATTTGTGCATAGTGATGTGTGTGCATACCGCTCGATGCTTATCCCAATGACACTAACGAATGTATATATGTATGAAAAGTGTGTTACTTATCAGTCTCGACTTGATCATAATTATTTTAGGTATAAGATCTTAGTATTTAATATCCACTTGTCATGACAATTCCACAAAGCCGAATTAATGTACAAAATAAGAAAATGAAAAAAAAAAAAAAAAAAAAGGATTGCGTCTTTAATTAATTATATCTGGTTTAACTTATGTTGGAGAAATTAATTACGTTTTTATTTTTTCATAAATTAATATGAATGAAACCTATTGTAAACTAGTCGCATCCAGCGCTTCTCGTGTGGGCAACACTAAGTATCAAAATTTTACTCAAACTAAAATACATACTCACTATATATCATTTTCTTTTTTTTTGTAGAGATATGTATAACTTTCTTTTTAAATAATCTAATATATCATGTACTAATTATTTAATAAATAGAAAATCCCGAAAAAAAAATTAAAAACCAAAAATAATCTTATTTGTGTAACAATTAAAAACATAACCTAAAAAATAGCAAAAAAAATTAGAAAATTAAAATTTAAAAACCAAAATCCTCATTTGTATAGCAATTAAAAACATAACCTAAAAAAATAGCAAAAAAAAGGAAAATTAAAAAAGTCAAAAATAAAAACCAAAAATCATATTTTTATAACAATTAAAAACATAACTTAAAAACACAACAAAAAAACGAAAATTAGAAAATCAAAATTTAAAAATCAAAAATCCTATTTGTATAACAATTAAAAACATATATAACCTAAAAATAGCAAAAAAAGGAAAATAAAAATTATACTTTAATGACGTCACAATGTCACAGTTAAAATCTTATTTTGTGTTTTACCATCCTACCCCTCACTTAAGAGCGAAAAAGATCAATGACTCATTATTTTATTTTTTTCTTATAAATTTCAATTATGATATCATATTGTCATATGTCACGTTGTGAGAGTTTCTCACAGAAACCGTTCATGACATGTAGCGCTGTGAGAAACTCTCACAACATGACATGTGACATGATGATGTCATTATTTTTATTTTTCTATTTGAAATTGAAAAAGAATAGCCAATTTAAGATTAATAGCTATATTATTCGGGCTTTCTTTTCTGTGATTTACACCCCTACTTTTTAGTTATTTTTCGCAAGTATTTCGATTTTTTAACAGATATATTGTTCGGTATTTTATTTTTGTAATTTACATCCATATTTTTAGCTATTTTTTGCAAGTATTTTTATTTTTTTGTCCTTTTTTATTCTTTTCTGTTTAACATCAGTTTCTTTCTTCTTCTTTTTGACATAGACATTAGCTACCCACAAATTAAATTAAGACGGGTTCTTTTTTCTTTTTTTTTTTCAAAGACCGATTCATTTTATTTATTTTTTAATTTAAAAGACCGATTCTAAATACACTTACGTTATATTGCAATTTTGACACAATAACAATATAACTAAAACAAAATTATCATTATCACGATACAGTTACAATTACTACATTACTGTGACACAATTAACAAATCTTTCAATGAACAAACCTTTTCAATTAGGACATATTCACTTTTGTCAAACTGAATAATTTGGTAGTTTCGCTAGCAAATGTCTCTAAACACTTGGTAGGTATTTCTGAGAGTTCATAATAAGCAAGACGTGGCACTATGTCGGGAGGAAAGATAACATAGCATAATTTGCGTTCACATATTTGAGTTCAATTCATTTAACTTTTGAGAAAAATCTCATATAGCGTATTGTGGTCTTTTTCTTGCTAAATATACGAGCAGGTCATTAGCAAGGGCGGATTAATGAGGTGTTAGCCACGTTTGGAAGTTGGTTTCTGGTTTACTTTGTATATGCTAATCATGCTAATCACATTACTTTGTATATTAAGCCTACATCTTGAGTGTGCCACGTGGCATTTTTGAGCCTTCTCGACGAGCCAAGTGGCATGCCCAATATGTAGCCTTATTCAATACCTCATTATCTTTCTTTTTTAACACCCTATTAAACATTACTAAATATAAAAATTAAATCGTCACGTCATCACCATCAACTTCAACTCTAATCTTTATATATATTAAGCCTACATTTTGGGTGTGTCACGTGGCATTTTCGAGCCTTCTCGACGAGCCACGTGGCATGCCTAATATGTAGCCTTATTCAATACCTCATTACCTTCCTTTTTTAAAACCCTATTAAACATTACTAAATATAAAAATTAAATTACCACGTCATCACCTTATTCATCTGTCATCAACTCCAACTATATATATATATATATATATATATATATATATATATATATATATCAAGCCTACATCTTGGGTGTGCCACGTGGCATGCCCAATATGTAGCCTTATTCAATACCTCATTACCTGCCTTTTTAAAAACCCTATTAAACATTACTAAATATAAAAATTAAATCGTCACGTCATCACCTCATTCGTTGTGTCATCAACTCCAACTCTAATGGGAATAAAGTTACGTCTTACACGTGGCATCCCATTCGCCACACCATTAACTCTTTCGCCACATCATCAACTCCAACTCTAATCTATATATATATTAAGCCTACATTTTGGGTGTGTCACGTGGCATTTTCGAGCCTACTCGACGAGCCACGTGGCATGCCTAATATGTAGCCTTATTCAATACCTCATTACCTTCCTTTTTTAAAACCCTATTAAACATTACTAAATATAAAAATTAAATCACCACGTCATCACCTTATTCATCCTGTCATCAACTCCAACTCTAATATATATATATATTAAGCCTACATCTTGGGTGTGCCACATGGCATGCCCAATATGTAGCCTTATTCAATACCCTCATTACTCCAACCTTTTTATAAAACCATATTAAACATTACTAAATATTAAACATTACTAAATATAAAAATTAAATCGCCACGTCATCACCTCATTCGTTGTGTCATCAACTCCAACTCTAATGGGAATAAAGTTACGTCTTACACGTGGCATCCCATTCGCCACACCATTAACTCTTTCGCCACATCATCAACTCCAACTCTAATCTATATATATATTAAGCCTACATTTTGGGTGTGTCACGTGGCATTTTCGAGCCTTCTTGACGAGCCACGTGACATGCCTAATATGTAGCCTTATTCAATACCTCATTACCTTCCTTTTTTAAAACCCTATTAAACATTACTAAATATAAAAATTAAATCACCACGTCATCACCTTATTCATCCTGTCATCAACTCCAACTCTAATATATATATATTAAGCCTACATCTTGGGTGTGCCACGTGGCATGCCAAATATATAGCCTTATTCAATACCTCATTACCTGCCTTTTTAAAAACCCTATTAAACATTACTAAATATAAAAAATAAATCGCCACGTCATCACCTCATTCGTTGTGTCATCAACTCCAACTCTAATGGGAATAAAGTTACGTCTTACACGTGGCATCCCATTCGCCACACCATTAACTCTTTCGCCACATCATCAACTCCAACTCTAATCTATATATATATTAAGCCTACATTTTGGGTGTGTCACGTGGCATTTTCGAGCCTTCTCGACGAGCCACGTGGCATGCCTAATATGTAGCCTTATTCAATACCTCATTACCTTCCTTTTTTAAAACCCTATTAAACATTACTAAATATAAAAATTAAATCACCACGTCATCACCTTATTCATCTTGTCATCAACTCCAACTCTAATATATATATATATATATATATAGCCTACATCTTGGGTGTGCCACGTGGCATGCCCAATATGTAGCCTTATTCAATACCTCATTACCTGCCTTTTTAAAAACCCTATTAAACATTACTAAATATAAAAATTAAATCACCACGTCATCACCTCATTCGTTGTGTCATCAACTCCAACTCTAATGGGAATAAAGTTACGTCTTACACGTGACATCCCATTCGCCACACCATTAACTCTTTCGCCACATTATCAACTCCAACTCTAATCTATATAAATATTAAGCCTACATTTTGGGTTTGTCACGTGGCATTTTCGAGCCTTCTCGACGAGCCACGTGGCATGCCTAATATGTAGCCTTATTCAATACCTCATTACATTCCTTTTTTAAAACCCTATTAAACATTACTAAATATAAAAATTAAATCACCACGTCATCACCTTATTCATCCCATCATCATCAACTCTCTAATATATATATATATATATATATATATATATATATATATATATATATATATATATATTAAGCCTACATCTTGGGTGTGCCACGTGGCATGCCCAATATGTAGCCTTATTCAATACCTCATTACCTGCCTTTTTAAAAACCATGCATATTAAACATTACTAAATATAAAAATTAAATCGCCACGTCATCACTTCATTCGTTGTGTCATCAACTCCAACTCTAATGGGAATAAAGTTACGTCTTACACGTGGCATCTCATTCGCCACACCATTAACTCTTTCGCCACATCATCAACTCCAACTCTAATCTATATATATATTAAGCCTACATTTTGGGTGTGTCACGTGGCATTTTCGAGCATTCTCGACGAGCATTTTCGAGCATTCTCGACGAGCCACGTGGCATGCCTAATATGTAGCCTTATTCAATACCTCGTTACCTTCCTTTTTTAAAACCCTATTAAACATTACTAAATATAAAAATTAAATCACCACGTCATCACCTTATTCATTCTGTCATCAACTCCAACTCTAATATATATATATTAAGCCTACATCTTGGGTGTGCCACGTGGCATGCCCAATATGTAGCCTTATTCAATACCCCATTACCTGCCTTTTTAAAAACTCTATTAAACATTACTAAATATAAAATTAAATCGCCACGTCATCACCTCATTCGTTGTGTCATCAACTTCAACTCTAATGGGAATAAAGTTACGTCTTACACGTGGCATCCCATTCGCCACACCATTAACTCTTTCGCCACATCATCAACTCCAACACTAATCTATATATATTAAGCCTACATCTTAGGTGTGTCACGTGGCATTTTCGAGCCTTCACGACGAGCCACGTGACATGCCCAATATGTAGCCTTATTCTATACCTCATTACCTTCATTTTTTTAAACCCTATTAAATATTACTAAATATAAAAATTAAATCGCCACGTCATCACCTCATTCGTCGTGTCATCAACTCCAACTCTAATGAGAATAAAGTTACGTCATGAGTGTGCCACGTGGCATTTTCGAGCCTTCTCGACGAGTCAAGTGGCATGCCCAATATGTAGCCTTATTCAATACCTCATTACCTTCCTTTTTTAAAACCCTATTAAACATTACTAAATATAAAAATTAAATCGCCACGTCATCACCTCATTCGTCGTGTCATCGACTCCAACTCTAACGGGAATAAAGTTACGTCTTATACGTGACATCCCATTCGCCGCACCATCAACTCTTTCGCCATATCATCAACTCCAACTCTAAAGGGGATAAAGTAACATCTTGCATTGTCACGTGACACATTTATAAGCCTACATTTTGAGTTGTCATGTGGCTTCTTATTAAGCTTCATTCGCGCCACATCATTCATTCTTCCGTCATGTCATCAACTTCAACTCTAATATATATGTTTATTTATATATTTATTAAGGCTACATTTTGTGTTTACTTTCCTTTTCTCATCAAAGCTATTTTCATTGAGTTCTAGATTAATGTATTTCGAACATATACTAATACTCGGTTTCTTCCGTGCGTGAAGCGCGGGACAGCGACCAGTAGAAAAAAAGTCAGCATCATTCTCAAAGAAAATTAAAAGAATGATTTCCATGATTATGAGTTTAGGTTCGAAAGTCAATGATTTGCGAAGTAAAGGATAGAAATAATGTCGATATTCTCCTCTTTTATAGGTAATCTTGAGTTAGTCGATCCTTGTATAGTAAGTTTTAGTCACTTTTATTTTTTCTTATTAAATTTATTTTTATTCAATATATTGACAATTATTTTTTTTCCTACATAATAAGTTATATTTTTTTTTGTCACTTTCATTTTTTCTTATTATATATATATATATATAGAGAGAGAGAGAGAGAGAGAAACTATATGTAACTAAGTTGTGTTTGTTCTAAGAGCATCTCCAATGGTAATGTGGATTTAGATCATGGATTGGTGCCACATCATGGATGTGGAGATGATGTCTATCTTACGTGACTTTAGATAGACATTCACCTCTCAAAATGTTCTCCAATGGACAATAGATTTAGACCATGGATTGATGAGTTGTCACTTTTTATTTTCAATTTTCATTATATATTAATAAAGGTCTGAAAAAAAAACTTTTAAAAAATCCATTTGTTTGACGTGGCAGTCTACCACAATGTTTAGAAATAAACATTGTAGTAGACACCCTCCACTTTGATTCCATGTCACATAAGATGGACATTAATATCAATTCATGATCCCATTGGGGAGCATTTTTTTGAGTTGGTTGTAGATTTTATCCTAATTGGATCCATTTTTACCCCGATCTATGGTCCCATTGGAGATGCTTTAAGAGTCAAACTTATTGACAAATAATAGATGCATGTGTCAAATTCCCCCGACAACTTAATCCAACCAACTTATGCGCAAGAAACAGGAGGCTTTGATTATAGGCAAAAACAACTTAATTTGCTTTGATATTTTTATATTTATTTTTGAAAAGGTTTTAATTTTTGTTTTTGACTTCTGATATTTTAATATTTTAATAACATAAAAATTGAATCATCGGTAACAAAAAAAAAGGAGGCCATTGTTAGGCGGCCTTGACCTTAATAATTATTACACGCAGTATGCAGGATTAGAAACTAAGCCCCAGTTTTTAGCATGACTCATGAGTTAATGGATTAAGTTAAACCAGGCACCAAACAATTATTTTTAGATAAAATTAATATATACATAAAATTTGATGTCCCTATTTCTAATATCAAATTAACATGTCAAGTTTTATTGATTGGATTGGATATATGAAACCAAATATGACCTTGTCGCGCAAAACTCAATTATACACTAGAAATTTCAAATTTAACAAGGTTATTATTATCTTGCAATTAAAATTGTGAATTGTAACAAAAAAAAAAAAAACTAAAATTGTGAATGACGCGAGCCGAACACGTCAATCAAATAAAGTATTCATAAACCAACTATTTTGTAGAATAGAGGCAAAAGGTTGATCCTACAGAGATTGGTGGTCTTTCTGTTTGAGCATCCGAAACACACAGCCATTGCTAGGGTTTCAAGAACCCTAACTGTGAAATGAAAGAACACACGTTTCTCTCAATGAGAGAGAACGTGAAAGATATTTCTCATTTATATATCAACCACGGTACAATCTCCACCACACATCACAATACATTACATATCTCTATACACACACCTCACGTGAGTTACACCCTCTACATGTTTTAATGATTTACTCTAACATCCCCCCTCAAACTAAGGGGAATGGAAATGACCCCAAGTCTGTCTCTCAAAAATCGAAATCTGGAGAAGGTAAAACCTTTGGTGAAGATGTCTGCGATTTGATCCAAAGTAGGAACATGTTGAATGGAGAACTGGCCAGCCAGTACCTTATCACGAACATAGTGAATATCCAACTTGATATGCTTCGTACGAACATGATACACCAGATTACGAGCTAAGGAAGTTGCACTCAAATTATCACACCAAATGGTAGGACATCCAGGGGGAGAAAGAAATCACTCTGAAAGTAAAGATTGTAACCAGGTAATCTCAGTAGTTACCTAAGACAATGCTCGATATTCGGACTCCATGATCGATCTCGAAACCACCGGCTGCTTCTTAGACTGCCACGCCACCAGATTTCAGCCCAAGTAAACCGCATACCCTGCAACAGAACGACGATCATTTGGTGATGCAACCCAATCCGCATCAGAGAAGCCTATCACAAAAAGCTGAGAACTCGGTCTAAAATAGAGACCCAAATTAGTTGTACCTTTCAAATACCACAGTACTCGTTTAAGAGCTTGCCAATGTGTGATTGTCGGGGCCTGTTGGAATTGACTGTACTATTTACAATATAAGCAATGTTCGGTCTCGTATGGACCAAGTACTGTAAGCCCCCAAGTAAACTTCTATACAGAGTTGTGTCATTATAAGAAGGACTGTCATCTGCATAGAGAGGCTTGCCTACTGAAACCGAAATATCAATAGGTTTGGCATTAGACATACCCCCATGTTTAAGCAATTGATGAACATAGGCTGTTTGAGTGAGATATAAGCCACACCTGTCTCTTCGAGCTTCCATTCCCAAAAAATAGTTCAACTTCCCAATGTCTTTTAAAGCAAAACAGTTATGCAATTGAGAAATAAAAGACTGAATGGATGCATAATGATACCCAGTAACAATGATGTCATCAACATAGACAAGAATGTATAACACTATCTGACCATCTTTAAACACAAACAAAGAATTATCAGCCCTTGAATTACGGAAGCCCCAAGAGACAAGTGTGGACTTGAGCTTTTCAAACCAGGCCCTAGGTGCCTGTCTCAAGCCATACAAGGCTTTGTTGAGCTTGCAGACATGAGATGGGAAATTAACATCTTCAAAACCCAGGGGCTAGTTTGTAAAAACTTCTTCACCCAAAGAACCATTTAAGAATGCATTATTGATATCTAATTGACGTAAATATCAACCAAACTGAACTGTCAGGGATAAAATCACCCTAATTGTAGCAGATTTAACCACTGGACTATAGGTATCACCAACATCGACACCAGGAACTTATTTGAATCCCTTAGCTACCAAACGAGCCTTGTGGCGATAAATGGAACCATCAGAATTGTATTTTATAGAAAAAATCCATTTGTTGTCCACAACATTCTGATTAGAATGAAAAGGAACTAAAGTCCATGTGTCATTCTTCAGTAGAGCAACATACTCCTTATCCATAGCCTCTTTCCATTTAGGATCTCAGAGAGCTATTTTAGCCTTTGTAGGAATAGTACTGGAATCATCAGAAGTATGTGCAACAAATGTTTTCTTTTTGCTTATCCCATCTTTTGCTCTAGTAATCATATGATGTGTGTTTGATGGACCACTAACACTCGAAACATGTGATTGAACCAACACAGGAACTGCAGGAAGATATGCAGAAGTAGAAGGAGAAACCCATGGAGTACTGATAGCTGGAGAACTGGGAACTGAAGTACTAGGAACAGGAGGAGATACATTGACAAAAGAAGACTCCAAGGACCTGAAATCAGGAATTGGTATAGGAACAAAAAACACCTCTGAAAAAGAGGCACCATCTCCTGAAGATGTAGTGGATGGAAATAACTCGGCATATGGAAATTCTTCTTCATGAAATACTACATGACGTGTAATAAATGTCTTACCAGCAGCATTAAGACACTTATAACCTTTGTGGATGGAATTGTACCCTAGAAAAAGACATTTTTCCAATCTAACTTGATACTTATGACTGTTGTATGGTCTCAGGTATGGAAAACATGCACAACCAAACACCTTCAGGATACTGTAATCAAGAGGTCTGTTGTATAATTTTTCATATGGTGACACATCATGTAAAACTCTAGTAGGAAGACGATTAATAAGAAAAGTAGCAGTTTCACAAGCATCCCACCAAAACTTCAATGGTAACCCACTCTTGACCAACAAGACAAGACTCATTTTAGCAATATGACGATGTTTACGTTCAGCTCGACTATTTTGTTGATGAGTATGAGGACAAGAATGCTGAAAAATAATGTCATATGAATCAAGAATGGGTTTAAACACACGAAATTCACCTCCCCAATCAGACTGAACTCGTTTGATAGTAGATTGAAACTGATTTTCAACCATAGCTTTGAAATGCAAAAATGCCTCGACACCATCTGATTTCAAACGCAATGGATATAGCCATGTAAATCTTGTGTAGTCATCCACAAAGTGTATGTAGTAATTAAATCAACCAACAGATGTAACTGGAGATGCTCCCCATAAATGTGGCGGCCCCTGCCGCCTCGGGGTAACGTGTCTCCGTGTACTCCTGCCGACTGGCCCAACTACATATGCCTGGCACTTGCCCGTCATCTTTATATCTCATAAATCGTGTCCACAAGTGTATTATTCGATAAATTAGTATATTATCCTTATATGTTTTGTCCAATCCTGGTGGGAATCTAAATGTTTCAATTGTGACCTAGTTGGCAATTTATTGAGATCCTAACCATACTAATGGGTTGTATTTTAAAGGTTAATATATTCAGCAGAAGTCTTACTTAATACCATTTAAGCAAGGTAATTTAGCATGATAAACATTGTTCAAGGCAAAATCTACTGTGGAAAACCCTGGAAAGTACTTTGTATATAAGCGACATCACCACAACAAGTATATATACATGTACGGTGTTATCTCAAGTCTCCCAATACCCAAAATATACAAAATATCAAAAATAAACAGGTACAAGTAGGTCCTCGACAGTGGGCAATCAGATGTAGTCGTCTAGGATCCCCTTGCCCCTACTGGTATTAGGATCTGCACTCAATCATCACAAAAAGACAGATGACGAGTACAATAAGTAAAATCCCAAGGAACTCCTCTGAGCATTCATATAATAAAGTAAAGGAAATACAAGGAATGCTGTCAAGTAAACATGCGGAAATATAAAACAGACAACTGTAAATGGCTCATCGCATGAATAAACAACATACTAGCTAACAAATGTGTGTGCTCGCTCCAGAGGGACTAGACTATACTTTGGGTCACCAAGTTCCCACCAGTGGTCGCGTCCAACTGGCCTGACACTTGGTCCCTCGCGGCGCTGGCCAAATTCGCTGAGTCACCGACGTGTGTACCAAGGCAAGCCCAGGTTGCCATTCACTGAAGGGCCGGGTCACACGTGCTACAGTCCAGTGCCTCATGAACACACAACAAGGAAATCCTGGGGAGTAACCTCAACCCACGTCCAAGTAACCGAATAGAATAATGAACATCAAGGAATGATGAAACAACATGTAAGCAGAATAAATACTCAGAGTTTTTCAGTTGGGTTTTATGAACCTCACACTGCTCTCCAACCTCCCTGGACTCTCGGATGCGACCGGACAAGCTCCCCAACACCGAGCTATAGTCCACTAAGTCCCTGAAGTCCAATTTTTATAAGTTTAGGTTTTTTATAAGTGTTTAGACATGTATTAAGTTGAAAATAACCAAAACAACCCTTAACGTCATAGTTCATTCGTCATTAACGTGCTAATTTGATCTGCCTAGCGCGCTAGTTTTGAGTTAGCGCGATAAGGGGGTGTACCTAGCGCTAGGAATTTTAACTAGCGCGCTATTGTTCTTCGTTTCGAAGAACAGTTGCATATTCGGGACAGTTAGCGCGCTAATAATTCTAATTAGCGCGCTAATTGTTTTCTGGACAAAATTCTCAATTCGAGAATTCTATCCTAGCTCTCTCAATTAGCTATTCTAATTGGTTTTTCACCCTCTCCTCATCAAAATAACTTCAATCCATAAATTAAAACACTCTAGAAACCTCAAATTACATCTATTTCCACAATTATGCATTTACCACCATCTCAATTAACAACCAATTTCATTAAATCTAACTAAACCAGTGATAAATTCTCCCTATATACGATCTAATAACATGAAATGCATCATATTTACACAACAAACCAGAGGCTAAATCATCAACTCGAATTTTCACTAAACACACCCAAAAATAGGTTCATTTGCAAGCTTAGAAGGAAACGAAGATGATTACCTAGGTTAGATCACTTGGTTTGATGCCAAGGTTGTTGAATTCCCAGCTGGAAGTCCTTCTTCTTCCTGTGAATCTTCTGGTTCTGCATGAAATGGGTGAGTGTTGTGATCAAACACTCCACTAACTCTCTTATATATATGTTTTATGGAATCAATTGTGCGTACGTATCCCGAGGCATATCTTGTGGTTTACATACATGATGTCCTATACCTCCTGGTGACTCAAATAGCACACTCATCATTTAGTACCACTCACTATGTTGATCTAGATGTGGCCCCTTATGTATAATGTAAACTATAGGCTCTCATTTATTCTACTAATGTCACATTACATTAAGTCTTATTCAACCATATGGCTAGTGTTTTATATATCAAATTAAACCAACTCATGGTCACACTAACCCTCGGCTACCCATACCCGGTGCCCCGCGTCACAACACGCATTCGAGGTACGCCACAGCCTATTGTTCAAGTTAATTTAATAAGCTTATGGTTACATTAATTATGTCAACTTGATAACCTAGACATGTTTATGTAAGTTTATTGAGTTTTCTCTAGTGTACCCGTATCTCGCCTCTCAATTCCTGCATTAGCACGCACTTCGAGGCAGCTATCCGTCACCAACCTCGATCGCACGCTCTCGTGATTCAACATACACACATGTTATGTATTTAACCAATAATTGAATGAATTGCACCGCAATTAAGCCATCCAACACACAATTTAACCAGTGAACCTAGGTCGACGTGTGTCCTAGCCTACCCGCGGCATCCACGTGGATCTGAGCTGGCGTCCATGTCTGCAATTATGAGATAATTACTAGCATTAATAAAATGGGTCATTACACAAATCAGTATGAATTAAATCCAGAACATGAGAGGACATATGTGAAGACTCGAAAAATGGTAATGCATGTATCTTCCCCAACGGACAATGTGAATAAAAATAATTGACAATAGCAGCAGAAAAATGCATATGAGTATGTAATACTTGACGTAAGACTTTATGAGCAGGATGTCCCAGCCTAGCATGCCATAGACTCGACAACCTTTATTTGAAGCAAGAAAAGCAGACTGATGAGCAGCAAGAAGTCTGGAAGTTCCAATCATTCGATACAAACCATTATGAAGAGTGCCATGAAGGAGAACTTCACTGTTTGAGTATTCTTCACAAGGCACATGTCACGGTGAAACTCAATTAGGACATTGTTGTCACAAGTTAATTGAGACACACTTAATATATTTTTCTGAATGCTAGGAACACACAGAGGATTGTGGAATGATAGACTACCATGAGCAGATGGGATTAATGCAGTGCCTGTACTAGAAATAGGTAAATAAGCACCATTACCAACCATTAATGATTGTTTACCTCCATACGACATACAATTGCCCAGCTGAGAAGAATCAAACATGATGTGAGAAGAAGCACCACTGTCCATGTACCATGAATGATCCTGCGATGGTTCAACTGCACCAAAGAAAAATTCTGAGGCGAGGACTGAGCTGATGAAGAAGGACTAAACCTCATTTGTTGAGGAGTCTGATGGCCCATGGATTGAGACCACATATATTTCATGTCCGCTCTGAAGTAACAAATCGCAGCTGAGTGTCCAAATTTACCACATATTTAACATGTGGGCTTGTTATTATTCATGAACCTGAAACCCCCACGACCACGACTGCGGCCTCCTCGTCCTCTGTTACTAACCATTAGAACCATTTCTGTTATTGGTAAACCCATGTCCAGTCCCATTTGTTGAATTATGAACATTACTGAATGATGATTGACCCCAAGACTTCTGATTCTCCATTTTCACCTCAGCAGCATTTGTAGACACTGTTGAATCTTGTAAGGATAAAGAGTTTAACCCTGAACTCATACTGTAATGTTCAATAGTACTTTCAAAATTCAACAAATCAGATTGAAACTCTCCCCATATGAGATCAAGTTGGCGTTTAAGAATTGAAGTAATGGCAAAGTACTCAACATCAAGCCCCAACAAGTAGTTGGACATAAGATCTGCAACACTCACTGCAGAGCCAGCAACTGCTAGATTGTCTGCAATACCCTTCATCTTCAACAAGTAAGCCTGCATCTTCAGAGAACCCTTCTTGGTAGTCTGGAGCATTTTTTGAAGCCTTTGAATCTGCGATCTATTATTCGCTCCACAATGCTTCTCTATTGTCATCCACAGCTGATGAGCTGTTTGTTTGATCCTTGGATTGAGAATATGTGAAGCCACATCTTTCGACAATGCAGCCATTAGCCATCCATATAGCATGCGATCTCTACTAAACCAGATTTTGTGTGCAGGATTTGGAGTTCCATCCGCTAACACTTTATCTGGACAAGGCAAAGTGCCAAAGAGATATCCATATAAATCATAACCCTCAACCACTGGTACCACAGTTGCTTTCCATAACAAAAAATTAGTATCATCGAGTTTCATTGTAATAAACTGACTCAACGAGTTACTGAAAAGAACATTCGTTGAACTGTAACTGCTTTGAGGATTGGTAGATTCAAGTTGCATTGAAGTTGATCCGATCTCCAGCTTTCCTGATTCATCAAACATGACTTCAGATCTACGCTTCCCCTTCACAGATCTTTGTCACTCCACCTCATATATATGGCTATTACGCCTATTCTTGACACATCTTGATCAAGAATCTCAGTTTCTTCTCAAATCTAGAGATCTGATGTGTTTTCTTTCACATTAACATATAGATCACCAGATCTACTCTTGATTCCGCCAGATCTATACTCACAAGTACCAGATCTATCTTTTTCCCTCACAAAACTTTCAAAAACAAGAACCACGAACCTTAGATATGCATATCTGCTATCTTCTTTGACAGATCTCGCCACCAGCTTCCAGATCTTCGTAACACACCCTCGATCAATCTTCTTGGCGTTAGCCTAGAAGCTCTGATACCATGTTTGAGCATCTGAAACACACAACCATAGTTTGGGTTTCAAGAACCCTAGCTGTGAAATGAAAGAACACACGTTTCTCTCAATGAAAGAGAACGTGAAAGATATTTCTCATTTATATACCAACCACAGTACAATCTCCACCACACATCACAATACATCACATATCTCTATACACACACCTCACATGACTTACACCCTCTACATGTTTTAATGATTTACTCTAACACTTTCTAAGGTTAAAAAAAACGAAAAGGAAAAATCTGGGGTATTAAATAAATAATTTAACTAACTAATCTAAAATAAACTAAATAAATAAAATAATTAAAATAACTTTGAAAACAATTAATGAACACCTAAGTAACACCTAGGTTTACAGTTCCACAAATCAGGATCAAGATTCGATGACAATCGTGGTCTTCAATCTTTCCCGAAAAGTCATTAATTTAATTTCTCCTATATTAGCTATAGAAAATCGACATCCGCCAGAAATTCCTCGTTCCCCTAATCTCGATAGCCATGACGTCCGTTACTAACTACTTCCCTAATTAATGCATAACGCTAGACATCCGCCAATCGGGTTTAACACACTAACCGCGGTAATATGGATTTGTGGGAACACTAATCCTAAATAACCGGATCACATCCGCTTTCGGATTGCATCCGCTTCCGATTTAACCTAGATTCAATTGTTGCACACTCAAGAACTAAAAAGGTTTACGGCAAACGGGTGAGTGTTCATAACTTTATTGGTCCAAAAGTACATTTACACGGATACTAATGGTCCAAATAACTTAGGTTATCCCCCTAAAAGTATGCACTGGCCACATACATACCCTAGATCTAAACCATATTCATTAAAATCAACAACAATGAAATATGAGAATTTAAACTAAATTAAATAATAAAATAAAAGATCTCACATAATATGTCATTAATCCGTAATCCCGACATGTTTCCCCACCGAACTAGGCAATCGTCGAGAGAAGTCGATGCTAAAAATATAATAGTCGGTGTTCGGTGTTCTCAAATAATAGCATAGGTTCTTAATATATAAAAATACTAAAAATTGGTCCCGGGAGGTGATAGAAACTAATTTTGGATGTTGGTCTCGTAACACATGCGCCGAGGAGCATATGGTGGTTGTTGGGCATTTTTTGCACTGCTTGGGACACGTGTCAACAACCGATTGGGCGAGCTGCTGGAACCAACTGACGTGGCGGCTTCTGATTGGTGTGAACAGTTTGTGTTGACGTCGTGGATGAGTGATAGCACGCCACGTGGCAGCAAGGAGGCGGTGAAGAAACTCGCACAAAATTGTGCTAAAATCTGGGAATTGTGCTAACGCGCATCCCGAGGAGATCAAAGAGCTGCTGAACAAGGAGAAATGGTTTGTGACGTTCTGGTGATGGTGAGACGCCATGTGGCTACACCTGATTGGTTTGTTTTCCTGCGTGCGCTGACGTGGCGGCTCCTGATTGGTGAAGACCGGTTGTGAGTTGCGTTGAGGTCCGCCACGTGTCACGCTCTGGTTGGAGGACAGGTTGTGAATGACGTGTTATTGAAGAATTGACCAATGGGAAGCTTCCACGTGTCAGTTGTCTCTTATTCTACCCACTGGGCAGTTCGTAACTCGAGGCAAATAGTCCGGCGTCCGATCAATGCATGTAAATACTCCATTTTGAGTATTTTTCGCCACAAATTCAACCACGGACTCCGTTTCACCTGAAAACGACCAATAATTAAATATATATTTTAGAGACTTTCTATATTAAATATACTAAAATAAACTACTAAAAACATATAAATATCGACTTATCAAATACCCCAAAACTTAAGACTTTGCACGTCCCGAGCAAAGGTATAGATGACAACACAAACTAAACTAGACTCCTAATATAACAATGCACTGACTCAACTAATCCTATACCCGACTCAAAATTCATGGAGTTCATCTGGTTTACATAGCCACGAAATTAGCAAGCCACTCAAGAAATTTCGGAGTTATGATATGTCAAGACTCGCAACCCAAACACAATTAAGATCCATCTTTCAAGACATAGATTCGGTCAAAACAAAGGCCATCAACTACTCATAAGTTTTCTTGGTTTATACATTAAAGCACGCAAGTTTAAATCTCACTTAATATAGTGAAAGCACTCGAACTAAATCTTTTATTTGAGGAGTTTCACAACTTTCGCCTTTATTTATGATATCTTTTCTTTTGTATATTTTTTCCACCAAATCTTTTTTCAATTAATACGGTCCCTACTCCATTTCCTATGGACTGATTTTCTCACTTTTTCCCACCACAAGTTTCCCTGCTCCATTTCCTATGGAAACTTGTAGGACACTCTACACTAAGAAAACTCTTGTTTGTACTTCTCATTTTCACTATAATCAAGCAAATCCCCCTAATTTGGGTTAAAATAATATAACTTGCACAAATTTGACTGTCTACTCATTTTCGTTATCTAGCACAAAGTTTAACCATCATACTAAGTCCCTAATAATGAAATCATAAAAATGCATAGCTACGAACTCGATTGAGTGTTTCTCCTAATTTTCCCTAAGTTTCAAGTTAAAAATGCAACTGTAAATTACTCATCCACAACCAAAGGCATGAACAAAGTCTCAGGTGACTCTAAATACTATAAAAATATAAAAACCTATAATATTGTTGTAAATTAAGTTGGAACTTGCTAAGAACTAGAGAAGGAAAATAAAAGACTAAGAACTTCTACTACTACAAACTACTACTACAAAGGAGAAGAGAAGAAATAAGATAGTTGGAATGAGAAGTTTTCATTCAACTTGGTGTGTGAATTACAATGGGGTTGGCACCCTTTATATAGGTCATTTGGTGATGATGATAATTGTACTTATACAATGTGTACAAGTTATACATACACCACAAGTCATACAACACATCACAAGCAACATAGACAATACATGGAAGAGTTGGTGTACATTGGAGAGGATTACAAGTTACATGACAATACATAGACAAGTGGAGGTACTATTAAGTGAGAAATACAAGTTACATGACTACACAATATGTTGGTGTACATGCATGGTCATCCATATTCCACAACACTCCCCCTTGGATGACACTTGCTTAGAGATTGTGCCTCATTAAAACTTCTACTAAGAAAAACCCTGTGGGAAAAAATATAGTAAAAGAAAAAGAGTACACTATTCTCATAAATATTAAGATGAGTATAATATTGTTAAGATTGCCTCATTAAAAACCTTGCTAGGAAAACCCAATGGGATAAAACCATAGCTTAGGGAAAAAGAGTGCAATACACTAATCAATAACTCCCCCTCATGTGAACATGGGTGAAACTTGTTCAGTTTCTTTACTTGCAATGTCTTTAAGTTTACGCAAGCCAATACCATATGTAAGTCTTTTAAATGTCGTAGTTGGTAAGGCTTTTGTGAATAAATCAGCAAGATTATCACTCGATCGGATTTGCTTGACATCAATTTCACCATTCTTCTGAAGCTCATGCGCATAAAAGAATTTTGGTGAAATATGTTTTGTTATGTCCCCTTTTATGAATCATTCACTTAATTGTGCAATACATGCTGCATTATCTTCTTATAATATGGTTGGAGAATCTTTTATTGAAGGCAATCCACATGATTCTTGAATATGTTCAATCATGTTTCTCAACCATACACATTCACGACTTGCTTCATGAATTGCAAGTACTTCAGAATGATTGGAAGAAGTAGCAACCATAGTTTGTTTTACTGACTTCCATGATACAACAATATTACCACAGGTGAATACATATCCCGTTTGAGAACGGGCCTTGTGGGATCGAGATAAAAACCCAAAGATCAAGATAACCTTGGAGATTCAATTTTACCCTCTCGAGTAAAATAAACCCATGTCACTTGTTCCTCGAAGATATCGAAAAACATGTTTAACATCATTCCAATGTCTTCGAGTTGGTGAAGAAATTTGTATCTTGCAAGTAGGTTGACAAAGCAAAAGCAATGTCAAGTCTTGTACAATTTGCAAGATACATAAGTGCACCAATTGCACTTAAATATGGTACCTCCGGACCAATTAGCTCTTCACCACTTTCATGAGGTCGAAATGGATCCTTATCCACTTCAAGTGATCTGACAACCATTAGAGAGCTCAATGGATGTGCCTTGTCCATATAAAATCTTTTTAATATTTTTTCAATATAATTTGATTGATGGACAAGTACTCCACTTGAAAAATGTTCAATTTGCAAACCAAGACAAAGTCTTGTTTTTCCAAGATCTTTCATCTCGAATTCCTTTTTCAAGTATTCGGATGTTATAACGATGTCGTCGTGGTTTCCCACTATATTTAAATCATCAACATATACAGCAATAATCACAAATCCTGTTGATGATCTTTTAATGAAGACACATGGGCAAAGCGGATTATTTACATATCCTTCTTTAAGTAAATAATCACTAAGACGTTTGTACCACATTCGTCCGGATTGTTTCAATCCGTGCAAAGACCTTTGTAATTTTATAGAATGCATGTTATGAGGTTTTGATTTTATTTCTTCCGATATTACAAATCCTTCGGGGATTTTCATATATATTTCACTATCTAGGGATCCGTACAGATAAGCTGTAACGACATCCATTAAATGGATATCAAGTCCTTCAGAAACTGCAAGGCTTATCAAGAACCGAAATGTGATTGCATCTATAACAAGAGAATAAGTTTCCTCATAATCGATGTCAGGTCTTTGTGAGAAACCTTGAGCTACAAGTTTTGCTTTATACCTTGTAACTTCATTTTTTTCGTTTCTCTTTCGTACAAATACTCATTTATATCCAACAGGTTTTACGCCATCTGGCTTTTGAACAATCGGTCCAAAAACCTCTCGTTTCCTTAACGAGTTTAGCTCTACTTGGATAGCATCTTGCCATTTTTGCCAATCAGGTCTTTTTCGACATTCGTCCACTGATCGTGGTTCTGGATCATCATCATTTTCACATATTTCAAAGGACACATTGAAAGCAAATATATCATCAGGAACAATTTTATTTCGATCCCAAATCTTACCAGAGTTTAAATAATTTATTGAGATCTCATTATTTTTCATTTTTTTCCTCTTTTTCTAGAGGTGTTCCTCGTCAGAATCAACTTGTTCTGACAAATCCTTGTCAAAGGATTTTTGTGCTTTCTCAGGAGTATTTTGATTTGTATTTATTTTTACTCCCGTTTTCCTCTTTCGAGGAATTGTATCCTTTGAACCAACTGGTCTTCCATGCTTTAAGCGTTTCGTTGGTTCTTGTGCATTTTGTTGCACAGAGACATCAATTCTTGCAGGAGCATTTACAAATTTGGAATATGTGATTTTGTCACTTGTTTTGCATCATTAAACGCATCAGGTAATTGATTTGCGATTTGTTGCAAATGAATGATCTTTTGAACTTCAAGTTCACACTGATTTGTGCGTGGATCATAATGTGATAAAGTTGATGCATTCCAAGCAATTTTGCGCCATTCCTTTTGAATTGGCTTCTTATCTCCCCCTAATGGTGGGAAAATTGATTCATCAAAGTGACAATCAGCAAAACGTGCAGTAAATAAATTCCCTGTTAAGGGCTCAAGGTATCTTATAATGGACGATGAGTTAAATCCAACATAAATCTCAAGTTTTCGTTGTGGACCCATCTTAGTTCTATTGGGAGGTGGTATAGGAACATACACTACACAACCAAAAATTCTCAAGTGTGAAATATTTGGTTGTTGACCTAAAATGAGTTGCATGGGGGAATGTTCATGGTATGCAGTAGGCCTATAACGAATGATAGATGTTGCATGAAGGACTGCATGTCCCCAAACTGAAGTTGATAACTTAGTTTTCATGATTAAAGGTCTGGCAATTAGTTGAATGCGTTTGATCAGAGATTCTGCCAAACCATTCTGGGTATGCACATGTGGAACAGAATGTTCAATGGTGATTCCTATAGACATGCAATAATTTTTAAATGCTTGAGATTGAAATTCCTCGGCATTATCAAGACGGATGGTCTTGATTGGGTTGTCAGGGAATTGTGCTCTTAACTTAATGATTTGTGCTAAAAGTCTAGCAAATGCAACATTGCGGGTCGAAAGCAAACAAACATGTGACCACCTAGTTGATGCATCTATCAAAACCATGAAATATCTAAATGGTCCACAGTGAGGATGAATAGGTCCACATATGTCTCCCTGAATGCGTTCTAAGAAAACTGGGGATTCCACAACAATTTTACTTGGGGATGGTTTAACTATCAATTTACCTTGAGAACAACTAGCACAATTATAATCACTAGCTGAAAATATTTTGTGACTCCTTAAAGGATGTCCATGCGAATTATTAATTATTCTTCGCATCATTGATGATCCTGGATGACCAAGCCGGTCATGCCATAAAATGAATGTCTTTTGATCATTAATTTTCTTATTTAAGACGACATTCGTTTCGACATGCCTTATATGAGTAAAATATAATCCAGAGGATAAAGCTGTGAATTTTTCTAACACTTCTTTTTTCCCATTTGAAACCAATGTGACATAGAGAAATTCTCTATTATTTTCGTTCATGGTTTCAATGTGATATCCATTTTATCGAATATCTTTAAAGCCGAGTAAATTTCTTCTGGATTTTTCAAAGTATAAGGCATTGTCAACATGAATTGTTGTTCCCCCAGGCAACATAATATTTGCTCTGAGCCATTAATCAAATTGGAGATGCCAGATATTGTTTGAACATTAGCCTCAGCTACATTCAAATTGGAGAAATATTCTATGTTTTTAAGGATTGTGTGCGTTGTAGCACAATCAGCAAGGCATATATCGCTCTTATTTGATTAATGATTTGAACACATGATTTGTTGATCCATCTAGACAAATAATGTTTGACAAATCAGAAAAAGAGTCATATTTCAATGATAAAATTCATAATATTTTGCCTTTGATTTTGAAGGCATGGTAAATGTCACAAAAATATTCGGGTATATATATGACAATATTTAGGCAAAATAGCCCTTCATATATGACCAAAAAAATGTCACAATTATAAGCGCTAATTGTCAATAATTATTTGCCCTTTGTAGTTGTGCACCACTTTTATTCTAATTTTTGGTGGAATTGTCAATACGACCTTTACCTGATATTTTCACCTTTTCCACGTCCATAAATTTATTATTGCGATCATGATCATTATATGCAACATATGTTTCTTAATTTGAAGCTGAACTAATTGGACGGGAGCGATATTATATTTATAATATCTCATTATTTTACTCAGCTACCATGAGACAAGAAATCAATCCTTAATATTTATTGGATTGACATGCACACTCGATATTTGTTGCAGCAATAAATCGAGGCGGGCCACGTGACCTTATTTTTATTGTCTCATTAGTCATATTTCCACATAGCCTCAACATAGAGGTAATTAAAATTGCGGAATTATAATTAATATTTGACTGATTAAATTTTGTAGCTTGAGACTCAACCGCTCATTTTGAGCTTTTGGAGCATTACCTTTTTTTGGTATTTATATATTTATAACTCCATAAGGTGAAAATATATAAAAAGTGAAATATTCATTTTTCAAATCTCTAAAGAGATATTGGAAAATGATTGTGTACAACATATAGCCTTGCATAGATGCTAGCTTTATTCATAATTTGTAATATCTAATTATCATGACAAGAATTATAATAAGGTAACAAATTCAAATATGGTTGATTAATATTTTGAAAGTAAATGTAATATAAAATGATTTTCTCTTTTCTTTTATGTAAAAAACATAACATATGATTAAGCATATGTTCACAACTTGATTCATTAATAATCAAATGTATTATTCGTATGAGTTGGTGGGACAACCTCCAGGTTGGGTGGCGAGACAAAGTCTGCTTAATACCATGCCTCCTCGAATGGGATAACCCGTATCCCTTTCAATGTTTAGTTTTACCGGGGACAAGACTTACCCACTATTAACTCAAACTTATAGCATTATTTGTATTATAAAATCAAGAATAGAACAATAACTAATCGTTTGTAGTTTTAAGAGAAAAACTATATGTCACACATTGACTTTTGATTTCTGATGTAGAAGATCGTACAAGACGTAACTACAGAGCATACTTTCGCAATCGATGACGTTATAATGCATAGTATATGAATAAAGTATGCATATAGAAGTGATGCATGTAATAAAGGAAGCAACCATGATAATATAGAAATAAATTGAACTTATTTAAATAACAAAAGTTATACCTTCATAGCTTTGTCTCCTTAACAAGCCTTCTTGAACTTCAAAATCTCCTTAATGTTAGAGCAAGCTCGTGCTGATAACGTGTTGTAAATTAAGTTGGAACTTGCTAAGAACTAGAGAAGGAAAATAAAAGACTAAGAACTTCTACTACTACAAACTACTACTACAAAGGAGAAGAGAAGAAATGAGATAGTTGGAATGAGAAGTTTTCATTCAACTTGGTGTGTGAATTACAATGGGGTTGGCACCCTTTATATAGGTCATTTGGTGATGATGATAATTGTACTTATACAATGTGTACAAGTTATACATACACCACAAGTCATACAACACATCACAAGCAACATAGACAATACATGGAAGAGTTGGTGTACATTGGAGAGGATTACAAGTTACATGACAATACATAGACAAGTGGATGTACTATTAAGTGAGAAATACAAGTTACATGACTACACAATATGTTGGTGTACATGCATGGTCATCCATATTCCACAACAAATATATATCTATCATATATATAAAAGCACGAATCACAAATTTTTGAGTCATAATCAAATTTACCTTTTTGTCCCTCGCCCACACTTCTCGTGCGTCCCTATCTTTCCTTTTCTGATACTGTATTAAATAGTTATTAAATAGCTATTAAATACAATCGTACTAGGCTATCTATTAAATAGAAAAATTGTATTAAATAGCTATCTATTGCTAACAAATAGGATGATAAATTTATAGTCGGCTTCTATTGCTAACAAATAGGAGGATAAGTACAAAAAGGTAATCACTTTTTCCCTCAAAATACAATCGTTCTAAATAGCTATTTAAATCAAAACTATATCCAAATACAACCGTCACTACTAAATAGTACAAATATAAAAAGATATATATGTATGTATACACATGCGTACATGGTAGATTAGTCCAACTCATACTACAACTATACGTCACATGAATCAAAGTTGTTCTCAAAATCAACTTTAGCCACTTATCACCTTCCTATTTTGATGTTTCTAAATTCAAGTATTAATACAACTAAAGTTGTATTCGGTGAACACTAATTAACCAACACCAACACAATTACCAAGTGGGTCCCACATTACAAGCAATTGTAATGTGTAACAAATTTGGTCACGATCCAACATATATTTTCATTTAAACTAAATCTTGCTAAATGATACAATTTTAATAAAACAATCTATGAGATATTCCCAGTACGTAGAGGCATAAGTTCAATAGATTATTTTAACATTCAAAACGTGGATATAACTGTACCGGCCCAAATTAATTAAACTATGATTAACGTTGATTTCGGAGATTAACAATCGTAATTCGGGCCTTATGTGGACAACTCAGTTGACTCGGGAAACAAGAATCCATGGAATATGTTATTTTTGGATGATGATTATTTGTGTGTGCATTGCTATCGGGCGAGGCGATGTGACGAGTGCTTACATTGGGAAGCATGTCGACATGGGTATTAGGTAGGAGTGACCCGAGGATGCTAGACTAGGCTAGGAAATGGTATAAGGTGTATGATTAAACCAAAGCCTAAGTCGAGTGTCAGTGAGACTACAAATGTGTCAATTAAGTGACTAAAAACATTAACCATATGATTGAATGAGCCTAAGTAAATTAAATTAGAATAAATAATATAAAGCCTATAGTTAGGTTGATTAAATGTGGACCTTGGAGATGCATTTAGATAATCCTAATTAACCTTTGATTAAAATCATATGTTTCAGGACGTGCTACGCACGATTGACACATTTGTATATCCCATTTTTTTCCTTATTTTTTCATATGTAATGCGTAAATTACATTCCATGACATATTTTTTTTCTTATTTTTTTCAATTGCAGAGAACCACTGAGTAAAGAAGTTCAGTTCATTCGAGGAGAAAATGAAAAATTTTATATGAAGGCAGAAACTATGACTGTAGAGGAAGTGAAGCGCCAAAGATCAAAAGCTACGATAAGACATTATTATATACAAAATAATATTATATGACTTCTTCGCGATATAAATTGTTAATTTTTTACACAGGAATTGTATGTTGTTTGCAAAGTGAAAATCATGTCAATAAATTCAAGTGGTTCTTGGCATTACAATACTTGCTATTCACATTACGTCAAGTTAGAAAAATCGGGAACACAATATTATTGCGAAAGGTGCAAAGAATTTGTTACAACGCCATATCGGAGGTACGTTAAAATTATATTATACAAATGTATGTCACTTTTATAAATTACGTATATCATTTTAACATGCATCTTTGAGTCTTATTAGCCATACCTTAAAACTATTTATTATTAATTTTCAATTTCCTAAGATTCTTTGTTGTTGTACTGTATATACATATATCTTGTCAAAAATCTAATTCATGACAATTGGATTTGTTTTTAGATTCAAAGTTCATGTGCGCGTCGAAGACAATTCAGGGTCCACAACTTTTGTTTTATTCGCTAGCATAGTGAAAAATATTATTGGTAAAGACAATGGCGAAAGAATCTTGAATGAGGCATCTTCGGTACATATTTTTCTAATTTAGAATACAAAACTAATTGAATGCAAATGCAATATTCTATATAATCTATATCTTACTCATTTTTATGGTCCTTTTGTTCTAATTTATTTTTAGCTTATATTGTCAGACAAACGAAAATATTGCAGTCCCAATAGAACTCTGTGAGATTGTAGGAAGAAGTTTTACTTTTAAACTAAAACTCACTAATTACAATTTAGCCAGTGGAAATGAAAATTTCACCGTTTCGAGTATATGTCATGAAGAAAATGGAGATAATTTTCGTCATAATGAGGTATTGATTTTATTTTACAGTAACTTACAAGATCACATTATATAATTTAATTTTACATATTGTCTTATTCTTGAAAATAATAGGGGAAGTTGTCAAATGATATTTCAACACATAAATACGAAGTCGACAACAACAAAGAAGTCAACATGAAGAGAAAAAGTATTGATAATGAATTGATAATAAATAAACGTCCAAGAAAATATTGTTATGTTGAGTAAGTTATTTGACGTTACATATTATTAATTAGTTACTTATATATTTATAAATAAACTAATATAATGTATTTCTTATGCAGTGATGACGAAGATGAAGTATAGTCAACATCATCATGAACATGCTACAAAATACAAAAGACTTTTTATATTTAATTTTTAGCAGTAGGCATTTTATATTTTCATTAACATATTTTCAATTTATGTGGTTAACTTAATCAAATTAACATTGTGAAATAATATAAATATGTGTAAATGTAACTAAATCAAACCTTAATTAATTAACGCTTAATTATATGTGTAAACGTTTAAGAGATCCTTATCTGATGACAACATTCTTTCTGAAGCTGACATTCCTATATCAACTATGACCATAGAATGAAGAAATTTTCTAACACTATTATACCAGAAAAATCGCGTGGAGACTGTGCTGGTATTTCTGAATCCACACCTAATGTGTCAACCAATGAAAATGGTATATCATACAGCAAATTAGTTTATTGTATCTATTTCATAATATAATGCACCTCATCATCTAAATTTACATGTCTACATTAGAATGAGAGTGCAAAGCTGCTTCTCACATTGTTTTGTTGTAAAAGGAATTGTACTTTTAAATGCATGCATAGAAGGTTTTACAGGATATACAAAACCCAAAGAGAGATACAACAAAAATAAGAAAAGAATGGAAAGAGATCAACTAAGGCAAGGTTGTTTATGTGGAATATGTGATTGAATGACTACAAAGTTCCACATGGTACATGAGAGAAGGCAACACAACCACTCTTTTAATATTTCTTTTTTTTTTTGGTCAGGGTGTCTAAAGCTTTAATCCCAACTAATTCAATTATTTACATTCATAATTTCGAAGTTATCCTTTCTATCTATAGAGTTTGAGGTAAAGATTGAACTTTATGTACAATTTTACGGAATCTCCACAAGCAAGTGTTCATAAATTAATGGGTCAAACCACTTGTGTTTTTTTCCCTTGTTTCCCTTTTTTTTGAGGAAGTAATGGCCTAACATGACTTGCTTGTTTTTCATTCACATCTTATCTCAATTACATTAGAGAATATTGATGACCTAGAAAAATGGCTTGTATTTCTAATTTTTAAATTTTAATTACAATTTTAAATTTTATTAATAAATTCTTAGAAATTAATTCCCGCGAGCGAAGCGAGCGGGTCAATCGTGCGTAGCACGTCCTAAAACTAGTATATATATATGCATGAAAATGTATCAAATCCTAGTGAAATGAGAGAGAAATATGAAGGGACAAGAAATGAAAGAAATAAAAGAAATGATATAAAACACCACCATTACCATCCACAACCGCATATAACGACATAAAATTTAAAAAATAAACGATCTCACTCGCGGTCTTTCGCAAAGAATCCATCCAAACTCAATCCACAATCCCTAAAATACCCTCAAACTTATTCTGAATCTTGTCCTCAAGGTTCAAAACATGTCAATGTATCTATCCAATAAAAAGAAAATGACAGTGGTAAAGAAGAACATGGATAAGAAGATGATACAAATGCATGCATGACAAAAAGTCTTTAAAAATCAGTGAACGCACAAAATCTCTCATGTGTAGGTGACTAAGGAAACTATAAAAGAACAATAATAACAAGGGCAAGAACTAGTAAACATAGGAGTTAACTGAAAAGGTTCATATCAAGTCTCGCGAGCCCGAAGTATTTCAACTAAGGGTGAAATCAATAAGATGATGAAATAAAGTCTAGGGTTTTGAGTCTACTCAAAAACCCGCCACTAATGGGCGACTTGAGTTGGATATGTCCCAACCAAGTCTCAAAACACCTAAAATTATATAAACATGTTAATTCCTAAAAAAAATGCTCACATTATGCTACAAAAAATATATTCCACAGTCAAACCTAACAAATCTATTGGGGTGCTCCAATTTATTAAAATAAATAATAATAATAAATAAATAAATAAATAAAGACACCAAAGAAAGAAAACCAGTCCCTGGCAATGGAGCCAAAAATTGACGCGCGCCCAACGCATCAATAAAAGAAAGTATTCATAAACCAACTATTTTGTAGAATAGTGGCAAAGGGTCGATGCCACAGAGATTGGTGGTCTTTCTAAGGTTAAAAACAATGAAAAGGAAAAATCAGGGGTTTTAAATAAATAATTTAACTAACTAATCTAAAATAAACTAAATAAATAAAATAATTAAAATAACTTTGAAAATAATTAATGAACACCTAAGTAACACCTAGGTTTACATTTCCACAAATCAGGATCAAGATTCAATGACAATCGTGGTCTTCAATCTTTCCCGAAAAGTCATTAATTTAATTTCTCCTATATTAGCTATAGAAAATCGACATCCGCCAGAAATTCCTCGTTCCCCTAATCTCGATAGCCATGACGTCCGCTACTAACTACTTCCCTAATTAATGCATAACCCTAGACATCCGCCAATCGGGTTTAACACACTAACCGCAGTAATATGGATATGTGGGAACATTAATCCTAAATAATCGGATCGCATCCGCTTCCGATTTAACCTAGATTCAATTGTTGCACACTCAAGAATCGAAAAGGTCTTACGGCAAACGGATGAGTGATCATCACTTTATTGGTCCAAAAGTACAATTACACGGATACTAATGGTCCAAATAACTATAGGTTGTCCCCCTAAAAGCATGCACTGACCACATACATACCCTAGATCTAAACCATATTCCTTAAAATAAACAACAATGAAATATGAGAATTTAAACTAAATTAAATAATAAAATAAAAGATCTCACATAATATGCCATGAATCCATAATCTTGACTTGTTTCCCCGCCGACCTAGGCAATCGTCGACAGAAGTCAATGCTAAAAATATAATAATCGGTGTTCCGTGTTCTCAAATAATACCATAGGTTCTTAATATATAAAAATACTAAAAATTGGTCCGAGGAGGTGAGAGAAACTGATTTTGGATGTTGGTCTCGCAACATGTGCGCCGAGGAGCATCTGGTGGTTGTTAGGCGTCTTCTGCACTGCTTGAGACACGTGTCAACAGCGATTGGGCGAGTTGCTGGAACCAGCTGACGTGGCGGCTTCTGATTGGTGTGAACAGTTTGTGTTGACGTGGTGGACGAGTGAGCGCGCCACGTGGCAGCAAGGGAGGCGGTGAAGAAACTCGCGCAAATCGTGCGAAAATCTGGGAGATGGTGCTGTTTGCGCATCCCGAGGAGATCGAAAGAGCTGTTGAATGAGGAGAAATGGTTTGTGACGTTGTGGTGATAGTGAGACGCCACGTGGCTGCATCTGATTGATTCGTTTTCCTCGTGCGCTGACGTGGCGGCTCCTGATTTGTGAAGACCGGTTGTGAGTTGCGTTGTGGTTCGCCACGTGTCACGCTCTGGTTGGAGGACAGGTTGTGAATGACGTGTTATTGAAGAATTGACCAATAGGAAGCTTCCGCGTGTCAACTGTCTCTTATTCTATCCGTTGCGCAGTACGTAACTCGAGGCAAATAGTCCGGCGTCCGATCAATGCATGTAAATACTCAATTTTGAGTATTTTTCACCACGAATTTAACCACGCACTCCGTTTCACTTGAAAACGACCAATAAATATAATTAAATATATATTTTAGAGACTTTCTATATTTAAATATATTAATAAAGTACTAAATATATATAAATATTGACTTATCAGTGAAAATCTACTGCTAACTAGCTAGAGAAAGACATGTATGCATAGGATTATGCTAATCGTAACCCAAAGGGATATATAAGCGGGAATACCTCGATGCATGTGTGGGTGCACACACAACGTATTGATGTGTACCACAGGACATCAACAAATCAACAAATGCATGTCGTTTTTACGTGTCATGTGTATATATATATATATATATGGGATATTCTACAATGGAGCTCAAATATATATTCATGCCATGGAACCCTCTCAAAATATATTGTGCATTAAATGATTTGTGCATTTATGACACCTCAATTAATGTATTGGATTAGAATCCAATGGTTAGTAAATAGTGTACTCATGACATGAGTATATATTTGATTCTCATGGTAGTAGTATATATATATATATATATATATATATCATACCTGAAAAATCGATGAATGAAAGGTGTTGATGGGGCACGAAGACTGGGAACTCAAGGAGAGGGCCTAACTCGCATGAGTTGGGCACCACGAGCCCCAAGTAAGGGCATCCTTGTTAATTTTCCTTATCTCTCTCATAGCCTCCTTTGTCGCAACACCTTCAACGCCACTACGAAACACCACCATCATCATCTCAATCATTAAGAATCCCATTAAAACACCTTAGCAGAGCAGACCGCCATTCTTCCTATACTTTGAGTTGACACAAAATATTTATTGGAGAATAAAATAGAGGTGGTGGTTTTGAACTCAAACTCGGGTTTGTAATGGAAACTTTGACTGAATTGGTAAGTACACGTGGTGGGTTGTGATTTGTGGAAATATCTATGACGTGGATTGATTAATTTGTATGGTTGGAAAGAATCTCGGTGCATGTTTCGTTTTTCGGAAAAATAGTAGGCATCTCGTCGTGCCAATGCAAGAATGAGTATTTACATATTGAATAAAATAATTTTTAAACTATTTTGTTTGAACTGTAACTTTAAGAAATTAAAAATTTAAGCATTAATTCCTTTATTTCACATTCTAACTCCACTAAAAACAAAATCGCATCTTTTAATTTCTTTATAAAAAATGGAGAATATACAGCTCAAACTGCTAAAGTGTTTCAATCACCTCTAAAACTCCAAGAAAAATGTATATAAATAATAATTACTATCACACAATTCACATAGTTAGAACGAAAACACTTTTACTTAAAAAATGAAAGCACGTAGAAAACTATTTAACCCGCATTATAAAACCTCAATAATATTTGAAGTTATGCATGAAAATAAAAGAATCAAATAAGTATGGTTAGAGAAAGACGTATACTATTATATTTGGGACTTGCTAAAAAAATAGCTATAAATACTAAGCAAGTATGTCCATGTGGCTAATGTGAAAAAAAAAACTCCACTTTTTTTTTATGTACAGTATATATCTATAAATCAAAAGAAAATCTTTATAGATATAAGAATAAAAAATCACATGTATATAGTATATAGCATATATCTATAGTATATATATATATATATATATATATATATATACTATATATATAGAGTATATATCTATAAATATAAACTCACATCTATTGATGGAAACAACTAACTGAGAGAAGTTTAGACATTGTAAATTGTGATAAAAAATCATTAATACCATAAGTTTTGTATATTTTCATTACAATTAATACTAATTGAATTTTTGTTGTAATAGATAAAAGAAAAAAAAACTTGCGATACTTGTGATACAATTTTTTTTGTCAAATAATTTTTTTACAATTAAAAACTCCCAAAAGAAGACAAAAAAATGAAAATTATCAGAAAAATCGAAACCGAAAATAGAAACTCCCCAAAAAAAGATCGAAAAAAACTACCCAAAAAAAACACAAAAAAAGAAAATTTATTAAAAAACTAAAAAATTAGATTTTCTAAAAAATTAAATTTTACCATCTTGCCCCTCACTTAAGTGCCAGAAAATATCAATGGCTTGTGTTTTTTGTTTTTCTTATAAAATATCAATTATGACATCATAATGTTGCATGTCACGTTGTCAGAGCTTCTCACATTTCGCATGTCGCATTGTGAGTGCTTCTCACATAAACAATTCTTATATATATATATTAGACACAATTGAGAATGAGTGATTATTAAATTAAAAAGTCCACAGTTATTTTATAAAAATATAATTATTTTAATTACTAATATTCAATCAATTGAGAATATTGATTGCTATTTGATGATTCTAATCATCAATGTTTGTTCAAGTAAATATATATATCACAAAAACATAAAAAATGAAATAATTAAAGAAAATCAAAATTGAAACACCACATGCTACGCACCAATGAACCCGCTCGCTACGCTCGCGGCAATATAATTTTAACATGTTAGTATCCAATCTAAATTAAATATACTACAATTATATTATGATCTAATAGATTTTAATCGCTTCTAAATATGAAGATCATTGCAACTTAGGTTACAAGGTTAGTATAATAATGTACTACTCCGATATCAGTTACATATAAATCAATACTATTTTATACTCTTTAACAAGGTCTCAATCAAGACCGATCAAACATTGTCAAACCTTCTCTAAAATTAGTAACAAGAGAATAAAATTAGTAAAAAAAAATAATCAAAAATTGATGTAGGGAAATAACTATCAAAATCATCATCATCATTGCAACGTGTGGTTCACATGGATTATGATAACTATGATGGGCACAAACATGAAGTGAGGATTGTGGAGAACATGCCGTGGCATCAGTGGTTCGATGAGATTTTGAAAGAAATAGAAGGTTTAATTGATGTACCCACTCGATAGATGAAAAAGGAAAGCAATAAAATCGGAAGGTAATACGATGGTAGAATAGTAATTTTAAGTGTTCATCGAAAGGTTATGCAATGGTAGAATACTAACTCTAATGGCATGTTTGGTTCGTGGGATTAGCCCGGATTAGCTACACTGGACTAGTTAATCCGTTGTTTGTTTGGAGGATTAACTAGGCCAGCGGACTAGTTAAGAGGCATGGTAGTGGATTAAACAATACCACCATTTTTGGTGGGATTAGCTAATCCATTGTAAGTGAAAGAGGAGATTACCACTTTACCCCTCACATTAACCAAATCACAAACAACAATTCTTACAAGCTGAATCAATCGACCTCCTCCTGTTTTGCTCATCTTCTTCGCGAGACTGGACCACCGCGACTGTTGCTCTTCTTCTTCGTTCTCCCTCCCCTGTTTTCCATCGACGCCCGAAGAGGAAGCGAGGAGGAGGAAGCGGCGCCTCAAGAACCGCAAGGCGCCGGTTTGTGCGAGAAGGAGAGGAGAAACCCTAAGCCGAAATCGAACAGGCTCGACAGCTTTCGGCGAAATCGAACCAGCTTTCGGCTTATTGGTGCGTGGCGCTAAAACGCCTCGACCGCTCTCGCTCTAGATGCAGGAAAATGACTCGAATCGATACGTCCGAGCAACCCAAAATCAAATCCACAGTCGCATCAGTTCAAGCGATTCCGCGAGCAGATCAGTTTTTGTTTCACGCAAGTCGATCACTGATGTGTTCAAGCGATTCCGCGAGCAGCAGCAGCGATCATGAGCAGCAGCAGCGATGACAAACTAAGCAACGATTTTCTTCATGAGCAAAGAGATGAGAAATGTGTGAAATGAGGGGTTTTGGTGTTATTTATCTAAAGGGTACTTTGGTAAATGTACATGTACAACCTCATTTAATCCCAACCTTAAAACTCCCAACCAAACAAGATACACAAATGGGACTAAACTATCTAACCCCTTGTGTTAGTCCCATCACTAATTAATCCCATGTGTTAGGATTCACTAAAATGTGAACCAAACAGGCCATAAGTGATGAAGGAAAAACTGAAGATTGATGCTTATTATATTACTTTTATGAAACCTTAAATATTATATAGACTCCTAAATCCTAATATCAAATAAACCTACAATACTAATCCTTATAATATGCCATGTACATACATAGTTTTATATATATATATATATTGATCCTATCCTAATTAATAGGAGATCTCCTATAAATAATCAATCAATCACAATCGTTGAGATAAACGATTTACTAATTCTAATTAATATAAATTTAATTATGTCTTTACCTATTATGATCGATTCTAATTTTGCTAGAAAAAGGAATCGTTGTCATACTTATATATACTTATGTATATATCGATCCTATCCTAATTAATAAGAGATCTCCTATAGATAATCCATCAATCACGATCGGTGAGATAAACAACTTACTAATTCTAATTATTATAAATTTAATTATGCTTTTACCTAGGGGTGGGCAAACCGCGGTTTGGTGGTGAAAACCACCAAACCGCGACCAAACCGAAGGTCTACGGTTTGGTGATTTTCCAAACCACCACCAAACCACGAATCACCAAAACCGCAACCAAACCGAACCGCGGTTTGCGCGGTTTGGTCGGTTTGGTTGCGGTTTTGGTGCGACCCATTTTCAAAAAAAAAAAAAAAAAAAGAGGTACCGCAATCCCGACAATGGCGACGACGATAGGTGGTGCTCGGAGGTGACGGCGACGGTTGTTGGTCGCCCCCAAACCGCGACGGCGAGTCGGCGACAGTGGAGGCGGTGGAGGCGGGACTGGTGGGAGGAGGCGGTGCACGCAACAATGGCGAGTTGGCGACAGTGGAGGCGGCGAAGGCGGGCCGGTGAACGATGCGTCGCACTGCGGCGGTGCGAGGCGGCGAGTGAGCAGGAGAGAGAGGAGACGGCGAGTGAGCAGAGACGGCGAGTGAGCAGAAGAGAGAGGCGACGGCGAGTGAGCAGAGGCGGCGATTGGCGACGGCGAGTGAGCAGAGGTGGCGACTGGCGAGTGAGCAGAGGCGACGACTGGCGAGTGAGCAGAAGAGAGAGGAGACGGCGAGTGAGCGGCGAGAGCCGTAGAGAGAGGATACGGGAGTGACGAGTGAGAGAAGAGAGACGAAGCGGCGAGTGAGGAGATGAGCGTGACGACTGATGAGTGAGAGACGACTGATGAGTGAGAGAAAGAGATGGGTTTTTTTTTTTGTTGTGTTTTAGGGTTTTGGACTTGTATTTACCAAAATGCTCTCTGTTTGGTTAAACCGCGGTTTCCCCAAAATGAAAATCGCGACCAAACCGCGATTCTGCGGTTTTTACGTTTTGTAAATCGCGACCAAACCGCGAGTTTTAAAAACCAGACCAAACCGTGCGGTTTGGTCGGTTTGGGCGGTTTGAGCTGTTTTTCGAAAACCGCTGCCCACCCCTACTTTTACCTATTATGATCGATTCTAATTTTGCTAGAAAAAGGAATCGAATATAATTAATAACTATTATTAGATAAGAGCAAACTTGTACATTCAATTGACGAAGAAAAATTTTAAGATTCGTGTTTTTAATATATAGGTATATATATAGATTCTACTCGTACATCAAACACATATCAGAATGCGCATCGAGTTTTGATGTGTGTGTGCAATGCTCCTTGAGATGAGCATGATATGCATATTGAGGAGCATCGCAAGCATTGCTGATGTACGCATTTTATTTGTACTTTTTGGACTATGAATATCTCGATATATATGATTCTCGGTTACGAATTTCAATTGCAAAAGTAAGATTGTGTTCGATTGGCTTGATATATTAGGTAATTAAAATAATATCAACTACAAATATTACTCGAAACAATGATCCATCCAAACGAACCAAAGTAGCTATATGGCTCGGGATCCATGCAGGATGCATGCATCCTTCACAGTTCACATCATCAATTGACCTGCCGTGCCTTTAATTTCACTATGGCCCTTCAAATCGTCCTGTTCATATGTGGGTAAGATCTTCTGGACTCAGGTCAGGTCTAATCAAACACTTTGCTTAAGTTTAAGCCATCACTTACATGCGGGCCTGCATAATTTCCCAAGCCCAATCCAAATAAAAAATCTCAATTAAGGCTAAAGCACAAAATATCTATATACCTCTATATTTTAGGGCACTACTAAAGGCATCCAAAAAATTAGGTTACCTCACATAAAATACATGTATTATTGGCTTACCCTTACAAAAAAGTTGGGGTGCCTTTAGCGCCACTCATATTTTTTTATTATATTTTAATTTATTGACATATTATTATTATTATTATTATTATCATTATTATAATTATTAGTTTACTTCGACAGGAGTCGAACTCACGATCTTTCCAAACTTTGTGTTTTAACAAGTGACACATCTTTCACATCATAGAGATGCTTTGACATATTTATCATAGTTAAACAATAAATGATTTCGTTGGAGGTGAGCTGTCGCTTTTCTTTCTTCTCGAAACCCTAAAATCGTTTCTTGATTCTCCTTCCTGGTTTTTTTTTATCTTGAACCACTGTCGATCCTCCTTTTCGATCGGCAGTGGTTCTAATCATATCTTTTGCATTTTATTCATTCAATAAGCTGCATATCTAGTCAAATTAGTGAAGATTGGTTTCATCCTTGTTGCGGTACATCTTCCTCAACTGTTATGCGTGGATTTATGCGGCGATCAGGTTGGTATTTTTCTTAGTTTTTCTCATTTTATAATTAGTTTGTTTTAGAAGTTTTTTATTTGTCTTTCCATATTGGAAGTCTTAGGTTTTCTTCCTTTGTTGGAAGTTTTGTTATTCGTTTATGTGGTTCTATTAGTGTTTGCGTATTGTCAGGTGTTCCAGATGTAGTAAAGAGCAGTCCATGATATATTATTGTTTAGATTTTACAATCGTATTCATAGCTGAATTAATGACAATTCTTTTAGGGGTGACTATTAGCCCCCTATGTATTAGTAGCCCCCAATAAGTTAATATATACTCTAACCAGCCCCATAAATTGTTAGTGAACTTCCTAATATACCCCTACCATATTTTCACATGGACACCAATTCCAACCAAAACTGCTCTCTCCAACTTAATTACCTCACCCCTTGGTATGTCGCGTCGAAGGCACCAATAATAGTCTCAAATTCATTGACTGCTATAAATTTGTAGTGAGGCAAGTACGAGGTCGAACCCTTAAGGATTGAGATGTTTTTTTTAAGGTTTTGGGAAAAACGAGAGTTTCTTGAAAATAAAAACTTAATTGCACTAAGAATTAAATACGAAGATAACAAAACTTAATTGCAAAGAAAACGAAAATCAATAAATGTAAAACTCTAGACCAAAGTGTGAATTAAAATTTAAAGGATCAGATTCGTTCATCGGTTTTTAAAAGATTGACGTGGTATCAATTTCCATAGATAGAATTATGGTGACTCTCGTCACCTCATACTAACTAGACCCGCAAAATCTCGAGTGCTCCGCAAATTTTCAATGGACTAGCAACATTGCGCTTTGTGAGAACATCTATCATAAGTAGTAACTAGCGTCAAATTCTTCCACCTGTCACATGGAGATTACAATACGCTGCTACCCTTCTCATATCCAACGACACAAAGGCACATCGATTGCTAACAAACAAGGCCCCACTGGCCACCTAACATGATCCCCCTTACCAAGCGGCGGTAAGATCACTAGCGATAGCTTTTGACCTATATTGAAATGCACGTGCACTTACACAACGACAAAGGAAAAACTTAAGTTTTAAAACCGTAACCAAAAACCTCATAACAACAATGTATAAAAATATATGAAACTACAAGAATTTTGACCTACGACGACTTGTGTAAGAAAACAAGCAGTCGCGTAAGTCATCTGATACAACTTCTAATGACAAGCATAAAAATGTTTGTTGTCTTATCAACTTTGATCATTAATAAATATTGATTACAACTGTACTTAAAATAATGTCATGTAACACATAGTATAATGACTGAAGAATGTGTGTTGTTAAATATTTTTAATATTCAATGACATGCCTAATGCGAATGTTGTGTCACATATGATATATAGGCTATTAAAAGTGTCGTGAAAAACTTTCAACATTAGATGACATGCCCGATGCGAATGACGTGTAACACATATATAATGACTATTAAATGAGTGTCGTAAAAAACATTCATTATTAGAAGACATACCTTATGCGAATGTCGTGTAACGTATGTTACAATGACTATTGAATGTGTGTCGTCAAAATGTCTTAATATTAGATGACATGCCTGTTAAGAAAGACGTATAAGATATAGTATAATGGCTATCAAATGAGTGTTGTAAAAAACTTTCCATATTAAATGACATGCCTTATGGGAATGTCGTGTAAGACATGATATAATGACTGTTAAATACGTGTTGTAAAAACTTTCAATATTCAATTACTTGCATGATGAGAATGTCTGTAACACATGATATAATGACTATTAAATTTGTAAAATATCTATAATATTAGATGATAGGCATGACACAAAGATCGTATAATGTATTGTATTATGGCTATTAATGTGTGTCGTAAGAAATTTCAAAATTAGATGACAAGCTTGATAGGAATGTCGAGTAGTACATGATATAATAGATTTAAAAGGCACATTCATCATTCCTAACCTAAAAGGGCAAGATAACCTATTACAAATTTCAATGAGTGAAATGCAATAGATATTACATTGCATATTTAAGTCCAAAACTAATTAAAATAGGGAGAATTACCCCCACAAAAGGGAGAACTACCTCCACATAGAGAGGTCAACTACCTCAATTTGATGAAACGTCCGACCGAGGAGACAAAGCTAAATTAAACCTCAATAGATATTTTCTTAATAATTTTCTACTACATTTTTTTTGAGCCAAAATTTTAACTGCAATACATATAATTCATAATTATAGAAATTACTTCTACCAAAATAAAGTTTATATAAGTTATAAATTTCAATAAATATATTATTTCTTATAACTATAATAACTTGTATTTTTTACTCCAGGGTTAACGCAAATTCTAAATTATTAGTGGTCATAAGTCCAAAGTTTTAAGTTGTTGACTTGTTTGAAAATAAAATAAAATAATTTTACTTCTACGAACAAAAATAAAAATAAAATAATCTTATTTGTATGTGGTGTGATGTTAAATATATTATATGATACTGTGATGAGTTCGCTTTCTAGCAGTAGCATAAACCTTAGGCTATTATTAAATCAAATATAACTTAAATTAATACTTAAAAGGACTTTGTGTGTGTTAAACATGTACACAATAAAGTTAACAAATAGCCAGGACGAATCTAATCCTTCAGATCTAATTTTAAGTTAGTTTTATCAACCTTAAATCTTTTTATTACGTAATTCGAGGAGGAAGTGAATGAATGTTTCACATAAAAAAAAACAGAAAAATAAGATAAAAAACAAAACAGAAAAAAAATTATACATAATTCGGTTGAAATAGGGAGAACCCTATTTAGCAGGAACGAACCGAGAGAGGGTTGCGCAAGAGTGGTGCTCGCGGATGTGTGTGCAGCGGCTCTGATCGACAATGAGAAGACGCCAACGACAGAGGCCTTAAATAGGTTGAATCTTACAAAACCAAAAAGACACAAACACACAGAGAGAGACCAAACCCTAACCCTAGCTTTCGTTCTCCGAGGAGCTATCGCCAATGGTGGAATCAGATAAGGTGGAGGCTACGCAGACCTAGAGCGCGGCGGCGCGGCGGCGGCTGCGGAGGAGGAGGAGGAGAGGTTGTTGGAGGAATGGGGTGCTGGACTTCGCCATGCTGTGTGCGACGACGGTGGCGTTGCAGGCTAAGGGGGGCTCCCGGTGAGGGAGACGTGAGGGAAGGTTGAAAATGGGGGAGATTTTGGTGGGGTTCAGAGGATGTGAGAAGGCAGAGTGATTGATTGCTTCGAAGACCGTTCAATCGCCCTCGAAATCGCCTGGTCACTTGTTTGATCAATCATTCTTGAATTCATGTTTCAATTTTTTGTGGCAATCAATGATTTTGTTCATTTTGTGTGGAATTTTTTCAAAGATGGGTTTTTTTATTCTTGTTTGAAAAAAGGGCACTTTTTGCTTTGTTGATTGTTTCTTTGTTGAATTCTTTAATAATGTTTAGAAGTGTAGAATTTTAGTTGAAGAAGTTGAAGTTTTTTGGAGCACAGAGAGATCAAGGAGAGGAAGAAAAGAGGGAGAGAACAAAGGAAGTCAACTTAGAGCTTAGATTGTGGAGGAGTTTTTGTTGATCTTGACACGATTGGAGTCCACAATTGGAGTGGAAGGACTTATTAAAGTTTGGTAATATCCTAACCCTTCCAATTGATAGATCTATAGTAATTCTTTAGTTGATTTGGGGCGATTAAGAGTGTTCATTGTTGTTGTTGGTTGAATTTGGTTTCAAATTATTTTTTGTTGATAAATATGGATTGTCCTTGACGTTTTTTATTAATTGATGTGTCCTGAGTGGTTTGCTGATTGATTTTTTTTTTTTAAACCGTTTGTTAATTGATTTCTAGTGATTAAATGTGTGGGTTTTTAATTTGATTTCTTTTTCTTTTATTCTCAGTTTTTAATTTTCTTTTAATTTGTCATGAACAGAGTTTTGATTTTTAACTTGAAGGATTCGAAAAGTCTGATATATGTTTAATGGGATCATATGGTACTCATCAGTTGGTTCTCACACCATTTCGTAAGATTAATTAGGTTTAATTAGAAAAAAATTTGGGAGTTCTTCTTGACTAAGTTATTGATTTACTTTTGGTTGTTAAAGGGCCTAAAAAAATTGAAGTTTGACTATGGTGCTATGAAATTAAAAGATTAGTTTTAATTAGTTTCATTTCGAGGGTTTGATGAAATGCTTAAACTAAAATTTATTGTTTTAAAAGGGCATAAAGCTTTGGTTTGGCCTATCTTAAGACCTAAACAATACTAATTCTTTGAAAAACAACTTGAACAAAAACTAGAAATTGTGTTTGATGTTATAGAAACACTATGTCTCTATATTAAAAAAATAATTTTTGAGGGAGCAAATATTAGAAATTGTGTTTGTACTAAGTTGGGATCACAAAAGCTAATTTGTGTAAGTCTCAAAACTTGTTACAACACGTACCAAAAAAATAAAAATTGTTACCCCTTCTAAATGGTTGTAATAAATTTATTTTATATTTTTCTTTTAATTGAAAAGATATGTGGAAGCTTAATTTATTCCAAATCAGTTTCCACAGCGAGCTTCTAATATTTTTTTATGTGAATCTAAATCAAGAATGCATGCCTTAAGGATTTCCTATTCTTGAAAAATATTTGTTTTTATGTTTTTTAGATCTACAAAAAGATTGCTTAAAAATCAAATTCAAATTATATGAGGTCGCTAAGGTATGTTTTTACATTAATGTGTTTGTATGTATTTAAATTTAAATTTTATTATTTTTTCTGTCTTGATTGAGTGAAATGATTTGTTCATGTTACTCGTGTTTTACCGCTCAACATTTTGTAGATAAATTTCTACTTATGGCCTCTATAAAATTTTCCCCTTTAACTTAAAAGTGTTTCTCGATCTTGAATTATACGTGAACAATGGCATTAGATTCTAATAAGAAGTTTCTATTATTTGATACAGCTTCTTTTTTTCGCCGATGATTATGTTTTTTTGATTGAATTATTTTTCTTTCGTTATATAGAAATGTAAACTTTTTAATCGAGGTTTAGCTTGGTGTTATTTCTAACTTTTTGTATTCAGCGATATTATGATTAGGTCCAAAATAGATCAAGAATTTGAAAGACCTAGGAAATTAAAGTCGTTTGAATCTGACCACGGTGTATGAAGTACATGAAAAATTCCTTATTCGTGTTAATAGGTGAAAAATTCGCATTCATTTTTTTTCTAATGCATGAGACTGGTATGGCTTGTATGTGTTACTATATATATCTTTATAATATCTTATTAGGTAAAATATCTTGATATTTTTTTGCTCGGTACTATTATTAATTTATAATATCAGGTGCAGGCACAAACCTGGTAATTTTTTGATAGAAGGAGATCAGTGTGAAATACATTTTTTGCAATGAAGATATAGAGTTTAAATTTTGACTTTTTCAAGATGCGACCAAACAATTATTTGTACCCTTAAGAAATGCATATTGACACTTGTATGTAATTCCTTTAGAAACTATCAAGTTAGAGAATTAGTGTTGTAATTATTAATATTATTTATTTATTATTTTTTCAAAATTAAATTTTTTTAAATTTATTTTTTTCTAGGATTATACATCAGTATAACTAACGACATTCTTATATATGTACATTTGAACTTAATGATTGCAACATTTGTTTAATGATGTTAAAATAAATGTAATATAACATTAAATTGTAAGTCCTAATTTCGGTCCATATGTCATTAATTTATAAAAACTTTTCTTTAGATGATACTAAATCCTAATTCACGTATAAAGTTGAAACAACATCTGTAAAATACTTGTGATAAACATACTAAAGCATGTTGAAGTTTCACAAATTTTTATTTGTACATGTTGTTAACTAATAAAATTACTTCCTTGTAGTATGTCGTCGAAATCTTTACATCAAAAGTAAAATTATAACAACATTCAAAATAGTTGTGACGACATCGAAGCGCCACCCAACAGAGGGTGAACGTGCCACTATAGCTTAGCCCTTTTAAAACTTTTGGCTGTTAAATTACAACCATATATAATGCAAACACTATCAATGAATATATATAGCTGAAAAAGTGAATGGAATGCAAAGAGATGGAAAGGACACACAATTTATATGATCCATCTACGTCCACTACCCAACCTTCTCCATGCCAGATTTTTAACCCCTATTTTATATTGCAAAAAATGTTAAGTATAAACTCATAAGCCTCTATCTAATTAACAGTGTTCACCTAGTCGTGAATTAGGACTTGCGTAGCTTAGTCTTTAGGTCTTCCCCTTTTACTTATGATTCCACTAAGTCTTACAATCATACAAATACAATAAGTTGCTGAAAAATAATGAGATACATACAATACAAAGGATAACAAACCAAACACTAAGCTTCAACAACTCTATGATATGAATAAAATGGAATATGTAAATATGTCACATTTTGTTACAATCCTTAAACGTGAAACTGCTTTTTAAAAACTTAAATATTAAAGGTAATACCTTACAAGTCTAAGAACAATAGTTTAACAAAAATGCAAGTTTAAGTGCAAAACTTTTGTTCAAATCAATCTTCATAAAACAAATTTAAGTGCAAAACCCAAGAAGAAGTGTGTTCAAACACACAACAAAAATGATTTTTCAAATCAAATACACAAAACTATGTAGATTGAAGACAAGATTTGGGATTGTGGACTTTTCTTGGCAAACAAGAGAATTTACAAAGAGACTTACCTTTTGAAGAGATTCTTGTGACTGTTTTAAAGCCTGTCAAAAAACTTGATTGTAGAACTAAAGTTAATGTAACAAAGATCTCCTTTTTTGGCTTTCTTCACAGCGTGTCAAAAAGTTCTTCTTTTGTAGATTTTGAGTTTTTTAGTTAGTTTCTTTCCTTCTTTGACAAAACCATGTTCTCGTAGTGTTTTATAGTTGTTAGTAGCATTCCATCTTGCATAGCTTTATGACCGCCTCTAGTGGATCCGCAAGGGTCCAAATAGATTTCGTTGAGTGACGTAAGCCACTTTATATGTCCAATAATCTAGATCGGTCTTACTTTTGAAAATCATTACGCCGCTTAACTCATAACAAAACAATTTTGTGTGTTAAAGGTGTACTCCTTCACAGGTCCTAACGTAATCTAAATGTTATACACGCTTATTAAGTAGTCATGTTTTAATTGGTCCTGATATTTTTACAAATCCCTAAAACTAAATTCACTTATCTACATAATGTATTAACAAATTTACAGCTTTTTTCAAGTTCAAAAAACCAGCTTTTCTTTTTCAAAAACATTTACAACGTGATCCAGTATTGCAAATGACCATCCACACAAAAGTTTCACATTGTTTAAACTTCATAGTCCTAGTTATGTGTTTAAATTCCACTAAACCTCAATAAACTTATAACTTTTCAAGAGTTTAAACAATACGAAATGGACCAATACTTCGGGCTCTCGTATACCCATTTAGAAATTTATGCTTTCAACTTTCATCTTCAATTAAACTTGAATCCTATAGTACCCTCGCATATGTTGTTTTGATACAACAAAATCAAATACATAGATCGTTTATTAACATTTTCACCTTAGTTTGTTTCCATCAAAATCCTCAAGCTTATTTTTAATTTCTGAATCCATATAGAAAATCTCCCTTTTCGAGATAACAAACAACGTGGAACTTTTGCAGGTGTAAAACGTGAATATGATAGATTCATGAAGGTATTTCATATGCAAGTTCTCAAAAACACATCAACCTTTTAGTGCCAACCACATTTTTCTGGCTTGATACCATCAAAATAATGGGCCACATCTCCATAAATGACAAAAAAGAAACAATACGAGTATACGAGGTTTCCCGTCACTTTACGCATACAATGGCAAACAATAATGTGATATACAAATGCATGTATGCATTTATAAAGATAGCATCATGCGGTTAAGAAATATCCATATAGAAAAAAACTCAGATACGCAGAAAAAAATTCATGATAGCAGATAGTATAAAGCAATTAGTATATAATGTGGGCTTTTAACATGAGTTTGGTGATAAAAAAACGAATATTACGTAAACATCAACCGGGTTTAACGATATTAACAGCGCTTAATGATATATCATTAGCGTTTAACGGGTCGATTCATATTTCGGGTCAAGAGACTATTAGCTGCGGGGCTTAATGGGTGTTATTAGCGCCGCTAATTTCCCTCCTGAAATTTTTGTCGCACATCATTAAAGGCCATTAATTTTAACTATTAGCGCTAATTTCTAGCTCTGAATTTTGACAAAAAATTTTGATTTTTGCAATATAGCTCCGATTCTCCCCAAACTTCATGGACACTTCACTAACACCATATAAAAAGGTTTGGAATAGCTAAAACATATGTAGAAGGTCCGATTCTCGAAACATGCCTAACTCACGCCTAATTTTAGAAAATTGATCTCTGTGCAAAAAGGCTTAGCTGAATATATCTGGCAATGAAGTTGATCCTCTCATGTGCGCACATGGATGAGTTTAACATCGCCCTTTCGACGCGATCACCAAGAAAATGGTGTCTAATCTCAATATGTTTTGTTCTTTGAAGCTGTAACACCGGATTTTCGATATGTTTATCGCACTTGTGTTATCACAATAAATTTCAAAGACACCCAACTAGATTTGATAATCCTCAAGTTGTCATTTCTTGTATAGAACTCTGAGCACAACAACTCCCTAAGCAGACACATATTTCCTGGGCTCATAAAGAGATAAAGCAAAATTTTGCTTTTGGCCGAACCATAAGGAGATAAGTGAATTTCCTAGCAAATGACAAAATCCGGAAGTACTTTTCCTAATCGACTAGACTTCCCGCATAATCGTAGAGTCAACAAAACTTCTGAGTTCGAAACTCTTAGTTTCTGTCGAACCACAATCCTAAGTCTTCCTGTTCCACTTGTAGATATCGAAATATGCGCTTTACACATTTTAAGTGTGGACTCTTGGGATCGGATTGAAATCTAGCACATAAGCACACACCGAACATAATGTCGGGTCTACTAGCGGTCAAGCATGGGGGAGGCTACCTATCATTCCACGATAAAGTTTAGATCACACGGTTTTCCTAGTTGGTCTTTGTCCATTTTGATGGTGGAACTACTAGGAGTGTCACATGCTTTCGATTTTTAATTTGAATTTCTTTTTAATATGTCCCTCACATACTTTGCTTGATTTATAAAAATGCCATGTTTGGATTGTTTTATTTGCAAGCTTCTAGGAAAGTATATGTTAGTTCTCCCATCATGCTCATTTCTAAATTCATTTTGTCATTAATGATGAGAATTCATTACATAGACTCGCGGTGTTGGATGACCCAGAAAATGATATCATCAACATAAATTTGAACAAGTAACATATCATGTTTTTCGATCAAAATGAACAAAGTGGGATCTAGCTGTTTTCCTTTCTTCAATCATTTTTCGAAAAGCATAGGAATGCATCTAAAGTCGTCATCACTGTTTGCTCTCCAGAGCTTGTATCTTCGTCTATACAAGGCTTTTTGAAGATGATATACATGACCTGGGTGTTCATGATCTTCAAAACCCTAGCCAAGTTGTTCTACATATACCTCTTCATTAATTTAAGCTTCATTTAAGAATGCGCTTTAACATCCATTTGAGATATAGTAAAAAAACCATTGGTAGCAAGCATAGGCAAGTAACATTCCTAATTGCTTCTAGCCTTGCTACGTGCAAAGGTTTCCTCATAATCAATTCCTTCTTCTTGATCAGTAGTCTTGCGTGCAACCAACCTAGCCTTGTTTCTTACAATTTCACCTTTTTCATTCTTTTTGTTTCTAAAAACCCATTTGGTGCCTATGGTCATGCAAGGTCCTTGGGTCTAGAGTACTAATGTCCGCTGTTCCTCTTGTTCTAACAAAGTGGCTTAGCTCCTCTTCGCATAGCCATTACCCAAAATTCATCTCCTAAGGCATCATCTATCTTAGCTGGGCTCCTTTAGATAAAAGCTATATGTCCTTCATCTCATGTAACGTTGGACCTGAATGTAGATTACTCCTTCTGCTTGGATCACCTATTATTTGTCGGGATGAATGGCCAATTAGAAGTCTTGAATTCTTAAAGCGTGACTGCGTGGCTCCGATTCTTTACATGCCTCAACTTCGACTATTTAGAAGTTTGTCCTGTGGTGCCATCATCTTCATCATCGATCCTCAATTTTTCCAAGTTTTGCATCATCTTAACTTGGGGATCCACTTCATCAAATTTCATGGATGTACTCTTCTATGGTTTTTGCTGATCTATTAAACACCCTATATGCTTTGGTCATGTGCATGTAGTAGCTAAGGAAAGTACATACCTTCGACTTTGGGTCAAATTTGTCTAATTAATCCTTATCATTTAGAACATAGTAAGTACAACCGAACACCTTAAAGTAACTTACGTCAGCTTTACTTCATTTCCATAGTTCATGGTAGGAGTCTTTTTCACTTTGCTTTCTGACATTTACTTTATTTATAACATAGCATGCCGTGTTAATGGCTTCGACTAAAAATGCTTAGCTATGTTGTACTCATTTCTTAACATAGTCCTACACATCTCTTCGAGTTGTCCTTGCTTTTTTTCTTTCAACAACTCCATTTTGTCGTGAATTGTTCTAGGAGAGGATAATTGGTAATGTATAACCTTGTTTAGCACAAAAATCCTCCAAGTTTCTATTTACAAACTCACCATCTTATCACTTTTAATCCATGGTGATTCCTCAGTATCCCTTTTTCATTATCAACTAAAGCACAAAATTTTGGCTTTAACACATCAAACACTTCATGCGTTATACGCGAGAAAATACACCCATGTATATCTAGTAAAATCATCAACAATGACAAAGCAATATGATTTACCTATAGGCTTTCAGAGTTCGGCGGGTCCCAGAACAAATCCCACATGGATAAGTTCTAAGGCTCGAGTCACATCACTTGTTACTTTCGTCTTAAATGACGATTTCACTTGGTTTCCACGAGGATACAAGTTCACACTCCTTGCCTTTCTTAAACGTGCATTTGGGTAGACTCCTTAACTAGATCATGCTCAAACTTCATAATAGGCAATGAGCTAGTAGGTGATGACATTATTTAGTGATGATTATGTTTTTTTTAAATAAAATCTATCAGTGATTAAGCTTCAACTGCATCAATTGGTTGATGGTAAGTACTTATATACTTAAGTATGCTCTAAACTCTCCAAACTTCTAAGACATAACCCTTGCATCCATTGCTATAATCAATGGAGGATGCATAGAGAATCCGTATTAAAGGGGTAAGCATAAGTAGTAAGGAGAATATTACTTCTACAACAACGACGACGACAACAACAACAACATAGCCTCAGTCCCAAATTAACTGGGGTCGGCTACAAGGATCAAACTTTTCCATTGTGCTCGATTAAGTGCAATTGATGGTGAGCTTTTCAAACCATTCAAATCCCTCTTAATTAATGCATCCCACGTTAACTTTGGTCTGCCCCTACCTAGTCGAATTTCTACAGTTTCTATTGAGTCAAGTTTTCTAGTTGGGGCATTTGTAGGCCGTCTTTGCAGGTGACCAAACCACCGCAACCGCCCTTCCCTAATCTTTGTATCAATTGGTGCTACTCCTACTTGTCTTTGAATTTTTATATTTTTTATTTTATCTTTACGAGTTTTACCACACATCCACCTAAGCATCTTCATTTCTGCTACGTTCATTTTATGTAATTGTTGTTGCTTTATCGCTCAACATTCACTTCCATAGAGTATAGCTGGCTTAATTGCGGTCCTATAAAATTTTCCTTTTAACTTAGTAGGAACATTTCGATCACAAATCACCCTTGTTGCACTCCGCCATTTCTTCCATCCAGCTTGAATTATATGTGGAGTTCAATGACATTAGATTCTAATAAGAAGTTTCTATTATTTGGATGTTTTTTCAATTCGTTGATGATTATGTTTTTGTTTTTGATTGAATTATTTTTCTTTTGTTATATAGAAATGTAAACTTTTGAATCGAGTTTAGCTTTGGTGTTATTTTCAACTTTGTATTCAGATTTAGTTGATATTATGATTAGTCGTTTAAATCGAGCATAATGGAAGAGTTTGATCCATATAGCCGACCCCAGTTAATTTGAGACTGAGACTTTGTTGTTATAATAATTAGTCGTTTGAATCATTAAAGGTTTGTGACATGGTGTATGAAGTACATGATTAATTCAATTCCTTATTCATTTATTTATTTTAAAGTGTTAATTTGTAGAGGTGAAAATTGCGGGCATTCATTTTTTTTTTTTTTTTTTTTTTTCTCATTGGATGAGAAGTTTGATAGGTGACTGGTATGGCTTGTATTTGTTACTATATATATCTTTATAATATCTTATTAGTGAAATATCTTATATTTTTGCTCAGTTATTATTAATTTTATATTTATTTGTGGTGCAGGTACAAACTTCAATTTTTTGATAGAAGGAGATCATGTGAAATACATTTTTTGCAATGAAGATATAGAGTTTAAATTTTGTAATTTCTTTTTCAAGATGTTATCAAACTATTTGTGTGATAAAATTTGTTACCTTGTCTCTTTTTGTTTAAGAATGATGAACATGTAAATGATACTGATACTTGTATGTAATTCATTTTGAATATAATATTATATTTTGTTCTTTAGAAAATATCAAGTTGAGAATTAATATAATTGCTAATATTATTTATTTATTATTTTTTCAAAATTAAATTTTTTTAAATTTATTTTTTCTAGATTATATCGGTATGAAACTATGACATTCATTATATGTAATTTGAACTAATGATTGCAACATTTGTTTATTGATGTTAAAATAAATGTAATACAACATTAAATTGTAAGTCGTAATTTTGATTACAACAATCTCATCATATGTCATTAATTTATAAAACGACTTTTCTTAGATGATACGAAATCTTAGTGTAAATCAAAAGTAAAGCTGAAACAACATTCAAAAATACTTGTGACAACATACTAAAGATGTTGAAGTTTCACAAATTTTGATACCAATCGTTGTATATGTTGTTAACTAATAAAATGACTTCTTGTAGATGTCGTGAAATCTCAATGTGCATCAAAAGTAAAATTATAACAACATTCAAAAATAGTTGTGACGACACGCCAAAAATGCCTTTAAAATTTTTTTATAGCAATTATTTTGCGTGTTATCGACTTATACAATGACACTTTGTAGATTTCGTAAAATCTCAAAGTTCATCAAGAGAAAATATTACAACGTTTAAAAATTATTGTGATGACATACAAAAAATGATGTCAAAACTCTAATACTTTTTACAACATCTAAATAGAGGACTTATCACCGTGTGTCGTCGTATGTCTAATACAACAAAGATTGCATGTCATTGCGAGACCAAATTTTTTGTAGCCACTCAGGTACATATAGTCAACACTACTCTTTATTTAAACTGGGATCCAATGGTCCAAAATAGATCAAGAATTCAAATTAAAGTGTGTTTTCCACCAGTAAAAAAGTCAGTCGAGATATGCAATTAGCGCGCTAATCGAGACCTAGCGCTAACTGTATTTAGCGCGCTAATGAAATCATTAGCGCGCTAACCGCAGGGACCTCAAAACAATTATTTTGTCCCTTTGTGTTAGCGACCCTTCAACTCGTCCGGACCTAACCAACCCTTATATAACATGTTATACACGTTTATTATGAGTCATTAAGCCTAATTGGGTGGTCCGGATATTTTTACAAATCCCAAAACGGAAATTCACGATTTCATAATGTATTAGGGGCTTTTCTTCGCAAATTTACAGCTTTCTTTTCGAAGACCTTTCAAAAACGAGTTTTTCTTTTCGAAAACATTTACAATGATCTCGTAATATGCAAATGACCATCCACACAAAGTTTCACATTGTTTAAACTCATAGTAAAAATGCCTTTAAAATTTTTTTATAGCAATTATTTTGCGTGTTATCGACTTATACAATGACACTTTGTAGATTTCGTAAAATCTCAAAGTTCATCAAGAGAAAATATTACAACGTTTAAAAATTATTGTGATGACATACAAAAAATGATGTCAAAACTCTAATACTTTTTACAACATCTAAATAGAGGACTTATCACCGTGTGTCGTCGTATGTCTAATACAACAAAGATTGCATGTCATTGCAGACCAAATTTTTTGTAGCCACTCAGGTACATATAGTCAACACTACTCTTTATTTAAACTATAGAAAACAATGTAAAACTTAAAAAGCGAATTAAAAACTTACTGACAAGTTAATAATTAGACATGTTTTATAGTGTAATTTAAGTTGATTTTAGATATAAATGATGATATTACACTAGGTATTCTCTTGTTTTTGTGATTTCAGGACTTAAATAAGAAAATGAAGAAATAAAAGAAAATAAGAAAAAAAGCAAAATAATCTATTGGAAAAGAAGTCCATCGATTAGTCAACGATTTAAATTTACATTGCAAACCACTACCTAAATCGACAGCAAAAAAATGCCAGCAAATCTATAGCGAATCGGAGAATACACTAGAAATCGCTAGCTAAATCGGTGGAGCACATAGAGCTAAACTAAGTGATAAACTCATCGATTTATGTAGGACTTGGGAATTGCTGACAAATTGCCGAGGTCGGTGACAAATCTTTTAGATAAGAATGACGAATTTGTATTTATCTAGGATATATACTCTTAGGGAAACTATATATAGGACTAGAGAGCTTTGAAATAACTCTCGTTTATCTCTTATTCCCTTTTTAACTCTCCATTCTCTTCTTTTCAACTTCATGTCTTTTAAGTTTAGTCTTATATGTAAAGCAACATTGGAGCTTTGATTAAGATGTATTTATTTATTTATTGATTATGTCTTTTAAGTGTATATTTGCATTGTTTATTTCTAGCATGAGTGAGTATTTAGTTAATCTAAACTAACCCTAGACATGTAATATACTTTGGATTGCTATGAAGTTATAATTATGGAATCACGTACTTAATGCTTTAGGTCGATTCATACTCGTCAATCACGGATTAAACAAGTTGTTTTTGCATATTACAAGTAGTGATTTTTTGTACTAAGTGCATAGTGGCCAATATGTTCCTTAATATAGTGTCCAAATCTATGCCTCTAATTATTGACAACAACTATAAAAGTAGTAACTAGGATTAATCTATATGATTTTTTCCAAGTGGATGTTCTAGGTGATTGTGTTCTAAGTTGTTTATTATGCAGCTTCGGTTAATATTGACTTAGATTAGGCATGATTTTCATTGAGTATAATACTTTAGTATTTCTATGTTGTTGCATTTTATCGAATGAGTATATTTACAATGATAAAAATGTGGTTTTTTCATTGAATTTAGAAAGATCGGTGGCTGGCTTAAGACTATCAACCTCTTGTAAATTATGATTTAATAATTCCAAGACTCAATGTGAAATAATTATAACTATGCTGTGAAGTAATGTTATGTTCTAATGTTCGAAAGCAATCTAAGTATATTAGAATGTTTAGTAGGGGTTTGTTTAGATATTTTATTTACATTGATTTATTGATTATTTTAATGTTAGTTTGAATTATATTAGGTTAGTTTATTAAATTTAATTAATTGTTTATAGTTTAGTTATTTTAATTAATTGTTTATTTTGTTAGCATATTATTAGTGTTTAATTCTCGTTTAGTTAAATTAATTAAATTAAAACAAGTTAAATCCGGTAAAACTTTAGGGTAGCCTTAATTCTTAAGAGATTTGAAAAATCCCTGTTGAGATGATATCTCATTTACCACTACTACGAAAATAATAGTAAAATATGAGAAATTATTGTGCACGCTCTGTTGGGGTATGTACCCTAGGCCAATTCTGTAAACGTTGTTTAACTGTTATAAGTAGATGCATGTTTCTTTTATAATAGTATCCACGGATAATTAATATTATTATTCTAAACGTCCCTAGTTAGTTATTATTATGGGAACAATAATAAATTAAGACTAGTATGAGTCTTGATTGATAGTCATAATGATTACGCGTATTTGAATACAAATCAAGATAATGGGTATCTGTTGGGAACAAATGCTGGACCGACCTGCTATGAGAACACTGCATGGCAAATGTTATAAGTGATTCTTACGAGAGTTATATCATTTAGTTCGTTGATTTGAGATAATCAAAGACTCCAACATTAGGAGCACAATGATTTGATACAATCAAATGTTGTCTTTAACCGAATGATCTCGTGAGGAGCACGAGGGGCATCTACGAACAGTGTTGCGGACTTTGAGAGATCATCGATCGTTTGCCAAGTTCAAAGAAGTGCGAGTTTTGGTTGTCGGAAGTCCGATTTCTTGGGCATGTTGTTGGAGCTACGGTGTCTTTGTTGACCCTGCAGAGAAGGTTAGAGCACTGAGAATCGAGTGGCCTACGCCGACTACCGTTACGCAAATTCAGCGATTTTCGGGATTGGCGGGATACTATCGCCGATTTGTGCAAGACTTCTCCAAGATTGTCGCTCCGATGACAAAATTGACTAAGAAGAATGCAAAGTTTGATTGGGATGAGGAGTGTGAACATGCATTCAACACTTTGAAGCGAAGTAAATTGACTACCGCGCTCGTGTTAGCGTTGCCTCGAGACTCGGGAAAGACTTAGTGGTGTACACCGACGCGTCGAAGGTTGGCTTCGGGGTTGTGTATTGATGCAAGAGGCAAAGTTATCGCCTATGCATCTCGACAGTGAAAGTGCACGAGAGGAACTACCCGACACACGACTTAGAGTCGGGCCGCACAATAGTGTTCGCATTAAAAATATGGAGGCACCACTTGTATGGCGTACGTTTCGAGTTATTCACGAGACCACAAGAGCTTGAAGTACTTATTCACTCGCAGAGAACCGAACCCGAGACAGAGACGTTGGCTAGAGTTCTGAAGGACTATGATTTCTCGTTAGAGGATCATCCGGGAAAGCTAACGTGGTTGCGATGCTTGAGCCGTAGGGGATCCGATGCCGAGGTGGTCGTATGTCGATGACTCACGAGTATGGTCTTCTTGAGGCAGCCCGAGTTGAGGAGTTCGGCGGGACGTGCGGGGACTACCAGATACGTATTTGTGGTCGATGAGGTTGCGGACCGTTTCACTCATCGATCGTTTTGAGGGACAAAGAAGGCGATGAGTCGTACCAACAATTAAGAAGATGGCCGACGGTTCGTAACATCCAGATTGGAGTCGGGCCGACGACTCTTGTTTGAGGTATCGTGGCGATCGTGGATTCCATCGCGCCGACTTACGCACCGAGATACTCCGAGGCTCACCGCTCTCGATTTTCTCGACATCCGGTCGAACCAAGATGTATGTCGACATGCGACGTCTCTTTTGGTGGCCGGGGATGAAATCGATATGTCGAATTTATTAGAGCGTGCGAGATATGCCGCCGTGCGTGTGAAAGCCGAGCATCGACGGCCTGGAGGATTGCTGCAGCCCCTCTACCTATTCCTCAATGGAAGTGGGAGCACATTGCTATGGATTTTGTCGGTGGCTTGCCCCGATCTCCTCGTGGCCATGATAGCATCCGGGTAATTGTGGATCGATTGACGAAATCGCTCATTTCATACCCGTATCCACTACACACCGAGTTGACGAGATCGAGCATTCTTTACGAGCGTGAGATTGTCGACTACACGGAGTTCGTTGTCGATCGTGTCGATCGAGGAGCATAGCTTTACTTGTTATCGCTGGCAGCATGCGTGCTCGGTTCGGGCACTGCACTAGAGTTGAGTACGGCGTTCCATCCACGTACAGCACGGACGACAGAGAGGTTGATACGGGTGTTGGAAGACATGCTCGGGATGTGTGTTTTGGAATACGGCGGGTCGTGGGAAGAGTATCTTCATTTCAGTGCGAGTTTGCTTACAACAACGCTTATCGTGCAAGTATCGGTATGGCACCGTTTGAGGCGCTCTATGGCAGCCTTGTAGATCACCTTCTCGTCGGTGCCGAGCTGTAGGATGTTGTGAGTTGGTCGCTGGTCCCGAGACCGTCGTTGATCACACCGAGAAGATGCACGGCACGCGATCCGTCGAGGCTTAAGAGTGCTCAAGAGCGGCAAAAGAAATACTATGATCGCATCACGATGAGCTTCAATACGACGTGGGGGATTATGTATACCGAAAGTCTCGCCTCGAAGTGGTCACAAACGATTCGGAATCAAAGGGAAGCTTGCTCCTAGATTTATCGGTCCCTTCAAAGTCGTGAAGAGGGTCGGTAAGGTTGCTTACCGGTTAGAGCTACCGCCGCTCGTCGGTGTTCACCCGTATTTCACATTTCAATGCTTCGACTAGATAAGTCGGCGAGGACGACGACCTACCGTGGACCCGAGTCGATCGAATTGCAAGACGATGCCACGTACGAGAGGAACACTAATCCAAATTGTCGACCGTAAAGTCAAGATATTGAGGAACAAGGAAATCCCTTCCGTTCTCGTGAAATGGCAATTCCACGGGGACGAGGAGTTAACTTGGGAACTAGAGTCATACATGCGAGAGCACTTTCCCTATCTATTTGATTCCGGTGAGTCGAAGTTTAGTTTACTTATTAATAAATTTCTGGGTCGAAACTCTAATAAGTGGGGGAGACGTAACATCCCTCGATTTCTAACACGACTTATGTGACACGTGTCGGATCGTGACCCGCCACGCGATACCTTGGACGGTACTTCGAACCTGGGAGTCGACACCGAGGTAATTTTACGATTTTTGATATGTGTAATAGCATTATGGATTAAATGCGTGTCACGAGCCACTCGAGCGATTTCCTTTTTGTTTATACGTGAGTTCTCGCCTAGGTAGCCGGGGAGGAAATACGGTGAAAGTGTGCACGTGACGGAGGAAAATACGGGTCGATGAGGTAAGGTGAGTCCGGGGAACCCAGGGTTAAGGTTGGGGACTTGTGGGTGGGCAAGGCACACCTAGGACACACCCCACCACATTGATTTGAAATTTCATTCAAAAAGAAACCAACCACCCCACCCACTCCCATCACTCACACCTCACACTCCCATCACTCACGTCACCCCCATCATTCTCTCTCTCCTCCCGATTTTTTCAACTCTCTCCCATCACTCACGGTCTCTCTCTCCCTCAGCTCACACGCCGCCTCCGCTCTCGCCGGACCGACCAGGACGGGGCGTGAGGAAGTCGCCAACCGGAGGTAACACTCTCACCCTCGGTTTCTCTCTCTCTCTCGCGTTTCACTTCTCTCACGGGCTCTCTCTCTCTAGGTTCGCTCACCATTCGGTTGGCCGAGACCAAGCCGTCGTCGGAGGTCCCGTGGTGGCGAGGAAGGTCGGAGGTCTCACACTCTCTCTCTCTCCCGTGAGCACTCGACCACTCTCCCTCTCCTCACGGTTTGCTCTCCTCTCGGCTCACGTTTCTCTTCATTTCTCTTTGTTTTTGTTGTTGTTCGTCACACTTGTTACGTGTGCATGTGGTTGCCGTGACGAGGCCGGCCGTGGCGACCTCCGGAGACCCACCGGAGTCCAAGACGTCCCGAACCACCCCCGCATGGCCCATGCAAAGTACTTGTTGTATACATACAACAAACTCGGTTTTTGCTAAGTGTTGACCCTCTCGCTCGGAAAAGGTCCTCATCGGCGGCGCCACCGCCGGACCACCAGGACCGAACGTGTCTGGGACCCCACCAAAACTCGTATGTGGGTCCCACAACCCTAAAAGTGGCCAAAAACAGTTTTATAGGTGCAAAGGAATCGAAATTTCATGGAATTAGCGCGCTAATAGCGCAAATTAGCGCGCTAAACGAGCCCGCGACCAAAAATTTCAGAGAGGAATTAGCGCGCTAATAAACATTATTAGCGCGCTAATGTCGTGTACGTTGGGAATAATGATAAGTTTAAACCTAAGTGTTAGTGAATGACTCGACCTAATAACACGAGTTTCCGACCTTGTCGTAACGGGGAAACTTGAGGATACGCGTTAGGAGTCGCGGGAGTTTTACGTGGATTACGATAATCTCGGGTAAGTACACTTGAGTTATATCATTTAGTTCGTTGATTTGAGATAATCAAAGACTCCAACATTAGGAGCACAATGATTTGATACAATCAAATGTTGTCTTTAACCGAATGATTATAATGATTGTGATTGTTCATTGTTCGACTAATGTGTGGATGTTGTGTGATCAAGATGGAATTTGTTCATCTCTTTTAGAGAGATATATCTATTGGGCTCCTCGATACGTTATACTGATAAATGGCCATGTCTAGTGAATTGATTAGATCAATGTCACTTGACAATCTCAGTCTACTCGGAGATCGAGACTAGTAGATTGAACTATAAGGGTGACATTCCATGTCTTATGTTCAATCAAAAGATATCGCGTGACAAAGAGATATGATATACACTGTCTACTAGGTTGTATCGATTTTTTGATCTTCATGCTACTTGGGTAGTCATAATGCCTTGCTAGAAACCGCTTATGACTTATGTACTAAAATGATTTTGATTCACTACGAACGTTGTATGAACATATTGGGTCGCACACAAAGAACGGATTTGCGCGATTTAATATTGTCTAGGTTAATGAATTTTATTTGATAAAATTCATTTTGAAGATTCTCATTAAATGTCATAGTTTGACTAGGATTCAAGATTCTCCTACATTTCTAGTGTGACTATAAATCTTATCTCTTGGTAAATCCTATTTGGAATAGGACTCTAATTTGAATTATAGTATGACTTTAATTCTTATTTGAATTTTAGATAAATTAAAACTCTTGTTGGATTAGTAATCGTAGATTATCTATGACTCTATTCTTTTTAGAGTTGGACTTTATCTAGGACTCTATTGGAGTGTGACTAGGAGATGAAGTTCTTTTACAACTCGACCTGGTGTACTATAAATAAGACATTAAGGTCACAGTTGTGAAGTGATTTTTCTTGAGAGTGCATTCCCGAGAGAGATTTTTCCTAGAGAATTTTTGTGAGAATTTTTGTCCTAGGATTTTTGGGGGCTAGCACTCCGGATTGTGATCGTCCGTTCGTGTGTGGATTTCTGATAGAAGACGTTCGTCTCTGGCAGCCTCTTGAAGGAATCGATCAACACCAAATAAGGCAGACATGGAGTTGTTCCTGTTAAGGTATGGTTTTTCTCTATTGGCATACCAATTTAATGGAATCGATAGGACCTTGGTTCGGGGATGTTGAAAAAGGTTTCGAAAACTTCCGCTGCGCATGATCCCCAAAACCCAACAGTGGTATCAGAGCATGGTTCAATTCCATTAGACTATATATGTAATATATAATGAATTAACTTAAACGATAGATCAACTATAAAGGACACTTAGTTTTAGGAGTTACAAACGTTGTTTGTTTGTAACGGATCAATGTAATAGATGTGAACTCTTGCATGATCATAATCATAGAAACACATTTGAATTCTTGACTACTTTGTGAACTCTTGACTGATCGAAGCAATCGATAGTGGATAACCCTAACACGATGTTCAAAAGGAAATCAGAGAGCGATGAAATCGTCGCTTCATCAAAGTTTCCAAGTCTCGGACTCCATCAAACCCTATACGATCAACTTCAAGATTGGATGGAGATCGAACAATTAAACTATTTAATTAATCATGGCTTTCATGTATTCACATGAATTTATTACCATACTGTGGGCTTGTGACTCATGAGGCACTTAATTTGTTGTTTTCGGTGGTGTCTACTCTCTGGCATACATGCCATGTACAATTGAAACTAATTTAATGTATCAAATTTCATCACGGCATGTCAAATATTGACCGAAAATAGCCTATCCATTATAAGTTGTAATAGGATTGCAACACTATTTATCTTAATTAAGTTATATATATTAATTCAAAAAGGTTTTAATTGATTAATTACCAATTAATTAGATAATGTTATTGTTCATCAATTGGATTGAATTAATTGATTGAATTAATTTAATTAGAAGGTGTTTTAATTGAATTAATATTAGTGGGATTGTTATCAATATTAATTAAAATATTTAATTAAAAGGGATTTTAATTAAATAGAGTCCGATAAAAATTGCACTTGGAAAATTTTAAAGTATTTAATTTCCTTGATTTGTTTTTATGATGCCTTGTTGATATATGAAGATGTTTATTCTTGTTTTATTTTAATGATCTTTATTCTATGTAGGGGTGGCAAAAGTTGTCCAGACCCGTTTGTCCGGTTTTGTCCGGACCCGTTTTAAACAGGTTCGGGCAATATTTTTGTAAAAAACATACGAGTCTGGACAATTTTTTGTGTCCATTTAAAAATACGGGACCGGGTCCGGACAAAAATTTCAAAATATGATTAATTCGAAGGGCATATAGGTAATTTCACACTCCATGTCATCAAATGATTCCAAAATCCAAACGAACCAAACCCTATGTGTAATGTGTATCAGTGATTCAGTGTATAACTTTTAACTTTTTAAGCCTTTTGGAAATTAAAAAATTGTGATGTTATGTATTTATTTTTTGGTAATTGAATGTTAGGTGACTTGTAGACTTGTAGTTGAGGTTTTTTTTTTTTTTTTTTTAAATAATTGATAAATAAAATATTTAATCATATTTAAAAATAAAAATCGGACAAACGGGAGCCGTATGTTTTACAAAAATACGGGTCTGGACAAAAAAAGTGCCCGTTTTAAAAATCGGAACGGGTCCGGACACTAAATTTAATCATTATAAGAAAGGGGTGTCCGGTCCCGTTTATGTCCGGTCCTGTTTTTTTGCCAGCCCTAATTCTATGTATATTAGGAATATATATGATATTCTATAATTAAATAGATGTTAGAATTACTCATTGTAAAACACTACATGGATCATAAAACTTGATAAAAAAAACTCTCGAATAGAATTTTAAGTTAATGCCACCTATTTTTAAACACTTGTCAAGGCCTCGATCACATCAATATGGGTCTGCCTTCGCAGGGTATATTGTGTTATCTTGGTGAGGCAAGTTGGGTAACGGTTACCTGGATGTTTTAAATTGGTTTGACTTAATAAAGCTATCAAAACGGTTTTGGGCTTTAGGCATAGATGAGACGTAACATGTATTGACATATGATGTCTAAGTCTCATAAAGAACCTAAGAGTTGCATATGATGCAATTGGTAATGGTTACCTACCTAAATAACTTGATTTTGAGTGTCATGCCTTAGCTGCTTCAAAATTAAGTGAAATATGGATCTTAGACCACTAAATTAATATTTATGCGGGTTATTGATTTAGTGGGAGTTTAATTACTCACTAATAAATCATTATGCATAATCTTCTAAGTGTAGATGTTAAACTCCTAGTAACACTAATTCATAGCAACTGCGATCAATCATTGAGAAGGATAAAATAATTTCTAAGACCAATTTCCCTGTTTTGATTAGAAAATTGATAAATGTTATCAACCATAAAACAATGATTCCTTTAAACTACCATCTATTAGTACAAGGATTATATGTCATGTTAGCAAATATAAAACCGAACTTTAGAAAAGATTTGGGCCGTGAAAACTAATGACATGACAGTGACACTGAAGGAAATGCTCCAACAGTAAGTCATACGAGAAGGGCATAAGATTGTAAAATTCCTAGATTCATGTAAAATGGTTGAGAACCTATTAATATGTCTTTATGTTTGGAACATGAAATGATATATTAATTGTGCCAAATGACTTGAATCTTCATGTGCTAAAAGTTAGCCGTATATTTGATATATAATTCATCAAAATAGATTTGAACTACATAATATGAATGACATGGAAAAATTTATGTTTACAGTTGCATATGATGTTTAAAACTGTAAGACAAAATATTAAAAAAATGGCCTTTGATATATATATTTGATGGTTTGTAACATAAAGGAATTTAATAAAGAAAGATAAAGAGAAGGTAAAAGCTACAAAAGGTGTTTGTGTCGGGCACAAAAACCTTAGTTGTGAGCTAGATTTTGCCAAGTTCTAAAGAAAGCCTTAAAGAACGGATTTCGTTTTTCATAAAATGAAATTGTTCGTTTTATAATGAATTACAAATCCTATCAGGAAGACATAAATTTGAATTTTTACGAACATTTCAAAATGATTATAAGAAAAAAAATCACTTGACAAACTATTAACATATTATGATGAGATCAAGATGGATAATATTTGAGCCAAGAATTTAAGTAACCATCTTTGAAATTGTGAGATTGTCTTGCAATTAACTCCACTATGAACGTCATTTGAGAAATGATGTTATAAGAGGAGAAATCGAACTATATAGGATATAATTTGATTTATGATGTATCACACATACGTTCCTATGATGTCTTATTGATGCTATACATTAGAAACCAAAACACTCGCACTAAACCTTATTTTTGTTAAAGTGGTTGATAAAACTCTATATATGATATGGAATAAAAAGGACATAGTTTGTCTTTTCTTGAGATTTGAGGCGGCAAAACTTGCGTAAGACGTTAAGTCACATAAAGTAAGATGTCTAAATCTTTTGTGTCTAATTGTAGTTGAACACTATGATACTATTTTAAACAATTGAGAACAAATTGTTTGTTGCTAAAAATGATGTCTTTCTAAGTAAAGAATTTATTTTAAAGACACTATTGGGAATAAAATAAATCTTGAAATGTTCAAGTGTTACAAATGAGAACCGAACCACTTTAGGAAAATCAACAAAGTTTTGAACTAGTTGAGTATACACAAGTAACATATATCTCTTGAAAATCTAGAATAATAAGAAATTGGCCAAAGAAGTTTGGAATTTCTTATCATTGATAGTTGACACATATTTTCGATACTGGATCAGAATGAATCACTACTTATCAAGAGACATGTCTCATCTAGATTGGATGAAAATACTAAGTGTTATGAACTCTGTTTTTTAATTCATGTACGTTATCCAAGTTTGGAACTTGAATTATTTACCTGAAGATGGTGTAACCATTGGATGTAAATGAGTTAAAGTGACATGAAAGGAAAAGATGCATACTTAAAAGCACGACTTATCCAAAATTCCAATCTAAACCAAAGTGTTGATTATGATAAGATTTTTCACTAGTAGCTAAGCTCAAGTTCTAGAATTCTATTGTCATTATTTCATAGTTTGACTATAAGATATGAAAAACGTATGTCAAAATAACATTGCTCTATGCTACTTAAAGAAGTGTATGACACAACTTAAGGGTTTTTGATTATCTTGAGAATTTGAGAAAGATATGCAAGCTAAAAGGATCCATTTATGGATCATAGTAAGCTTATCAGAGTTGAGATCTTTGTTTTGATGAAATAATTAATGAATTACATTCATTGAATCGAAGATAAACATTGTGTATACATAAATGTTAGTGGGAGCGCAATTATCTTTCTGAATCTGTATGTTAATGATATATTATTCATTGGAAACAACGTCCTAACTTTGTAGAATGTCAAGTCTTGGACGAGTAGAGCTTCTCAATGAGATTCTTAGACAATTAAGCCTACATCATTGTGATATAGATTTATAGAGATAGATTTAAGAGGCTAATTGCTTTAAATAAGAGTGCTTATAAAGAGGAATAACTTAAAAGGTTTCAGTGTACGAGATTCTCAAAAGAATCTGTACTTATGTCTTATAACATTAGTCTTTACAAGACTCAAAGTCTTAAGACAAATGATGAGCGGGACAATGTGAATATGATTTCACATATGTTATACTTTGCATTCAACTTGATATGTCATATGCTTTGGGAAAAACATACATCTCATAGATTTCAGTGAAGGTCACTGGATATTTATTGATAACATTTTTAAGTAATTCAGAAGCACTTGAGAGACGTTATTAGATTTGCAGAGGTTTAAAAGATATGAGTCTTGTAAATGGTTACAAGATGCAAACTTTCAAACTAATATAAAAGATTAATGATTGCAATATGGATGTGTTAACTTCGTAGGAATGAGTTGAAAATGTTCTAAACTCGCTCTAACAAGTTCTATAACATAAACTGAGTTTAAAGCAACATTTGATGCTGCCAAAGAAAATAGTAATGTTCATGATTGAATAAGGTGTGGTTCCAAGTGTTGGAAATTACGTTGGCTTTTATTGTAAAACCAATAGACAAATTTAGATTATGGAACCTAAATCACACTATAGATTTAAACAATCACTCGAGCGTTTTTGTCTTATAAAAGAGAGAACGTAAAGATTTGCAGAACATCAATATCAAGCAATGTAGCAGATACGTAAATAAAACTTCTTCCACTAAGAACGTACTAAGGTCACACAATATTAGATACATGTAGGATTGGACCTAGTGCAAGTGGGAGATGTTGGGGTATGTGCCCTAGGCCAATTCTGTAAACGTTGTTTAACTATTATAAGTAGATGCATGTTTCTTTTATAATAGTATCAATGGATAATTAATGTATTATTCTAAACGTCCCTAGTTAGTTATTATTGTGGGAAAAATAATAAATTAAGACCAGTATAAGTCTTGAATGATAGTCATATGATGATTATGCGTATATGGATACATATCAAGATTAAGGGTATCTGTTGGGAACAGATGCTGGACCGACTCGTTATGAGAACACTATATGGTCAATGTCATAAGTGATTCTCATGAAAGTTATATCATTTAGTTCTTTGACTTGAGACTACCAAAGACTCCAACATTAGGAGCACAATGATTTGATACAATCAAACGTTGTCTTTAACCAGATGATTATAAAGATTGTGATTGGTCATTGTTCGACTAATGTGTGGATGTTGTGTGATCAAGATGAAATTTGTCCCTCTCTTTTAGAGAGAGATATCTAATGGGTCTCTCGATATGTTAGACTGATAAATGGCCATGTCTAGTGAATTGATTGGATCAATGCCACTTGACAATTTCAATATACTCGGAGATTGAGACTAGTAGATTAACCTATAATGGTGACATTCCATGTCTTATGTTCAATCAAAAGAAATCACGTGACAAATGGATATGATATACACTGTCTACTAGGTTGTATCGATTTATTGATCTTCATGCTACTTGGGTAGTCATAATGCCTTGCTAGAGATCGCTTATGACTTGTGTACCAAAATAGTTTTGGTTCACTGCTAAAATTTTATGAACCTATTGGGTCGCACACAAAGAACAGATTTGCGTGATTTAATATTATCTGGGTTAATGAATTTTATTTGATAAAATTCATTTTGAAGATTCTCATTAAATGTCCTAGTTTGACTAGGATTCAAGATTCTCCTACATTTTTAGTGTGACTAGAAATCTTATCTCTTAGTAAATCCTATTTGAAATAGGACTCTAATTGGAATTATAGTATGACTTTAATTCTTATTTGAGTTTTAGATAAATTAAAACTCTTATTGGATTAGTAATTGTAGATTATCTATGACTCTATCTTTTTTAGAGTTGGACTTTATCTAGGACTCTATTTGGAGTGTGACTAGGAGATGGAGTTCTCTTACAACTCGACCTAGTGTACTATAAATAAGACATTTGGGTCACAGTTGTGAAGTGATTTTTCTTGAGAGAGAATTCCCGAGAGAGGTTTTTCCTAGAGAATTTTGTGAGAATCTTTGTCCTATGATTTTTGGGGCTAGCACTCTGGATTGTGATCGTCCATTCGTATGTGGATTTCTGATAGAGGACGTTCGTCTCTGGCAGCGTCTTGAAGGAATTAATCAACACCAAATAAGGTAGACATGGAGTTGTTCTTGTGAAGGTATGGTTTTTCTCTATTGGCATACCAATTGAATGGAATCGATAGGATCTTGGTTCGGGGATGTTCGAAAAGGTTTCAAAAACTTTCGCTGCAAATGATACTCGAAACCCAACGAGCTCGACATGTGTCAATTTTTGGCGCCGTTGCCTGGGATTTTAAGAATAGTCTCTGGAAAACTTTCTTGTTGAAAGTCATATAATATGGCTGAAGACGAGGAAAAATTAACTTTTAGGCAATTTGATAGGAATGTCACGACTTATGGACCTATGTGTATAACTTTCACAACATAATTTTTGAAATTCGAATTGAAGTTCGGACTCATAAATTCTTTACCATGTTTTCATGGTGAAGATAATGAAGATGCTTAAAAGTTTATTAGAGAGTTCGTACACAAATTAAGCACGTTAAAACCAAAGGATATAAAAATATATTATGTTAAATTAAAAACTTTTCCTTCTGTATTAAAAGACCAAGGTTTATATTGGTTATTTTACCTCCCTCAAAACTCCATAACCAATTGGTCAAAAATGGTACAAGTCTTTCTCTGTAAATCAAGGGAAATTACCATCTTAACCTTATCCTACTTTATATGAAAAAACATCAGCTTTAACATTAAGAAGTAGTATACAAATGGATAAATCTAAAATACCAGACCAATTAGTTTCTAGAAATGAAATAGAAGCATAATTGGAGAAAGGAATTGAAGTAACAAGTAACAAGTTTCCCAACGAAAAAGGTAATGAACTTGATAAAGATAGACCAATTAAAATAAAACCACCATCCCCTCACTGTTTGGAAGATAATAAAAATGCTAAGAAATTGCAGGAAGAAAAAAAATTCTGATACATTAAAGAAAGTAGTAGTCAATATATCTCTGTTTGAAGTCATTCAAAATGTTCTTAAGTATCATAAATTTATAAAAGATTTATGCAATAATAAGATTAAGGCTAATGAAAATGTGAGTCTAGGGGAACACATATCAACACTAATTCAAAAGAAGTTACCTCCTAAATGTTATGATCTTGGAATGTTTTTCGTTCCATGTATAATTAAGAATATAGGAATTTTTAAAGCATTATGTGATCGGGGAGCCTCCATAAATCTTATGTTTATTTACAAATGAGAGATTTACTTTGAGAAAAAACTGGTATAGTCGTTCAATTAGCTGATAGATCTACTGTTAAATCAATAGGGTTACTAAAAGATGTACTAGTTAGAGTTAATGATTTAGTTTTCCCAATAGATTTCTATGTCTTAGATATGAAAGAAGATAACTTCTCTAATAGGACTTCTCTAATCTTAGGAATACCTAATTGAAAATAGCGAAAGCAAAGATTGATGTTTTAAAGGAAACATTAACAATGGAAGTAGATGACAATACAATGAATTTAATATATATAATGTAGTGAAATATCCAATGGATGTTTCTTCCATATGCACAATAGATATGATAGATTCGTTAATAAACAAATCTTTTAGAAAAGATAAAATATATAAATTAGATCTGGTAATAGAAGATTTAGAAGAAGATAATGATAGAGATGTGGAAGCAAAAGAGATAATAAGTACTTTGGAGTCATATAATGTACTACCAAAACTTACTTATTACCTATACTTATCTAGATCTCATTCAAAACTTTTACCTTCTATAGTTAAAGCCCTAGAATTAGATTAAAAACCTTATCAGATCATTTGAAATATGTTTATCTAGGGGAATATGATAAATTACCAATAATAATTTCTAATGAACTAACAAGTCCAGAAGAAAATAACTTAATTGATGTATTGAAAGAACTTAAAGGAGCAATATGATGGACCATAACTGCTATTAAAGAAATAAGTCTAGCTACGTGCTTGTATAGGATAAACCTACAATCTGATATAAAAGCTTCTAGACAACCTCAACGTAGATTAAACTCACCTATGATGGACGTAGTAAAAGCTGAAATATTAAAATTATTAGACGCATGAATGATATTTCCAATAGCTGATAGCAATTAGGTAAGCCCAGTACAAGTAGTCCCTAAAAAGATAAGAATTACAGTAATAACAAATAAGCATGGAGAATTAGTACCAACTAGAATCCAAAATGGTTGGACGATATGTATAGATTATAGAAAGCTAAATGCTTCAACTAGGAAAGACCACTATCCACTCCCGTTTATAGATCAGTTGTTAGAAAGATTAGCTGGAAAAACCTATTACTGCTGTCTAGATGGTTATCAAGATTTCATCAAATACCTGTAGCCACAGAAGATCAGGAAAAAACAACTTTTACTTGCCCCTTTGGTACATTTGCTAATAGACGTATGCTTTTTGGTTTATGTAATGAACCTGCAACGTTTCAAACATGTATGATTAGTATTTTTGATGATTATATGGAAAACTTTATTGAAGTTTTCATGGATGATTTTATGGTTTATGGTAATTCTTTCAATGAATGTTTAGTTAATTTAACTAAAGTACTTAAAAGATGCATAGAAAAGAATTTAGTACTAAATTACAAAATGACATTTCATGGTAGATTAAGGACTTACATTAGGACATATAGTGTCATATAATTAAAGGAATAAATATAGATCTAACAAAAATCCAAGTAATCAAAATGTTACCTTATCCCACTACGGTGAGAGAAATACGTTCATTTCTTGAGCATGCAGGATTCTATAGAAGATTTGTAAAAGATTTTTCTAAAATAACACAACCTTTATGTAAAATTTTACGAAAATATATTCCTTTTGAATTTACCAATGATTGCAAGATAACGTTTGATAAATTAAAGGATTATTTAACAACCATATTGGTGATTAAATCACCAGACTAGTCGTTACCTTTTAAAATAGTGCGTGATGCATGTAACTATGAAGTTGGAGTTTTTTTAGGTAAAAAGATAGGAAAAGAATCTCATGTTATATATAATGCTTCTATGACACTAGATCCAACCCAACAAAATTATGCCACTACTAAAAAGGAACTTTTAGCGGTAGTGTTTGCCTTAAAAAAACTTAGACTGTATTTATTAGGAACAAAAGTAATATTTTATTCAGATCATGCAACTTTACAATATTTAATGATAAAACAAGATGCAAAACCTAGGCTAATAAGATGGATACTACTTCTACAATAATTCGACCTTACTATAAAAGATAAGAAAGGAGCCAAAAATCTAGTAGCAGATCATTTAAGTAGGTTGGAAAATGGAGAACCATGTATACCATTAATTGATGAATTCCTGGATGAATATATATAGTATGAAGATAGATGGCATATGGTATACCGATATAGTCAATTATCTTACCACCAATAGGTTATCACATTACTTGACGAGAGCTCAAAAAAATAAAATTAAAAAGGATTCCAAACGTTATTTATGGAATGATCCATATCTATGAAAATTTTTCACCGACCAAATAATTAGGAGATGCATACCACATTCAGAAGTACAATTAATTATATCTCATTGCCATACTTATGCATGTGGGGGGCATTTCGATCCTCGTATAACTGCTCGTAAAATTTTGGATTTTGGATTTTGGATTCTTTTGGCTCACTCTATTTCATGATTGTTTTCTTTATATAAAATCTTGTTCAAATTGGGAATGAACTGGAAACTTAGGATGTAGAAATCAAATGCCTTTAACTCATGTTCTATTTTATGAAGTGTTTGACGTATGAGGTATAGATTTCATGGGACCTTTTCCACCATCAAATGGCTATGTTTATATTTTACTTACAATAGATTATGCGTCTAAGTGGGTAGAAACAAAAACTACTAAAAATATTGATTCAAAAATAATGGTTGATTTTCTTAGATAAATTTTTTTACAATTTTTGGAGCACCTAGAACACTTATAAGTGATAGATGTTCACGTTTTTGCAATCGATTAGTTTCTAATATACTTGCTAAATACAATGTCACACATATGACATCTATTGCATATCACCTACAAACTAGTGGACAAGCTGAAACATCGAATAGGGAAATTAAGTCAATACTTGAAAAAATAATTAGTCTAACATGTAAGGATTGGAGTCTTAGATTAGAAGACACATTATGGGCATATAGAACAGCATTCAAGACACCCATATGCATGACACCTTATAAGTTAGTATTTGGAAAAACATGTCATTTACCAGTAGAACTAGAACATAAAGCCTATTAGGCAATAAAAGCATGTAACATGAATTACAATGAAGTAGGAAACCAACGTAAGCAGAGTCTTCAAGAATTAGAAGAAATTAGGAATGACGCCTACGTAAATGCATAAATTTATTAAGAGAAAACCTAAGCATTTCATGATTAGAAATTAGTTCCTAAAAATTTTCAAGTAGGAGATAAAGTTCTACTCTTTTGTTCAAGACTTAAATTATTTTTTGAAAAACTTCGTTCGAGATGGATATGACCTTATTTGATTGTCAATTTACTACCTTATGGCGCAGTAGAAATAGAAAGCTTAGACACATGACAAATATTTAAAGTAAACGGTCATAAGTTAAAACATTATTATGAAAATCTTGTTGAACATGATACGAAGATCATCAATTTCGAGACCGTGCAACAAAGTCCATAAAGTAAAGAAATAGAGTTTAATGTTTGCATCCACGCGAGTGAAACCGTTAAAAATGAAACCATTACACTATCGATGTATAAGAAACTGCGTAATAATAAGAAGAAATTGAAGAAGCAGTAACTTGAAGAGCAGCAACCTGAAGTTCAACATCAAGAAGATAAGTAACCGTCGGAATAAGAATTTACTAATGAGCAACTAAAGCTTCAAGATTTAGGACATATGATTGAAATTTACAATAATGATCCTGGAAAACTATTCCTCCACGTAATGATCAATGAAGTCAGTTTCTCTGGTGTTTTACTTGACGTAAGAGCTAATATGAATATCTTACCAGAACAATGGTGCAAAAAAGCCAAGTTGAAGATTGATTTTAAACAACCTTTTGCTATCCATAAAGCAAATGGTGATAAGATATTTTCACTAAGAATGTCGATGAATGTGCCAGTGCAAGTGAGACGATTCAAGTATCTTACCAACTTCTTAGTAGTACCACAATTTGAGAAATATGATGTGATATTAATGGGATGTACTTTTCTTAAGACAACTGGAGCTATTCTTGATGTCGAACAACGAATAGTTACACTTAGGATGAGAAATGATTATATGTATCTTTAGGTTGGTTACGAGATGATGACAATTACGACATCGGCTATGAAGGTGAGACATCTATCGTGATGATTGCCCTGAAAGACGTTATGTAGATGCTAAAAATGATAAGGAAACTGAAGATATCAAGAATGATGAGGAATCAACTAATGGTCAGTTTGACTCGCTCAAGCTGAATGACGAGTGATCTTATCCACCAAGTCGAGCCAATGATTATAAATAAAAGCACTCTATGGGAGGCAGCCCATACTCTATCTTTACTTTCAGTTTTAGTAGTAGGGTTAGTTAGTTGTTTTCTATTCTCTTAACATTTGACTCTTAAAATGGAAGTATTTTAGGATTACAATGGTGGAAAAAATTCATATAAGGGGGGTTGATTGAGCTAATGTCTTTATGTATTACTAGATTTATGATAGTTATTATATTCATTTTCTCTCTCATTTTAACTCCTTTTTGGCCTTTTGGGATATTCCCAAATGAGAGGGGGATGATCGAGTTGTTTTTCAATTGAATCACATTTGTCTTTAATTATCTTAAGTAATAAATTATTTATTTAACATAATATTCCCTAATTACAAATCCAAATTTATTTTCTTAATATTTGAACATTGATCAATTCTACCTTAATTATGATTGCTATGTATGAAAGTCAATAAAATATTCAATATATAGAAAAAACAATAAGAATTGGTTAGCGATTCCTCAATGATACCAAATAGCACTGGGAATCGCTGGGTTAATTGGTAGCAGTTTGCAGGTTTTTAAGTGAAAATAGACTCAATGATTTGTCAGCGACTTTTGATTTTATACTAGGATTCACTGAACATATCACTGAACCACTGAGACCTATTTTCAACGATGTCACTAGTGATTTGTCAGCGATTTCACTTAAACTCGATTCAATGAGCAGGAATCAGTGTTTTTAAAAAATAGATTCCCAAATCGCCAACAATAAACTATTTCACACCTAAACCTTTGCGTCCATTCGATTGACTAATCGATTTTTGCATACACTCAACTCTTCAAAGCTTAAACTAAAGCTTATTTAAAGTACATCCCACCTTGTTTAGGAGTGATTCAACCCTATAAAATTTGAATCTAAGTTCATACAACCTAGTTAAGGCTTGGTGAGTGTTTTTTTGAATTGAGGCTTGGAGAGGGGGTTTACAGAGCTAATAGAGCATATTACTTTAAAGATTCACTCTCAAGAAGGAAATGAATCGACACTCTAACGTCCTTTTGATTTTGATGTCTTGACCAAAACCGATTCTTGATGATATTTTCAACGAATGTAATTTTTGAGTTTTTATTACAAATTGTTTTGAAAATGGGTTTTTATACAAATTTTCAGTTTGAATATGGGTTTTCAAATGAGTTTGGGGGTTCCCATGGAATTTTCCAATATATATACATACTCATGATAGGGATATGTCGATACAACTATTTTATACGTATTACTTTCAACTCTTTCAAGAATCTATGCTAAAACCTTTTCACAGACTTATTTTCCTTACCCTGTTAGTTTGGGTTTTCAACTTCAAGATTTCAATTTACCTATTTCATCATAGGTGAATTATTCTATGGTGGGAAGAGGTATAAGAAGAGGTAGGAGTAGCAAGCAAGACAAAGGGAATGGGGTAGTGCAAGAAAAAAAATAGAAATACGAGGGCCACCTAATGAATATTATACTTACCGGTGTTAGTATTAGAGAACCTAGACCTGGGAGGGCTGAGCTTAAAGAACAATCTCCATTTTCATTTGATGAGGAAAAATATTTTGAGAATCCAGACCGTAGTCATTTAGTACCTTATTACCTCTATTTGTTTGTGAGACCTAAAGCTCAGAGGAGATGCTATAATGATAAAAATAGGTTCATATCTCTTGAGAGAGGGTTCAATATTCAGAATGTCGGCAAGTATGAGGACAAATTATGATCATCATCAGAGATAGGGGATAGGAGCGACTTCTGTGAGACTATGTGGGTAGAGGAGAGAGTGGATGCTACGAAATTGTATGACAATTTCATACAAATGGGCATGTAGGAATGAGACAAAGTAGTAGTAAAAGGGAAAAATATTGATATTTCACCTACGAGGTTAAATAGATTTTTTGGTCTACCACATAACAGACAAAGCGGAGGAGGATTACCCAAACGTCGTTTACGTTGATAAGGAATCCTATCCCTATGAGATAATCCAGGACACATTAGAGATACCTCCAGGGAGGGGATTTGCGCTTGATAGTGAAGGATACCCGAAATTTATTGAAACCACATGTTTTAAGAATTATGAAGAGTTGGAATTATATTATAGATGCATGTTTTTATCTAACCAAACAACACTTTGAAGTGAAGAACCATAGAGCTGCTCTATTGTACCATATAGTGATGAAGAAGGGTTATATTGATGTTGGGAAGATTATACATGAAGTTTTCTATGCAGACTCCGAAGAGTTAAGGACTACTATTCCTAATTTTGATAACTGAATTGTGTAGGCAAGCCGAGATGGATTTCGATACTGAATTCGATGTATTGCTCGAGAAGACCATAAATGATGCAAGAGTCAAACGATTGAAAAAAGTGGTAGGATACAATGACTCAGAAGATGAACGAGAATCATTCAATGCGATAAATGCGAGAGAAACAAGAAAGCGAAGCACAATTGAAAATAGTAAGAAGATAAGAGAAGATGCATATAGAGCGACAAGATTAATGATTACAGTAAACGAACCGAATGTTGCTACGAATTCGACACCATCTTCATCAAAATCTAGTACGGGAGGATTTTTTCGAACCATATTATCTTCTCTTATGTGTAGCCAGACGAGAATTCATAGCAATGAATAAATGATAGCAGCAAACGATATGACTTTACAATGCTACCATTCTATATCTAAGAGAAGACATGATAGTTATGTTTCCCAACCTTCTGCAGGAATTTATGAAAATAATGAAGCTGCCGATGAATTTACTTATGGACACCGCCGTGTGTAACTTATTTTCTCTTGTATGCAATAAATGAATGAATAATATAATATATTGCTCTTGGTAATTTTTTTATTAATGACTGTATTTTGTTCCCTTTTGCATTTCATTCATTTGAAAATTGTTGAATTCCATGTGTCTATTTATTTACATTTTTATTACATATATAAATTCATTTATTCTTCATATGGTATATTTATTTTGTTTGAAACCCAACTTAATTTTAAAACCTTAAGAATAAGGTTTGGAATGAGTTTGGGGGTATTTTAGGTGAAGTATGACAAAGAAAACAAAGAAAGGAAAAAGGCAGAAGATAAGTTCAAAATTTTGATTCGATATTCAAGTAAGTTGACGAAGTTTTTTAAATTTCTTTCAAATTCAAGTATGAATCTCATTTTACTTTATTTTTAGTTAGAATGATAATAAAAATGAATATATAATAGATTTTTGAATAGAAATGATAATTTTATTACCTAAGTGAATTTTATGATATAATGAATCAATTTTTATATCATTTTTGATTAACTTTACTATATGATCTGTTCAATAAATTGAATACCTTGTGTTAGTTATGATAATGGGTAGAAGATCGAAACAATAGTGCAAGATGAACAAGACTGATTTCTAAGAATCTTGAAATACAAAAGCTATTAATTAAGTATTTTTACAATATATATATATATATATATATATAGAAAGTTATTATGCCACAATTGAAAGAAGAAATGTGTTAGAAACCGATGAAATTATATAAGTTAGAAAGAATATTTTCTTCAACTTTAGTGGATAGTGAGAAGTGTTAACAAGAGTTTACAAAGATACGAAAAGTCTTATAGATTCTAAAGGAAATGGAGCAAGGTCTATAGTAGGAAAAAATGAGAATGTGCAAAGGAAATGGAGCAGGGACTCAAAAGCAAAAGTAAAAGAAGTATATGATAAATAAATAATTAGGATGTATGTAGAAAAAAATGAGAGATGAAAAAGGATAGATGTTCTTAAACTCTTCGAAGGAAAGCTTTAACTCGAGTATTTGAAGCTAGAGTTGAATGAAGTATTTCTTAGTCTAACATGTTTTAAATGACTTCATTGGTATCTTGGAAAAATCCCTATTGATTTTGATTGTGGTACTAATAGAAGATATTCTGAAATTAAAATATAATCTAGTAATTTTTGTGTTTTGAAATTCTATACTAGGTATCGTAAGTTTGATTCTTGTTAGTGGAGATTGAAAAAACCTATATTGTATACTAGCCTTAGTAATGAACTTTAAGTTCTAAAGGATGTTACATTATCTGGTTGAGTGATCACTAAGGGATGTTTTATTTTTTTTGAATTATTCTATTCTATCATAACTTTTGTAGATAATATGTTTTTATTTAGAAATCACTTCTATTTTAAAATTTATATTATTTAAAGTCAAGATGAATTAAATGGAAATCAATTTATAAAGAATGAAAAGAAAATATGATTGACAATTTTTCTTTGCTCGGGACAACAAAATGCTGAGTTTGGGGGTATTTGACAAGTCAATAATTAGACATGTTTTATAGTGTAATTTAGGTTAATTTTAAATATAAATGATGATATTATACTAGGTATTCTCTTATTTTTGTGATTTCAGGATTTAAATAAGAAAATGAAGAAATGGAAGAAAAGAAAAAAATAGCAAAACAATCAATTGGAAAAAAGTCCAGCGATTAGCCAACGACTTGAATTTACATTGAAAATCGCCACCTAAATTGGTAGCAGAAAAATGCCAGTGAATCTATTGCGAATTAGAGAATACATTATAAATCGCCAGCTGAATCGGTGGATCACAAAGAGCTAAACTCGGTGATAAACTTAGCGATTTGTGTACAACTTAAGAATCACTGACAAATCGCTAAGGTCAGTGACATATTATTAAGATAAGAATGAGGAATTTATATTTATCTATGATATATACTCTTAATGAAACTATATATAGGACTAGAAGCTTTGAAATAACTCACTTTTCTCTCTTATTCCTTTTTTTTAGCTCTCTGTTACTCTTATTTTCAACTTCTTGTCTTTAAAGTTTAGTCTTATATGTGAAGCAACATTAGAGCTTTGATTAAGATGTATTTATTTATTTATTCGTTATGTCTACTAATTTATATTTGCATTGTTTATTTCCAACATGAGTGAGTAGTTAGTTAATCTAAACAAACCCTGTAGTATATTTTGGATTGCTATGTAGTTATAATTATGGAATCACATACTTAATTCTTTAGATCAATTCATACACGTCAATCGCAGAATAAACAAATTGTTTTTGCATATTACAACTAGTGATTCTTTGTATTGAGTGCATAATGGCCAATATGTTCCTTAATATAGAGTGTCCAAATCTATATATATATATATATATATATATATATATATATATATAGTCATTGACAACAATTATAGAAGTAGTAGCTAGGATCAATCTATAGGGATTTTTTCGAGTGGATGTTTTAGGTGATTATGTTCTAAGTTATTTGTTATGTGATTTTGGTTAATATTGGCTTAGATTAGGCATGATTTTCATTGAGTGTAATGCTATCGTATTTCTATGATGTTGCATTTTATCCTATGGGTAGATTATAATGATAAGAATGTGAATTTTCCATTGAATTTTAAAAAATCAGTGGCTGGCTAAAGGCTTTCAACCTACTACGAATTAAGATTTATTGATTCCAAGATTTCATATAAAATAATTATAACTATGCTGTGAAGTAATTTTATGTTCTAGTGTTTGAAAGCAATCCAAGTATATTAGAATGTTTAGTAAGGGTTTGTTTAGATATTTCATTTACATTGACTTATTGATTATTTAATTGTTAGTTTTATCTATATTAGGTTAGTTTATTAAATTTAAATTGTTTATAATTTATTTATTTTAATTAATTATTTATTTTGTTTGCATATTATTAGTGTTTAATGCTCGTTTAATTAAATTAAAACAAGTTAAATTCGATAAAACTTTAGGGTAGCCTTAATTCTTAATAGATTTGAAAAACCCCTATGGAGACGATATCCCATTTACCACTACTATAAAATAATAGTAACATACGAAAATTATTGTGCACGCTCAACACGTGTCACTTACGAACTCTCACAAAACCAAAATAACTCTTCTCCCTAAAGTTTCTTCTTCTTAAAAGTGTTTTGAGATCTCTAAAGTCGTTCTAGAGTTTTCTATTTATAGTAGAAGTGTGATAAGAGGAATCTAATCCCTGTTATTGTATAACCGTAAAATAAGAAACTAACAATCTTCAAATTTGTATAGCTCCGTACGTTGTAATCCCCAAGGTACTGGGAATAGCTAAGGAGACTCTACGAAAATTTGTCTTCTATTTGATTCTGTCCCGACTGGAGTCCAGCACTGCGCTAGCGCAGTATGTACATTCTCAAGGCGTTGGGAAGGCGCTGGGTTATTCTTGGAATTTGAACTCCGACTTCCACTTGGGTCTTTACAAGGCTTCATACGCAATGCCTTCAGCGAGTTTCCTCTGATCAGGTCAAGTTTCGTCCAACGATTCCTTGGCGATTTCTTCACAACTGAAGGCACTGGGCTTAGTTAAGCTTTTTCACTAGATTTTTTGGGGAAATCACTCCTTTTTGTCCAATAGCATGTATTTACCTTGAAAACACAAAAACAAAGGTTTTAGAGTATAAATGGAGTCTGAAGTCTTAGAATTTATAGTAATATCACACTAAAATATAGCACAATTTATGACTTATCAAATACCCCCAAACTTAGACAACTGCTCATCCCAAGCAAAAGGGTATAAGACATTCAAATTGCATACACAAATGTAACAACCCAAATTAATTAAACTAGGATTAACGTTAATTTTGGGGAATAACGGTCGTAATTCGGACTTAGTGGATAACTCAGTTGAATTGGACATGAGAATCGAGGGTATATGTTATTTATACATGATGGTTGCTTATAATGCGTTGTTTAAAATCATTATATTATTTTACTGCATCGCATGTGTTATGTTGCTATCGGGGGAGTTGATGTGATGGGTAAGTACATTAGGGAGCGTGTTGACGTGGGTATCAGGTAGGAGTTACCTGGGGATGTTAGACGAGTCTAAATAGTAGGATATGGTGTCTAATTAAAACTAGGCCAAATAACATAATGTATCTTAACGTTTCAGATTTTTGACAAATTTATCCTAACGTTTCAGTTTTGACAAGTTTATCCTAACATTCTGAAATTGCATAAAATTTATCCTGTGCATAATTTAGCCCATATGATTGCTGATGTGGCATTCAGATGTTAAAAAAACTTAACCCCCGTTAAGTATTAGTTGAATAAATTAAACGAACATTTAGAAAAAAACTAACTAAAAGCAAAAACAAAAACAAAAACAACCGAACCCAACTAAACCAACAAAAGCCCTAACCTTGAGTTGTCTTCTTCCTCTCTTCGATTCTTCAACTTCCTCTCTTTGATTCTTCGACCCGCTCTACATCTCTCGCAGACCACTTTCGATGCGCTCTCCAACTCGCACTAGGACTTTTTGCTTCATCTCACACCCTAAATTGCTGTTTCATCTCTCTCACAACTCCTCGTCGAAGCCAAGCCACCACGGTACTCCATCCCCATAAACTTGATTCTCACAGACGTCATTCCATTGTTGCCGACTTTTTGATCTTGGTAACACAGTAGGTTTATACATATTCAATGTGTTGTCTTTTTCTCTGTTTTGTTTTTGCCAAATCTCTTTCTGTATGTATACTTCTTTTGAAGATACACAAAGTCAATAATGTAGGTGTTCACTATTTTACTCCAGGTTGCAATTCATTTATTTTTGGAGGTGAGGAAAGAATGTTTTTGTGTTTGTGTAAAAGGTGGACCATTGATGAAGGATATAGGCGTGTGTTATTTTATTCTCTTCAAAGAATGTCTTTAATATTTTTAAATAAAAACTATGTCTTCTTGCACTATTTTATTATTATTTTTGGGTTTTGAGAGGTGCTAGAGCTTTATTTTACAGAGTACTCTATAAACTGGTTATTCCCTCATGTTGTCCATTAAGTGAAGAATACTTATCATATTTAATCCTTATCCTTACATAATTATGAAATAGGCATAATGAAAACTATAGTTTGCATTGTTTTTAGTTATAGATTTGGATTGTCTATTTAATTATATGCATGATACCCATTAAGTTGCACAAAAGTAATGGAGTAAACGAAGTTCATATGCAAAGGGCTTTGAAAGTGAGAGAGGGAGAAATGCATGGCCTAGATTTACATTCAAACGATTTGAGTGACGAGTAATCACCTAGAACATCCACTTGAGAAATGCTCGATAGATTAATCATAGTTATCAATCTATAATTTGTCATAACTATAGGCATAGATTCAGAATCATAATACCAAATAACACATTTGCAACTATGCGTGCAATACTAATCTCCTTTAGTTGTAATACGCAAAAACAACTTGTTAAATCTGTGATTGACGTGAATGAGTGAGTAGTCTATCAATATAAACAAACCCTAGACAATGTAATATATTTTGGATTGCTAGATAGTTATAATTAAGGAATCATGAACTTAATGCTTTAAATCTATTCATTCACATCAATCACAGATTTAACAAGTTATTTTTGTGTATTACGACTAAAGGAGATTAGTATTGCATGCATAGTTGCAAATGTGTTATTTGGTATTATGATTCTGAATCTATGTCTATAGTTATGACAAAAATTATAGATTGGTAACTATGATTAATCTATCGAGCATTTCTCAAGTGGATGTTCCTATTGGCAAAGGTTACTCATGTAATTGTATGATTAAGTTGAATGCAATAACAGTGAATTGTTCGTCTTATATGGTTGACTCATGTTCATTATGGCATGGTAGATTAGACCATGTTAATTTTCATTGCATTAGAAATATGCATAAATGAGGCCTAATTACAGATTTTAAAATTGATCATGATACAAGGTATGAAATATGTGCACATAAAAACCACAAGGCAATCATATAAATCAGTTCAAAGATCTTCAGAAATTCTTGATTTGATACATAACGATATATGTGATTTGAAAAATCAAGTTACATTCGGAGTAAACAAATATTTTCTCACTTTTATTAATGATTTTTTTTAAATATTCCTACGTTTATCTTTTGAAAAGCAAAGATGAGTTTTATAAAAATTTCCTTGTTTTCAAATCAGAAGTTGAAAATCAAAATAACAAGAAAATTAAAGCTCTAAGATCTGATAGAGGTGGTGAGTATTGTTCCAAGGAGTGTACAAATTTTTGCGAGACTAATGAAATTATACATCAAGTCACGACATCTTATACACCACTTAAAAATAGTGTGGTGAAAATGAAGAATATGACTTTAATAGAGATGGTTAATTATGTACTACTAAGTTCTAACTTGCCTTTGAATTTATAAGGTAAGCCGTTCTTTTGACTTGTTTTATTTTGAATACGGTTCTATTAAAGATCATGTAAGGAAACCAGGTCCAAAGAGGCCTAAATTGGAAAATAGAACTTATAAATATGTTTTTATTGGTTATTTAAAGCATAGTGTAACATATAAATTATTGAATTTAGAAACTAATGATATAATTGAACCTATAGATGTACAATTCTTTGAACATTTAAATAAAACACATGACATGCTTTTGCATCCCAGTTTTGAGAAGCCAGAGGAGTTGTCTCAAAACACTTCTCACGAACAAAGTCATGAGAATCTAAAAGATTTGTCTTCAAATTCTTCTAATGAATAAGGAAATCCTCCTACTAATGATGGTGAAAATGTTGAAGTAAGGAGAAGTAAAAGGAAAATGATTGATAAATCTCTTGGCTTGAATTTCATAACTTACTTGGTTAAAGAAAATAGATTTGAAATTAAGGAACAAACAAATTTGTCCTTAAAGTTGATAATTATCCTATTTCGTCTCAACAAAAAATTTCATCAAGGGATGCTTCATTTTGGAAATAGTCAATTAATGATTAGATGAATTCGGTTTTATCAAATCAAGCTTGTCTACTATCAGATCTTCCACCAGGATCAAAGGCAATTGGGTGCAAGTGGGTATTCAATAGAAAATTAAATGCCGATGGAACTATAACAAGTTCAAGGCGCGTCTAGTAGCTAAGGGTTATAGATAAAATCATGGGATTGATATTTTAATACATACGCACCGGTTGCAAGATTAGCATCCATTCGGGTGTTGATATCTCTTGCTTGTATTCACCATTTAGTTATCATCAAATAGATGTAAAAACGAATTTTCTAAATGGCGATCTAGGGGAAGAAATATATATATATATATATATATATATATATATATATATATATATATATATATATGGAACAACTGGAACATTTTATTATGACAAGTCAAGAGAAAAAAGTTTGCGAATTGGTGAAATATCTTTATTGCTTGAAGCAAGCTCCTGTGCAATGACATGAGAAGTTTGATATGGTTGTGCAATCATTTGGATTCAAAGTCAATAATACTGATAAATGTATTTACAACAAGTTTGACAATGATGTTGGTATCGTCATATGTTTATATGTGGATGACATGCTTATATTTGAGACTTCACTTGCTTTAGTTGAAGAAACTGAGCGATTCTTGTCTACTAGTTTTGACTTGCAGGACTTAGGAGAAGCTAACTTAATTTTGGGAATCAAAATCTTATGAAAAGATAATGGTCTTACATTATCTCAATCTCATTATATTGAAAAGATTTTGAAGAAATTGAGTCATTTTTATCAAAAGTCAGTTTGTACTCCTATCAAACCTCATTTAAACTAGTAAAGAACACTGGTAGGTGTTTATCACAACTAGAACATTCTAGTGTGATAAGAAGTCTCATGTATGATATGCATTGCACAAGACCTGATATAACATATGTGGTTTGTATGATATGTTAGTTCACTAGTAATCCAAGCAAATAACACTGTGCTGTGGTTACCAAGATTTTTTAGATACATAAAGGAGACTTTGAATTATGATCTACATTTTAATGGATATCACCAGTTTTGAAAGGTCACAGTGATGCTAGTTGGAATAATGTATAGTCAAATTTAAAATAAACTGGTGGATGAGTTTTTGCCCTAGGAGGAGGGGCTATTTCTTGGAGGTCAAAGAAACATACATGTATTTCTAATTCAATAATGACATCAGAAATAATCACCCTAGCAGATGCAATTAAGGGAGCAGAATGGCTTAAGAACTTGTTGATGGAGATACCATTATGGAACAAGCCATGTCCGGCTATATTAATCAATTGTAATAATAAGAAAACTCTTTATAAGGTTGTGAGTAAGACTTATAATGGAAATTCTAGACATATAAGTCTATGAAATATCTTTTGAGACACTTACTCAAAAATTGTCACAGTTAATTACATGGAATCTAACAAGAATTTAGCAAATCCATTAACAAAGGGTCTTACTAGATATATGGTGTTTTAGACATAAAAAATAATGAGACTTAGGTTTGCCTAACTCGATCGTCACTTGATGCGAAGCCAGCGTAATTCCTGAAAATACATAATAAGTTCAATGTGGTACTAACAAGTCAAACGAAGATTACAGAACATTATAACATTTTTATTATAAAGGCCCATTCTTGATTCTAGTGGTAGTTTATGCATGATGGAGGTTGACAATAGGGTCTTAATAAGTCAAATAGAGTGACTCACAAAATCACTTAAGTAGACTTACCTATATAGGTATAAAGGTGAGGCCACTTCTTATGAGCCTAACCCATTCTAGAGCACTCAAGAAAGGCAGGATTTGCACAAGGCCTGACTGTGCAATCAACAGAACACTCTTACTTATAAGAAATTAGTATGTGTGAGATATCTGGTTTCATCGCAAGAGTACTTGGTTCAAGACTCGTTCACCATAACACCTGATGAAACATTAAAGTATTTGCATTAAGTAAATAGTTCAAGTCCAAAATACACTTCTCATTTATGTATGAATTTTGGAATGATGCTATATGAGTTTATGTTTTATTTTCTATTGTAATTTTCAATTTATATCTCCGTATAACTTGAAATGGCAGGAAATTGTTGTAAAAAAACCACTATTTTTGGCACTGGACCCTGGCGTCGGGCTAGCGGGCTAGCATAAAAAATAGTGGCGTCTTTTTTTTGTTTTAGATTTTAGGCGCTGGCCTGGCGCTCTTAGGCACCAGGGGCCTACGCCAGTCAAAAAATTGCGTTGTTGTGCGTTTTTGTCTGTTTTGGCCCCAAAAGTTGTGTTGTTTTGTACGAACTCAATATCTATTGGTTTCCTATTAATTAAAGAGTCTTAGTACGTATCAAACACATTGCAAAACCAAAATCTTTGGGTCAAAAGAGTTTCACTTATGTTTAAGAATCATTATCTCAAAAGTTCTTCAAAGATTGTTCTTGGTTAGAGTTGTGTTACACACACATAATCCAACAACCATTAGAGACTTGATTGTATCATGAGGGCAAGTTTCAATTTTCCCATTGTGTACTCGTGGTTTCGACTGGAAGGGAGAAATCTTGTCTAAAAGAGAGCAATCGTGTGCCTCAAGTCTTTGTTTGGTGTTCCCATTCCCTTCTTGTTTTTCCATCCGAAGTAAATTTTTCCAAACATAGATTCCCTTGGAACTCGTTTGACTAACACGTGTCGAGCGTATACAATAAGTTTCCCATATTTCCTTATTATTTGTAGTAGTGATATGTGGGATCGTCTCCAAAACGATTAAGCAAAATGTTTTGGAAAAATGTTTCAAAGGTTTTTATTATTATATTTTACTTTGATTTAACTAATTTAATCAAAATGGGAATTAAAAATCACTAATTCAAGCTATAAAACTATAATAATTAATCAAACTAATTAAACTAACTTAATTAGCACAATTCAAATTCACTAATATTCAAATCAAATCAATTCAATAGAAAATAAACATCTAAACAAACATCCTAGACAATGAAACATAAATCCATTTTGTATCCAAATATATTACTTAAATCATAGTTATCAACAAACTTTAATCTCTTTATAAAGTATTCAAGATCATTAAATTTAAATTATAAGCAGATAGCCCTTATCAAGCCATCAATTCTCCTTATATCCATGAAAAAGTCATATTCTAATTTTAGTAAATTAATCCTTCAAAAGCACAAAAAATTAACTTTAGGCAATAAAACTGCATTAAGTTCTGTGAAAATTCTGAACTACTAAGCCTAATACCTTCGGAAAGCCACTTCAATATTAAACTTAGATCTCAATCCACTTAAGACGTCTAAACGATAAAAAACCTTTTAAAAAATCATAGCTACTACTTTAAACTAGATATTAAATTCAAATATCACAATACACATTCTAGACTATGTATGCAATACAAATCTTCATGATTATAATATGTAAATAATAATCTATTAAATTAGTGAAACGAAGAATATGATTGGTTTTAAGCATTAAGTACAAAATCATCTCATTATGACTACATATCAAAACATATCAAGTTCATGTTAGGACTTTGTTTTGATTAATAAATTACTCACTCATATTCATAATAAACATCGCAGTAAAGTAAATAAAACACAAAGATAAATACCTCTGAATAAATACTTTTAATCATCAAATTGTCTTCAAAAGCAATGGACAATAATTAAAAACTTATAAATATGAAAGCAATAAAATATGTCTCTAAGAGCAATGAAATATCGATCTAAGTACTCAAGGGCAATTGATTTTGTAGCCCTAGGGTCATATATAAAACATTCTAGGTAGTACATATCCCAAACTAACTCAAACTCTCCATAGTTATCTAATATTCTCAAAATCGAACCTAGCGTTTCCTGACCGATTCCACTTATAACTCAAATCATTGGTCAAATCCTTATAAATATGCCTTTTGATTTGTCTGGCGATTTAAGTGTAAATCCTGAATCGCTGCGAAATCGCTAGCAGTGATTTGTGGTTGATTCTTGATTCACCAATGATTCATTGTGTACTTCTTCCACTTGGTTAAATCCTTCATTTTCTTCTTTTTTTGATCAATTTGTTCACATACTCAAATTATAACCTAAAATCACAAAAATAAAGGAAAACTAGTGTTATACAACCTTATACATCCAAAATTACCCTTAAATATACTATAAAACACTGTATAATTATTGACTTATTAAATACCCCAAACTCAACACTTTGCTGTCTCGAGCAAAGGAATACTCTAAATTATATTCTCTTTTCATCCGTCATTATGATTTCATAATTACTTACTCTTTTCTTAAACAAAAGTGATCATTAAATAGAAACATATTACCCTTATAAAAATAAAAATCATGATAGAATAGAAAGATTTAAAGAACAACCCCTTATTTGACGAATCAACCTTCTAGTTATGCAATACACCTCAGAATTCAAAGTTAAATCAATCACCAAGGTCAAACCACTATATAGGTTTTCTCAATCTCCATTGATAAGCATCAATCTTACAATAACTAATATAGAATCTCAAGATACAAAAATCACTAAATCAACCTCATTTTCAAATAATATTTAAAATGTCATCAAAATCAAAGTCGACAAGAATTTTTTAATCACCAATAATTACCATTTTATTTTCATTTGTTGCAATGTTAAAATAAAAAGATACTTCACTTAACTTAGCTATAAGCACTCGAGCTAAATCTTTTATTTGAAGAGTTTTTTTATAAACATTCTTACATTTTTTTCTTTTCTTTTTTCTTCTATATATATATATATTCTTTTCTTCTTTATATTCCTACTTTTCCCTACTCCATTTCCTTTCGATATTGTTATTCTTTTCATAGGAATTCTTCCTCACGTTTTTGCCTCTAAGATATTCTCTGCTCCATTTTTTTTAGAATCTGTGGGTTTCTCTATTTTTCTCATTTAAACTCTTGTTAGCTCTTCTCACTTTCACTATAGTTAAGAAAACATTTTGTCTAACTAAGTAAAGTTTACTGGCTGATTTCCTATTTCTTCTCTTAATTGTGGCATAAATTCTTATAATTATATATATAAATATAAAATACTTGACCAATAATCTTTGTATAACAAGATTGTTAGAAAGCTGTCTTGTTTATCTTACACTTTTATTTCGATTTTCTACCTATTATAATGTCTAACCCAAAGCAATCATTTCCCTCTAAACTCCTTTAGTGATGCGCAATCTAGATAAAGTCAAATAGGGTATAACAATTCATTTCTATCATAAAACTTTCCATTTTCATGAGTAATAAAAATATATCACTTCTATTTAAATCCAAATTATATTTAAATTATATTCCTAACTAAAAAAAGTAAAATGAAGAAAAATTACCTATATCTTGAAAAATGTGAAAATTCCAGTCAACTTTAAATAAATAATCATATTCAACCTCTCTAGTCTTCCATACTTCGCTTCTTTATACTTCACTTCACCAAAACTCCCTCAAACTAATTCCAAACCTTGTCCCCAAGGTTTAAAAACTCACTCGAGTTTTCAACAAAACAAATACACTTCGTGAAGCATAAACGAACTAAATAAAATAAAGAAATAATGACTAAATTATCACTAGAATGAAATTCATAATCAAAGAAAACATGATAAATTAAAATCTCCAAGCATCATTAACAATGTATCATAATTACATCAAAAAAGTGTATAAACCACAAACCATAGCAATAGTAGCACATTATAACTTCACATCGCATAGATCATCATATCACATTACAAACCAAAACCTCACACATAATCACTCAAATATAGATAAACCAGAGAAGAAAGTTGATTAGAACTGCCGTCCAGAAGTTACATCATCACCACCATCCTCTTGCTCATGCTGTTGAGATCGGTAGCTCGCTGCAGGATTATAGAGCATGTAGTCCACTCCTACCATTGGAGTATTTTATGAAAAAACTTCCTCATTGGGCAATCTCAGTTGGGTAGATGATATTAAATTTTTAGCTCCTCTTCCTTGCATTCTCTTGGCCATACGTCTCTCGAACCCGTGCATGTTTCTTGTAATTTTGCGCTTGTTCTAAAACATAAACTCTTGATTTCTCAGAGTTCGCATTTGGTTCTGCATGATTAACCCCATTATGGCCATCTCCATCTCATTAGCATGCATGCCAGTAAAATTATCAGTAGGTGGCTTAGAGCTCTGGTTCATCCTCTCATTATACGCAACAATCTGCATCTCATCTAAACCACCTCTATTTTATGCCTGTATTCTTTTTCTCTTTGTGGTCCCTCTTCTAACTATCTCATTTCTTTCTCGCTTCTCCTCCAAATCTACATAGCCCGCAACTTATTTTGTACTTTCTATGTATTCATTAGTGATGGTCCTGTTAGGGCAAACATCCAATCCAAGACTTATCATAGGAACTTGGTCTTGTTTTCAAAATTTTGTGATCATTAAGGGAAAAAGTAAACCTTCATTCTTATTTGTGGTCTTGGCATTCCTAATTGAATTTTAAATGATCTTCCCAACTTTAATGTAACATATCTCTTGAACAATGTGGTATAACTACACCGCCTTGTAGTTCACAACCTTGTAGTATTGCAAATTCGGCCGCAGGCTTGCATTGATGAAATAGTTCCATGCTTTGGTGGTTTTCTTAAAATATTTAGTTTGAATGTGTTTTGGATACCCATCCTTATCTAAAATGAACTCGTCCCTTAAAATTGTTTCCAATCCGTTCCTTATGGTTTCATGGGGAAATCCATGTCTAAATCTATATTCAAGTTTTGAGTATTTGTTTTTTTCTCTCCTAGGAAATTCTGGTAAACCGTAGTATCAATTTATTCTTTCAAGTGAATAATCCACTGGTCTTCCTCAGACCATGGCTACTATTTTATTATCACTCCATGGTCGTTTGCATAAAATTCCTTAACTAAAATCTCACAACCCATCTCTGCAGAGATCCCCGAGTCATTATCGACATTGTAATCATTAGTCAATAATCCTCAATTCCTCTCCCTTATTATATTCAGAATCATAGGCCCGTACTTTATTTTGTTCTGCACATTGTAGCCCCTCCCCGGAATTATTTTCTATTCTTGCTAATGTCACTCTTTATCCTAGCAAAAGCCTTTGCATTAATTAAATTATTCGATGAAAAAGGAATTCGCGAAATCTCCTCAACTTCTTCCCCTCCTTTCGACTCATCACTAAAATCTAAAGATGGAGAAGGTTTTCTTATTGTTCTTACTCTAAGATTGTTTATTAAAATCCTTGTTAGTCTAATAGATTTGGGTGGAACTTTAGGAATTTTTTTAGGTGATGCGCGTGTTAGGGTTTGTGCCCTAGGCTAATTCAGTAAATGTTGTTTAACTATTATAAGTAGATGCATGTTTCTTTTATAATAGTAACCATGGATAATTATTGTATTATTCTAAATGTCCCTAGTCAGTTATTATTGTGGGAACACTAATAAAGTAAAACTAGTATGAGTCTTGATTGATAATCATGTGATGATTATGCGTATATGGATACAGACCAAGATAATGGGTATCTATTGGGAACAGATGCTGGACCGACACGCTATGAGAACACTAAATGGTCAATGTCATAAGTGATTCTCATGAGAGTTATATTATTTAGTCATTTGACTTGAGATCACCAGAGACTCCAACATTAGGAGCACAATGATTTGATACAATCAAATGTTGTCTTTAACCAGATGATTATAAAGATTGTGATTGGTCATTGTTCGACTAATGTGTGGATGTTGTGTGATCAAGATGGAATTTGTCCCTCTCTTTTAGAAAGTGATATCTATTGGGCCCCTCGATATATTAGACTGATAAATGACCATGTCTAGTGAATTGATTGGATCAATGTCACTTGACAATTTTGGTCTATTCAGAGATCGAGACTAGTAGATTGAACTATAAGGGTGACATTCCATGTCTTATGTTTAATCAAAAGATATCGCGTGACAAAGGGATATTACATACACTGTCTATTAGTTTGTATCGATTTATTGATCTTCATGCTACTTAGGTAGTCATAATGCCTTGTAAGAGACCGCTTATGACTCGTATACTAAAATGGTTTTGGTTCACTACCAACGTTGTATGAACCTATTGGGTCAAACACAAAGAAAAGATTTGCACGATTTAATTTTGTCTAGGTTAATGAATTTTATTTGATAAAATTCATTTTGAAGATTCTTATTAAATGTCCTAGTTTGACTAGGATTCAAGATTCTCATACATTTCTAGTGCGACTAGAAATTGTCTCTTAGTAAATCCTATTTTGAATAGGACTCTAATTGGAATTATAATACAAATTTAATTCTTATTTAAGTCTTAGATAAATTACAACTCTTATTGGATTAGTAATTGTAGATTATCTATGACTCTATCCTTTTTAGAGTTGGACTTTATCTAGGACTCTATTTGGAGTGTGACTAGGAGATGGAGTTCTTTTCCAACTCAACCTAGTGTACTATAAATAAGACATTAGGGTCACAGTTGTTGTGGTGAATTCTCGATAGAGAGATTTTTCCTAGTGAATTTTTGTGAGAATTTTTGTCCTAGGATTTTTGGGGCTAGCACTCCGGATCGTGATCGTCCGTTCGTGTGTGGATTTCTAATAAAGTATGTTCATCTCTAGCAGCGTCTTGAAGGAATCGATCAACCCCAAACGAGGCAGACATGGAGTTGTTCTTGTTAAGGTATGTTTTTTATTGGCACATCAATTTAATGAAATCAATATGATCTTTGTTTGGGGATGTTCAAAAAAGGTTTCAAAAACTTCCGCTGCACATGATCCCCGAAACCCTACAGTGGTATCAGAGAAAGGTTGGTTCAATTCCATTAAATTTTTCAAAGTGACTTTCATCACTGTTTGAATATAAGACATGCCTAGTCATGAATTTTATTGTATCATGAACATATTGTATCATGATCTCTTAGTCATATTAACAGTTCAAGGCAACCAATTAAACTAGTTTTAATTGGATCCCAAGACATCCTATTTAATTGATCATGGTTTTCTGTGTATTGATCACATGAATTTTATTGTATCATGATCTCCAAGTCATAGTCACATGAATTTTATTGTATCATGAATGTCTGCCGTGATAAACGCCATGTATGAAAACGTATCGTAAAAAGGCATGCTAGAGAGTAGCCGCGACCGAACCCAACCAACCGAGTCCGACATGCAGTCCAACTAAACTACTTTAATGGCGTGATGGAGAGTAGTAATAAATGGAAACTAGTTAATTCCTATGATAATGGAACATTCTAGTTAATTCCTATGATAATGGAAAAGTCTATGGCTAAATATAAGGAAAAAAGACTTTTGATGAGAGAGCGACTCGATCCCTGACCTCCCATCTTCTAATTGAAGACTTTAACCACCCCAACTAGCAAGCCAAGCTTCTATTATTTGTAATGGGATTACAAAATAAAGGCTTATATTGTTTGTAATGGGAGTACAAATTACTTATAGTTTTAATAAAATACAAGGAGATTTTATAAAAAGGAGGGGTTCAATCCCTAATACACAAACTCATTGTTGTGCTTTAACCATCATGGCTATCCATTCCAAGTTGTAATAGGATTACAACTCTATTTATATTAATTGAGTTATATATATTAATTGAAATAAGTTTTAATTGATTAATTACTATTAATTAAATGAGGTTATTGTTCATTAATTGGATTGAATTAATTTAATTGGAAGGTGTTTTAATTGAATTAATATCAATTTAAATTAGTGGGATTGTTATTAATATTAATTAAAATATTTAATTAAAAGGGGTTTTAATTAAATAGAGTCGGATAAAAATTATATTGAGATATATTTAATTAATGATATTAATGAAAATATAATCTTTCATGCACTTGGGAAATTTTAAGGTATTTAATTTCCTTGATTTGTTTTATGATGCCTTGTTGATATATGAAAATGTTTATTCTTGTTTTATATAAATGATCTTTATTCTATGCATATTGGGTATATATGATATTCCATAATTAAATATATGCTAAAATTAATCATTGTAAAAACACTACATGGATCATTAAACTTGATAAAAATCCCTCGATTAGAATTTTAAGTTAATGCCACCCATTTTAAACACATGTCAAGGCCTTGATCACATCAATATGGGTCTGCCTTCACAGGGTGTATTGTGATATCTTGGTGAGGCAACCTGGGTAATGGTTACCCGGATGTTTTAAATTGCTTTGACTTAATAAAGTTATCAAAATAGTTTTGGGCTTTAGGCATAGATAAGACGTAACACATTGTGACATGTGATGTCTAGGTCTCATAAAGAACCTAAGAGTTGCATATGATGCAATTGGTAATGGTTACCTACCTAAATAACTTGATTTTGAGTGTAATGCCTTAGCTGTCTCAAAATTAAGTGAAATATGGATCTTAGACCACTAAATTAATATTTACGAGGGTTATTGATTTAGTGGGAGTTTAATTACTCACTAATAAATTATTCTGCATAATCTTCTAGGTGTAGATGTTAAACTTCTAGTAACACTAATCCAGGGTAACTGTGATCAATCCTTAATAAGGATAAAATAATTTTTAAGAATAATTTCCCTATTTTGATTAGAAAATTGATAAATATTATCAATCATAAAACAAGGATGTATGTCTTAGATTAATAATTCCTTTAAACTACCATCTATTAGTACAAGGATTATATGTCATGTTAGCAAATATAAAACTGGACTTTAGGAAAGATTCGGGCCGTGAAAACTAATGACATGACAGTGACATTGAAGGAAATGTTCCAACAGTAAGTCACACGGGAAGGGTATAAGATTGTAAAATTCCTAGATTCTTGTAAAATGGTTGAGAAACTATTAATATGTCTTTATGTTTGAAACTTGAAAGTAATATATTAATTATCTCAAAAGGCTTGAATCTTCATGTGCCAAAAGTTGGCAGTAGATTTGATCTATAATTCATAAAAATAATTTTGAACTATATAATATGAATGACATGGATAAATTTGTTTACATTTGCATATGAAATTTAAAAGTGTAAGACAAAATATCAAAAACAAAAGGCCTTAGATATGTATTTGATGGTTCATAACAGAAAGGAACTAAATATAGAAATGATAAAGGGAAGGTAAAGGCTGGCAAAGATGTTTAAGTGTCGGACACATAAATCTTAGTTGTGAGCCTGAACTTTTGCGTAGTTCTAAAGAAAATCCTTAAAGGACAAATTTTGTTATTAAAAGAATGAAATTGCTCATTTTATAATGAATTACAAATCCTATCAGGAAGACATAATTTTGAATTGTTACGAACATTTCAAAATAAGTATAAAAATAAATCAATTGGCAAACTATTAATATACTTTGATGAGATCAAAGTGGATAATATTTGAGCCAAGAGTTTAAATGGCCATCTTTGAATTTATGGGATTGTCTTGCAATTAACTCCACTAGGAATGTCATTTGAGAAAAGACATTTTAAGAGGTGAAATCGAACTATATAGGATATAATTCGATTTATGATGTGTCACACAGACCTTCTTAAGATGTCCTATTGAGGCTATACTTTAGAAACCAAGGCACTCGTACTAAACCTTATTTTCGTTAAAGTGGTTGATAAAACTTCATTTATGATATGGAATAAAAAGACCTAGTTTGTCTTTTTTTTTTAGATTTGAGGCAGTGAGACTGTGTAAGAAGTTAAGTCACGTAAAGTTTGATACCTAAATCTTTTGTGTCTAATTGAGGTTGAACATTGTGATACTATTTTATACAATTGAGAACAAATCGTTTGTTGCTAAAAAATGATGTCTTTCTAAGTAAAGTGTTTATTTTAAAGACAATATTGGGAATAAAATAAATCTTGAAATATTCAAGTGCCGCAAATGAGAACCGAACCACTTTAAGAAGATCAACAAAGTTTTGAACTAGTTGAGTATACACAAGTAACATATATCTCTTGAAAAATCTAGAATAATTAGAAATTGGACAGAGAAATTTGGAATTTCTTATTATTGATAGTTGTGATGTATTTTTGATACTGGATCAGAATGAATCACTACTTATCAAGAGACATGTCTTGTCTAGATTGAACGAAGAAACTAAGTGTTATTAATTATGAATTTTAATTCATGTATGTTAACCAAGTTTAGAACTTGAATTATTTACCTAAAGATGGTATGACCATTGAATGTAAATGAGTTAAAGTAACATGAAAAAGAAAAGATGCATACTTAAAAGCACGACTTATCAAAAATTACAATCCAAATCGATGTGTTTATAAGATTTTCACTAGTAGCTAAGCTCAAGTTCTAGAATTCTATTGTCATTACTTCATAGTTTGACTATAATATATGACAAACGGATGTCAAAAATAGCATTGCTCTATGCTCCTTAAATATGTGTATGATACAACTTAAGATTTTTTGATTATTTTGAGAATTTGAGAAAGGTATAGAAGCTTAAAGGATCCATTTATGGATTATAGTATGCTTATCAGAGTTGGGATCTTTGTTTTGATGAAATAATTAATGAATTACGTTCATTGAATTGAAGATAAACTTTTTATATACATAAAGGTTAGTGGGATCGCAATTATCTTTCTGAATCTGTATGTTAATGATATATTATTCATTGGAAACGACGTCTTAACCCTGCAGAATGTCAAGTCTTAGTTAAGGAAAGTTTCTCAATGAGATTCTTAGCTAATTAAGCCTATATTCTTATGATATAGATCTATGGAGATAGATCTAAGAGGCTAATTGCTTTAAATAAGGGTGCTTATATAAACAAATAACTGAAAAGGTTTCAGTGTACGAGATTTTTAAAAGAATTCGTACTTATGTCTTATAACATAAGTCTCTGCAAGACTCAACGTCTTAAGACAAATGATGAGCGGGACAATGTGAATAAGATTTCATACGCATAAGCTATGAGAATCATCACATATGTTATACTTTTCACTCAACTTGATATGTCATATGCTTTGGGCAAAACATAAATACATCTTATAGATTCCAGCGAAGGTCACTGGATATTTATTAATAACATTCTTAAGTAATTCAGAAGCACTTAAGAGATGTTATTAGATTTGCAGAGGTTTGAAAGATATAAGTCTTGTAAATGGTTACACGATGCAAACTTTCAAATTAATATAAAAGATTAATGATCGCAATATAGATATGTGTTAACTTCGTACGAATGAGTTGAAAATGTTATAAACTCACACTAACAAGTCCTATAACATAAACTGAGTTTTTAGCAGCATTTGATGCAGCCAAAGAAAATGTTTAGATCGTAAGGTTCATGATTGAATAAGGTGTGGTTTTAAGTGTTGGAAATAATGTTGGCTTTTATTGTAAAAGCAATGGACAAATTTAGGTTATGAAACCTAAATCACATTATAGATTTAAACAATCACTTGAGTATTTTGTCTTATAAAAGAGAGAATGTAAAGATTTGCAGAACATCAATAACAAAGAATGTAGCAGATACATAAACAAACTTCTTCCACTAATAATACATTAAGGTTACTCAGTATTGGATACGTGTAGGATTGGACCTAGTGCAAGTGGGAGATATTGGGGGTATGTGCCTTAGGCCAATTCTGTAAATGTTGTTCAACTATTATAAGTAGATGCATGTTTCTTTTATAATAGTATCCATGGATAATTATTGTATTATTCTAAATGTCCCTAGTCAGTTATTATTGTGGAAAAAATAATAAATTAAGACTAGTATACGTATCCAATAATCCTCAATTCCTCTCCCTTATTATATTCAGAATCATAGGCCCGTACTTTATTTTGTTCTGCACATTGAAGCCCCTCCCCGGAATTATTTTCTATTCTTGCTAATGTTACTCTTTATCCTAGCAAAAGCCTTTGCATTAATTAAATTATTTGATGAAAAAGGAATTCGCGGAATCTCCTCAACTTCTTCCTCTCCTTTCGACTCATCACTAAAATCTAAAGATGGAGAAGGTTTTCTTATTGTTCTTACTCTAAGATTGCTTATTAAAATCCTTGTTGGTCTAATAGATTTGGGTGGAACTTTAGGAATTTTTTTAGGTGATGCGCGTGTTGGGGTTTGTGCCCTAGGCTAATTCAGTAAACGTTGTTTAACTATTATAAGTAGATGCATGTTTCTTTTATAATAGTAACCATGGATAATTATTATATTATTCTAAATGTCCCTAGTCAATTATTATTGTGGGAACAATAATAAATTAAGACTAGTATGAGTCTTGATTGATAATCATGTAACGATTATGCGTATACGGATACATATTAAGATAATGGGTGTCTGTTGGGAACATATGCTGGACCGAGCCGCTATGAGAACACTACATGGTCAATGTCATAAGTGATTCTCATGAGAGTTATATTATTTAGTCCTTTGACTTGAGATCAGCAGAGACTCCAACATTAGAAGCACAATGATTTGCTATAATTAAACATTGTCTTTAACCAGATGATTATAAAGATTGTGATTGGTCATTGTTCGACTAATGTGTGGATGTTGTGTGATCAAGATGGAATTTGTCCCTTTCTTGTAGAGAGAGATATCTATTGGGCCCCTCCATATATTAGACTGATAAATGGCCATGTCTAGTGAATTGATTGGATCAATATCACTTGACAATTTTAGTTTCCTCGGAGATCGAGACTAGTAGATTGGACTATAAGGGTGACATTCCATGTCTTTTGTTCAATCAAAAGATATCACGTGACAAACGGATTTGATATACACTGTCTATTAGGTTGTATCGATTCATTGATCTTCATGCTACTTGGGTAGTCATAATGCCTTGCTAGAGATTGCTTATGACTTATATACCAAAATGATTTTGGTTCACTGCCAACATTGTATGAACCTATTGGGTCACACACAAAGAACGAATTTGTGCAATTTAATATTGTCTGGGTTAATGAATTTTATTTGATAAAACTTATTTTGAAGATTCTCATTAAATGTCATAGTTTGACTAGGATTCAAGATTCTCATACATTTCTAGTGTGACTAGAAATTTTGTCTCTTAGTAAATCCTATTTTGAATAGGACTCTAATTGGAATTATAGTATGACTTTAATTCTTATTTGAGTTTTAGATAAATTAAAACTTTTGTTGGATTAGTAATTATAGATTATCTATGACTCTATCCTTTTGAGAGTTAGACTTTATCTAGGACTCTATTTGGAGTGTGACTAGGAGATGGAGTTCTTTCACAACTCGACCTAGGGTTCTATAAATAAGATATTAGGGTCATAGTTGTTGTGCGGAATTCCCTAGAAAGAGGTTTTTCCTAGTGAATTTTTGTGAGAATTTTCGTCCTAGGATTGTTGGGGCTAGCACTCCGGATCGTAATCATCCGTTCGTGTATGGATTTCTGATAGAGGACATTCGTCTCTGGCAGCGTCTTGAAGGAATCAATCAATACCAAACAAGGCAGACATAGAATTGTTCTTGTTAAGGTTTGATTTTTATTGGCATATCAATTTAATGGAATCGATAGGATCTTTATTCGGGGATGTTCAAAAAAGGTTTCAAAAACTTCTGCCGCGCATGATCCCCGAAACCCAACAGCGCATCAAATGCATCAATAATAATCTTATTTCTTCCAAATGCTAACTAAAACTGCTTTGTATTAGTGGTAAGTACGAGTGTCGTTCCATACGGATTAATAATCTAACTTTTATAAGAGGTGGGGCTCAAGGAGAGAGAATGAACTAACTAACTAATTAACTAATTAAATTAACGAGAGAACAACTATGAAACCAATGAACAAGATAACAACTAATTTAATTCACATGAAATTAAATAAAGGCAAGTAATTAAACTAACATGAAGTTCTAAAGAACTAGCAATAAACTAACTACAACGACGAGGGAAAGGTGAAATAACTAATTAATATAATTGCATGAAAATAAGTAACATAAGAAAAGTTATGTAAACTCCTAGGTTGGAAAAAATAAAGTTCAATTCAACATCAAGGATTTGGTCATCGATTCTGCAAGGAATGGTTTGATTTAGTTCCAATAAACTAGCTATAGAGCTTCGAAGAGCACCTAACACTCTTCGGTTTCCTATTTTTGGTAAAAAACTCTCTAAGAAATGTACAGCCCTATGTAAAGAAACCATTGTATTTGGCACATTTGTCGCATTAAGATTCGTGAAACCACTAGCCCTAGACAACCAAGTCATAAAAAGTATTTGATTTAGTCTAAACCATCTTATTTTGCAAGATAAACCAAAATGGAGCGTACCAATTGGGTTATCCGCTTGCTACTTGGTGTTCAACGCTAAAAAAATAACGTATACAAAACAATCAGACTAGCAATATATTCAAATAAAAGAGAATCCATTCGTAACTACACAATCAATTATCCAAACCTTGGTAATCAAATAATAACAAGAATGATACCAAAACATAATCCAAATTTGAAATTAAAATAGGTAGAACCTTACAAATCCCATGGTGATGTTGAGCTTTCATTGAAAAATCCCAATCTTAAGCCATGAGGCTTAGTGCCTCACGACCATTAAATCCATAAAACAAAGCTAAATAATGAAGAGTAATAAAGATAATTAAGAGAAAGAGAGAGAAAAGGTGAATATGAATAGTTATTATTAAGGTTCGTGAAAAGAGAGAGAGAGTAGAGATAAAAAATCAAAATTATCGGGGGTTGGTCCCTGTTAATGGTAAGTCAATAATTAGACATGTTTTTTAGTATATTTTAGGATGATTTTAGATGTAAAAGACTATATTACACGGAGTTTCTATTGTTTTTATTATTTCAGGCGATAGATTGAGTTATGAATAAATAAAGTAAAAAATGATGATTATCTTGGAATTTATCAAGTGAAAAGAGTATTCAAAGAATCATCAACAAGTGAAGAAAAAAAACTAGAATTTAGTACTGTAACTATCCTAAATTTCTAACTCATGTCATGTGTCACTGCAGGACTCTGACAAGGACTTATGATGATGTGGCATAGTTGTTCAACCAATGGGAGTTGACATCGAGGTATATTATTTTTGTGTGATGGATGCCTAGTGTGTATATGTATAGATTATTAAATCATTGTCGTACACTATCTAAAAGCGTCGAAATAAGAGCGGGGGATGTGCATCGAGATGCGTGCAGGCATGAGAACCGGGTGTAGAGTGAAGGGTAGTTTTGAATTAAATCTCAATACATTTTAATAACATTAAATTTTGTGTATTAGATTATTCGAACTAAGGTATATAAATTTAATAAATCAAAGTACCTAAGTTATGCAAATAAAATATAGACCATAGATGTGTCTCGAGATATGTGTTGAAAGGAAAACCATGAGATTCGTGTTGAGATTGGTGTTAGTGAGGGTATGTAAGTGGAGTTGTTGGGGTGAATTGGAGCCTTGGATTTTCATCTAGATGAACTACTAGAAATAGATGAAGGGTTAAAAACAAGTCATGGATTAGTATATAATGTTTGGTTATTCATTTACATGCAATTAAAGGAGATGTTCTGAGGTAGGGTTGCTGGAATTCATGAGAGTTTGAGGAAGAAGAAGACCAACTAAGCATCTAGGAGGAAGAATTAGGAGCTAGGGATCAAACCATCACAACCAAGGTGAGAATTTCAAGTTTCATACACAAATTCAATGAAGTTTGGTTTCAAATCAAAGGGCTTTTGAATTCTGAGCATTTGGGAGGTCTTTTTAGTTGTTTTTGATTAATTAGACACTACATTTGAGTTTTCTAAATCAATTTTGGACAATTGTAAATTTTGGCAAAATTGGAGCATTTTGCACGAAACTATAATTAAGAATTCTGATCTATAAATTGATTTGGTTTTTCAAAAAAATGTGATATTTGGATTCTTTATGTTTTTCCACTTAGTCTACTATATTTGGTTTTTAGTTTTGGGTAAGAAATGTGTTTGTTATGAAATTTTCAAGTTCATGAAGTTGTAAAACAAAACTGGACATTCTGCATGTTATTGTTATGAACTAGTCTCTGCGATATGGTTATAACTTCCTCATTTAAATCGCAAATACACTCGTTCTAGTGGTATTTGAAAGCTAACTCAAAGGGGAATAACTTTTGCCTTTAAAAGATTTTGAAATTCGAATGTTTTAATGTCTAAAAATCCTCTATAACTTTAATGATGAATCTAAAATTTCTGGGTTCACATTTTTAATAATGTCCTACTGTTTCGAGCGTAACTCCATTATTTCTTATTGGATTGAGCTCATCTTTTAATTTGATGCTTTAGGATATGGTTTTAGACTTCAACAAAAAAATCATGATTTTTGAAGCTATAATTTAGGAGAAACGAGTTTTTCAAAGTTGCTGGCTGGAATATAAAATTGTTTGGAGTCATTGTGGTAAAGTTTTAATATCTCCCTCGTTTCTTATAGATACGCAAACCTTACATTCTCAGAAAGCTAAGACATAGCTATAAAACTTTTCTTTAGACTACAATACATATTTTTAACATTTTTGTAATTGAAAACAACTCACAAGTTGTTGCACCAAAAATGTTTCTATTTTAATAAAGTAGATTTGAACATAAATAAATACTTAATGGGCTTATTTTTGATTTAAGGTCTTTCGAGCATCAAATGATGTCAGAATTGAATCGAAATTTTTAGAATGTGTTATTAGATCATTACGAAGGCTTCTACTGATTTTCATGATTTTTCAGCATGCCTAACTCAGTTTTCAAGTGGAATTTCAACTGGAAATTTCATATTTATAAATAAGGACTTGGAATTCTACTTTGAGTTTCAAATTGAGTTTTTGGACTTATAAATGAGATTTTATTACTTGAAAACATCGAATTCAAGTATTTGGACTTCACAGCCTGAGAATTTTAGGAAATTCTATTTATTTTTTTCCAAATTGAAGGAAAACAAACTTTCAAGTATTTATTTTGAAGTCCCTGACTATTTTGCAAACTAGTGTTTTAAATCAACTTGAAATTATTTCTAATGATCCTAAATAGTTCATTAACACCCAAAAATAGTAGATAAATTGTGTTGAACAATATTACACAAGTCCGGACACTTTTGGCCTAGCCAAGTGCTCAACAAGGACTTGAAATGAATAAAAGGAACTATTAGACACCAAAATGACTTAGAATGATTTGTAAGACTCGAAATGGGATTGTTTAGCTCCAATATGTCAAGTTACATTGCTCACTCGATAACAACCCTTAGTTACCTAATACCAAGAACAAACGAGTGTTAAGTTACAAGTAGATTAGTTGGATTATGATTGAACTATATTAGAAACAAAGATGATAAATGCAACTTAATAACCCTAACAAGTATATAACCAATCTAATGGGACACCAGATACCTAGCTAGCTAGAGTGGGGTGTCGGGGGTTAATTGAGACACATGTTATGAGCTGCGAGGGCATATTGTCCGCATAGGTTGAGGTAAGTAAACCAACAAGGATCTCTATAGTAACTCATTATCTTTTATTTACTCTTTAAAATTTCGAATTAGCTTTTCCATGGACTCCCACTCCTAATATGAGTATTCGAGGGCCAAGTGAGTCAAGAAAGGGTCTTCAGGTTGTGGTTGCGGGCTTGCAAGCGGAGCCATAACTCTGATTCACTGTATTTTGTCAGAATGAGATGTGTTTAATCCGGGGCACCGCTGATATCCCTCATTTGCGATGGTCTAGGTTAAGCAGGCCTTGCCACTTCCTAGGACTCGAGTCTGCCCGACTTTGCTACGACTCTATAACCCTGTGGCACCTGCACTTGATAGTTTAGACTACTTGGGCACCTCTCTTTTAGATTCTTTACACTCGTTTCTCGTAGTTTATATTCTTCTAGTCTTATTATCTTGCATTCTACTTATTTACTGCTTTTTTATCTCCAACATGATTTTTGGATTGTTTATTATTACTCATGCAATACTGCCGACATCCTTCTTGCTTTACTCATATGATTTATCTCCTTTGGTCACAATTGCAGATCCGCAGTCGAGCATGAGTAAAGCCCCGGTGATTGGTGACGTACTTTGAGACATCAGAGCGACCCTCGCGTTTGCCATATTAAAGGTTTCTTTTGTATTTGATTTACAATATACTTGATATTTTGTACACCTAGATACATTATGGGTTTTGAAAGACAATATTGACTTGTATATCACTTTGTTTACTTTTCGCACTTGGTCACTAGATATACATGTTTATATATATATATATGCAAGGCTCCACACGTAGGTCGTCAGATTCTTTATTTTACTTGTCGAGTTATTTAAATTGCTTAATTGCTTCCGCTAAATCTTTAAATCTTACAAAACATTAATAACTCAACTTAAATTATGAATTTACATATAATGATAGATTGACATACCTACTAAGCTTGCATTGACCTTGAGGAGACTGACTCATAGGTCCACATAGGCTTATGACGGGCGACGCCCAATTTATGGGGAACTGGGACCGTCATAAGTACCAAAGAGTCCTAAGCAATTTGCATATACATAAGACTCACTACTTAGATCGGTGGAAACTGAGACCACTTTTTCAAGGATTCTCCCATCGATTCCACTTAAACCTAAAATCGCAAAGGAATTAATGGGTTCAATTTCGAAAATTCTAGATAACCACGAGACATTTAAGTTAGTTCGGGATATGTACTATCTAGATGACTATACATACGACCATAGGGCTACAAAATCAGTTGCCCTTGAGTACTTAGATCAATATTTCATTGCTCTAGGAGTCATTGTTTATTGTTTTAGTTTATAGCTTTATTGTTCATTTCTTTTGGAGAAGATTTGAAAATTTAAAGTATTTATTCCAAAAGTATTCATCTACATCTTTTATTTACATTATAACGATGTTATTTATGAATATGAGTTTGTATTTTATTAATTAAACAAAGTCCGATCATGAACTAGATCTGTTTTGCAACGTAGTTATGATGAGAATATTATATTTAATGCTTTAAACAAATCGTATTCTTTGATTCATTGATTCATTGATTTAATAGGTTATTATTTGAGGATTTTAATCATGAACTTTGTATCGCATGCATAGTCTAGAATGTGTATTGTGATATTTGGATTCATTATTAAGTTTAAAGTAGTAACTAAGATTGTTTGAAAGGTCTCACAGTTTAAATGTCCTAGGTGAATTGGAGATCTAAATCTAATATTGAAGTGGCTTTCCAAAATTGTTAGATTTATTAGCTCGAAGTATTCACAAAGTGTAATGCGGTTTTATTGCGTGAAGTTAATGTCTTTGTGTATTCAAAGGGGTAAGCTCAATAAAACTAGAATGTGGCTTTTTCACTGATATAAGGAGAACTAATGGCAGGCTAAATGTTGTTTACTTACTTATGATTAGAGTTTAATGATCTATGATACTTTATAAAGTATGCTCATAACTACATGATTGAAGTAAAATGTTTGAGTGGAAAATAGACTGATGTTTCATTGTTCTAGATATTTTTTAGATATTTATTTATTATTGAATAGAATATTAGTGAATTTGGATTATGTTAGTTAAGTTAGTTTTATTAGTTTAGTTAATTATTATATTATATTATAGATTGGATTAGTGATTTTTAATTCCTTTTATTTAAATTAAAGTAAAAATAATAAAAACCATTGAAAAACCTTTTTCCTAGAGAAGTTTCATAAATCCTTATGGAAACGATCCCACTTATCGCTACTACAAATAATAAGGATATATGAAAAAATTATTGTACACGTTTGACACGTGTCAATTTTTGGCGCCTTTGTTGGGGATTTAAACATAATTTCTTAGGAGTTTTAGACGTTGTATGATCTATCCACTTTGTCATTCTAATTCCATGGGATCCTTACATACTTTTGATATTGAGGTATTTAGGAATCTTAATCGTAAATTAAGACAACAATAACGTAGAGAACACCGAACTACCATAATGAAAGCTAATAATAACCTTAATATTCATAATAATAATGATAGAGAACTTACTCTTAGACAAGCTAATCAAAATATCACTGCTTATGAACCAATGTGTATTGTTTATCTTGAGGGATTTCACGAATTCAAACTTAGATCTGGATTTATTAGTGCTCTACCTAACTTTTATGGTAAGGAAAATGAAGACCCACAAGAATTTATAAGGGAATACCAGCACAAAGTCAATGGCATGAAACCTAAAGACTGCACTTTAGAATAAGTCAAATTTAAAGCTTTTCATTTTGTATTGAAAGATCAAGCACAAGATTGTTTGTTTTATCTTCCTCAAGATTTGATAACCACATGGGCTCTAATGTTAGAATGTTTCCTTGATTAATATATGCCTGCAAGGAAAATTATTGCTTATAGAAGACAAGTTACAGTCGTGAAAATGAAAGATAATGAAAATCTTAATGAATTTTGGGGTATAATTCAACGGTTAATTTCATCTTGTCCATAACATGGATACACACAAAGAACTTTATTAGAATACTTCTATAAAGGACTAAATCATTTTGAAGAAAGACTATTAGATACCGTATGTGGTGGATCATTATTTGATCTTACACCAACTCTAGCAAAAGAAGCTATTAATAAGATGACTAAACAATCTAAACAATATGGTGAAAAGACCGATACATCAAAAAAGAAACTTTATGCGGTTAATTATAAAACAAGTAATAAATTTGACGAAAAAGATGAATTATCTATCATGGTTAAACTACTACTAAAAAATGGATCAACTCATGTTAAACCATATGGATTTTGTAATGAAGTTACACATCCTACGGATGCATGTCCTACTTTACAAAAAAATAATGCTGAAGAAGTTAATGCAATTATGAACCAATATTCTAGTCCTCCTTGAAATCAATATAATAACAAAAATCACTAAACCGGAAAACCAAATTCAAATCTTAGCTACGGTCCACAAAATAAAAACTATACCCCTTATAGACCGAGAACACCTACACAATCTACGCCAATGCAACAACCTCAACAAACTATTCAACCTACGCTACCAAATTTAGAACAAATATTACATAATTTATGACCCAAAGTCATCAAAATTTTATACAAATTTCTCTAAATTAAATTAAAATCGATACGTCTATTAACAAACTAAAAAATCAATTAAATTAAATGGCTCTAAAAATTAACAAGTTACATAATCAAACTAAAGTACCTACGAACACTACTAATCAAGCATTAGTTAATGCTTTATTTTGTGAAAATGAAAACGAAATGCATACACATGAGAAGATAACAAAAAAGGTAAAAAGAAAATCAAAATACCTAAGACAATAGAACAAAAAGAAAAGAATGATGGGTAATGTCATTTCCAATAGGGAATGGATGGCTGAACTATTGAAATACACACCTTTTCCCTAAAGGCTATAGCCATGGTATTTAGCAAAAGTTGAAGCCTATGAAAAATCTCTACAAAATTCTGAATTAGTTAACTAAGATAAATTAAACGATATTTATAAATTAAATGAAGATACGCATTCTAATTATATCATTCCAAAACGATTAGCAAATGTTAGGGAGGAAGAAACTTAAGAAGACATATCTAAATTACTTAAGAAATCAGAAATTAATGAAATTTTAACCAAGTCAAATCATGATTTCTCTGAATATATTGACAAAATTTTAGAAGAATCTATTTAAAATTTAGGAAAAAAGATATTTTTCTTAAAGAAAATTTCTGAGAAAAGTACCGACCCAGGAATGTTTGTCATACCCGTCACAACAGGAAATTCTTATATTAACTTTGCTATGTGTGATCTCGGAGCATTAATTAATGTTATGTCACTTAAAATTTATGAATTATTGAAAATAAGATCGTTAATTAATGCACCTATTAACCTTACTTTATCAAAAAATACAATTATTAAACTGTATGGATTATTAGAAGACATTTTAGTACAAGTACATAGCTTAGTAATTCCGACTGACTTTAATGCCATGGAAATGGGAGATACAATATCACCAAATCCTTTGCCTATACTATTAGGTAAACACTTTTTTAAGACGACTTGAACTAAGTTATATATTTCTGAAGGAACAATGTCTATGGAATTTGAAGACAAGATTGTTAAATTCAAAATTAATAAAGAACATACTTATGAAGAATATGATGAATTATTTGATAATTACATTGATAATAATGAATTTTTAGACTTAAACTATTATGATATCTTTGACACTGAAATTTATGCAATTAATGCAATTAATGCAATAACAATGGAAACTACAAAAGACATTCCAAAAAAAAAAGTTGAAGACGCCTCAAAAGATAAGAAAGTAACTCAAGAATGAAGTGTTTAGCAACCGAAAAATGGAAAAAACATTAATAAGCTGGGAGCTTCTAAATCCAAGTATATCAAGAAAAAGGAAAAGGTAGATTTAAACCCTATAAAGCTTAATGATCATGGAGGTATACACTTTCACATTAAAATCAAATGGCCTTGGTACTTCAGAGCTTAGCCTGATATGAGTTCTAATACAAATCTCACGACCATAAATCTCTTTATGCATACTCAATTAGAGTTAAATTCACTTGCTTTTGAACGATTCTATTTACTGGATGGTACTTCAATTCAACTAAGAGGAGTGGTCACGGATGTGGGTGTTCAATTGAACATCTACAACGTACCCACATACTTTTTGGTCATCCCACACTTTATTAATGAAGATTCTCCTTTAATTTCAGGACGACCTTGCTTAGCCACTACTCAAGTTGTTAAGGATCTTCTGAACAAAACAATTACTTTAAAGATTAATGGTTGAGCACTCACTTTTTGATATGGCACTAGAGTAGAAAATCTTAAATTCATGTTTATAAAACTAACCTTCTAGAAAGGTTCAATCGAGCTAACGATGGTAAACAAAAGCCCTATATAGGAGGCAACCCATATTTTATATCCATTTAATTTTTTTTTGGGAATTTAGTTTAGTTTAGTTTAGTAGGTTTTTAATCTCTCTCTTTTGGACTTTTGTATTGAAAATATTTTCTAAATCTAAAGTCTGAATTAATTTCAATTAAGGGGGAGTGATCGAGTTATTTTTGCTTATATGGCCTTTATGCAAGTTGCATTATTTACTTGCTTATTTATGTGTTCATTTATTTATTTAATTGATAAAACTATTTAGTTAGTTACATATCCTAATAAAACTTTCAAATTTTTTGTCAATTACATGAGTTTTAATGAATGATATATAAGTTAATTATAGAATGAATTGCAAAAGCACTAATTTAAGCATGGTTATTCCTCTACGAATTGGAATAACACTAGGAATCGTAGGCAAAATCAGTAGCTAATAAAGAAAATTTAGTGAAAATTGGAGTCTGGCGAATCCTCAACAATTCATCTTAATAAAGGAATCGCTACTCAGATCGGTGGGTCACTGCACCTCACAACTCACGGATTCACCTAGCGATTTCCCAGCGATTCCACTTAACATAGGAATCGATGGGCATGATTTTTGATTTTTAAAACAAAAACCCCCAATCGCCATACAACACTAACTCATTCACACACTAAACTGTTGCATCCCTTCACCATAATCTCAATTTCTTGCCTAGATTCAACCATACTAAGCTCAATCACATAGTATTTAAGTGATTTTCACCTCAACCTAGTCCCATTCAACCTAAAATTTTTGATTTTGGAAGTGTTGAACTAAACTTGGATTTTAGAGAATTCAGCCTAGCGATTGGAAGAATGGTTTAGAGGAGTTCAAGAGCTTAAACCTTGAGAGATTCAAACTCAAGAAGCTAATTACATCAACCCTAGCTCTTTACTTTAACAAATTTTTGATTTGAAGGATTTTTGCAAATTTTTCAATGTTTTTCGAAATTGTTTTGTTGGAATTTATTCAATTATCTTGATCAAATGGATTCATTGATTCTAATAGACTAAGCATGGCGATTACATAGATTGTTGGTTTTACAAATTCAACAATTTCAAAAATTTGGTATATTTACACGTATTTGCAAATGGTTTGAAAATCGAGTTTAAAATGAGTTTGGGGATCTGGTTATAGTTTTGTTTTAATTTAATTTGCTTTGTTTTTGGAAATACTAAGATTAACCATACGATTGCTTTACGATATCTAGAAAATCAATTTTAAAGTTTATATTTGTGTTAACACTTCGATGCCAATTTTATTTAAAGTTTTCGATAAATTTCACATTAACTTTCCAAATGGATTTCTCCTTTTAAAATAAAGTCTTGAATTTTACCAAATTATTTTCTAAAACGTTGTTTTAATGATCTACATGTTTAATTATTTTTGGACTTGTGAGTTTTTAAATTTGAGACAATTGCTGGAGGTGGTAGAGGTAGAAGTTCATGAAAGGAGAAGGGGAAAAACACCATTAGTTGAATAACCCAAGCAAAAATTCAAAGTTCCAACCACACCCATTAGGCTAACAGGAAGTTCGATTAATAACCCTGAACTAGAGTATAAAGAGAACCTTCTCTACCTTTAAGTTTTACCGATGGGTCGAAGGAATAGGAAGTGATTGAGGAAACACCAAGAATTCATTTCTTACCCCAACTCCTTATAAACGACAAAGCTCTTGATAGGATACTGTGACGTTCCGATCCTCCAAACATGGTATCGCCCGACCTAATCCTGTTATTAAGCCCTAATCCATGACACATTTGACTTAACAATGTATTAGTCAACCTTTTTGTCTTATTCACCTCGTTAAATGTGTTCATGATAATTATTGTTTATTTTATCCTTATCCATGATTTCAGAGTTAACTAAAACTTTATATCATTTTAATATTATCAGCGGAAGACTTAATAAAATTAGCGAAAACATTATAAAAACACCTACTATGGAAATCAAGTAAAATAGACGATCACATGAAATCAAACCAAATAACACATGCATCAATCAAGAAGTCTAGTCTCTTATTCTAATATATAATCCAAAATCATACAAAAAGTCATATGTAAGAAATACACTAAATGATCGCCTACAAAAGGAGCATAAACCAGTTTCCGAGGCTCAGAGGTAGTAGTTGATCTTCTCCTTCCCTTATTTGCTACTTGAAAGATCTGCACGTGATAAGAAGGACGATGAGTACAGTAAGTAGAAAGTAATACTTGAAGGCTATTCATCTACATTTACAAAATATACAAAGAATGGTAACTGAAAGCATACAATAGCTATGAATAAGAAGACGTCGAAAAAAAAGTATGCAAATAGTTGCGAAGTTTCTAGAAGTAATGATAGACACAATAATCATACAAATCTATGTTTGGTTAGCCGACATCCCCGGGGACCCTAACCTCGTATGTTGCACTACTAACATTTGCTGTGTGGAGTACCGACATCCCCAGGGACTCTAATCACGTGAGCGAAACTACTCATGAATTAACTAAAACATCAGCTATGTGGAGTGCAAAAATCTCCAAGAACTCTAACCCATGTATCATACAACTAATAAAGTCAAGGAACCATCAAAGGTGGGCTCCTCAAGTCATGCCTATCAAAGAGTTCATCTTGAAGATTATACAAATAAGTATCACACGATAAACACATTGACATGGGTGTGTACATACACCAATAAGAGAGTCAAAAAAGTCATAGCATGCTATTAAGAAGACATTTCAATAGCTTCGAGATCAACAACAATAATGTAATCCAATCGTAGAACGAAACGACAACAAGGAATGCCATGCGACAAGTCATTACACAAAAATCATAGCCAAAGAAATCATCGACATGAAAGTATTTACTAGGCATTGCATTAGGAATATAAGACCAGCATTAAAACACGTTACTTACCTCAAATGCATGCAATTCTTAGCTTATACTGGCTCTCGATCACTCTAAACTTATGTTCCACTCCCTGTAAGTCCTTTCTAAGATCCTGAGGTGTCTAACGAATTTAGTTTAACTTGTTTTAGGTTGTTTAAGTGGTCTTAAATTCTAATGTTTCACAATCAGCCCCTAAATACTTTGTTTATGTTGAAATCTACTTTAATAAACAAATGCAATTTTGGTGCAACAACTTATGAGTTGATTTCAATTACCAAAATATTAAAATTATGTATTGTAGTATAAATAGAAGTTTTTAGAGCTATGTCTTAGCTTTCCAAAACTATAAGGTTTGTGCAATTTTGATAAGAATCGGCGGAGATATGGAATCTTTACCACAATGACTCAAAACAGCTTTAGATTCCATTCAGTAACTTTGTGAATTTCATTTCTCCTAAACTATAGCTTTAAAACTCATGATTGTTTTAATGAAGCCTAAAAATATATCCTAGAACATCATACTAAAAGATGAGCTCAATCCAATAAGAAGTGAGGGAGCTATGCTCAAAACAATTGGACATTAGTAAAATCGTGAATCGAGAAATTTCAGTTTCTTTATCAAAGTTGCAGAGGATTTTTAGACTTAAAAACATTAGAATTTCAAAATAATTCAGTAGGCAAAAGTTGTAACCCTTTGAGTTTGCTTTCAAATACCGTTACAATGAGTCCATTCAATTTAAAATAAGAAAGTTATGACCAAATTACAGAGGCTTGTTCATAACATCAACATGCAGAATTTATAGTTTTGTTTTACAACATCATGAACTTTCAGAATTTTTTAACTTAATGAAAACAAATCCAAATCCAGAATTTCTTCACAGAACAATTAGTGGAATCTCAGAAGGAATCCAAATATGGAATTAGATTTTGAAAACAAAGTCATTTGCCCCTTGAAATTGCTGAAAAACTAGAACTGAACCAAAAATTACAATTTTTCTTTGAATTTCACAAAGTGGGGATGGAGATTGGTTTACCTAACTGTGTAGCTTCTTCAACTTGATCAATCTCCTTTCAACTCTCTAAATCTCCCGCAACAAGATGTTGAATCTCTAATCCGAACGGTCATAAAGCTGTCAAGATGGAATACCTAACACTATAAAACCACCAAGAACATGGTTTTGTCAAGAGAAGGAAGAAACACACTCAAAAACTCAAAATCTACAAAAAGAAGAACTTTGATTTTTGTGAAGAAGCAAAAGGAGATCTTTGTGGCTGTTCTTTAGTTCTCTAATCGACACTTTTGAGGCTTTAAAAGAGTACAAGAATCTCTTCAAAGCTGATCTCTTTTGTCATTCTCTTGTTTGTAAGAAAGTCCTAGATCTAAAATCTTGCTTGTGCTTAATCTACATAGTTTTGTGTATTTGATTTGAAAATCATTTTGTTGTGTGTTTGAACACCTTCTTCTTGGGTTTTGCACTTAAATTTATTTTATCAAACCCTAAGATTGATTTGAACAAAAGTTTTGCACTTAAACTTGATTTTTGTTAAACTATTGTTCTTAGACTTGAAATCGGTTTTACACTAATATATTAAGTTTTTAAAACGATTTCACATTTGGGATTTGCAACAAAATCGGTGACATATTTGCATATTCCATTTATTCTCATACTTGCATGCATAAGAGTTGTTAGGCTCTAGGAGGCTTGCTAGTGTTTGAATTTGATACCACTTTGTGTTGTAAAGTGTATCTCATTATTTTTCAGCAACTTATTGTATTTGTTTGATTGTAAGACTTAGTGGAATCTAAGTCAAAGGGGAAGACCTAGTTGAGACTAGGCACAAATCCTAGTTGCGGCTAGGTGGGAAGAACACAAATCCTAGTTGCGGCTAGGTGGGAAGAACACAAATCCTAGTTGCGAATCCTAGTTGCGGCTAGGTGGGAAGAACACAAATCCTAGTTGCGGCTAGGTGGGAAGTCCTAATTGTAATTAGGCACTCTAGGCTTGTATGCTTAGGTTGTAACACTTATTTGTAATATAAGTGGGGGTTAAAAATCCTAACTTAGGGAGGTTAGGTAGTGGACGTAGATCGTTGGATCGAACCACTATAAATCGTGTGTCACTTTCCATCTCTTCCATTCCATTCACTTGCATAGCATATATATATTCATTGATAGTGTATGCATTATAGTTGCAATTTGCGCATAAAGTTTTAAAAGGGCAATAACTACTCGGTAACCCAATTCACCCCCTCTTGGGTGACCTTCAATTGGTATCGGAAGCGGGTTATTGCTCAAAGTATTACTAACGTATCTTTGAGTGTTCTTTTTGTGCAAGGATGCAAACCTTAGATCCGGCTCGCTTCGGGAAGGCAACTCTTCGATTAGGCCTCCGTATTTTGATGGAACTAACTATGCTCATTGGAAAGTGAGAATGAAATTCTACATTAGAGCACAAAATAGATTCTTATGGGATGCAATTGAAAGTGGCTACACTCCACTTGGATAAGCCCTTGAAAGAGTACCTGCCGAGGAGATAAAGATTGAGCTATCAAATGATCAAGCCATGAATCACTTGTTTTGTGCGCTAAGTGAAAATGAATTTAAGAGTAAGTGCTTGTCAAACGGCTAAGGAAGTATGGGAGAAGCTTGGGGTACACTATGAAGGTACCATGCAAGTGAAGAAGACCAAGTTGAGAATTCTTGAGGAGCACTATGAAACTTTCCGAGTTGGGTCCGATGAAGACATAGCCACCGCCATCACTCGATTCACTAAACTATTGAATGAGATCAAAAATCTTGGAAAGAATTATGATCAAGAAACCTCGGTGTATAAATTCCTTAGAGGCTTGCCTAAGGAATGGGATGCCAAGAAGTATGCTATCCAATCGGCACAAAATCTTGGAGATTACACATTTGATGCATTGTGTGGAGAGCTAACGGTCCATGAATTTGAACTTAAAGACCAGAGCAAGATTGGAAGCATTAAGTGGAGGTACTAAGAGTTCAAGAAAAGATATCGCATTGAAGGCAAATAGCTCCCCTAGTGCATCGGTAGAGATCATTGAAAATGAAAAATCATGTGATGACAATGATCTTGAGGAGGAAGTAGCTATGCTCTCAAGAAAGCTCAACAGGGCCATGTACAAGCGAGACAAGTATAAGAAGAAGTTTGAAGTGGAAGCAAGGGAGGAAATTCAAATGAAATCATATGCTTCGGTTGCGGCAAACCGGGTCACATCATGGCGGATTGCAAATCAAGAAGGTGTTTGACAAGAAGAAAGGAAAGAAGAGTTTCAAAGCAACTTGGGATGACTCATCATCATCAAGTTCGGAATCGAATCGGAAAGTGAGAAGGCAATACTTTGTCTCATGGCACAAGGCGAGGTAAATTCTAACTCTTTTAACTTTGATAATGTTGATGATTTGGATGATGTTCCAAATCTTGATGAGCTTAGGAAAGAGTTGGAAAAGGAGGTCAAAAAGACCAAACAACTCAAAAAGAGCTTGACCATTGCAATTAGTGAAATAGAGTCACAAAATGAGACCATTAATGATCTCCAAAGTGACTTAAATGAAGTCATAGAGGAGAGAGATGCTTTAGTGAAGGAAGTAGAGGACTTGACTAGCACGGTGCATAAGTTTACAAATGGTAAAGAAATGTTTGACATGATGTTGGGAGCACAACGACGTGCACTCAACAAAAGAGGCATAGGTTATGGAGCAAACTTGTTAAGTTACAAGAAATTGCTAAATGATGATCATAGATGCTCTAAATGCAACAAGACTCATGTGGTCGGGAAATGTGCATTACAAAAGGCCAAAGTGGATAGACTAGCATGGGTAGTTAAAAATGTTTACTACACTAACATTCTCGGACCCAAAGGTGTTTGGGTACCAAAATCTAGTGTGTTTCCCATTGAGTAGGATGCGAGGAAGAGCACCCCATGGTACTTGGATAGTGGGTGCTCAAGACACATGACCAGGAGATGCACATCAATTTATTAAACTAAAGCGGCATGATGGTGGAAAGGTTACATTTGGAGACAACAACAAAGGAAGAGTTATTGGTCTCGGAACCGTCGGTAACAATTCACTTTCTATTTCTAACGTTTATCTTGTTGATGGATTGAAACATAATTTGCTCAGTATTAGTCAATTGTGTGACAAAGGATTTCATGTTATGTTTGAATCATCAAAATGCATTGTTAGGAATGAGAAGCATGAAACCTTATTTATTGCATATAGAGATAAAAATATTTATGCCATTAACTTTGATGAGATGAATACGCAAAATGCTTCATGTTTGAATGCACAAAGTGAATGTGATGCATGATTGTGGCACCATAGATTAGACACCATTCTCTGTGTGATCACATCCAAAAAGGGCGATGTTAAACTCATCCATGTGCACTCGAGAGGATTAACTAGCCGATATATTCACTAAGCCTTTGCCTAGAGAACAATTTTCTAAAATTCGGCGTGAGTTAGGCATGTTTCGAGAATCGGACCTTCTACATATGTTTTAGCTATTCCAAACCTTTTTATATGGTGTTAGTAAAGTGTCCATGAAGTTTGAGGACAATCGGAGCTATATTGCAAAAATCCAAAATTTTTTGTCAAAAAATTCGAGAGAGGAATTAGCGCGCTAATAGTTATAATTAGCGCGCTAATGAGGACCGACCAAAAATTTCCGGAGAGGGAATTAGCGCGCTAATTACGCCCATTAGCGCGCTAATGTCGTTCGACCAGGGTTTCTAAAATCATTTCTATCATCAAAATTCACATCTCTCCCAAATTTTTCCTCTCCTCTTGCCGATTCTACTCTCCTTGTGTCGTCTCCACCGTGATCTCCACTCCTACAAGGTAACAATCCTCTCCTTTCTTTGTCAATTGCTCCCGATTCGGACCGCGCGTAATGATCGGGCCTCCCTACTGCACGTCCACCACCATCCTCGAGGAGGAGTGTTTAGACACACCACCACTAGATGAGCATTAGGCTCCAATATGTCGTCTTAGATGTTTCGTTTTTTTTTTTTTCAAACTCATGTTTAAGCCACAACTATGCTCTCATTGCTTTATGCTATCTATATCATGAATTTTTTTTTGCGTATCTCGAGTTTTCTATTTGGATATTTCTTGCTTCACTATGTTTTATCGTCTATGCATTTGTATCGCTACCGACTATTGTTTATTGATATGCATAAAGTGAGGGGAGAGTATATTTCTCTCGTATTGTTTCTATTGTGTTTATTTATGGGGATGCTTGGCCCCACTTTTTGATGGTATCAAACGGGGAGAAAAATGTGGTTGAACTTGAAAAGGTTGATGTGTTTTGAACTTGCAAATATGAAATATAAAATCATGAATGCGATATACATTTAGATTACGTTTTACACCTTTAAAGTTCACATTGTTTGTTATCATCAAAAAGGGGAGATTGTTGGACTAAGTGGTTAGTCACTCACACTCAGACCAGAGATTTTGATGGAAACAAACAAGGTGAAAATGTACTAATAAACATCTAGTGTATTTCAGTTTTTGTTAAAGGATGCAAAACAACATATCAAGGGTACTCAAGAAATACAAGTTCAAGACTCGGCATTAATGAAGAAATGAAGATGAAAGTTCAAACCGCAATTTGTAATTTCAATGTAAGGTATACAAATTCTTTCACGCAAGCCAAATGCATTAGTCCATGCATATCAAGTTTCTTAAACCATTCTTCAAAAGTTATAAGTTTACTTCAAGTTTCAAAGTGGAATTTAAACACATAACTAGGACTATGAGTTTAAACAATGTGAAACTTTGTGTGGATGGTCATTTGCATATTACGGATCATTGTAAATGTTTCGAAAAAGAAAAACTCGTTTTTGAAAGGTCTTCGAAAAGAAAGCGTAAATTTGCGAGAAAAGCCCCTAATACATTATGAAATCGTGAATTTAGTTTCGGGATTTGTAAAAATATCCAGGACCACCCAATTAGGCTTAATGACTCATAATAAACGTGTATAACATGTTATATAAGGGTTGGTTAGGTCCGGACGAGTTTAAGGGTCGCTAACACAAAGGGACAAAATAATTGTTTTGAGGTCCCTGCGAGTTAGCGCGCTAATGATTTCATTAGCGCACTAAGTGCGAGTTAGCGCGCTAGGTCTCAAGCATTAGCGCGCTAATTGCATATCCATGACTTTTTTTTACATTTGGAAAACACACTTTAATTTGAATTCTTGATCTATTTTGGACCCTTGGATCCCTAGAACGGTCATAAACTGTCAAGATGGAATACCTAACACTATAAAACCACCAAGAACATGGTTTTGTCAAGAGAAGGAAGAAACACACTCAAAAACTCAAAATCTACAAAAAGAAGAACTTTGATTTTTGTGAAGAAGCAAAAGGAGATCTTTGTGGCTGTTCTTTAGTTCTCTAATCCAGCACTTTTGAGGCTTTAAAAGGAGTACAAGAATCTCTTCAAAGCTGATCTCTTTTGTCATTCTCTTGTTTGTAAGAAAGTCCTAGATCTAAAATCTTGCTTGTGCTTAATCTACATAGTTTTGTGTATTTGATTTGAAAATCATTTTGTTGTGTGTTTGAACACCTTCTTCTTGGGTTTTGCACTTAAATTTATTTTATCAAACCCTAAGATTGATTTGAACAAAAGTTTTGCACTTAAACTTGATTTTTGTTAAACTATTGTTCTTAGACTTGAAATCGGTTTTACACTAATATATTAAGTTTTTAAAACGATTTCACATTTGGGATTTGCAACAAAATCGGTGACATATTTGCATATTCCATTTATTCTCGTACTTGCATGCATAAGAGTTGTTAGGCTCTAGGAGGCTTGCTAGTGTTTGAATTTGATACCACTTTGTGTTGTAAAGTGTATCTCATTATTTTTCAGCAACTTATTGTATTTGTTTGATTGTAAGACTTAGTGGAATCTAAGTCAAAGGGAAGACCTAGTTGAGACTAGGCACAAATCCTAGTTGCGGCTAGGTGGGAAGAACACAAATCCTAGTTGCGGCTAGGTGGGAAGAACACAAATCCTAGTTGCGGCTAGGTGGGAAGTCCTAATTGTAATTAGGCACTCTAGGCTTGTATGCTTAGGATCTCACTCTCTCATTTGCTTGAAATAAAATGGTTGCTTTCATGTAAAACTCATTAAAGATGTGTTTGGTACGCATGAATTTGTGGTGAGAATTTTAATTCATGGGAATTCAATTCCTAGGAATATATTGTACGAAAATTCAAATATTAGAGAATTAAATTTCATGCAATTAAAATTGATATGAATTTACATTCATATGTTTGGTTGCATGATGAGAAATTATCATCGGAATTTGAGGTTTTTATTCTTTTCATTGATAAATAATGTCAAATAATTTATTTTATTAGTACTAAAAATTAATAAAATCTTAGATATATCTACGAGATGAATTAATTGATGATATAATTTTTTAACATAGACATTTAAAATAATTTATAGTTTAAAAAATGAAAAAGTCAAACATAACTACAAGAATAAAATTCATTAATTTATTATACAATTTAGAAAAAAAATATATTAGTCTTAAACAATAAATAGTTAGAGCACTTGAAGTAAAAAAATAATAAGTAATAATAAAATTGCACTAAAAATATAATTACCGAGTGTTCTAAGTGAATTGAAATTTAAAACAGCTCAATAATGCTATTTTGTACCGCATAAATAGTCATACCTAAGAAAAGTACGATAATAAATGTAAATATCAAATCTAGAACTACTGGAAATTGAATTGTTGTTGGTGCTCATGTAACAAGTGCATTAGAAAATCATATTTCTCATCGCCTTCCAATGAGAAAAACCTTTCCAGGTCAGGTGGTTGTTATTGAGAAGATGAATCAGTTTTATTCGTTCGTCACTTCTCAAACCTTCAACCTTTCTCAATTCTTCATTGAATTTTCTTCTTCTGTCATGCTCTCCACTTACTTTTTGTAAGATGTGACTTTATGCTGGTTACAATCAACCATGCGGCTCATGTTTTCAGATGCTGTAGCATAGACAAAACAAAATTGTTGCAAAGCGTCATTTAATCCACCAACCATGTCATCATTATTCAATTATTTTCTAGCTCGGTTAGTTGACTTCGTTGATGTTGGTTGCAAGCGCACCTCACTTTCAACTCCATCGACGGGACAACATTCTTTAAGGTTAACGTTATGATCACTAGCATCACCACCGTCTGTCATATCTTCGACATCTCTAACCATATCACTTAAGGCTGTTGCATTCTATCCAGTTGCATAGTCTTTTCCAAAAAATGTTGACAACATGTCATGTAAGGAAATGGCTTGTTCCTTACTTTCCTCACGAATGAATAAATCTGTTAAAAAATGAAAAAATAATTCAATAAGTAAAAGTTAACTGTGTTAAAACTTAAATGACAATTTCATGCACAAACTTGTATAACAGTCCAACATTAACATAGTCATCAAACACAACATCTTCAACAGCCACACAAGATCTATGATTATCCCATCCAAATCTACTAGTGCTTAGCATGCATATGTGATATCGCCTTACTTTTGCCATAGAGTTTTCACACGTGACTCAATATGAGGGGATGCTTTTAATCTACAACCAGGGATTTTCTCAGCAAGCATCATTTCCAAATATGTTAGATGACAAGATCTAAAAGTCACATTATCTACTTTCAGTCTATTCTTTACATTCAATTCCACTAAACAATCTACTAATTTATCATCTTCATTTGTAGTTCGACGATGATGTCTTCTTGATGTATCCAAAGCGCTCATTCTATATTGCACAAAAAGATATATTGAAAAAAAAGATTATATGACAATTATATTTGAATAAAAAATAGTGCTAAGAAGGTTCAAGAAAGATAACAAAACTATATATGTATGCCTTACCGACATAGTTAAAATGAATTAAAAACCAATCAAATCACTAACTAAAAATTATATAAAAATGCAAAAAGAAAATGTTCTCGAAAAAGTTCTAAGTGTTTCTCCTATCAAACATTTCATTTACTAGGTCATCTCTCCATTCATTCGAAACACTTGAGTAGTGTTCATTTGGCGAATCATTGTCAACATTATCACTTAACTATTCATCATTTGCATTGTTCATTTGCATCTCTAACGGATCATATGACATCTTCTTTCGAATATGATTGTGAAGAAGGCAACACGCATCAATTATACGAATATGCACTTTCAAAGGGTAAACAATGCGTTTTCCTATAAGAATCGCTCATCTTCCTTTTATAAGTCCAAACGCTTTTTCTATTGTGTTTTTTGCTGAAAACTATTTATTGTTAAAAAATTCTTCAGGCATGGTAGGTAGGTTTTTTTAATCATCCAAATGTTTCACTGTCTTTTATATGGTGCCACAAAACCTTCGTTATTAGCGTAACCGCCATCGCAAAGATAATAACATCCTACAAATAATAATAAATCTATTTATTTTAATGTTTTTAAGAAAATATAGTTCACTCAAAAAACAAATAATAATGATGCCTTTTACTTTCCAGAGCCTTAAGTCCATCAAGTCGTGATATTGCATCTCGCAATACTTAAGAATCAGTAGCCGATCCCCCCTAACTAGGTAAAACATAAATGAATTGCGTTTATGGGCAACAAACAACTAACACATTTGTTGAAATTTCCTTTTTCTTACTTCGAAACCTAGGCCTACCTGATGCTGACATGTTGACATTAATGTATGTTCCTTTTAGTGCTCCTAAGAAATTCTTAAACCAGTTCCATCTACTATTAGTAGAATTTTCAGCTATCGATTTTAACTTTTTTAATAATATTGGATGGAGACGCAACGTGGCATTCAATATGGTGTTAAATTGTTGACTAATTGTTTCTCCCTAGCGTGCAAACTGACATTGTATGTCCTTATTTTTAATGTCATGAGCTAATATGTAGAGGAACACTGCAACCATTTCTTCATAGTTCTATTTATAGTTCCCTTCAAGCCGCTAGTTGTCCAAAGAATATTACATAGTTTCTTAAATGCTTCCTGTTGTGGAAACAACACCTTGAACCTCAATACATGAGACGTAAATCCCCACGACCTTGCGATCGAACCAATCTTTGGTGTAGTCTGCAAAACAAATCCCGGAGTGGGTGTCTCCAGGGAAAATATTATGAAGCTTAAGTAAGCAAAAACTCAGAAAGTTCTTGTTCAGGAATTTCGTATGTACCTCCCTTTCTGAGCCGGTTTCCATTTTAACTATATTTCTCAAGATAAGCATGAATCTCAAGTATCAAATCTGGTTAGATAATTGTTATCTCGACCATATTTTATGGGATCATCCATATCCATACTTGACTATAAGTTGTACTCTAAACAAGATAAGACATAATTGTACATTACGTAGTTCATATCTATAGGCACATTATTTGCCTTACTTTGGGCTGACTTAGCATAAATACTATCCTATCTGGACTTGAATACCGCCTAATAAGTATCCCAAGGTACGAATGTACTGCCTCCATATCACTAGCCCCCTACTCCTTTATAAATAAATAAAGGAGTATATAATTGTTAAGATTTTAATGATATCTACAAATGACTGGATTGACCATGAAATGACCATAGAGCGGCTATGAAATGACCATGGAGCGGCTATGAAACTCAAAATTCAAAATTTTAAGTTTAAAATATGAATTTTGAAATTACCTCCAAAACTCCCCTATTTTCTCTCCTACAAAAGGAGATCATCTCATTCTCATTTTCTCCCACAAGAAAAAAAGAGTGAGGTCCAAGCTTCTTCACATTTTCTACACTTTAAGGTGCTGGAACTTTTTTTCTTAATATTTTCTACCCTATCTTCCGGTTGCCATCTAGCAGTTTGGGGGGTCAAGGTGTTTGTGGAGGCCTTCACTTGTCAAACTTGAAATTTTACTGAAGATGAATTATGAATAATGTAATTCTACTACCTCTGAGGTATCTCTTTCTCGTAAGTCTATTCGATTACGCGGTTGTCATAATTAATCTTTAAATGATTCTATTAATGATGCTCAACACATAATTAATTATTCAGAGTTAGAAGCCTACAAGCTTGTGTCATCTTTCGTTGAACAAGAACCTATTAACAATCTTGCCTTTGCATTCGATATTTCTGATTCGGAATATAGTTGCGAAGCTCCCTGTCCTTCCGTCCGACCCTGTAATATAGACCCAAAACTCTGTGTTTTTGAAAGTGCATTAGACGCGGGCCTAAGGTTTCCTCCTGACCCATTTATTTTAGAGCTTATTTTCAACTATGAAGTTAGCCCCATCCAAATAGCTTCCAACTTTTGGCGCATCATCATGCGCTTCCTAGTACGTTGTAAACAACTAGGGTTCATCCCTCAATAAATGTGTTCAGACACATTTTCTTTATGAGGAATAGTGAAACACAACATCTAGGGTGGATAAAAATTTTTCATTGAAAGTTCGTCCCATTCATTGTGGAAACTCTTTCGTTTCCCCAGTCACACCATGGTTAGAAACATAGATTTTCCTATATTTAATGGCTTAATGGCTGATAGGACACTATTTTCCCCATAATTAGGGCACTGCAAATGATGTCTCCTTTAAGCACTATCCTCTTAGCAAAGAGGACATAAGAATTAGGAAAACACTTCGTGCTGAGGAGCATGCTCAAATCGTATTTATCGATTTATTGGAAGAGCAAATACTAGTGGACCTTAGGCTTAGCTTCGTTGACGGGAAGGGTACTCCTCTTCTCCATATATGTTTTTTGACTTTTACTGCATATGCTCGCTTTACATAAAATATCTTATTCTTCCTTTTTTTTTTAAGCTCTGGAGGTCAAAAAATAGTTGGATGCCAAAAGAAGGAAGAAACTAATCAATAGTCAGCTGAATAGGACAAAGAATGTTGGTCAATCTTCTGCCCAAGATATTGATGTTGAAGTGATAACTCCATCAGCCCCTACTGCCCCTCAGCCAGTTATGAGACAATATGATCATGCTTTTGTTCCCTCTTGGGGAATAAGAACCGAAGACAACATCATTGGTGATAGCATTATTGCTAGTGACTTCTGCTGGAATGGATGCACTCCTCATGATCGAGCTGAAGCCTCTTTACTCACTACGGATGCTCTTGATGGCCACTCTGCAAGGGCTGCAGCACAAGTAGACCCCTTATTTTATACTCGTTAAGAAAATAGTCATCATTTATATATATACATGTCTTAAATTCCATTTGTTGTTCCTATTTTAACAGATTGTGTTATACTTGAGTGAAACTTCGCACCGAAACAAGGAACTTTATCGAGTGAACGAAGGCCTCAAAACTTCCATAAATGATAAGAATGCTCTTGTTGAACAAATGTCAGTTGAAAACTTCCATTTGAAGTTTGAGAATGAGATGTTGAGAATGTCCCAAGAAGATAATGTACGCAGAGGCATTGAGGCATATAAGTCTTCTTATAAGACTACTCTGGAATATCATCAAGAACTCAAAGACTACATGATCGACAATAGTGATTTTATTTATGAGGATGGGTGGAACAAAAGTGTCACACATATGATGCAATGGTACCCAATCACTGATGAGCAAGCGTCAAATCCTAACCTTATGGATTCAACACCAAATGCTGCGAAATCTTGATGAATAAGCTCTTTCTTCCAGTATGAACTTGGTTTACTATGGGCATACTTCCACTTTGGAATATGTAGATGTTTTGTGTTCTCCTTTCTTATGCTATCTAGTACTATTTCATGAAACCTTTTAAGGCTTTTTTTGTAATGCACCCATCTCCTGGTTATATTAACTACTTATTATATTAGCCTCCCCGAGCCTTCTTTTTGTATGTAGCCATGACTTGGCTTCATGGAAATATGTATCCATTGTTTCAGTTCAAGCATTCTTCTCATAATATGAATGGTGACATAAAACTACTCATTTGTTTAGAGAAAATAAGTAAACTTGTTCCACTACTCTTTTTTTTTTTGACGAAAGATGAGTAGTGCTTTTCCACTACTCATTTTTTTTGAAAATATGAGTGGTGACACACCACTACGCATTTTTTTAGAAAATATGAGTGGTGCACCCACTACTCATTTTTGTAGAGAAAATAAGTAAACTTGTTTCACTACTCATTTTTTGACAAAAGAAGAGTAGTGCTTTGCCACCAGAAATGTTTTGGAAAATATGAGTGGTGATACACCACTACTCATTTTTTTAGAAAATATGAGTGGTGATACACCATTACTCATTTTTTTTTAGAGAAAATGAGTAAAATTGTTCCACTACACATTTTCGGTCAAAAGACGAGTAGTGCCTTGCCACTAGGCATTTTTTTGGAAAATATGAGTGGTGACACACCATTACTTATTTTTTTAGAAAATATGAGTGGTGATACACCACTACTCATTTTTATAGAGAAAATAAGTAAACTTGTTCCACTACTCATTTTTTGACAAACAATGAATAGTGCTTTGCCATCAGGCATTTTTTGGAAAATATGGGTGATGACACATCACTACTCATTTTTAAAAAAATATGATTGGTGATATACCACTAATTTTTCTAAGAGAAAATGAGTAAACTTGTTCCACTACTCATTTTTTGACAAAAGATAGGTAGTGCTTTGCCACTAGACATTTTTTAGAAAATATGAGTGGTGATACACCACTACTCACTTTTTTAGAAAATATGAGTGGTGATACACCACTACTCATTTTTTTAGAGAAAATGAGTAAACTCGTTCCACTACTCATTTTTGACAAAAGATAAGTAGTGCTTTGCCATCAATCATTTTTTGGAAAATATGGGTGGTGACACACCACTACTCATATTTTAGAAAATATGAGTAGTAATACACCACTACTTGATGTTTTAGTGAAAATGAGTAAACTTGTTCTACTACTCATTTTTTGACAAAAAATGAGTAGTACTTTGCCATCGGGCATTTTTTTGAAAATATGAGTGGTGACACACCACTACTCATTTTTTTGAGAATATGAGTAGTGGCACACCAGTACTCATTTTTTTTGAGAATATGAGTGGTAGCACACCAATATTCATTTCTTTTTGAAAATATGAGTAGTGTCACACCACTACTCATTTTTTTTGAAAATATGAGTAGTGGCACACCACTAATCATTTTTTGAAAATATGAATGGTGACACACCACTACTAATTTTTTAAAGAAAATGAATAAACTTGTTCCACTGCTCATTTCTTGACAAAAGAAGAGTAGTGCTCTGCCACCAGATATTTTTTTTGAAAACATGAGTAGTGACACCACTACTCGTTTTTTTTGAGAATATGAGTGGTGACACACCACTACTCATTTTTTTAGAGAAAATGAATAAACTTGTTCCACTGCTCATTTCTTTGACAAAAGAAGAATAGTGCTTTGCTACTAGGCATTTTTTTTGAAAATATGAGTGAAACTCTATCACTGCTCATTATTCCAAAATATAAAATTTGCCTTCGGGCATTTTATTTTAAGCACTAAAACAAAAGGTCTGAACCAAATAATAATAATAATCTCACACTATTCATGAAATAAAGTAAACATAACTTTTTACTAGCCTACTGATAATACTTGCGCAAATTGATGATACTCTACAACCTTGGAACCTCCTGTCCTTCCAAAGTCTTAAGCCTATAAGATCCGGGCCTAGTTACTTTCGCGACCTTATAAGGTCCTTCCCAATTAGGTGACAACTTTCCCTTTGATAAGGGGTTAGACACTTCAATCTTTCTCAATACATAATCTCCTTGTTTGAAACTTTGACCTTTAACCTTTGCATTGTAGTACCTAGCAACCTTGTTGTTGAATGTAGCCACCCTTATAGTAGCTTGGTTTCGTGTTTCGTCTAAAAGATCCAAGTTATGCCTCAGGCTTTGTTGGTTTGATTGTTAATCAAAATGCTCGATTCTAAAGGACTGCATCTCGATTTTGACTGGTATAACAACTTCTGCCCCATAGGCAAGCTAGAATGGCATTTCTCCAGTTGTTGTCGTGCTAGTTGTCTTATATACCCATAAGACAATATGCAACTCATTTACCTAAAGTCCTTTGGCACCATCCAGCCTTTTATTCAAACCGTCTAGAATTATTCTATTTGTCACTTCAGTTTGCCCATTAGCTTATGGGAGGGCAACCGAAGTAAACCTCCGCTCAATCTGCAACTCTTTGCAAAAGTCACGAAACTTGACATTATCAAACTGTTTTCCATTATCTGTCACCAGGACTCGAGGAATGCCACACCTACAAATGATTGACTCCCAAAAGAATTTCTGAATCTTTTGCTTTATAATAGTTGCTAATGCTTCCGCTTCCACCCACTTTGTGAAATAGTCAATAGCTACCACAACCAATTTTCTCTTACCAGATGTTGGCGGGAAAGGCCCCAAAATATCCATTTCCCACATTGCAAATGGCAGAGGTGATTTAACTTACATTATGTGCTCTACCGGCTGGTGGTGTAACGGTGCATACCTCTGACACTGATTGCATTTCCTAGCAAACTCTATCGAGTCTTTTTGCATGGTTAGCCAATAAAATCCTTGGCAAAGTATCTTATAGGCCAGTGCTTATCCGCCCAAGTGTTGTCCACATATTCCTTCGTGGACTTCTCGAAGTGCATAATATGTTTCTATTGGTGATAAGCATCTCAATAGTGGCAAAGTGTATGGCCATTTGTATAAAATTGCTTCAAGGATTATATATCGCGCGACTCTTAGTATCAATTATCGTGCTTCTTTTGGATCATCAGGCAATAACCTTTGTTCTAAGTAAGCTTTTATTGGAGACATCCAATAAAGTTCACAATCCACGATAACAACTTCTTGAGCTTTGATACTAGGCTCGAGAAGTGTTTTAAAGTATACAACATCATACTTTTTTCCTTCAAGGAGAGGCAACTTTGATAACTCGTCTACCTTTGTATTATTTTCCCGAACAACATGGCCTACTTGACAATCGGTAAAGTACTTCATGGCCACCCTCACAAGATCATAATATTGCTTCAACTTTGAGTCTTTGACTTCGTACTCTCCTTGTAACTACATGATTACTAATTGGGAATCGCTATTAAGATTTAAGTGTTTAACACAAAGAGCTCTAGAATCTAGCCAATACGGCTTCATATTTTGCCTCATTATTCGTGGTTGGAAAATCCAACTTTACAACATACTTGACTTCGAACCCATCAGGGCTGATAAGGATCACACTCGCGCCACTTCCCATATTATTGCATGATCCATCGATGTACAATATCCAGTACTCTTTCTCATCACTTTCTATCTTGCTTGAACTTTCTTCATCATCAAGAATATTACATTCAACGATGAAATCTGCCAGAGCTTGTCCTTTAATAACAACCCTTGGCTTATATGTGATATCAAATTCACCTAATTCAACTGCCCAATTTATCATTCTTCCACTAAACTCTGAACTGTGTAATATCCTTTTCAGCGGCTGGTCTGTCAAGACTACAATTGGATGTGACTGAAAATAAGGGCACAATTTTCTCGATGTCATTACTAATGCCTAAACAAATTTCTTCGCTCGTTTGTATCTTGTCTCAGCTCCTTGCAACACCTTGCTGACATAATAAACTGGTTGTTGTGTACTAGCTTATTCCTTTACAAGAACAACACTCAGTGCTACTTCTGAAACAACTATGTAAAGAAATAACACCTCCCCTGTTGTGGACTTTGCCAGTGGAGGTAAGCTTGATAAGTATTGCTTCGATTCTTCAAAAGAATTTTGACATTTTGAATTCCATTCGAAACTCTTGGGATTCTTTAAAGTTTTGAAAAATAGAACATGTCTGTCAGTGACCTCGATATGAATCTCCCTAAAGCTGCTACTCTTCCGGTGAGTCTTTGCACTTCCTGGACATTCTTCGAAGCCTTCATATTGACTATTGCCTCAACCATATCATGGCTAGCTTCAATGCCTCACTTAGACACTGTCGATCCCAAAAACTTTCCTGAAGCAAACCCAAAGGCATATTTGTGGGGATTTAACTTCATGTTATACTTTTTGAGAATATCAAAGACCTGGCTTAAGTCTTCAATGTGATCTTCTTGCTTTAGGCTCTTCATGAGCATGTCATCAACATATACTTCCATGTTCCTTCCAATCAGTGGTTTGAACATCTTATTCACTAGCCTTTGATACATTATGCCAGCATTCTTCAATTCAAAGGGCATCATTCTATAGCAATAAAAACCGTACTCTATAATGAATGATACCTTTAGTTTATATAATTCCAATATCTGAATCTAGTTATAACCACTAAATGCATCCATGAAGCTGAGAAGATCATGACCCACGGTTGCATCAACAAGTATGTCAATTCAAGGTAATGGGAAGAAATCTTTGGGACATGCCTCATTCAAGTCTGTAAAGTCAATACACATCCGCTATTTCCCATTAGACTTCTTCACCTTTATTGGATTCGCTAACCATTCTGGATATATGATCTCTTCTATGATCTGGGCATTTAATAGATTCTCAACTTCTTTAGCACTTGCTTTTTGTCGCTCTTGAGCAAATGCTCTTTTCTTTTGCCTTCTGGCTTTCTAATAGGATTGACATTCAAATGATGAGCAATTACTCCTGCATCAATACCAGTCATATCACTCGGTGTCCATGCAAAAACATCTTTGTTTTCTTGTAGAAATCCCTCCACTTCATCTCTGACGTTTGGGTTCAACCCAGAACCTACATAGGTCAACTTCTCTGAATCATCCTTGTCAATGACAATCAAGATTAATTCTTCAACAGGTTCTGATCTCTTTTTTCCTTCATCATTAGCATCAAGTGAATCCAAAGCAAAACTTGGCCCCCAACAACATTAGGTTTGACAACCATCAAGTAACAACTTCTGGCTATCCTTTAATCTCCTTTCACTTCTCCCACTCCATTAAGATTTAGGAACTTCATCTTCAAATGATATGTTGAAGTAACTACCTTAAACTTATTAAGTGCCGTCCTTCCAAATATTATATTGTAAGCTGAGGGTGCATTAACAACAAAAAAATTCACCATGTTGGTTACCTTCCTTGATGCTTCTCCAATGGTAACTGGAAGTAAGATAAAGCCTTCGACCTTAACTTCGGCCCCGCTGAAACCATATAAAGGTTATGAGAATGGAGTAAGCTGACTATCACTAAATCCCATATTAGTGAAAGCTTTGTGGTATAAAACATCCACGAGAACTTCCAGTATCAATTAGTGTACGTTTGACAGTATAGCTTCCTACCATGATCTCAATGACTAAAGGGTCATCATCGGGGGACTTAACTCCTTTCAGATCATCATCAGTAAAACTGATGTCCTATTCCAACCATTCCTTCTTGGGTGGTATCTCAACCACAAGAGATTCTCTCGCATATGCCTTTCTAGATGATGAAGATATTCCTGAGGCAGTTAGTCCCCCGATATGACATTAATCACACCTCAAGGTTGTGTTTATCTTCCTCCTTTATTTTCATCTTTTCTACGATCATCATTCCTAGCTACTCTATGATCGCCGCGCTTACCACCATCCTTGTTTTTCATAAACTGGTTAAGGTGGCCTTTGCGGATTAAGAACTCTATTTCTTCCTTAAGATGCTTACAATATTCAGTATTGTGACCGTGGTCTTTATGAAATCTGCAATATAGAGTTTTGTCTCTGACTTCTGTACTAGCTTTCATTGGTTTTGGCCATCTTATGAAGGATTCAACCTCAATCTCCAATAAGATTTGTCCCCTTGACTTGTTTAGGAGTGTAAAACTTGAAAACCTATTAACATTATTTGGTGCATTTCCAAGGTTCGATGTGAACCTAGGTTTTTTTATTGGAATCTCGATTCATGTTGTCCATTCCACCTCTCTTCTTGTCATCTCCATTATCTTTCGCGGGTTGTATGATTTCTACAACCACTATATACTTTCCTGCCTTCCTTTGTAGCTCAACCATTGTGGTAGGCGAGTTCTTAGCTGAAGAAACCTTTAGATGTTCATTGGTTGTCCCATTAGTAAGGGCCACCACGACAACATATTGGTTAAAGTTAGGTACTTTTAGAGCCTCCTTTGTGAATCTCTTTAAGTAGTCTCTAAGCGTTTCACCATACCTTTGCCTGATGTTTATCAAAGAAGCAGAACGCCTAGCATGTGTTTTGCCTCCTATGAACTAGTTGACAAACGTCTCACTTAATTGGTCAAACGAACAAACAAAAGTAGGAATAAGTGTTCTATACGAATTTTGTGTCGGGCCCTTCAGGGTTTGAGGAAAAGCTTTGTACTTTACTGCATTAGAGACTCCATGTAAAAGCAACACAACATTAAAATTCAGAAAGTGCTCCGTGGGATCTCCAACCGTCATATTTATTAATAGTTGGCATCTTAAATCCTTTTGGTAATGGTTCATCAAGAATGTCTTGAACAAACGGAGGCGGGCTGAACTTATATATTACTAAATCCATATTAGCCGTCGCTCCACCTGTTTCTCTATCCTTTCACCAGATCATGTATATTATGACTAGATCTAGAAGAGCCAGCAGAAGTTGCTCTTTGAGGTAGATTGCGATATGCTCCTCTCAAAACTTCTACTTGTTCTTGTAACCTGCTGACTTGTCTCCTTAATCTGACCAATTCTTTTTTCTCCCCTACTTGGTCTCGGACCTTATCTTTACCTCTTTCGATGCTTTGCCTTTCTAACTCCTCCCTGAGATCATCATCTTCCCTTTAAGGGGCATTATGGGCTTCTTCCCTAGACCGTAATATTCGTGGAGGAGATGTGTTGTGTGATTGTTGATCTTCTCTAGCATGTCTTGATCGACGATGAGATGGATCTTGCACCTCGTTGTTACAAGTATTCCGAGTAGAATGTTACAAGTATTCCGAGTAGAAACGACCATAGAATAGGCCCTTCTTCTAACACGAAATTTTTTATGGAAATAACACCTTGAACCTCGAGACAACCTTGCGATCGAACCAATCTATGGTGTAGTCTGTAAAACAAATCCCGGAGTGGGGGCCTTCGGGGAAAATACTCTGACGCTCAAGTCAGTAAAATCTCATAATGATATTTTTAGGAATTTCGTACGAACCTCCCTCTTTGAGCTGGTTTCCCTTTTATCTATGTTCCTTAAGATAAGTATGTATCTCTAGTATCAAATTTGGTTAGATTGTTGTTATCTCGACCATATTTTATGGGATCATCCATATCCATACCAGACTATAAGTTGTACTCCAAATACGATAAGACATAATTGTACATTACGTAGTTCATATCTTGAGGCACGGATTATTTGTCTCATTTAGGGCTAACTCAGCATAAATAGTGTCCTATTTGGACTTGAATACCGCCTAATGAGTATCCCGAGGTACGAATGTACTACCTCCATATCACTTCCCTATCCATTCGAATGTTATCGATACATTTTTTTCTCGTTTCTACTTATCTTTGGATAACAATGAAACTCACGTATTAATTTTCTATGGAAACATATATCTTCAATTAACTTTCTCCTTGTAATCATGCGATCGGCGCGGACAGAGGTGGCGGACAGATCGGCGCGGCGACACCGGCCCGCGGACGACGGTTGCGCGGCGGCGCAGGGAGGTCGCGACGCGGCCTGCGAGGCCGAGAACGATGGCCGGCGGGGAGCAGAGGTCGACGCAGCAGCGAAGAAGAGCAGCTGGTCGGCAGCGGCGTGACCGGATCCGCGACGACGACGGCCAGCGGCGGCCGATCGGCACCGGCGAGGAGGCGGACCAGCAGGCGCGTGGCGGTGGCTGCGCGGCTGTGCGGCGGGGCTCACTGCGCGACTGCGCGGTGGAGATGAGGAGCAGCGGCGGTCGGCACGCATGAGCAGTAGCGGTGGCCGGCGGCGGAGCTGGCGGAGCCGGCGAGGGCAGCGGTGGCGCGACAGTGACGACGTGGGCGTCGGCGCGACAGCGATGTCGACTCGGCAAGCGGTGAGCACGCGATGGCGTTGTCGGACCGATCGGAGGCGTGAATCGACGAATGTCGGCGACGCGATTGAGGGACTTAGGATCTATAGTCAGTGTCGCAAGTGTCGCGCGCATGCTCGAGACGCCAAGTGAGTGCGTTTTTGGCGTACGTAAGCATTCCTTACGAAAGTCACCGAGGTTTACTTTTCTATCATTGATTGCGTATCCTGTGGTTGTTGAATGTTATTCCCCCTATTCCTTGTTATTGATTTCCGTGACGCATTTGGGTTGGGAGGTCGAGACTTTTCTTTATTCATGTTGTACTTATGGCACACTAGGCCAGTATCAGGTAAAAGGAAGTGGTGCTTCAACGAAAGGATCCTGTGCGGTGACCGGGAGGAGTACACGTTTTGTTTCTCATGTTATTTATTCATGCGATGATCTTAAGATTGTTCTTGCCATTTAGTTCGCATGATTAAACATGTTATCGATGATCTCTGTTTATTTCTCTTATAAATGCTCGGATGTACTTTGTTGGAATGTAATTACGCTAGTAAGGGCGAGGAGATTTTTGGACGACTTTATCTTGATCCTCATGGTCAAGGAACTACTAGTACGTGCGATTTGGATATTTTGCTTACTTTTGGGAAATGGGAGATCGATTAGATCTGTACTTGTATATATTCTTGCATTTAATATTGTCGTCTATATACATAGTACTTTCTCCAGGGTTTTCCACAATAGAGTTATCTTATAAATAATGTTTTATATGAAAATGAATTTAATTGTTTTACTTGTTTTAAATTTAAGACTTCGTTGTTGTTTAATGATTAAATTATCGAAACTAACGCTTGAAGGGAGTTAACACGCATATCGAGGCGCCGATCGTGATGTAGGAAATGGCGTCGGTGGCGCGTGGGACCCAAATGGGTCAAGGATCGACGGACCGATTGGACCCGGCGCCTCCCAGCGTGGCGATTCCTGGATTTGGGGGCCGTTACAAATTGGTTTCAAAGCTTTGGTTCAAGCGAACCTAGGGGAAAGTTTAATGGCTTAAGACATTGTGATACCACGTTACAAATTGGTATCGAGAATGGTCGACTCTGGCTGGAGGAAGCGTAGGTGGACACTGTTACTCACGCTACAAGTGGTATAAAGCATGGCCGATTTCGTTGGAGGAAGCGTAGTGTCCTTAAACCGATACCACGTCACAAATGGTATCAAAAGAGAGTTTCGAGGAACCTCGGGAAATTAATTGAAAGAGCATAAGACTTAAAAATTTAAAATTTTAGATGTGTAAACCCGATGTACTTGCCTTAGAACTTTAGTTGGGAAGCAAAGTTAGCGGGTAGTACTAGGGCTTATATGTGTATATATTGATTGTAATACTTATATACACGTATTACGATGTCGAGTTACGGCTTGTTCGCGATTTGAAGATTCATGGATGGACGACCGGTTCTTCATGGGGATAATGGGGCTAGAAAAACTTGATGCGGTATGGTGGACCACCAAATGGCTGACGGCACGAGAAATGGAAGCCGAATATAATTTTGTAATCATGATAATAACTAGAATCATATAGATAATTAATGTTATATTGTTTAACATTTGCATATAGCGAGTTATAATGGATAAAAGTTTTTTCTATTATTAAATGAGGGACGAGCCATATCTGCAAAGAAATATTATTTAACAAGATTGTTAATATTAAATACTACACATGAAACAAAAGAAGCACAAAAGAAATTTATAAATATATAATATTATATGAAGAAAAAACAAAAATTATAATTACACGGGCATGACCTTAAAAACAAATAACATAGGTGCATTTCAATACTGATATTCGAAGCTATTTTCACGTTTTTTCTGGACACTAGCTTAATATGATTTTTTTTCTTGATAGACCAAAATCTGATTTTATATTCTTATGCATAAAAGTAACTATAGAGGAGCTAAGCGTACATATAGAGAAGCAAATGGTACATTATTGACTTTGTACCTCTCAAAAGTGACAAGGTTAGCGGACTTTAATCAAGTAAAATAATCTTTGATTTAATTTTCTTATATAACTTATTTAACATTCAACAGTTTGGGTAAAAACTTTTGTAGGTTAGGTGCGGTATTAATTAACTACAGCAAGTTATATAAGCACATGTAAACTAATCAATGGAAGCATAATAAAATAATAAAAACTACATGAAAAGGTTAAAATAAAGTCTCCTTTGCGCTCATCAAGGCGAGAAGATAGAACAGTAAAAAAACTTTAAAAAATAGAGGGCCATATAGGCTTTGGGCAGAGGAGCATGTTTTGTTGGCCCACATTTGGTTCCTCCGTCACTCAATGCAAGGGGTTCCTCAACCCATTGCGCCTATTCATAGAGGGTTTATCCGTTACACGGAGGTGTAGAAGAATCTCATTAGCGTTGCATTGCGATTAACTGCGCATAGGAATACAAATTTAATATTACAAAACTATTAAACGAAAATCATACCTTTACTAAAAAATCTAGAGTTGTAAATTGAGAAGATATTAAGGTAGATAATATAACATGTAAGGAGAGAAAACACTCTGTGTATAACTTGAGAAGAGAGAAGACTCGGGCTTCCTCCCATAAAAAAAGATAAAATAAAAAAATAAAAAAACAAAGCGATGCGCGGGAATTGTAATCACCTCCAAATTTGGGATGTATTACAATTCCTAATTACGTAAGAATTAAAATTAGTTAAAATTAGAATTCCACCTTAATTTTAATTCTATTTGTAGCATCCCTAAATTTCGTGGCATATCGGCCACCGCTATGTCGCCGGACACGTCACGAAGCCCTACCAAGTCATGACCTGCTTACCCGTGATAACCCGACCGGTTTAACTAATTGCGCCATTTACATTCTTTTCTTAAAGTTAAAACATTAATTATTTATTTAACAGCATAAGCCATTAAATGAGTAATTTGTGCATATTTAACAATCCTAGATAGTGGAAAACCCGACAAAAGATACCATGTATATAACTGAGGCGAATAAAGTACAATAAGATCCATATACATGTATTTAGTTTTCTAAAGTCCCAAAAACCTAACAAAAACCTAAATATATACATACTATGAGTCGAACAAGTGCTGGTGTCGATCAATGTCAGAGGTAGTATCCCAAAACCTCCTTGCCCCTGCTTTTCGTAGGATCTGCACTCGGTCACCCAACAAATACAGAGACGAGTCCAGTGAGTAAAAACCCAAGAGAAGTCCACGCAATATTCATGAATAAAACTGATAAATCTTAAGATATGCGAATATGACCATTGGCAATGGACAAACATATTCCCATGACTATGGGTGACAAACAACATGTAAAACAACAACAAGAAATATAAAGCATCACAAAATACTTGAAAAGTGGTAATAAAGAGAACATGCTAGACTTGAAGTAGTAAATAAATAGCCAATCAAATAATCACGAGAAAACCCCGACCTACCCCACGTCGGATATCTCTAAAATAAGACATGAACCATTACTTATAGGCTTACAATGACTAAATCCCAACTTTGGTAAACCGCATGATCTATTCCGACATTGTTACACATCAAGACCACCCTAATCCCTCTCGACGATCGCAAGTATATCCTACTATCGTCGACGCGAGCGCTATCACTAGCAACTCGTGCAAGAGATTTAGCCAAAACCAATATATATACGCAAACTGAAGCCTTGGAGTGAAAACCATGTGTGCCTACCTAGAATCACACATAAATACGATAACGAGAAAACCTGAAAACCATGAATCCTATGAAGCATTCTTCAAGGTTTTACACGCCTCAAAAGTTACGTTCCAACTTCTCCGAACTCTCGCATCTGACCTTGCCTAGCTTTCCCGATACTCGAGCTACAGTCCCCCTAGTCCCCTTTGTCATATATGGGTAAATTATAGTGGTTTTAGAATATATTAGTGTATTTAAGTACTAAGACCAAAGTCGATCTAAATCTGATAAATTATTAAATTCCTTATTTTTTTGGCGAAATTACTCAAAATAGCACAAAAACCCCTAAAATAGAAAATCGGTGTGTCAAAAGTAGGTTTTTGCTAGCTACATTATTAAAGCACATTTTTCATGAATTTCCCGCAGGGTGGTTAGTGCTATAAGAAAAGCCATTAGCGCGGTAACAAGGTCTAAACCCATAATTTTCAACTCGGGAATTTTGTGATTTCTTCCTTCGATGGCCTTCGTCCAAGCCGTCGACCATACCCTCTCTTTATAGAAGAATCAATACCTCCAAATAATAGCCAACAACAATAATCATACAATAATTTGCATCAATTTAGAAGATTTCATGCATTCATTCCAATTTTCTCAATTTAGGCCAATTTCTTAATTTTGATGAAAATCAATTTCAAAACTCAATTTTGTGGTTGAATTGGACTTAAAACCTATGGGAGACTTCTTTAGATCAGCAAAATTATGAGTAAATTTCATTTTGGCCATAAACTTCCAAATTTAGGCTTCATTTTGACCATTTTAATGGAGTATAAGCTTGAGAAAGATGGAGAGAATAATTACCTTGTTGATGAACTCTTAGATTTCTAAAGTTTTCCACCTTCAAATCATAATCTTTTATTCCCAATTCTCTTTAATGTTGCGGGAATTTTGAGGTTATGCATGTTGGTTTTGAATCAAGAACCCACTAAGTCCCAATTTTATCCTATGTGTAAATTAGATTTGTAGCCCTTGATCTAAATGTGTACACCCATATCTAGAAAAATCCAGGGATCCTTATTAACTAAGTCACACACTCCAGTGACACACACATTTGTACATATCTAGCCTAGGAATCATCATTTAGGACCATTTAGAAAGATATTCAGGGTCTTAAATGAATCCTTCTAAACTATAGGCCTTATATTATTTGATATAATTTAATTAACTTAGACCTATTAACACTTATGATTGGTTTTTTAGACACATTTATTGATAAATTAGTGGTCCCACCAATCCCTGACTACCCGACACTTAGTGCCCTATGCCTCGATACGCATCTTGAGGTGCGCCATAACTTGTGTATCCAGTTAGTTTGACTTTACCTATTGTTATATATTAATTTAATGTCACATCGACCTTGATTATAGTCATGCTATTCCACTTTAGCACTCTCAAGCCTTAGTGTTCCCATGCTTCGCCTACTCGATACCAGCGTCAACACACTTTTTAGAGGCAAACGCCCGTCGCACTAACTTGCCTGTCAGCAACATACACACATGTGATGCAATATAATAAATTATGATTTTAAACGTAGCAACTAAACAAACATCATTCATAAATAACATATGTTTTCGGTTCTCGTATCCGAGTCAACCGAGTTGTCCACGTAACACCCAAATTACGCCTGTTAACCCTCGAGATTAACACAAATCCTAGTTTAATAAATTTGGGTCGTTACACTATTCCTTCACCAAACACATAAGAATTCACTTTAATTCTGATTCCAATTTTATTATCGATGTACCAAACGTAGGAATTAGTCTAATTCCAATTCCCACTTTTGAATTTCTACCAACCAAACACTACTTAAGTGAATTTTTATAATGGTGTGGTTGTTGGGGTCCCGCGCCCTAAGGCAACCCTAGGCACCCATGTCACAGCACACATTGCCAAGTCCTACAACTTCATGACATGCTTATCTATGACGCCTTGTGTCCTAACGGGTTGTTTACACGTCTCCAAATAACACTAGCTTAGCCAATTATTCTTTATATAATTACTAATAAATTTGCTTAGCTAGTTAGTTAACCTATCGGATTTCATTATCATTTTATAGTGGAAGACTTCAAATATATGAATATTTTATACATATTATTAAAATTCCTAAGTAGTGGAAAACTCAAAAATAAAGTACCTGTATATAAGGCAACAAAATATACAAAAGTAGGTATATACATGTACAATGTCCCTCATAGTTCCCTGATACCCATAACAAAGTTAAATATATCAAAATATAAACACCTACGAGTATGTCCAAGAATGTCAGCAAAAAGAGATAGTCGCCCAAGATTCCCCTTTGCCACTACTCGTAAAAAAACCTGCTCTCGGTAACCCAACAAATACAGTGTCGAGTTCAGTGAGTAAAATCCTAAGAGAAGTCCATAATATTCAACAAGAAATCAAATAAAACCACGAGACATACAAGTACACTATCTGGCAATAGAAAGACATGCTCCCATAAATGTAGAGCAATACCAAAATTAAAAGCAACAGGTAAATAATTGGAAAACATAACAACGATTATATAACTAAGCATAAATGTAAACACATGTAGCCATGGTGAACCACTGAACCAGTAAATCAATCATTCTTATACCACGTCTTCTAAAGCCCCAGTGAACCAATCAACTGGTAAATCATTATGTCACACAACAATAACACAACATAACCTCAGTGAACCAACTCATTCAGTCTTCATATATTCCAAAATGCACACAAAAAACACGTTTATTCAACATGAACGAACACCAATTAATCATGATAATAACGAAGTAAAACATAGTTCAACAACCGAAAAACAAATGTTAAAAGTGAACTGAATTATTTAAAGTTTTCTCATTGGTTTTATGTACCTCAAATATGTGATCACACTTCCCAAGGGTCCCAAAAATACCCGATCCGACCCAAATATGCCCCATCTATTGCATTATAGTCCTCGAGTCCCTTGGGATTAATTTCAAGTGTTTTAGATCAATTATAGATATTTAAAGGTAAGTGTGTAGGTCAAGTCTTTAAAACAACACCCAAAGACTAATAAAGTTTCATTTTTGATCATGTGTTGCTGTGCATTTTTGGGCATAAAAACATTCAAACCAAAATAACTTCCTAAAAGAAAAGTTGTTGGTCTCTGTTTTAGCTTTTTGAAAATTTTTGTTTACAAAATTCTGAATTAAAATAAAAAAGATATTAAAATTCTACCAAAATAGCTCAAATTAAAACAAATTTGACTAGCAAGATTGTAAAAATCATTTCTCCTAATATATAGCTCTAAATGTTGTGAATTTTGGTCATAAGTCATCTAACATGCCCAATAACAACATAATAAAAGATCACTCCAATACAATTAGTATTGAGGGATTTATGCCCTTGCAAAGTTTGGCTAGTATTTTATAAATATAATTGGTTCTACTAGCAACTTTGGCTTTGTTCTTTTTAAACCAAAGATATATGACATGTATATGATTCATTTTCAACCTTAGAAAAACATGAAATCAGCAAAGCAAAACAATTCAACATCTTTTGGTCATGCATGAAAACATTTTTATTGAATTTGGAATGAATGAGGAGTAGAAGTTGTTACCTATTATTTAATCCTTTGTAGTTTGATCCTCCAAGCTTAGGTACCCTTTAAGTCCCAAAAATTTAGCACATTCTAGCTCTCTTGTTCTACAAAAGTCTAGATTTTCCTTCTTTCATTGCATGAAAACCAAAGTTTGTGTTTTATATACTTATATTAGGAACTTGATTAATTAAGCAAATCCTTAATTTGACTAAGTTAATTACTAGGACATGTGTCCTCACTCAAAACCACTTTTCCTACATGAAGAATGCATGTCTCCACTCACTAGTTACCATTTATCGTAGGATTCCTACACATCTTCATTATCTCTATACAAATCAATGGTCTCCAATTTGTTCATTCAAACTATAGTCCAATTAATCCATATCAATTAAATTTATAAAATTAGACACTTAAATTCATGTGGTTAGTGTATTTAGTCTCATTGTTGACACATTATTGGTCCCACTAACTCCTGGCTACCCGAAACCTTGTGCCTGCGTCTTAATATGTATCTCGAGGTGCTCCATTTCTAGAGTACCCGACAAATATGAGTTAGACTAAGGTTTATTTGTTCATCTTAACCCGTAATTATCATAGTTATGGTCATTTATTCACGCTATATTGTCTAGCCTTAGTGTTCTCGTACTATGCCAACTCAATACCCGCATAGACACGCTTTACGAGGTAAACACCTGTCACACAAATCTCATTTGGTAACAACATTCTAGTACACACACATAATGCAATATGATAATTAAATATTTTAAACACCACAATAGAATAACCATCACGTAAAAATAAATATTATGTCTAGTCAGACGTTTCTTAACCCTATCCACGGTGTCCACATGGATCTGGGCCAGTGTCCAAGTCTGAAATTTTTGAATAAACATGATTGATAGATATTGGGCCATTACAGTGGTTTATTGGTTGCCCTTGATCTTATGTAAACATCCATCACTAGGACAATCTAATGACTCACATCTTGGTCTTACATCCCACTAAAACATCCATGCTAACACCCATACATACACCAAGTTACCTAGTGATGGTGATAACTGATAAGTGATTAATTATACTTAAATATATGGTTAGTTTAGTCATATATTTAGTATAAATATCCCTAAATGAGTGCTAATTCATGGTATTATTGCATTTTAGGTAATTAAGGTGTAAAGGAATGAATTAAGGAAAAACGAGAAGAAACAGAGCAAAAATGCACAAAAACATGGTTGGTGTCGTGGTGACATGTGTTGACACTCTGGGAACATAAGGCACAATGTGGGAAGGAAAGGCATGATATGGGAGGATGAAAAAGTGAAGAAAATCAAGTCCTGAGGTTTGGCGCTGTGGTGCAGAGGGGACAACGCTGAGGCATCAGGGAGCAAAACATACTCATGCAGTGGCGGTGTAGTGGACTATAAGGCACGGTGCCGGGACATTAGTGACAGCGCCAGATACGTAGGAAATAAAAAAATAAAAGTTTTAATTCGAGTTAAATTGTAAAGTAGGGTTTCTAATTGTTATTAAGGAGCATAAACAAGTATTAGAACGTGGTAAACTCACCACATACCAATTATTTGCCACCGTTAGAGTAATTTAGCAGAGTTTTTACTTTGAGTTTGAGTATTAAGGATTTTATGTGATGAAAACATTGAAAACATCATGTTTGCAATTCAAGTTTAGTTTCGTTGATTAATTTAATGTAATATTTATATTCATCTCTAATTTGCAATGATTTTCATTATGAACTGTGATATGTGTGTTTCGATGAAGCATGAGTAGTCTATTTATCTTACGGATAAATGGATCTTATGGTATGAATGCTATGCTTTGAATAAGAATTAAAAGTGAATATAAAAGTGCAATGGTTATAATTTGTATTGTTTATGAGAATAATGCTTTACACATCTTGATCACGTGTTTAATGAGATAAGGTTTTAGAAGTTATTATGGCTATTGAAACTTTTAATCCGAACATGAATGGTATAACCGTAAAATACACACATCGAGTGATAGTTGTTGATTATGGAGGCACGAATAGTAAACTTAATTAGTTTTAAATCCAATGATTTGAGACTTAAAGCAATGTGGAGCTTACGTTATTCACACCGATAGGTGGAGTTCTAGTTTGCACCTTAGAATTTTTTTTGTCAAGACAGTGGGTTGAAGTGGATTTGAAGAAAATCTATTTATTCTACTTAGGCATTGCACACAACATGGTGAGATGAAGACATGAATACAACACATAATATTAAATTACCTAGGTGAAGTTGTGAACTAAAATATCCTTAATATAAGAGTTCAAGTAAAGTTTAATTTGATTTGTTAGATTAGTTTAGTTAATATAAAACCAATTAAAAAGTGAATTCCTTAGCAATAGTTCAAATTTAAATAGGTAAACCACTAGTGCAAAAACCTTTCCTTGAGGACGATATTCGTGATCAATGTAAGTTGATTGCACTATTACTATAAGCTAGCCGTTATACTTGCGGCATGCATCAAGTTTTTGGTATCGTTGTCAGGGATAGGTAGCCATTATATTTACTTAGTTAGTTTGACTAGTTGCTTAGTTTAATCTCAATTACTTTACTTTTCGGTTCATAAACAAATAAAAAAATGAAAAGGACTAAGTTTCAAGTTTGACTTTCTGTGCTTGATCTTTTTGTATTTTCTTTTCACATATACTTAGAGCATGCGTAGCATGGTAGAGAATGACCTAGTGCCTTACTAGTCGAAGATAGAAAGAATGAACAAAGGAAAGAAAAAAAAAGGAGTCAAGATGGCTAAGGAGCAAGCTAGAAACCAATAACAGGGCTGCGAGAATATCCAACTCGTAGGTGTTCTGGTAGTGCATGAAAGAGTGCGAAGACAGAGATGCCTTAGTGACTACTTCAAGCCAGAAGTTTAGGAGACTTATAGCAGAGTGATGATGGTTCAAGCCAATGCCATCGAGTTCTAATTGAGACTGTCTCTGATAAACATGGTGCAAAATAACTTGTTCAATACGTTATCTAATGAAGATCTAGTTGCACATGTTAAAAATCTCTAGGAGAAGTGCGACACCGTGCACATCATCGGAGTTACAAAAGAGGTGATCAGGATGCGACTGTTCCCATTCTCATTGGGGGAAAAAGCCAAATCCTGGGTCCAAGGGCTGAATTTAAGAAGTATGACCTCATGGGTAGAAATCAAAGAAAGATTTCTTGATAAGTTCTTTCCCTCAGTGAAGGTCAGCGAAAGGAGACTTGAGATTAACTAGTTCAAGTTAGAAGACACCGCGTCTCTTAGAGAGGCTTTAGAAAGATTCAAAAAGATGCCGAGGAGATGTCCATGACTCGAATACGTAAAATGGGCACAACTCCAAATTTTCTTCTATTGGATAAACCATAGCTGGCCACGTGTTGTGCGTGCCAAATATAACCCGCAATCGAGTTACCAACCATAAGGGTGTAGTAGTGGTAAATACGATGTCGAATCCACATGACTTGAGTTTTACTACAAGTTAACAAAAAATGGGGGGTTTTAGAAAGTTTGAAGAAACAATTAATTAAACTAGCAAAAATGAAAAATTCACAAAAGATGATATCAATGAGAGAAAATACCTAAGTCTACGTTTCCATAAGCAAGAATCAAGATTCAATGGCATATCATGGTCCTCAATCTTTCCAAAAAATTATTAATTCAAAATCTTTTAGATTAGCTATAGAAAATCGACGTCCGCCAGAAATTCCTAATTCTCGTAATCTCGATAGCTAGGACGTCCGCCACTAACTACTTCCCTAATTAATGTATAACCCTAGACATCCGCAAATAAGGTTTTAACACACTAATCGCAATAATAAGGATCCGTGGGAATACTAATCCTAAATAATTTATTCTCGTGCGCTTCATGTTTAACCAAGATTCAATTGTTGCACTCTCAAAAACTGTAAAGTCTTTACGACAAACGGGTGAGTGTTTGTCACTTTATTGGTCCAAAAGTACAATTACGGATACAATCGGTCCAAATAACTATAGATTGTCCACCTAAAAGCATGCAATGGCCATATACATACCCTAGATCTAAACCATATTCCTTAAAATCTACAATAATGAAATAGGAGAAATTAAATTAAATTAAATAAAAATCGTAGATCTCACAAGTTATGCCATGAATCAAGAATCCCACTTGTTTCCCCTCCGACTTAGGCGAAGATTGGTTTAGTCGGATATGGTCTTCACAATCACCAAGGAAGAAAAGATGTCTGGCGGCTCCAAAACCATGAAAGTCGACTCCTCTGATGAATACCCTCATTCCTAATATGAAAAACCTCTAAAAATTGCTCTCTAGAGGTGAGAGAAACTAATTTTGGGGGTTGGTCTCGTAAAACGTGCACCGAGGAGCATCTATGGCTGATTTTTTGCTCAAAAATGGGTTCTTGACACTTGGCAGGGTATGATAGGTCTACCTGATGAGGAAGCGCCATGTGGCAGCGCGTGATAGGCCATGGAATCTGACATGACATGCTGTGACCAACGAGGAGATGACATGTGTCGCTTGGAAGGGAGGTGGTTTACTCGTGAATGCTCGTGCGAAAATCTGGAGTGTGGTGTAGCGCGCATCCTGAGGCCGATTGATAGCTGCTGTGCGTGAGAAGCTGCTGATGAGCTGTACTGCGACGACATGTGGACCAGTGACCTTAAGACGTGTGGCAGGCTGGTACGAATTGGACGAATGGAAGGCTGACAAGAGGCGAGTTGGACGAATGAGCGACTGCCACATAGCAGCAGACTGGGAAATCGCACACATTGTGCGTCATTCTAGGGACTGTGACAGCACATAATTCGAGAAGATCCAACGCATGCTGAAGTGAGTTACTTAACTGTGTCATTTGGTCTACTTTCTCCTATTCTACCCACCGCGCAACACGTAACTTGAGGCAAATCGTCTAGCGTCCAATCACTGCATGTAAATACTCCATTTTGAGTATTTTTTTGCCACGGACTAAACCGTGCACTTTGTGTCACCTGAAAATGGCCAATATATATAATTGAATATATATTTTACATGCTTTTATATATTAAACACATTAAAATAAACTAATAAAAGCCTATAAATACCAACTTATCAAATACTCCCAAACTTAAGACTTTGCACGTCCCGAGCAAAGGTGTAAATGACAATACAAACTAAACTTATCTCCTATACCCGATTCAAAATTCATGGAGTCCCTTCGATTTATATAGCCACCAAGTTAACAAGCAACTCATAAAATTTCGGAGTTATAATATGTCAAGACTCGCAACCCAAACACGATTAAGATCACAATTTAAAGACAAAGATTCGGTCAAGACAAAGGCCATCAACTACTCACGAGTTTTCTTGGTCTATACATTCAAGCTTGTAAGTTTAAAATCTCACTTAATCAAGTGAAAACACTCAAGCTAAATCTTTTATTTGAGGAGTTTTCATAACTTCCACCTTTATTCATCTTATTTTCTCTATTTTTTCATAATTTTTCTTTCAAGTAACGCGATCCCTGCTACATTTTCTATGGACTGCTTTTCTCACTTTTTCCACCACAAGATTCCCTGCTCCATTTCCTATGGAAACCTATGGGACTCTCTATATTTGAAAACTCCTATTAGCCCTTCTCACTTCCACTACGATCAAGAAAATCCCCTAATATGGGTTAAAATACTACCACTTGCACAAGTTAGACTATCAACTTCCTTTTGTATCTAGCACAAAGCTTAACCATCAACTAAGTCCCTAATCATGAAATCATAAAAATGCTGAGCTACGGGCTCGATTGAGTGTTTCTCCTAATTTTTCCTAAGTTTCAAGTCAAAAAGGCAATTATAGTGTACTCATCCACAATCAAAGGCATGAAACAAAGTCTTGGGTGACTTTAAATGCAACATATGTAACATATGACACTCTGTAAGATCTAAATGCAAGAACAAACATAGATAGACACATGTCTACTACTACTAATAAAAAAAACAATACTAAATGCATGCATGAAAATGTATCATATCCTATTGAAATGGAGGATAAAAGTGTCAATGAGAAGGAAAAAGAAATGGAAAGATACGAGAATGAGAATAACACCACCATTACCATCCGATAACCGCATAATTTGAAAAAAATTAACGATCATACCTGCGGTGTTTAGCTAGAAAATCCATCCAACATAATCCAGAATCCCTAAAATACCCCCAAACTTATTCCGAACCTTGTCCCCAAGGTTCAAAACAAGTCAAGAGGTCCACACATAGAAAACAAAGAAGAGGGTGAAAGAACATGATAGATATAAGAAGAAGGAAATGATACGAGTTCATGCATAATGATAAAAAATACTAAATGAATAAAAAAAATAATACTTATCAAAATTTGGGCTGCTTCCCAGTAGCGCTTTTGTTTAAAGTCATTGGCTCGACTTGATCTAAGTCTGTCAATCAGTGAGATTGGTGTTGCAAGTGACACGTCCTCCACATTATGGCTCGGAAAGTCTTCATAGAAGATCTTCAATCTATGGCCGTTCACTTTAAAAGCATTACCAGTCTCCAAACTCTAAATCTCCATTGCACCATGATCATACACTACAATCACAAAATACTATCCTGTCCACCTCGATCTCAGCTTACCTGCAAAAATCTCAAGACATGATTGAAATAAAATCAATTTCTAACCAACACAAAAAGATTTCCTAGAGAGATTGCGATCATTGAACGCTTTCATTTTTTCTTTGTAAATCCGCGCATTTTCATACGCGTCGTTCCTGACTTTCTCCTATTCTTGGAGAGTGAGCTTTCTCTCTTTTCTTGCTTTATCGAGCTTCGTATTAAGTTGTTTCATAGCCCAGTAGGATTTATGCTCGAGCTCGACTAGCAGGTGGCAAGCTTTACCAAACACAAGGCGTTATGGGGACATTCCAATTGGAGTTTTAAAACACCGTTCGTTAAGCCTAAACTGCATCATCAAGATGTGTACTCCAATCTTTACGAGTAGGGTTCACTGTCTTTCTTAAGATGGATTTAATCTCCTTATTAGAGACCTCTGTCTGGCCACTTATTTGGGGATGATACGCTGTAAACATTCTATGAGTGACATTGTACCTCCTTAGAAGACTTTCAACCATACGGTTGCAGAAGTGAGTGCCTCTATCACTGATTAGGGCATGTGGGGTACCAAATGTTGTGAAAATCCTTGATTTGAGGAATTCACATACCACTTTAGAGTCGTTAGTGGATGTAGCCTTAGCTTTCACCCATTTAGACATGTAGTCCACTACCAAAAGTATGCAAACATTACCAAATGACATTAGATTCGGTTCCATGAAGTCTATACCCCATACATCAAATACATCACAAATATGAATCGGGGTAAGTGGCATTTGGTCCTGACGACCAAGGTTACCAGTTTTCTGACAATTAAGACAAGTCTTGGTAAACATGTATGAATCATGGAAAGTAGTGGGCCAGTAAAACCCACTCTCAAGAACTTTCCTAGCTGTCCTACGGGGACCAAAGTGGCCACCACTGGCGTAAGTATGACAAAAAGCCAAGATGGAGTGAATCTTAGTCTGAGAAACGTAACGCCTGATAACCTGGCCAAAGCAGAATTTCTATAAGTATGGGTCGTCCCATAGATAGTATTTAGCATAGCTCCTAACTTTATTCTTTTGAGCTTTCGAAAGATGAGGAGATAGCTCACAAGAGGTGATATAGTTCACCAAATCAGCGCACCAAGGAAGATCTCCCATAATAACATAGATGTACTCGTCTGGGAAATCATCCTTAAGAGGGGTAGGATGCTCACCATTCTCAATCCTGCTGAGATGGTCTGCGACTAGATTCTCTGCACCACTTTATCTTTAATTGTACTGTCAAACTCCTATAGTAGGAGTATCCATCTAATGAGCCTAGGTTTGGCATCCTTTTTACTCATCAAGTACTTCAAGGCAGCATGATCAGAGTAAATAATAACATTCGTTCCTAAAAGATAAGGCCGAAACTTCTCAAGTGCAAAAATAACGGCAAGGAGCTCCTTCTCAATAGTGGTGTAGCTCATTTGAGCCGCGTCTTGAGTATGAGAAGCATAGTAAATAACATGTGAAGCTCTCCCGACTCTCTGTCCTAAGACTGCACCCACTGCATGATTATTAGCATCACATATAATTTCAAATGGAAGCTCCCAATTAGAGGTATGAATCACTGGTCTAGTAAGTAAGTCTTTCAGTGAATCAAATGCACTCTTACATGTTTTATCAAACTCAAAAGGTATATCCTTTCGGAGTAAATGACATAGGGGTTGTGCTATCTTTGAAAAATCCTTGATGAAACGATAGTAAAAACTGGCGTGTCCAAGAAACGATCTAATCTCTCGCACGTTCGTAGGGTAGGGAAGTTTCTTGATAACATCAATTTTAGCTTGGTCTACCTCTACACACCTGGCTGAGACAATGTGTCCCAAAATAGGACCTTGGTCCACCATAAAATGACACATTTCATGGTTCAGAACCAGGTTCTTCTCGATACATCTGCTGAGTACTTTTGTCAGATTGATGAGACAGCTATCGAATGAATAACTGTATATAGTAAAGTCATCCATGAAGACCTCTATGAAATGCTCAACAATATATGAAAATATGCTCACCATGAACCTTTAAAAGGTGGATGGTGCATTGCATAACCTAAAGGGCACTGACGATAGGCAAAAGTACCAAACAGACAAGTGAAGGTTATCCTTTCATGGTCTTCAGGTGCTACCGGTATATGGTGAAAACCAAAATAACCGTCAAGACAACAATAATGAGAATGACCAGCTAACCTCTCCAACATCTGATCAATGAATGGAAGAGGGAAGTGATCCTTCCTGGTGGAAGCATTTGACTTCCTGTAGTCAATGCATACTCGCCATCCATTTTTAATGCGGGTCGAAACCAGCTCAACATGTGAATTGGTGACTACCATGACTCCCATTTTCTTAGGAACCACCTAGATAGGGCTTACCCTTTTACTATTAGAGATAGGGTAAATCATGCCAGCATCAAGGACCTTAAGTATCTCCTTCTTCACGACATCCATCATAGGCGGATTGAGTCTCCTCTAGACTTTTTTCGTAGGTTTTGACCCCTCGTCCATATATATATGATGCATGCAAGTGGAAGGGCTCAAACCTTTGATATCCACTATGGTCCACCTAATAGCCTGTTTAAACTCTCGAAGTAATCGCAGGAGTCACTCCCCCTCTAAATGTGTAAGTTTGGCTAGATGATCATAGGGAGTGTGTCATTCTCACCCAAAAACATGTACTTTAGGTGCTTAAGTAATGACTTCAGCTCAAGTGTGGGAGCTTTAACTAAAGAGGGAGAAAGTTCAGAGTCAATAGTAGGCAACTCCAAATAACAGACACTTGGGGGTAGTGGTTGGAATGAATCCAACACTAAAATAGCATCCTTGACATAAGTATCGAGGGTCAAAACACTCTGGTGGTTATGAGTAGTGTTGAAATGATTCTCTAACACTACTTTAACTTCATCATCGCCACTCATAAGCAAGGTCTGCTCAACGAATGGATCCATACAGTCTATGGTATACACCACAGAAGATATGTCACTGGGGTATCGCATTGCGTCATAGATGTTAAATTTGATGACTTCACCATCAAACTTCATGGTAAGAGATCCATCATCAACATCTATCTTCGTCTTCGCTGTTTTCAAGAATAGACATTCAAGGAGCAGAAACGAAACATTGGGAATGGTTCCTCCTTCGTGTCTACCACATAAAAGTCAGCACGAAACACAAATTCGTTCACTTGGACTAGAACGTCCTCAAAAGCGCCAATGGGTCTAATAACTTAACGGTCTACCAACTGAATGATAATACCAGTCTCCTTTAATGGGCCTGTATTCAATGTCTCATAAATGGACAATGGCATGACATTAATGGAAGCGCCAATGTCACACATAGCCCTCTTAATGATTACATCACCTATAACACAAGGCACTGAGAACATCCTAGGATCCTTGCATTTAGGAGGCAACTTCTTCTGTAGGATTGCCATGACGGTTTCCCCCGTTGGGACTTTTACGTTGCCTTTTAGTTTCCCTTTGTTAGTGCATAGTTCCTTAAGAAACTTTGCATACCTAGGGACTTACTTCAGAGCATTGAGGATTGGAATATTAATTTCCACTGGCCGAAGGGTCTCAAGAATTTCTTTCTCTTCCTCATTTTTTTATCTAGGAAGAGTCATTGTAGAAAAGGAGCTTTGACCTTGAATATGGGCGGTGCTCCTTTTGAGTAGTCACCATCTGTTTAGGGATAGACAGAGTTACTACTAACTCTTGCTCTTCCTCATTTGCCTGTTCTTTAGCATCAGATGACCTATTATTCCTTTTGGGTCCCTTTAGCTCTTTGGCGCTTCTGAGTGTAACTGCATTAGCTCTCGCGTTAGGATTTGGACAAGGTTGCGAAGGCAACTTTCCCTTAACCTCGATATGTCCCAATTGCTGTGTCATTTAGTCAATTTGAACCTGAAGGGTCTAGTCCGTCAATTTGATTTCACTGAGGGGTTTCTCAGTGGTAGCCTTGAATTGGACAATATCACTCATAAATTGGCTCTGTTGAGCAATAAGAGCTTTGACCATATCCTTAAGTGAAGAGGAATTATTTGAGGGTGCAGGCAACGGTTGACCTTTCTAGATGAAGGTCTGGTAGTTTTATTTTTGAGGCCCATAACTAAAGTTCTATTTGTTCCTCACCATTGAGTGATTGTATGTATTCCCAAACGGGACTCTAGGTGGTCTCTGAAACTGATTACCCATGGCATTGGCCTGTTGATTGTTCTCAAAGAGAGTAGGACATTCATCAGTTGCATGATTTGCGGCAGTACAAATGCCACAAGCTTTGACATGCACTTTGCCAAAAGAGAGGAGACGTTCCATCATGGAAGTCAGTTGGTCAATTTTTTGGTATGTAGAACCCGAGGCACTCCCCGTAGTCGGACTTCGGTAAGCAATAACATCAAGATCACCATAAAGGCATGACTGCTGTGCGATGTCCTCATGCAGTTGCTTCATAAGGGCCAGAGTTTTACCTTGAAACCCCATACGCATTATCAATCTTGTGCGTTCTATGGGCGACATGCCAACATAGAAGAAATGGGCTATGGCCTTCTCAGATTGGCCATGCTGTGGGCAACTAGCAATCAGTCGCTTATAGTGATCCTAATATGAACCAAATGATTTACCCAACTTCATTTTAATGCTGCATATATCCTTGATGAGCTGAGTAACTCTATCCTCAGGGAAGTATTCATTTAAAAACACAGTTGTCATCTCATTCCATGAGTTAATGCAGCCAGGCGGAAGGTAGAAAAGCCATTCCTTGGCTTTGTCCTTAAGGCAAAATGGAAAAGATCTAAGCTTAACCGTGTTCTTATCCGCGTTGGAAGGTTTCATTGACTTGCAGTTAGTCTGAAACTCTTCAAGAACGTAACGGGGTCTTCATTCTTGCCACCATGAAAGGATGGCAGGAGATGAATAAACCCAGACCTCAACTCAAAATCTCTGGCATTATTCGGATACTCGATGCAGAGGGGTTATTGCACCCAAAGAGCCTGAAGCTCTTGATTGGCGTGCCCCATAGTGATTTGGCAGTTTTCAGCCGTGTTCAAAGGATTTTTCCTTGTTGCCTAAGTTGGATCTCTATAATCCACCTATGAAATGTTCTTTACGATTCATGATCAAAAGGTAGCAGTGAAATAGCTGATTTTGACGGAGTGAAATGTGGTAGCATAAAACTAAAAAAAGAAAAAGAAAACTAAACTCAGAGTAAGGACTAAGTCCCCGGCAACGACGCCAAAATTTGGCCACATGTCGTGCAGGCCAAATATAACCCGCAATCGAGTTACCAACCACAAGGGTTTAGTAGTGGTAAATACGGGGTCGAATCTACAGGACTTGAGTTTTACTTTAAGTTAACTAAAAATGGAGGGTTTTAGAAAGTTTGAAGAAACACTTAATTAAACTAGCAAAAATGAAAAACTCATAAAAGATGATATCAATGAGTGAAAATACCTAAGTCTACGGTTCCACAAGCAAGAATCAAGATTCAATGGCATATCATGGTCCTCAATCTTTCAAAAAAAATATTAATTCAATATCCCCTAGATTAGCTATAGAAAATTGACGTCCGCCAAAAATTCTTAATTCCCCTAATTTCGATAGCTAGGACGTTCGCCACTAACTACTTCCTTAATTGATATATAACCCTACATATCCGCCAATAAGGTTTAACACACTAACCGCAATAATAAGGATCCGTAGGAATACTAATCATAAATAACCAAATTGCGTCCGCTTCAGGTTTAACCAAGATTCAATTGTTGCACACTCAAGAACTGTAAGGTTTTTTACGACAAATGGGTGAGTGTTGGTCACTTTATTGGTCGAAAAGTATAATTACGGATACAATTGTCCAAATAACTATAGATTGTCCACTTAATAACATGCAATGGCCATATACATACCCTAGATCTAAACCATATTCCTTAAAATCAACAACAATGAAATAGGAAAAATTAAATTAAATGAAATAAAAATCATAGATCTTTCAAGTTATGCCATGAATCAAGAATCCCACTTGTTTCCCCTCTGACCTAGGTGAAGATTGGTTTAGCCAGACATGGTCTTCACAATCACCAAGGAAGAAAAGATGTGTGGCAGTTCCAAAACCTTGAAAATTTACTCCTCTAATGAATACCCTCATTCCTAATATGAAAAATCGCTAAAAATTGCTCTCTGGAGGTGAGAGAAACTTATTTTGAGGGTTGTTCTCATAACACATGCGCGAAAGAGCATCTATGGCTGATTTTTTGCTCAAACATGGGTTCTAGGCACTTGGCATTGTGTGATAGGTATGCCTGATGAAGAAGTGCCACGTGGCAGTGCGTGATGGGCCATGGAAGCTACTGTGATGTGTTGTGACCAATGAGGAGAAGCCATATGTCGCTTGGAAGGGAGTTAGTTCACTCTTGAATGCTCAAGCAAAAATTTGGAGTGTTGTGTAGCATGCATCCCGAGGTAGATCGATAGTTGCTATATGTGAGAAGCTGCTGGTGAGCTGTACTACCGACCACATGTGGACGAGTGACCTGAAGACGCATAGCAGATTGGTACGAATTGGACGAATGGAATGCTGACAAATGGTGAGCTGTGGCGAGTTGGACGAATGAGTGACTGCCACGTGGCAGCGGATTAGGAAATCGCACATATTGTGCGCCATTCTAGGGACTGTGATAGCACATAAATCGAGAAGATCCAACGCATGCTAAAGCGAGTCACTTAACTGTGTCATTTGGTCTATTGTCTCCTATTCTACCCGCTGCGTAGCATGTAACTCGAGGTAAATCATCTGGCATTCAATCACTACATGTAAATACCCCATTCTAAGTATTTTTTCGCCACGGACTCAACCGCGCACTCCGTTTCACGTGAAAATGACCAATAAATATAATTAAACATATATTTTAGAGACTTTTATATATTAAACACATTAAAATAAACTAATAAAAGTCTAGAAATACCAACTTATCAATAGCACGAGAACGTTAGTAGATGCCACATCAGGTGGATCTCTACTTACTAAGGATGACGATGGAGCATTTGGATCTCCTTGATATTATATCTCAAAATTCTACCACCGGTACTCGTTCCACAGTAAGGAAACCAGTAGAGGTGTGTATGAAATTGAATCCCAAGCTGCAATTATGGCATAACTATCAAATCTGAGTAGTTAGATGGCGAAACTTCAGATAGGACACGAAGTTCCACAAGTAGCACAACAACCAATTACTCTCCAAGGCATGAAGATTTACAAAATGGACGTACATCAGGGAATGGAGCTTGAAGACATCAACTTCATCAATAACCAAGGTTACGGGAACAACTTCGGGCCGAGAGGAATGACTCCTCAATTGTTTTATCATGGATATAACAACAACTTGAAATTTTCTTATGGAAATCATGATAATGCTCTGAAGGTACCTCAAGGCTTCCAGCAACAAGTCCAACAGGAGAGGCTGGGGCAGAGTGAAAAGATGACTTCACTAAAGTCAATTGAAAAGTATTTGCAAGCCATGGACATGAGCAATAGGGAGAACCATGTGGAGCATGGGAAAGAGTTGGAATGAGTGAGGCAAGCCATGAAGAGGATGGATAATGGGCAATCACAATCCATAAAGAACCTAAAGAGAAAAACTAGTCAACTTGCTATAGCCTTAAACTCGGAAAGAATGACAATTTCCTAGAACATTGTCACCAATCCCAAGGAGAACGTGAGTGCCATTCGCATGATGACCACTAATGCAACAAAGGATCCAAGACATGACCAAGTGATGTACAAGCTGGAAAAGGATAACACTTTGTCTATGATGAAACATGAGCATAACACGAAAGTGAGGCAAGAAGAGCTTGATGGGTTCAAGAAGCAAATAATCAGTGCCTTGAAGAAAAAGAAAGGGAAGCATCAATGGAAGGCCATGCAAAAAAATGAGAGACCATCCGAAGAAGACCCCTAAGGCAACAACATCAAGTTGGTTCCAAATAAATCGAAACCAAAGCTCAAGTTCATCCCATGACTTCAACCTATCAAAAAGAGAGATCTTGGAGAGATAAGAAAACCAATAAACATCGATGGAAATCGGTTTAGAAATATTTTATTTAATACGATAGCATCTTTCAATGTCATGCCACTGATGTACATGATACATGCCGACTTGAAGATCAATTGTCCTACTACGATAAATTTGCAAGTAGAAGATGGTAACTTGATACCTACTATAGGAAGAGTTTTGAATGTGCATGTGAAAGTAGGTAGATTTACATTCATTTCAGATTTCAAAGTCATGAACCACAATATGTACGATAACGTGTCTATGATACTTGGGCGGTGATTCTTGAACACTGCCAAAGCAAATTTGTACACAAGAGATAGGAAGATCATGATGAGTATCATGATGAGTATCGATTAGGGCGATGATGCTGAGAAGGTTGTCTTTGTCGATGGTGAAGAAGTACATCCGAATAGGAATGACAACATAATCTCTGATTCGCAAATGAAGCTTCTCAATTTAGACTCGGATTAAACGAGTAAAAATGTGTCAGGCTAATGACGTTAAATTAAACACTATTTGGAGGCAGCCCGGGGTTTTAAATGTTAAGTTTTTGAATTTCAGTTAGTTATTAGTTATTTAGTTTAATAAGTACATTTAACAAGTTTTAATTCCAAATTTTGATAATTTATGTCGAATAAGCAGGAAAAACCATTCGCCGGGTGATGATTAAATGGGATGGAAATGTCTTGCAAACTCTTTTAAAGAGCGAAAAATAGCGAAGGAGTGCAAAGCGGTGAAGGCAAGGTGCATGGGCGAATCGAAAGGTAAAACTTATTAATTTTATATTTTTCATGGATTTTATGTGGTCATGACATCTTGTGTGAGTTATACACAAAGTTAGAGGGGCACTGGAGGAAATTAACAAAAAAATATACGCGAGGACATTGGTAGTGAGGTAGATGCCGGGAGTATTACCCACGACGCCGTGAATGTAGGTCACAACGCCGAGGTGGAAGTAGGCATGAAACTATGAGAAAGCCCCATTGCATCGTTGATGCAGTGGCGGTGCTGTCACGGAGCAGTGCCTATAAGGCACGGCGCCGGGGTCGATAAAAAGGATTTTAACCCCATATTTCATTCATTCTACACAATTGCACTAAAGCCCCACCACAACCACCAAGAACACATCACTCTAGAGCCAATGTTTGATCATTTTCAAGTGAGATTAGTGTATTCCTAGTGATTTTGAGAGTGAAACAATGAGTGGATTATGGATTTGCACAATTTGAAAAGCTAAGGCTTGAAGTTTTAGATTTTGATTCCAAAGAGAGCTAGGATTCTAGTTGGTGAGAAAAATGAGAGGGCTTAGATTGAAAAAGACTTGGAGAAGTATTCTACACTGAAAAAGTAATCTGACATTGAGGTACATTTACAATTTCATCTAGTTATGCTTTGAATTTTGATAATTTGATGATATTGTATGAAATTGCGGATTTGAGGTTGTAGGATAGGTTTTGCAAGATTGTGTGAATGGGAGCATTAATATTACCTAAAGAGACTTAGTTGATATCTTTGCATTATTTAGCGTATGCATGATTCATGTTATATGAATTTTGTTTTTTTAGGTGATTTGAAGACCGAGTTGAATTGCATTGTTGTTTAGTTGCTTGAAATTGGAAGAAATGACAAGAATAAGGAAACAAGTTAGCCAAACTAGAACAAATGATTTTGAGGCATTCACCTCTACAAATCCTAATGAAGAAAAGCATAGACCATTTAAATCCAAATTTTTCATTAGTAAAGAGGCTAAGGACCGATATAAGAAAATTCTTCTTATGGAGTTTATTTGCGTAAGGGGAATTAATTCACCGGCTAAGTATGATAATAGAGTGAATACTTTATTAGACACCCAAATTGGGAGCAACTTACTCAAGACTAAAGGAAAAATAATGTTAAGGGAGTGAGAGGGATTGTTTTTAAATTCGATGCTAATGTAAAGTTCACGGCTAATGATGAGCTAGTGAAGGTGAGAGAGATTTTTATTCCCTTCAACAGACATGAGATCAATACTTTCTATGGGTTGGAGGAATTAAGCTTGTATGAATCCGCACCGACTTTCCCGACTAAGCTATATGAGAGACCCTATAAGCTATACCTGTTTAGAGCCATAGAAAATGCATTGGTTGTCCTATGACAACAAGGATGGGTCTTGGGAGCAGAGAATGTGCCAAAGCACATAAAGAAAGGGAGTGTTAGAAATGTTTATGAAATTTGGCAATATTCTCTTGTTGCATCGCTATACCCCATTTCTCAACAGGATGAGATCAACAAGCTGAAAGCAGCTTGTCTTTATGAGATTATAAAGTACGGGGATATCAATATCGGAGATATCATACACACAAGTCTGAGGGTGTCCATTATGTTGGAAAGGGATAAGAAGTTGTTGTTTCCTATATAGATTACTCAGATGTGCTTACAGGCCAGAACGAGGTTGAGAGATGATGAATAATACGATATAGAGGCCTAACTAACTATGGATGAAGCTTTCATGCTTACATTGAAATCACCACCTGGTTACTAGGACTCCCAAGAGGAAAGAGAGAGCCAAAAGAGCTAGACTTGAGGTCGAGTTGTTGGCCAAAAGGTAAGAGGATCAAGCAACATCAAAAACAAAACATCAGAACTAACCCAAGAGATAGAAGAGGAGGAAAAAGAAGAAGATGAGGAGCAACAACTACAAGGATTTGCTGAGTGCTACAAGTTTATAGACATAGAGATAGGAGAACAAGACTTGGATGGTCTTGAAGTCTTTCCACCACCTCCTCCACCACATGCACCTATACCACTACCAGAGGATTTGACTCCACAGCAGCATAGGCTGTGGATATAAGAGATATGGGGACAATATTAGGACAGGGTGCAATAGTAGCCAGCCATGCTGAGATATGAGCATGATATGAAGAGGAGAGAGCAACATTAATGGAACGGGGAGCACAATTTCATGTTGTTTGTTGATCATCATCGAGACATATCTAGATATGATAAGAGCAGATGTTTGAGACCTACTTATAGGTCATTAGGCTTTCTGGCAGCACCGGCATACGTAGTTGATCAGGATATAGTGCAGAACAGGAGGGTGGAGCATACATTAACACCATCCCAAGCTGGAGCTGATGCTACAGATGACGATGATGACGTTCAGTCTTGAAGTTAGTGTAATAGGAATCCATTAGGCCTGTGGAGTTAAGAGTGACTTTAATACCAAATTTTTAACATTTGAGATATTTTGTTAACTATTTAGTTATTTAACTTCTATGTTTAGTTTATTATAACCGGTGTTATTATATATGTTTGTATGTTCTAGTGTTTTAATGTTTCAGACTTACTTTTAAACCTTGAGGACGAGGTTTGATTTAGGTTTGGGGACATCGACACTACAATACACTATGAAAAGTAGTAAGATAGGTTGAGGAATAAGGATAAACACATCATATAAAGATAAACACTGCATATATGATCGTTTAAATTTTAATTTGAAGCACTTAAGGCGGAAAACATGGTAGTGTATAAATTTTTCATTTTATTTACTATATGAATGTTTAAGTAGTATAGATTAGGATATATATTATAATATGTAATGAATAAGTAGTTCATTTGCATGTTCATGCCTTTAATTGTGAATGAGTAGATTACAAATATCTTGTTGATATGAAACTCAAGAGAGTGCGATAAATTTTGAAGAAGAAATAATCAAATGTAGTAGACAATGGTGTGATTTCATAATTAGAAAGGGAAAACCTTGAACTTGAAATAAAAGCAAGAAACTAGAACACTTCTTGTGGAAAAAGTTAGATCTCTAAGGATTTTATAATAAGTGTGAATATTATTTGCAAATACAAGGCAAATACAGACTTAGTGCAAAGAGAGGAAGAAATAGGCATTGCACAGGAAAAGTTGGAGCTAACATACTTGAATTAGTGAAAGTGAGAAGTGCTAACAAGAGTTTTAGAAATAAAGAAAAAATGAGAGAATCCCACAAGTTCTATTGGAAATGGAACAGAGAACTTGATGGTTGGAAAAAGTAAGGAAAAATGAAGTCTATAAGAAAAGGAGCATGGACTGTTAAAAAAGGAAAAAATGAAAAGAAGAAGAAAAGAAAAAGGGAGAAAAATAAAAATAAAGAAAAGAAGGTGGAAGTAAACTAAAACTCTTCAAATAAAAGATTTAGATCGAGTAGGAGTGGCTAATTGATTTAAGTTTCCATTCCAACTTTGTTAAGTCCTATAGTCTCTCGAAGTGCTAAAGTCTACCAAAGATGAGTTTTACCTATGCTTATTTTTGAATTTTTGAGATTAATGAGAAATCATGAGATTTTATACTTGCTACTCCAGTGTTGAAATAAAACAAACTTGTGAGTAGTGTTAGTTTTTGGTTGTGATCTACTTTGGTGTTTTGAAAGTGAAGTTATATGTGTTAAAGCTACGTGTCTTAAAAATATAAGTTTTTGCAAAGAAAAACTCTTGAGTGGATTGTTAACTTGAAACTTAGTGAATTATTGGATACTCCATGAACAGTGTAAATTGAATGAGAACTATTATTAAGAGACTTAGTAGAATACACCTTTGCTTGGGATGCGCAAAATACCAAGTTTTGTGGTATTTGATAAGTGATTAATTATACTTATATATAAGGTTAGTTTAGTCATATATTTAATATAAATATCCCTAAATGAGTGCTAATTCATGGTATTATTTCATTTTCAAGGAATTAAGGTGTAAAGGAATGAATTGAGGAAAAATGAGAGCAAAAACTCACAAAACATGGTTGGGGCCGTGGCTACAAGTGTTGACACTGTGGGAACATAAGGAACAACATGAGAAGGAAAGGCACGATGTGAGAGATATGAAAAGGGAAGAAAACCAAGTTTGGAGGTCCGATGTAGTGGTAGTGCTGTGGTGAAAAGGGGACTTCACCAGGCAAGGTAGTGACGACGCCGAGGCACCAGGGAGCAAATTATACATATTCAGTAGCGGCGAAGTTGCCTATAAAGCACGACTTCGGGACATTAGGCCAACAACACACATCCCGAGGCATATCAATGCTTGTTGTTTTGTTTTTTTTTTATCTTATGCCACATTTATATATATTCAACTATAGGCACATTAGATTAGTTATATTAATCATAATTAACTAAATTATGACCTATCACATCACTCTTTACCTCAGTACCATGCCGACACGCATCTCGAGGTATGTCTCTGCTAGCTCGCAAAATTTACAAATACAACACTAAATAAATATTTCTGGGTATAATGTACACACATACATCATTTTAGGTATCCATCACTCTAAAGTAATATATTTCTCAGTCCTCACGTTGAGTATTAGGACCGTATACCTGCTCTCAAGTCACTTCACGGGTTGATAACCCATGATTAGGGACTAATTTACTATTAATAAATTTTGGGTTGTTAGAGTTACAAAGTGATACTAGTAAAAATAGGAAGATCATACTCGATAGGAGTTTTAAAGTTAAAAACGAACCTAAGTATGCGCCTAGAATTTTGGACATAGCAAGGGAATGGAACCGGGGGTTGTTAACTAGGGACTATTATAACGGTATTGACGCGGGGTTCTTGGTGGAGGTAGGTTATGAAATTCTAGTGAAAGATTTTTACGCAAATGGGCACGGAGGTGACAAAAAGACAATAGCCATAGTTTGGGGAAGACCAGTGGACTACTCACCCGCAAGAATAAACTGGCTCTATGAATTACCGAAATTACATATGAGACAAGTCAACGAGTACCCCAAAACGTGAGTATGGGTTTAGACACAAACTTCCCTACGAGACCATTAGGAATGTTTAGAAGCAATTCTAAGGGATATATTTCTTTTTGACAAGGATGGGTACCCAAAAACCTTACAAACCAAAAATCTTAGGAATGATTTAGAAGCTTGGAGTTATTTTTTAAATGTAATCCTATAACCTAGTTTGCAACACTATGAGATATTGTATTACTGGGCGACTCTTTTACACCACATAGTTCAAGGAGTCGGTTATATTAATGTAGGCAAAATAATTTATGATTCAATTAGGAATGCCATGACCACCAAGAAAAATGAAGGATTGCCTTTTCCTTAAAGATTATGGAGTTTTGCAAGCAAAACCAAGTTTCACAAAGAGGTTTAGGGCTATACGTTTACCCTAATAGGACCATCACTGAAAAAGTCATTGAAAGCACCTAGAAGGTGCCAGGATATGTTGATTCAGATGAGGAATGAGAAATAAACGAAACACAAAATAGAGAGACCATGGAGAGAAAGAGATTACGGGGAGAGAATCGAAGAAATTTGGAAGAGATGCAAACTTTCACAGATAATGATAGGACGAACCAGAGCCTAAAGCCACCTATAGTGGACTTTGGTGGCATGTATGCAGACGAGACGGAGATAACCATGATGGGTCTGATCTTGCAAAACTAAATGAGAACTTTGAAACATTAATATTTAATGTTTTAGAACCAACGCAGATTGCTAGGAGCATCTATGGTTCTAAGCAACGCATGACCAGGACGATGCGAGGCGGAGGAGCTTACATTTAAATTTCATTTACTTAAATGATAATGCCCAACCAGGGAGTTTTTTCAGAAGATACTCTGATGGCGGGAGTCAATTACATGTTCTATGATCCTGCAACGAGCTTATAGTCTCAACAAGAAAACAAATGTGATAGTGGTGACTATGCGACATCTGGACGACAGTTCTAATATTTCATTTTTCTCTGTATAATATTTCTTCAACTGTTATTGTGAGAGGTTTGTGCTTGTAATGTTATGATATGAATGATGTGGTGTGAATTTATGATACATTTGCTTTGGTATGATCATTTTATACATTGGTTTGATATGTTAAACTCAATTCTATCCTATAATGCCTGAAGATTTTTCTACTTATAAAATTCATTCTTATGTTAGTTAGTTATTTATTTAATTTAATCGTTTATGCTTCACGAGGTATTTTTATTTTATGTTGGAAAATCGAATTTATTCTTAAACCTTGAGGACAAGGTTTGTAATGAGTTAATGGATATTAGGTGAAATGAGAGGTAGAGTCTATTTGAACATTGAACGTTGTGAATTTTTCAAAATTTTCCACATTACAGGTAATATTTTTCCATTTCATTTTACTTTTTTTAGTTAGGAATATGGAATTGAATATAATTTGGATTTAAATAGAAGTGATATATTATTATTACCCTTGAAAATAGAAATTTTATGATGGAAATGAATCGTAATACCCTATTTGACTTAACCTAGATTGTGTATACACTAGAGGAGTTTAGAGGGGATTGATTGCTTTGTGTTAGACATTATAATGGGTAGAAGATTGAAATAATAGTACAAGATAAATAAGACATATTTTTAAGAATCTTGTCATAAAAGGTTATGGATCAAGTATTTATTTAAATAGACGTATTGAAAAGAGTTTATGCCACGAGTGAAGAGAAAAATAAGGAAAATAGCCAATAATTTTTACTTAGTTGGAGAGAATGCTTCCTTGACCATAATGAAAGTGAGAAGAGCTAACAAGAGTTTTTAAATAAAGAAAAGTAGAGAGAACCACATAATCCAAAGGAAATGGAGTAATGAATCTAGTGGTGGGAGAAATTCCTATATGAAAAGAATAACAGATTCAGAAGGAAATGAAGCATGGAACTGCAAGAATATACAAAATAAAGAAGAAAATGAATATATAATTGAAGAAGAAAGAAAGAGAGATATAAGAAAATGGAAGGATATTTATGAAAAACTCTTCAACTAAAAGATTGAGCTCGAGTGCTTATAGCTAAGTTAAGAGAAATATATCTTTTTATTTCAACAAATGAATATGAAATGATGATTATTGGTAAATAAAAATTTCTATCGACTTTGATGGTGGTGATATTTTAAATAATGTTTGAAAATGAGGTTGATTTAGTGATTTTTGTATCTAGAGATTCTATATTAGTTATTGTAAGCTTGATATTTTTCAGTGGAGATTGAAAAAACCTATACAGTGGCTTGACCTTGATAATTTGTTTAACTTTGAATTCTAAAGTGTATTGCATAATTATAGGTTGAGTTGTCAAATAAAGGAATTGTTCTTTAAATCCTTATATTCTATCATGATTCTTATTTTTATGTGGGTAATATGTTTCTATTTAAAGATCGTTTTTGTTTATGAATAAAAACATATAATTATGAAATCAAAATGAGGGAAGAAAAGAAAATATGATTTGAGAGTATTCATATGCTTAGGACAGCAAAGTACCTAGTTTGGGGGTATTTGACAAGTCAATAATTAGACATATTTTATAGTAAATTTTAGGATGATTTTAGATGTAAAAGACTATATTACACGAGGTTTTCTCTTATTTTTGTTATTTCAGGTAATAAATCGAATATAAGAAAAAAAGGAGTAAAAAAGGAAGATTATGAAGGAATTGATCAAGTGGAAAGAGTATGCAAAGAATCATAAACAAGTGAAGGGAAAATTTAGATTTAGTACCATCAATTCCTGAGTGATTTGCATATACATAAGAATTACTACTCGAATCGGTGAAAATCGAGACCACTTTTCTAAGGATTCACCCAGCAATTCCACTTAAACCCCGAATCGCAAAGGAATTGTTGGGTTCGATTTCAAGAATTTTAGATAACCACGAGAAGTTTGAATTAGTTTGGGATGTGTACTACCTAGAATGATATAATTACGGCTCTAGGAGCCATTATTTATTGTCTTAGTTTATTGCTTTATTGTTCATTGCTTTTAGAGAAAAGTTGAAGATTGAAAGTATTTATTCTAGAGGTATTTATCAATGTCTTTTATTTACATTATTGCGATGTTATTTATGAATATGAGTGAGTAGCTTACTAATCTAAAAAAGCCCGAACATGAACTGGATCTATTTTGCAATGTAGTTATAATGAAATGATTATGTGCTGAATGCTTTAAACCAATCATATTCTTTGATTTACTAATTTAATAGATTATTATTTAGGATTTTAATCATGAACTTTGTATCGCATGCATAGTCTAGAAATGTGTATTATGAAATTTCGATTCATTATCTAGTTTAAAGTAGTAATTGGGATTGTTTGAAAGGTGTTACCATTTAGATGTTTTAGGTAAATTTGAGATCTAAATCTAATGTTGAAATGGATTTTTGAAGGTGTTAGATTTAGTAGTTCGAAGTTTTCACAAAATGTAATGCAGTTTTATTGCGTGAAGTTAATGTATTTGTTTACTTAAAGAGGTTAGCTCAATAAAATTAGAATGAGGCTTTTCCACAGATATAAGGAGAATTAATGGCTGACTAAAGGCTATTTACTTACTTAAGATAAGAGTTTAATAATCTAAGATGCTTTATAAAGTATACTCATGACTATATGATTGAAGTAACATATTTGGATGTAAAACGGATTGATGTTTCTTCTAGATGTTTGTTTAGATATTTATTATTGAATTGAATTGAATTGAATTGAATATTAGTGAATTTATATTGTGTTAGTTAAGTTAGTTTAATTAGTTGAGTTAATTATTATACTATATCATAGATTGGATTAGTGATTTTTAATTTCCGTTTTAATAAAATTAATTAAATGAAAGTAAAATAATAAAAACCATTAAAAGTCTTTTTTCCTAGAGAAGTTTGATAAATCCCTGTAGAGACAATCTCACTTATCACTGCTACAAATAATAAGGATATATGGAAAACTTATTGTACACACTCGACAGGTGTCAGTGGTGCATCTTTTTCTTTTTGGATGAGAGAGAAAACTCATTTTGATGAATTGGTGAGGGGGCTAAATGATGTGTCCATCAAATGGGGGTTGAAACCATAATTTGCTATGCAATTTCCCTTTCGCCCCTCAATTAAGTAAATATGATGAGAAATAAGAAGAAGAAAGTCACTCGAGGAAAATCACTAGCAGTTGAAGCTTGTGGATGACGGGTCACTTTGTTCGAGGAGCATCTGGTGGCGAGAGGAGTCGTATGCATGGGAGACGCTTGCGTTGTGCGCATGGGAGAGAACACAAATGGGAAAGGTGACTCATGCGCTAAGGCAGATCAACGGTAGCCGAAGCTGGAGATAAAACTGATACATCTCTCTAGAAGCATCTCACGGACATGGGAGTCGCGTCGTCACAAGGAGAGTGAACGCTATTGAAGTAACAAATTTGTTAATGATTTGTCATCCGATCTTGACTTTGATATTAATCTTGAGGCGCATCTGAATGTTTCTTGCATTGCCAAGCCTTATTTTATGCTACTTCTGATGTCATTCAGTTGCTACATCTCTTCTAATCTAATAGATATGCCTGTCTTGAGGACGATCCAAGCATTGCTGAACCACCCTAGCTTTAAACTATAATTAGCCCATTTTTCTTGCAATTTCTTGAATTTTAGGCAATCCAATCTTTTGTCACATCAACCAATCACCATCCTAGCTTCACGTGGTTGTCTCGAGATACGTGCTAGTGTGTTTTTCAAAGCAGATAATCAAAATACTCTAAAAGGCCCGCTTTTATTCTTTTTTATCAACATAAAAAATCAAATGAACAAAAATAAGAAATTATGAACCAATTTCGGAGACTTTGAAACATAAAAATATAACATTTATGCAGTAAATCGGGGCACAAATATATAACTATCATTGGGTTTTTCTACTAATGTCCATTTCTCATCCCCTCTCTAGAACTTCTACCCTTCCCACTTCCTGCCATTTTTGAATTCAAAAATCACAAGTCCAAATAACAAGTTAAAACTGTGGATCAAAAAAATAAAATTTGTCGGAAATAATTCGGTAAAATCCAAAACTCTACTTAAAAGAAGAAATTCATTTAGAAAATTAGCTTGAAATCAATGGAAAATTTAAATAAAATTGGCATCAAAGTTTTAAAATTAGTTTTCTAAATATTACATATCATAAAACAATGGTGTGATAAATTTTAGTCTTTTTGAAAATGAAATAAACCCCTAAACGCATTTGAAACTCAACTTAAAACCAATTGTGAATACGTATAAATATACCAAAATTTCAAAAATATTGAGTTTTTAAATAAACGATCATTGTAATTGCAATGTCTAATCTATTGGAATCAATGAAATCATTTAGTCATGGTAATAGAATGAATTCCAATAAAACAATTTTGAAATCAATTGAAGATTTTGCAAAAAATCTTTCAAACCAAAAATTCAACAACATAAAGAGTTAGGCTTATCGTAATTACCTTCTTGAGAGTGACTTTCTCAAGATAGAAGCTCTTCAACTCCTCTAAATCAATTTTCAAGCTCTAAGTCGAAATCCCTTAAACCTTAGTTTGATTTTATTCTTCCAAATTAATATTTTTTTTTTGGTTGAATGAAACTAGAATGAGGTGGGAATCACTTAAATACACTAAGATCGAGCTTAGGAAGACAGAGTTTAAGCAAGAAATCGATTGTTTTGTTAAATCAGTGCAACGGTTTATGTATTTGAGGTGGGTTTATGTTTGACGATTTGGGATTTTATTTTAAAAACTCTAATTCATGCCCAACAATGCAGGTAATAAGTGGAATCGATGGGGAATCGATGTGTAAATCAATTGGATTGAGGTTCTGTGACTCACTGAACTGATCATTGATATATGTTATAAGGCAGAATCACTACCAATTCACCTGACTCAAATTTCTCATAAATTTCTGGTTATAGTTGCCGATTTTGCCAGCGATTCCTAGTGCTATTTCAAATCACTGGAGAATTGCGAGGTTTAATATACTATTTTTTTTCAATTTGTTTCACAATTAACGTATATACTATTCATAAAAACTAATGTAGAGTAGAATTGACTGAAATACGAAGTTTTGATTAGGATATGTAACTAAATAATAATTTTATTGATAAAAGAAATAAATTAACAAGCAAGTGAGTAATGCAAACTTGCATAAAGGCCATAGAGACAAAAAAACTCAATCATTCCTCCTCATTTGAAATTACCTCGACATTTAAATTTTAAAAATATTTCCAATACAAGAGTCAAAAAGTGAGAGAATAAAAACATACTATACTAATGCTAAACTCCTATTAAAATTAAAAGATAAATAAACATAGAAATGGGCCGCCTCCCATAGAGCGCTTTTGTTTACTATCGTTGGCTCAATTGACCCATTCTAGAATTAGGCTTAATTTCTAAATTTGAATTTAGGATTATCTACTTTAGTGCCATTCCAGAAAGTGATTGCTCCACCATTAGCCGCCAAAGTAATTGTTTTGTTTGGAATATCCATAACAGCTTAAGTAGTGGCTAAGAAAGGTCGTCCTAAATTTGAAGGAGGATCTTCATTAATGAAGTGTGACATTACCAAAAAGTCCATGGGTACCATGTACTTGTCCACTTGAACTGGTACATTCGTGACCACCCCCATTGGTTGAATTGAAGTAACATCCGACAGAGAAGCTTGTTCAGAAGCAAGTGCATCCAACTCCTATTGAGTGTCTAGAAATAAATGTATAGGCATGCGATTTGGATTAAAATTCATATCACACTAAGCTCTATAGTACCAAGTCCAATTGATTTTAATGTGGAAATGTATACCTCTACGATCATTAAGCTTCATAGGACTTAAATCTAACTTTTTCTTTTTCTTATTCTTCTTGGATTTAAATTGTCCCAGCTTGTTAATACTCTTCCCATTCTCTGGTTGCTTAACTTTCCATTCTTGAGTTACTTTCTTTTCTTTTAAATTGTCATAAACTCGTTCTTTCTTGGAAACATTTTTTTTGAAATTTAATTGTAAATGCATTAATTGCATAAATTTCAATGTTTTGTTCATCAAAATAATTTAATTCTAGAAATCATTATTATTAACTTCATTATCGAGTGGTTCATCATTTTCATCTTAGTTATGTTCTTTGTTAATTTTGAACTTAATAATCTTGTCTTCAAATTTCATAAACATTGTTCCTTCTGAAATATCTAACTTAGTTTTAATTTGTTTTAAGAAATGGTATACCTAATATCGTAAGCAGAGGATTAGGTGATATTGAATCTCTCATTTCCATGACATAAAAGTCGACTGAAAATACTAAGTCGTGTTCTTGTACTAAAATTTCTTCTAATAATCCATACGGTTTAATAATTGTATTGTCCTCTAAAGTAAGATTAATAGGTGTATTAGTTAACAATCCTATTTTAAATGATTCATAGAATTTAAGTGACATTACATTAATTGATGCTTCGTAATCACACATAGCAAATTCAATAGAAGAAGTTCCTATTGTGATAAGTATAACAAACATTTATGGGTGGAAACATTTCTCAAGCATTTTCTTCAAGGATCACACTTTTGGTCCTAATTTTTCTTTAGATTCTTCTAAAAATTTGTTTTTAGATTCGGAGAACTCTTTAGAAATTTCATCATAATTTGATAATTGCGTAATTGGTTCAATTAAAAGTTCATTAATTTCTATTTTCTTAAATGATTCAGAAATTTCTTCTTTAATTTTTTCCTTCCTAGCATTCGCTAATCATTGTGGAACGAAAGAAATAGAATACATATCTTCGTTAACTTCATAAATATTATTATTATTATCTAATTTATCTTGATTAACTAATTCAAAATTTTGTAAAGATTTTTTATAAGCTTCAACTCAGACTAAATACCATGGGTATAGTCTTTCAGGAAAAGGTGTGTATTTTAATTGTTCAGCCATCCATTCCCTAGTAAGAATGACATTGGCCATCATTTCTTTTTCTTCTTCTATTGTTTTCTGCTTATTCTCTTAACCTCTTTTAGGTATCTTTTCAGGTGTATATGTTTCTTTTCATTTTTCGCAAAATAAAGCGTTAACTTGTGCTTGATTAGTAAGATTTGTAGTTTGAGTAGATCCTTTAGTTTGATTACTTAACTTATTAATTTGTAGATCCATCTGTTTTAATTGAATTTTCATCTCATTAATAGGCGTATCAATTTTAATTTGATTTTGAGAAACTTGCGTAAAGTTTTAATGAATTTCAGTTGTTAAATTATGTAATATTTGTTTTAAGTTCGGTTGCGTAGATTGAACTATTTATCGAGGTTGTTGAATTTGTGTAGATTATATTTGTGCTCTCAATCTATAAGTTGTATAATTTTGATTTTATGGACCATAGCTAAGATTTGAATTTGGTTCTCCAGTGTAGTAACTATTGTTATTATATTGATTTCTAGGAGGACCAGAATATTGGTTCATAATCACGTTGACTTCTTCATTGTTTTCTTCATGTAAAGTAGGACACGCATCCATAGGATGTGTAAATTCATAATAAAATCCTTATAGTTTCACTTGGTTTATGTATCTTTTAATAGTAATTTGACCATGCTAGATAATTCATCAACTTTTTTGCCATATGTATTACTTCTTTTATTATTTACTTCATAAAGTTTCTTTATTAATGTGTCAGCTATTTTACCATATTGCTTAGATTGTTTAGCCATCTTATTAATAGCTTCTTTTGCTAAAGTTGGTGTCACATCAAACAATGATCTACCACATACAATATCTAATAGTCTTGGTTCAAAATGATTAATTCCTTCATAAAAGTATTCTAATAAATTTCTTTGTGTATATCCATGTTGTGGACAAGATGAAATTAATCTTTGAAATCTATCATGTAACGACCTGAATATTCTAACTTGAGTCACATGTCACCACAGAACTCTGTCGGGGAATTTATTTGACGTGGCATACTCTGTCAACCTTCGGGAGTCGACACTGGGGTATATTATTTGTATGTGGTATGTGTATTATTTATTTTATACTGAAAAATGTTAAATTTTAGATAATTATTGGTCCAATTCCATAAAAATATGAGTAAAGTTCAATGGTTGGCATGCGTGTATATTTTGGGTACATAGGTACAAGTAGGCGATAAGATAGGACAAAAAATAGTAGTAGGAATGTAATGCAAGACTATAATGCTATTTCATTAAGAGAATAACCTAAGTTCAAATTTTTGTTTAGATTACCCTTTACTATACCATTACAATGCACATCCTAGTAACTTATGATTATAGTGTAGAAATGAAATAAGGCATATGATGTACCTTGAGAGGCGTACTATGGAAGTTTGAAATGAATGTAATATTCTCCTTCATTCATATCAAGGAACCAATATTAAATCCAAAGGCCTATGATATGCTTGATAAATATGTTGAAAAATAAGGTCACTTGATTTATGTAAATATCTTGGTTGCATGGAAAATACATAAATGAACTAAGGGCAAGATTGTCATTTTACACTTTGTAGGACATTTGGCAAATGTAGAAATGAGATGGAAAGCTTTGATTTAAGACTTAATTAAACTAGGTTAGCTTAATTAATCCATCACTAATGAATTTCAAGTAATTATATAAAGGGGTAGACGTCATTAGGGACTTCACTCAAATTCATTTCTAAGAGCTCTAGAGAGGAAATTGGAAGGAATCCCACCATTAATGAAGTTGGAGAAAGCTTGAATACAACAAGAAGTTAAAAATTCATATGGTCTCAAGGCATGTTCTACACCTTCTCCTTAATACTTTCTCCTATTTGAATTCTTATCCATGCTTTTGATTCCTATTGATTTGTTTCTTTTTTTTAATAATGATCTTATTCATGCAAGCTACTTCTTCTTCATACTCTCATTTCACTAATATTACATGCATCCCCTTTAATTAATCAACAACACACACATATATGTATATTGATCAACTAAATTCATGCATGGCTTCCTTGAGTGTTTAAGGTTGATCCAAAATATTGGCTACAACTCATTGTTGGGTTGGCCTAAATGAATTGGAACCTTGATATGAATATTGCTAAGAAGAATGAAAATAATAATTCTAATAATAATGTGCATTAATAAAGGAAATGGTGCATAGATAGAGGCCATACTCATTAGCTAAAATTAAATTATTTGCGAATTGGAAATTTGAGTAGAACATTGAGTTAGCTAATAACTTAGGTATTAGTTAAAATACTTAAGTACCTAATTCAAATAAATAAAGTACACTAATTATATTTATCTAATATGCCTAAGTTGTGAAATAAAGACAATTAGGCCTAAAGATAAATGAATTAATTTACTTGTATAAATTAATGACTTTTAATAAGTTAATAGAATAATTACACTTGAATCATTTAAATAAATTAGAGGGCTTGGATTTAATTGAAATAAAAAGCCAAAGTTGATTTTAAGACAAAAATGGGTATATAAGCTAGTTTGATATGCCATAGTAAGGTAATCAAAGAATTTATTATTGTACTTGAGTAAAAGTAGATTTTTATTTAACCAAAGATTAATCTAGTTTTAAAATAATAATAATAAATGATAAGATTCCTAAAATAAGTTTGTAGAGATCTATTGATGCATTAAGTGGTTATATATATTTATTTATTATACATACATACATACATACATATATCTATATATATGCATAATAAATTAGGTGTATTTGTATAACCTTGCGTACACCTACATATAATATAAGAATAATAATATAAAGCAAATAATATTAAGGACTGAATTATACTTAATAGAGGATTAGTAAGACAAACGGACTTTAACACACCAAAACCTACTAAAATGATGTCAAGGACTTAGCAAGCTAGAGTTGGACATCGGGGCTTAGTTCAGGGTCGTATTGGAGTCGTGAGAGAGCGTATTAGCGTGGATCTAAGGTACGTAAAATAAGCTAGGAAATTTATAGTAATTCAATTGCTATTGCACTATCTTACCTTTCTTGGAATTCCCACTCCAATATGAGTGTCCAAGGGCCAAGCGAGTCAGGAAGGTGTCTTTGACGGAGAGGTTGCCGGTTAGCTTTAGAGCCATGAACTCGATTCACTAGATTGTTTGGTCAGGATGAGATGTGTTTTATCTGGGGCACCACTGATATCCCTCATTCGTGACAGTCTAGGTACAGTAGGCGCTGCCGCGTCCTAAGACCTGAGTTTGCTTGGCATTGCCGTGACTTTATGACCTCGACCCGGTGGCACCCGCACTCGGTGGTCTTGGACTACTTGGGCACCTCTCTATTGCTTATTTTGACACTCATTTCTCATTGTACTTTCATTATTCAGTCTTATTATCATGCATTCCTTATAGCATTCTTTCTATCCACATGAATTTTATACTGCTTTATTTATTTTGAAGTACTATTTAGATCATACTGGCTTTTACTTACTGGAGTCATCATTCTTGTATTTGACCGAGTGCAAATTCATAGTCGAGCAAAGGCAAGGCACTGATACTTGGCGATCAATTTTGAGGACATCGAAGTTGCCATTCCTTACTTACTTTTGTAGGTTTTTGATAGTTTGTATTACATATATGTTGCGTTTTATCACACTTAGGATACTTTTTGGGGTTTGAGAGACATATATGACTTGTATATCACTTTTGCATCCACTTTACATTTATCACTTCATATACATGTTTAATATATATATATATATATATATATATATATATATATATATATGGTTCCACATATAGGTTGTCCGACTCCTTTACTTTATTGTTGAGTTATTTTAATTATTAGCTGCTTCCGCTAACTTGTAAAACTTGAAAAATATTAATAACTTAACTTAAAATTTCAAATTAACTGATAATGATAGATTAGAAGGCTAACTAATCTTACGTTGACCTTGCGAAGACTATCCCGGCACGTAGGCTTAGGCCAAACAAGGCCTAGTTTGTGGGGAACTTGGGCCGTCGCAGTTGGTATCATAGCGTCAGGTTAGATAAGAGCTAGGTGTCAACTCCTGATTAACCCTCAACCAACATAAGACACAAATTGAGAATAGAGTTAAGACACAGTTGGAACTTAGAGTGGAACCCTATCATCCTGACTTAGAGTCTTAGTTGGGAAGTGAGGAGAGTTGGGGAAGTTAAAAATCTGAATTATATATGCTATTTGATGTATTGTATTATATTATTACCGATAACTATAAACTAATCAAGAACTCACCTTCTTTGCGGATGGTGATAGCCGATCAGCTCAAGTCCAGTAGTATCGATGGTAGCTCAGATGTACAAGGGAGTGCGCCTATTGTACTTCCCAATCCTGCGGCTCCCATTGCGTTGGCATAGCTAGTTAATGTGGAGATTGTACCAATATAGACTGAAACAATAATACTTATAGTTCTTACTCAACCACAGATAGTGTCACTCACATTTACATACACTATTACTAGGGTGACAACCGAGGTAATACAGTTACGTGAATTCTAGAAAAATGGACTGAATAAGTTTTATGGTGGCACAAATCTCGAGGTAGAATGGAAATTCATGAAGATACACAACATCTTGACTACCCTGAGCAGATTAGAGTGATGATATATTCTGAGTCATTATTTTGAAAGGCTGACGCTTGGTGGAGTAGTATGGTAGCTACTAGGGGAGCACTAGAGATCGGGTAGAGTTCAATTTTTAGGGGACTTCGACTACACTACTGATCACGAGTGGCAGAGTGGCTACGAGCTTGGATGTTGAGACTTTGGCCAGTGTTATGAGTATGACATGAAGAGTTTAGATAATGATTGAGCATGTACCAGTGGTTTTCAAGTTGTCAAACGTATTTCTTGATGATTTGCCAGGATTTGCCATACCGGATGGCTCCTTATGAGCTAAAGGAGCTGAGGACCCAGTTGGATGAGTTATTATAGTTAGGATTCATTTGGTCGAGCATGTTACCTTGGGGTGCACCAATAGTAATCATCAGGAATAAGGACGACAGTCTGAGTCTCTGCATTGATTACTAGCAGCTCAACTAGATTACAGTGAAGAACAAGTATCCTCTACCATGTATTGATGACTTATTCGACCAGCTTAAAGGAAAAAATGGTTCTCGAAGATTGACTTGAGGTCAGGCTACCACAAGTTGAGGATTAGAGCAGAGGATATAGAGAATACTGCCCTTCGCACCCGATATGGGTCCTACAAGTCCACTATCATGCTTATTGGGCTGACGAATGCCTCGATAATGTTCATGGATCTCATATATCGAGTATTGAGGGAGTATTTGGAAAGATTCGTGATACTATTCATCGACAAATTTCTCATCCATTCTATGACTCGCGTGGATCAAGAGAGGCACCTTAGGAAGATATTACAGATTTTGAGGAAGCATATACTATATGCCAAATTCAGTAAGTGCGAGTTTTGGCTTACAAAGGTTCAGTGAGTTCATTAAGAGTCCCGATCATCCGGATTGGAGTCAGTCGACAGACTCATTCTTGAGATTTAAAGGGAGGATATAGATTCCATTAGTGGTTAAGATATAAGATTAGATACATTAGGAAGCTCATCACTCACATTTTATGGTTCATCCATGTCGGACCAAGATGTATATAGACATGCGACGTCTCTTCTGGTTGCTGGGGATGAAGTCCGATGCTACTGACTATGTTCGAGCGTCCGAGATATGCTAGCAAGTTAAGGCTAAGCATCGAAGCCCAGGAGGACTATTACATCCACTTCCCACTCCTTGATGGAAGTGGGAGCATATCGCTATGGATTTTGCAATGGAATACCTTAGTCTCAGTGTGCTCATGATAACATTTAGGTAATTGTGGGTTGATTGACTAATTCTGCGCACTTCATACCGATCTTTACTATACATTGAGTGGATTGGTTGACCAGTTTGTATGAGCGAGAGATAGTCCGACTTCATAGAGTTGTGTTATCGATTATGTCAGACATGGGGCCACAATTTACATCACATATTTAGCAGGGCATGTAATCATAGTTTGGCATGTAGTTGGATGAGTACAGCCTACCATCCACAGACTAACGGATTGTCAGAGTGACTGATCCAGGTGCTTGAGGACATGTTGAGGATGTGTGTACTAGAGTACGATGGTTCATAGGAGGAGTATTTTCATCTGTGTGAGTTTGCTTATAATAACAGTTATCAAGCCAACATTGGAATGACACCATTTGAGGCATTCTACGATAGGTCATGCAGATATCCATTATGTTGGGCAGTGCCCAAGGATGTGATAGCTATTAGGCAAGAGATTATAGTGGATCACACATAGAAGAAATGACAAATCAGACTACGTAGAATGGTGCACATGAGAGATAGAAGAAATATTACGACAAGTACCATGACGAGTTAAAGTATGACAAGGGATCCTATGTGTATTTGAAGGTATCACCTTAAAAGGTTCAAAAGAGATTTGGAATCAAAAGAAAGCTCGCGCCTAGGTTCATCGATCCTTTCATGATCAAGAGGAGAGTTGACAAGGTTGCATATAAGTTGGAGCTACCACCATGATTAGCCAGGATTCACCCAGTGTTTCATATCTCGATACTTAGATTAGATAAGTTGAGAGGAGGCAAGCGACCGATGGTGTATTTTTGACAGATAGACCTCAGAGAGGACATCACCTACGAGGAGCAGCCGATTAAAATACTTGACCGTAAGGTGAAGGTAATGAGGAATAGGGAAATCCCTTCAATACTTGCCTAGTGGCAGCATCACGAGGATGAGGAACTGACCTAGGAGTTAGAGTGCTATATGCGCGAGCACTTCCCTGACTTATTTTGATTCTAGTAAGTTCTACTTTAAGTTATTTCAATTTTGAGGATGAAACTCTTATCAGTTGAGAAGGTTGTAATGACCCGAATATTCTAACTCGTGTCATGTGTCACCGCAGGACGAGGAATTTATTTGACGTGGCATACTTAGTCAACTCTTGAGAGTCGACACTGAGGTATATTATTTGTGTATAGTGTGTAATATTTATTTTATACTCAAAAATGTCAAATTTCAGATAATTATTGATCCAATTACATTGAAATATGAATTAAGTTTGATGGTTGGCATGCATGTATATTGTGGGTACCCGGGTACGAGTAGGCTATAAGATAGGGGAAAAAATATTCGTAGAACTATAATGCTATTTGATGAAGAGAATAACCTAAGTTGGAATTTTTATTTAGATTACCCCATTACTATGAAATTACAATGCACATCTAAGTAACTTATGATTATATTGTAGAAATGAAATAAGACATACGATGTACCTCGAGAGGCCTACTATGGAATGTAAAATTCTCTTTCATTCATATTAAGAAACCATTATTAAATCGACAGGCCTATGGTATGCTTGGTATATGTTGAAAATAAGGTCACTTAATCTATGTAAATGTGTTGGTTGCATGGATAATAAATGGATGAACTAGGGGCAAAATTGTCATTTTACATATTGTAGGACACTTGGCATATGTAGAAATGAGATGGAGAGCTTTGATTTAAGACTCAAGTAAGCTTGGTTAGCTTAATTAATCCATCACTAATGAATTTCAAATAAATGTATAAAGGGGTAGAAGTCATAAGGGACTTGATTCAAATTCATTTCTAAAAGCTCTAGAGAGGAAATTGGAAGGAATCCCACTATTAATGGAGTTGGAGAACGCTTGAAGAAAACAAGGAGCTAAAAATTTATATGGTCTCAAGGCATTTTCTACACCTTCTCCTTAATACTTTCTCCTATTTGAATTCTTATCCATGCTTTTGATTCCTATCGATTTGTTTCTTTTTTTATGATGATCTTATTCATGCAAGCTACTTCTTCATACTCTCATTTCCCTAATCTTGCTTGCATCCCCTTTAATTAATCAACAACACACACATATATGTATATTGATCAACTAAATTCATGCATGGCTTCCTTGAGTGTTTAAGGTCGATCCAAATTAATGACTACAACTCATTCTTGGGCTGGTCTAAATGTATTGGAACCTTGATATGAATATGGCTAACAAGAATGAAAATAATAATTCTAATAATAATGTGCATTAATAAAAAATGATGCATAGATGGAGGGCATATTCATTAGCTAAGATTAAATTATTTGAGAATTGAAAATTTGAGTACAACATTAAGTTAGCTAATAACTTAGGTATTAATTAGAAATACTTAAGTACCTAGGTCAAATAAAAAAAGTAAGCTAATTATTTTTATCTAATATGCCTAAATTGTGAAATAAAGACAATTAGGCCTAAAGACAAATGAATAAATTTACTTGTACAAATTAATGACTTTTAATAAGTTAATGGAATAATTACACTTGAATCATTTAAATAAATTAGTGGACTTGAATTTGATTAAAATAAAAAGCTTAAGTTGATTTTAAGAAAAAAATAGTTATATAAGCTAGTTTGATGTGCTAAGTATGCTAATCAAAGAATTTATTACTGTACCTAAGTAAAAGTAGATTTTATTTATGTGACCAAAGATTTATCTAGTGTTAATAATAATAATAATAATAATAATAATAATAATAATAATAATAATAATAATAATAATAATTAATGATAAGATTCCTAAAATAAGTTTGTAGAGATCTATTGATGAATTAAGTGGTTATAAATATTTATATATAAGTGAGATCGTCTCCACATGGATTTATCAAACTTCTGTAGAAAAAGTCTTTCAATCATTTTTAATTATTTTACTTTAATTTAATTAATTTAATTAAAATGGGTATTAAAAATAATTAATTAAATCTATAATATTATAATAATTAACCAAACTAATTAAACTAACTTTACTATCACATTTCAAATTCACTTATATTCAAATCAAATCAATTTAATAATAAATAAAAATTTAAACAAACATCCAGAACAATGAAATATCAATTTGTTTTGCATCCTAACATGTTACTCAAATTATATAGTTATGAACATACTTTATAAAGTATTTTAGATCATTAAACTCTAATTGTAAGTATGTAAACAACCTTTATCAAGCCATTAGTTTACTTTATACTGACGAAAAAACCACGTTCTACTTTATTGAGTTAACCCTTTGAATTCACAAAAAATTAACTTTAGGCAATAAAATTGCATTACACTTTATGAAAACTTTGAACTAATAAATCTAATACCTTCGGAAAGCACTTCAATATTAAATTTAGAATTCAAATTCGCCTAAGACATCTAAACGGTAATAGGCCTTTTAAACAATCTAGTTACTATTTTAAACTAGATAATGAATCCTACTACACATGCAATACAAAGTTCATGATTAAAATCTGCAAATAAAAATCTATTAAATTAGTGAATTAAAGAATAAGATTGGTTTAAAGCATTAAGCACAAAATCATCTCATTATCTATGCATCACAAAATGGATCAAGTTCATGTTCGGACTTTGTTTAGATTGATAAACTACTTACCTATATTCATAAATAGCATTGTAATAAAGTAAACAAAAGACCTAGATAAATACCTTTGAAATAAATACTTTGAATTTTCAAATTGTCTCCAAAAGCAATGAACAATAAAATAATAAACAATGGCTGTTAGAGCAATGAAATATTGATCTAAGTACACAAGGGCAACTGATTTCATAGCCCTAGGGTCGTATATATATTATTCTAGGTAGTACACATCCCAAACTAACTCAAATGTCTTTTAGTTATTGAACATCCTTGAAATCGAACCTAGCGATTCCTCAGCAATTCGTGTTTTACGTGGAATCACTGGAAAAATCCTTGGAAAATAGCCTCAATGGTGTAACGGTTCAAATTAATTAAACTAGTATTAGCATTAATCTCGGGGATTAACGATCGTAATTTGGGCGTTACGTGGACAACTTGGTTGAATCAGCACGAGAATTGAGAAAATATGTTATTTTTGGATGGTGGTTGTGTATATGTGGTGTTTAAATTATTATTATTATATGGCTCTGCATGTGTGTATGTTGCTATCGGGTGAGTTTGTGTGATGGGGGTTCACCTCAAAAGACGTGCCAATGCGAGTATTGGGTAGGTGAATTACGGGTACACTAGGAAACTCGACTAATTTACGTTAGGATGACTAGTTAATCAATTAAAATGCGTAATGTAACCATAGGCTAAGTTGATTAAATTTAAACAATATGCTATAACATACCCTGTAATATAACCATTCATGTGTCTATAGGAGGTTCTAAAAATCACTAACCACATGAATTATAATGGGCTTAAGCTAATGAAATTAAATCCAATTAATCAAGGCCTATAGTTTAGTTATTTAAATTGGAAACTATAGGATTTTTCTAGAGATGTCCATTAACACATCTAGGAACCATATGGAGTATCAATTGGTGTCACTTGAGTTTGGTTAGTGGGCGTTAGTAGGCTAAGTGGCAAGAGATGGGCCATTAGATAAACCTCGGGATAAGTAAATACATGAGGATCAAGGGTTAGGAATCAATCCCACATTAATATATATAAGGAGTTGATTAAACACATGCAAACCAAACCAATTTGGTTTCAAGTTTGCTGGAGAAGAAGAGGTGATTGAGGAGTTGGATTTCAATGGTTTGGAGGCAAATTTGAAGGATTTAAATTAAGGTAATCATCTTCTCCATCTTATACACTATTTAATGAACCCAAATTTGGTGTGTTCTTGTTACAATTGAGTTGGAGGGTTAGACCCCTGGTTGTTATGGAAACTTAACGAATTGTATGTTTTATAACCATTTCCAATGGGGATTTATCATTGGTTTTGCTTAAATTGGGGTTTTTGATGAATTTGGAAAAATTAGTGAATTTCATGGAATGGATGAATTTGATTTAATTGAGATTGTTTTAAAGGTTTAAATGATGTTTTGGAGTCTATTTTAAGTGAATAATGAAATTGTAGGGTCTAAGTAGGTAATTGGGGAGTTTAGGATAGAGTTCTCGAGTTGAGAATTCTGTCACAAACGGTAATTAGCGCGCTAACTAGACCAATTAGCGCACTAATGATTCTGGGCACTTAACTTTTTTTCAAAATGAAGAACAATAGTGCACTAGATAGATCCCCTATCGTGCTAACTTCACCTAGCGCGCTAGGTAGACCCAATAGCGCGCTAATGCCAGTTAAAAATAGAATTTAAGGGACTGTTTTGGAATTTTTGACTTAAATACATACCTAAACACCTATAATCAAACTAAATATGTAAAACTGGACTTCAGGGACTTAGGGGACCGTAGCTCAGGTATGGGGGAGCTAGTAGGGTCAAATTTTGGGAGTCCGGGGAAGTCAAAGTGCGAATTGAGGTGAGTAAACCCATTGGAATACCTCACATAATTCATGGTTAGTTTTCTCAATATCGGATTACATGTGTGACTGCTGGTGGGCACACAAGGGGTTTTATACTCCTATTTTGATTTGCATTTGGTTGTGGCTAAATCACTTACGCGGATTACTTGTGTTTATTGCTCGTGTCCACGGTAGTATGATATACTTACAACCGTGAGAAGGGATTTAGGGTGTTCCCTTAACTTGAAATAGCGTTTGGAGTGATTCATCAGGTAACTGAAGTTGGGATTTAGTCACTGTAAGCCTGAAAGTATATACGTGGTTCTTATTCGATTTTATCGATTACTGGCTAGTTTAGGTTAGGGTCTTCTCGTGATTATACGGTTGTGCACTTATTAATGCTTTATTTCCGAGCATGTTTAGTTGGTATATGCTGTTTATTTATTTCATGCTACTGATTTTGCTTGTCGAGTGCTACCTACATTCATGGGAATATGACGTACTATTGCCAGGTGTTATATTCGCATGTCTTGTAGATTATCAGTTTTATTTCATGAATATTGTTTGGATTTATCTTAGGATTTTACTCATTAGACTCGTCACTGTATTTGTTAGGTGACCGAGTGCAGATCCTTCGACGAGCAAAGGCAAGGGCAAGGAGGTATTGGGCGACTACTTCTGAGATTGTGGAGCCAACTCGTGTGTGACTACAATATGTACCTATTTATATTTTTATCGGGTTATGGGGACTGTAGAGCACTGATTACATGTATATAGAACCTTTGATATAGTTATCTCTCCTTGATATATACATGGTATCTTTTGCCGGGTTTTTCAGTACTTAGGATTATTAAATATTGCATAACTCACTCATTTAAAGGCTTTCGCTGTAAAATGGTATTATAACTTCATACATTGATTAACAAGCTAACCAAATCAGTAATACTTATATAAAGATTAATTAGATAGGTTAAGGTTAGCTTAAAAAGCGTAAGAAACCAGTTAGGTCGCGATGCGTCATGGATAACAGGGCCCTGACGTGGCAGGGCTTGGTGACGTGGAATGCAATATGGCGGGTCACAAGGCGGCCTGAAATTTGGGGCTGCCACAATGGTCAACTGATCTGAGTAGCGAATCCTAGAGTAAATCTAGAATTGCTCAAGAATAGCTGGCAGTAATTTTCAGTTCTTCCTTGATTCGTTGATGATTCTTTGCGTACTCTTTCCACTTGATCAAATCCTAGCGTACTCTTTCCAATTATCACCTGACATAACAAAAATTAAAGAAACGCCCATGTAATATAGTCTTTTACATCTAAATTACCCTAAAATATACTATAAGACATCTAATTATTGACTTATCAAATACCACCAAACTCAGCACTTTGTTGTCATTAGCAAAGGAATACTTTAAATTATATTCTCTTTTCTTCCCTTATTTTGATTTCTTGATTATATACTCTTATTCCTTAAAAATAAGTGATCATTAAATAGGAACATATTACCCTAATAAAAATAAAAATCATGATAGAATAGAAAGATTTAAAGAACAACCCCTTATTTGATAAGTTAACCTTTTAGTTATGTAATATATTTCAAAACTCAAAGTTAAATCAATGACCAAGATCGAGCAACTATATAGGTTTCTCAATCTCCACTGACAAGCATCAAGTTTAAGATAGCTAATATAGAATCTCAAGATACAAAAATCACTAAATCAGTTTCATTTTCGAATGATATTTAAAATATCACCAAAATCAAAGTCGATAGGTGTTTTTAATCACCAATAATTATCATTTTATATCCATTTGAATATTGGAATAAAAAGATATACTTCACTTAACTTAGCTATAAGCATTCGAGCTAAATCTTTTATTTGAAGAGCTTTCACAAACATCCTGCCATTTTCTATCTCTTTTTCTTTCTTCTTTCTTCTTTCTTCTATAATTATTCTTTTTTATATTATATTCATATGGTTCCCTGCTCCCTTTTCTTTAGAATCTGTTATTCTTATTTTGAAGGAATTCTTCCTCTTATTTTTCCTACCATTAGATTCCCTGCTCCATTTACTTTGGAATCTATGGGTCTCTCTATTTTTTCTTTAAAAAACTCTTGTTAGCTCTTATCACTTTCACTATAATCAAGGAATCATTCTTTCAAACAAAAAAAAATTATTGGCTATTTTCCTATTTTTTCCTTCAATTGTGGCATAACTTCTTTTCATTATAAATATATATAAATACTTGATCCATAATCTTTGTATAACAAGATTCGTAGAAACCTGCCTTGTTCATTTTGCACTTTTATTTTAATTTTTTACCCATTATAATGTCAGACGCAAAACAATTAATCCACTATAAACTCCTGTAATGCATACACAATTTAGGTTAAGTCAAATAGGGTATAACAATTCATTTCTATCATAAAACTTTCTATTTTCATGGGTAATAAAGATTTATCATTTGCATTCAATTCCATTTATTCCTTAAAGTGAAAAAATATTACATATATTGTGGAAAATTTGAAAAATTCCCAATGTTCAATGTTCAAATAGATTCTACCTCTCATTTCTTCCATACTTCGCTCCTTCATACTTCATTTCACCTAATACCCTTAAACACATTCCTGACCTTGTCTTCATGCTTTAAAAATTAAGTTGAGTTTCCAACAAAATAAAAGTACCTCATGAAGCATAAATGAATAAAATAAATAAATAACATAAAAAAGAATTTCATAAGCAAAGAAAACATGATAAATTAAAAAAAAATTAACATCATTATAATATTTGATAACATATGAAACCATTGTCTAATTGGACCACGCCATAGTAATTATATCACAATTTCACACAACATTATACATATTAAAATATTACAAACAAATACCTCACACATAATCACTCAGAGATAGACTAAATAGAGAAGAATGAGTAGATTAGAATCTCCATCCAGAAGTCGCATCATCACCACCATCCCCTAGGTCTTATTGTTGAGACTGGAAGCTCGCTGTAGGGTCATAGAACATATAGTCCACTCCTGCCATTGGAGTACTTTTTGAAAAAGGCTCCATGGTTAGGAATTCTCAGTTAGGTGGGTAGTACTTGAATTTCAGCTTCCTTGCCTTGCATTCTCCTAACCCATGTATGCTATTAGCAATCTCGCGCTGGTTCTGACACATTAACTTTGGATTTCTCAAAGTTTGCACACTACAAGAAAAATGATATTTAGAAACGGAATTAGCAACGGAATTAAGTTCCGTTGCTAAGAAAAAGTAGTTAGAGACGGAATTGAGACGGACTAATTCAGAGACGGAATAGAGAGAGATCAGAGACGGAATTAGAGCCGGAAATAGAGACGAAATTAAATTCCGTCTCTAAATAATGGCGCCAACATTCCCACCAAAACTTTTTTTTTATAACCGTTCATCAAATCTCGAGATTCGTGCGTGCTTAGATCTAGGCCCCCCCCCAAAAAATCGATCGTCCAAATAAAAAAACCGGTCGTCTCTCTCACCTCTCTTTCTCTCTTCTCTGCTTGCGCTCTGGTCTCTCTCTCACCGCTAACCGCCTCTAATCGGCTCTCTCTCTCTCTCGGTCACCGCTCACCGCTCTGCTCTCACCGGTCACCGCTCTCATCATGGATCATTTCGCTCACCGCTCTCTCGCTCTCTCTCTCTCTCACACCGCTCGCTCTCTGGTCGCTCTCGTGCTCACCGCTCCGCTCACCGCTCTCGCTCGTCGAGGACGTTCTCTCCTCTCTCTCACCGCTCTCGGATGACGTTTCCCAGCTCTCTCTCTCTCTCACCGCTCTCTCTCACCGAAATCTCTCTCCCAAACCCTAAATCTCTGCTTTCATTTGTGATTGCGGCTGCGACGAGGCCGTCGGCTCTGCTGTCATCGCCGCGGGAGATTGGAGCCTCCGAAGCCCTAAGCCGTCGCCGACCTACGCCCCACCCTAAGACGTTTTCGAACTAGTCAAGGTAACACCCTAAGCTGTTAGTCTTTTTTTTTTGTTTTTTATTTTTGAATGGGTGTTACAATTTGGATTGAATGATAGGTTTATTAGTTCAGATTTTGATACTATATAGGACTGATTGAGAAAACAAAAATGATAAAACTCAATTTGGATTGAATGATAGGTTTATTAGTTCAGATTTTGATACTATGTAGGAATATGACTGATTGAAGAAAAAAAAACCATTTTTTGTTCATTGGGTTTCTATGTGATTACCTTGTTTTCTTTTTTTTTCTTAAGATTGGTCTTACATTATTAAATTGGTTTGATATGATTTGAAATGTAGATCGTTTAGCCGAGTTTGTTTGCAACTGTGCACAATTTTAGATGTCATGCTAGAGATAGGTTCTGGAAATTGTTTAGGGAGCTTTGGTTGCCATTAAGCAACATGCATTCACTATTTTTCGAGCTGCCAATACTGTAAGCGGTCGCAATGTGTTTTTAGTTCATTTTTGCGTGTTTTTTATTCTCATAATTCATTTATCTTGACAATTCCGGAAGGAGTTTGGAGGCACGTATCGGAGGTGATGACTGTGGGGGCGATTTGCACAACCACATGAGGTCGAAGGATTTTCATCAACGAAAAATTTATAAAAAAAAAAGAAAAAACGAAAATAGAGTAAAAAAGAACGAAACGAAAATATAAAAATGCATGATAGGGAAATATGATTGAAAAGGGGGTTGCTCTTGTGCCTTTCAATTCTAAGTTTTTTGTATCTCAGCTTGAAGAGAAGATAAATTTTTGTTTCCCATTGTGATTAGGATAACTCATTTGTGAGTCTCTGCCTGATTGCTTTGTCTTAAAATGTTTATAAGAAAGACACTTGATGCCACTGGTATCCTGGAATCTGTGTGGTCTATCATTCATGAGTAGAACTTTCAATTTCACTTACTTTTTTATGTGCTGGTGGTCCTCAATTTCAATCTCTGAATTGCCGATGCCATTATTTGTCCATCAAGAAATCATATATTCTAGATTTCAATTTCTTGAAGTACCTGAATTTTGGATAGTTTATCTACGTTTTTGTTGTTTAGCTATATTTGAATAACAGAAGGATGGTAGTGATAGGCTGACATACTTTTTGATATATGCATTCGCTAGACAATTGTTGGAGCCCTTCGGCCAGGAATTAAGATATACGCGGGTACATCACAATGCGTTAAAAAATCGAAGAGTGATATCAATATTTGTATCTGTTGGAACATGTGATCTGATTGAGCATTTATTCTATGCTTATGAGGTTATATGTTTCTTGAAATGCATATATTTTTTTTTGGCTGTGTGTTCTCGAAATTTAATTTTAGTGCAACAATGGGCACATAGCATGCTATTTCTGCCGCGCCAAGGACGTTGAATTGTTTTGGTTTTGATGCAGAGTAGCATTAGGGAAGTGGCTGAGCTATACGGAAGCGAGAAATCCTTCGTAGTCGAAGTGCAACGTGCTTTGTCTGGATTGCGTTATACTGCTCTTATTGCTCTGGAGAGGTAAGGTTTTGTGCTATATTTTATTTTTTAATTTACATTCTTTGATATTGTTATGCCACATTTTTTCATGTATTTCCTACTATATTTGATTCACTTGTGTGTATATGCATGTATGTAGATAAAGCTACCAATAGAGTAGGTATAGATGAATAGTACCTATAATTATATATTTTCTACTACTAGGTAGGGTTCAAAAAATTATAATTACTCTTTGAGTTAATGTTGCTATTTCACATAAAATGTCAAGAGAATTGAATAAACCTCTAACCTTAAGGAGGTACGAATGAACAAGTACTAGGAGCTTTGATACTATGTGGTATTTGTATGCCGCTTATAACTTATGATTTTTTTTTTTTTTTGAACTCCTTGTTGCTTTTATTTTTACGACCAAGTATCATACTCTGTTTGGTATCAGTCATGTACCGAGCTAGGTCTTAAGAAAGTTGTTTCCAACCACAAATATTCAATGCATAAAAGCAAAGCTTTTTGTTCATGTAGTTAGGTAGGTTCTCAGATTCCCCCTTCTAATAAATTGTGTTAGTTGGACACACAAGTAGCCATGTACCGTCGGAAACTATGAAACTAGTTGACTAATTTAATTGCACAATTACAATAGGAATGTCGTCTACAAGTCGAGACTGGATGTACAACCGTCTCGACAACGGCTTCGTTCGAATTGAATTTGCGGCGAAGGTTAAAGAATTCATAGCATTTGCTAAGCAACATTGTCCTACATACCAAAGTGAAAGGAAGATTAGATGTCCGTGCAATTATAAGAAATGTCGACTTGTACCGTACCTGGACATCGAAACGATTGAGTACCACATATGTAGGTATGGATTTGTTTCGGGATATCACTGTTGGTACGAACATGGTGAGAACAGACATGAAGGCCCGCAAAACTTCTACCAAATGGATAACTATATTGATGATGCTGATGTGGGAGGTTTTGATCCGACAACTTACCGCGAGATGCTACACAACGTGGCAGGTCCAAGTTTCAATTGGAATCACGTGGAAGAATCACCAAACCCCCAAGCACGCCAACTATATGACATGATAGAGGCTAGTAGCGAACAATTGTGGCCGGGTTGCGAAACCATGACAACGTTGTCCGCAATGGCAAGATTACTTGCGATCAAGTCAGAACATCATATATGAACGAGGGTATAATGAAATCATAAAATTCATGAAGGATTGTTTCCCAAATGACAATTCATTGGTTGAAAATTTTTATGCCACTAAAAGACTAACGCGAGGTCTAGGTCTACCTGTTGAGAAAATAGATTGTTGTGAAGACCAATGCATGATTTATTGGGGAGTGGACTCTGAGTTGACATCATGTAAATTGTGTGGGAAATCACGCTACATTGCACAACGACGAGGTCGTGGCAGGAACACCAAAAAACGCCCTTCCAAAAAAATGTACTACTTCCCTTTGGGCCCTCGATTGCAACGATTGTATGCGTCTGAGTCAACGACAAAACATATGCGATGGCATGGAGAACATTCCTCGCCAGAAGATGTTATGCAACACTGTTCTGATTCGATAGCTTGGAGACATTTTAATGATGTTAACAGAGACTTCGCCGCCGAGGTTCGGAATGTTCGTTTAGGATTGTGCACTGATGGTTTTCAAGTATTTGGGATTTCAGGAAAATCGTACTCTTCATGGACCGTAATTTTGACTCCGTACAACCTTCCACCGTCGATGTGCATGAATTCAGAGTTTATGATCTTAACGGTTATCGTTCCTGGACCGACCAACCCAAAACAGAAAATCGACGTGTTCCTTCAGCCGCTTGTGAAAGAGTTGCAAGATTTATGGAACAATGGGGTGATTACTTACGACGTGTCCACAAAGACGAATTTCCTTATGCGAGTGGCCCTTTTATGGACTGTTAGTGATTTCCTTGCGTATAGCATGTTGTCCGGTTGGAGCACACACGGTAAGATGGCTTGTCCATATTGTATGGAGGATACAAATGCATTTCAATTGCGAAATGGTGGAATGACATCGTGGTTCGACTGTCACCGTCGTTTCTTGGCGAAGGCATCACCATTCAGGAAAGACAAAAAAAAATTTCTTAGAGGCAAAATGGTCTTAAATGACGAACCGCCCGCTTTGCGTTATGGTGTAGAAATTTTGGCAGAAATTGTATCGTTAGGCTTGATGAAGGTGACAGAAATCGGTGCTGATTCTGTGAATGGGCGAATAGCTAAGAATTCGGGATGGAGAAAAAAAAGCATTTTCTGGGACTTGCCGTATTGGAAGACAAACTTGATCCGCCACAACTTAGATGTCATACACATCGAGAAAAATGTTTTTGACAACATATTCAACACTATTATGTGTGTACCGGGCAAGAGTAAGGACAATCCGAAAACGAGACAAGATATTCGTGAATATTGTCACCGACCTTCTCTACACATTGATTCGGCGACAAATACTTACATCCTTGGATGCTATGCTCTTGATACATCAAAAAAACAAAAATTGTGCGAGTGGGTTGAAAAGTTGTGTTTTCCTGATGGTTATGCTTCGAATCTTGGTCGATGTGTGGTTCCAAAGAAATTGCGAATGTTCGGCATGAAGAGTCATGATTGTCATATTTTCATGCAACGGTTGATACCAATTGCATTCAGAGAACTCCTCCCAAACCCGGTTTGGGTTGCAATTAGTGAACTAAGCCTTTTTTTTCGATCCCTAACTGCGAAAAGTGTCAGTCTCAAAGATATGGAGGTCTTAGAGTCTGAAATACCAAAAATCATTTGCAAGTTGGAGAAAATATTCCCTCCAAGCTCCTTCGACTCTATGGAACACCTACCAATCCACTTGGCCTACGAGGCCCGTCTGGCCGGTCCCGTTCAATTTAGATGGATGTATCCATTTGAGAGGTAATATCTTGAGCCCTTGAAATTATTTTCCCATTCAATAAGTTTTAAATCAACATTTCCTATACTCCGATAGGTACCTTAAACATTTGAAAAACAATGTTCGGAACAAAGCGAAGGTAGAGGGCTCGATGTGTAATGCTTATTTGGTCGAAGAAGTCACATCGTTTTGTTCTTACTACTTCGAAGATCACGTCTTTACGTTGCATGACAAATTGCAACGAAATGACAATGGCGGTGTCGGGCCCACACCGCATTTTGTGGGCAATTTTTCAATTTTCACTTATCTTGGTCGACCCATGGGCAAGTCAAAGGAGCGGTACTTAACAGAGCAGGAATATAATGCCGCTCATTCGTACATACTGCTCAATTGTCCAGAGATCGCTCCTTACATCCAGTTTGTCCGCCACTTTCATTCAATAATGCAGTACATTCATTATTCATCTTTTACTAAGACATGATATGTACATGTTCGTTTCTTCTAGGATCTTCGTCGATGAAATCACTCAAGCAATGGGGGAGTCGGAAGTCGATACTAGTCTAGAGCACAATTTTCCCATATGGTTTCAAACATATGTAAAGTTATTACTATTGTGGGTTATCGCTTCATAAATTTCTTTCATAAGTAATGTGTCTTACTACATTTCTATTTTTTTGTAAATAGGCTCGGAATTCTATCATAGACGAGACGCTCGTTGATCTTTCGATTGGTCCTGGTCGATCTTGTACTGTCTACCCTGGTTACCTAGTGAATGGGAATAAGTTCCACTCCGCAACATATGACGTTAATAGATCGACGCAGAGCAGCGGTGTTTTGGTGAAGGGTTCTAACTACGCCGATGTTTCCCATAACTATTATGGAGTACTGCAAGAGGTTGTAGAGATTGAATATACCGGCCTTAAGCGTGTGGTCTTGTTTAAGTGTGAATGGTATGACCCTACACCGAATCATGGTGTGAGGACTCACCCAACACTTCAATTGGTAGAGGTTCATCGAAGTCGACGATATAACAACTACGAGCCATTTGTCCTTGCAATGGAAGCCACTCAAGTGTACTACATTTCGTACCCTTCTTTGAGGAACGAACGACAAGAATGGCTAGCAGTTTGTTGCTGTCAACCAAAATTCGCTAACGAGGAAACGAGCAAAGACGATAATAACCAAGGCTCGGCAGAGATTGCATTCCAAGATGGCCTACCCCCCACGTGAGTAGTCGACGATGCAATTCGGGATTTCAACAATCTGGATGATCCAAATGGGACTCGAGTCATTGTTGAAGCGGGTCCAAGTGAAGAAGACAATGACTTCATTGTTGATAGTGGAGATGATTCAGAAGAACAATCATCAACTTCTAGTCATGAGAGTGAATTTGAAACGGATGATAGCGAGTAATGTATGTCTATGTTATGTCAACGTTTGATCGATGTTACGTGAATTTTCTATACCTTTCTTACAATTGTTTAAGATTGGAAGATATCAACAGTATGCATGTTTATATGAAACATATCATTGTTTTAAGTGCTTTAATGTTTTCGATAAAAACACCTATTTCCAAACAAGGAGTATTTAGGCTTTAGTTGATTGTCATTTTTTTTCGAAAAAAATGGAGTGGTCATTTTTTGAGTATTTAGGCTTTAGTTGGTTGTAAGCTTCTATTATCCATCGATCCATTTTCTTATTAGTAATTTACACCTGGCGTATGTCATAAGCTAGATTACGAAGCTCCTCAAATGCGTGCATTGTCTCAGCATCAAATCCCCTTCCAAACTGTTTCAACAATAGAGCATGTCATTTAAAACAACAAACAAGGACCAAATATCATAATTGTAATACAAATCAAGATCATGTTTCAGGCATACGTGCTCATTGATTCGTAAAAACACTTATGAATCATGTCTTGACAGCCATGCTGGCCTAACTCATGGATTAGTAATGTATTTTATGCCGCAAAAATGACCTCAGTAACAATGCTACTGCAGTGGAGGTTACAATTTATTTACTTAATTGTCTGCTCCATGCCGCCTCTAGTTGCTAAAAGAAAGTACTTAATTGTCTGCTCCATGCTCCATGCAGCCTGTAGCTGCTTGTTTCTGTTGATGATGTATCGCCGACTCCCACATTAATTGTTTTCACTTCCATAAACTTGATTATACTAGTTCATTCGAGCTATGTGTGGTAATGAATATACTCAAATTACTGATTGTTTATTTAAGCTTCTTTTTTGATGGAATAGGCCACATCTATTTGATTTGCATCTCAAGAAAATACACATTGCTTTCACTTGTGTGTTTGCTGAAAGATGATGATTTTGCTTTAGTTAATGCTCTCACATGCTTCTCCATTAGATTGTTATCTTCCTTGAATTTATTTCTCATGTATTATTTCTTTGCTATCAGTCCTTTATTTAATCTACAGAATAATTCCGATTGGGGACCGGTGATCAATCTGATCATGTGGAAAGGCATTCACAATTCTGTAGATTGGTTGCTATAGAAAAAAATCAGAATTAAAATTTCACTCACAAGTCACAACACATGTATGTACTTAAACTGCAAGTTTCCCATTCACAATCAAATGTTATGTTTGATGGTTTTTTATTTATTTTTTTTCTTAATTTCAGGCTATTGGACATTAGAAACTAGCAGTTCATTACTTTTATTGGTATGCATATAGTCTCTAAACATTTATTGGTATTTTGTTAGGTTTCATGGCGGTCAGTGATCACCCTCCACTTCGAGGGCGCACATTACCTCAGGGCAGTCGAGGGATACCTTTAGGGGGACATCGTCCAGTCGTAAGAGGTGCAGCACAGACCTCTGGAACGAAATACCGACTGGGCCTCATGGTCAGGCCACACGAGGGGGTCAAAGAGGTCGTGGCGGTCGAGGTCGTGGGTCGATTCCTGTATTATCGATTCCGACTTCTCGTTCACTCGAGCATGAGTTACATTCAGCGTCACCTTCGCCTTCCATACCGTCCGCGTCGCCTGTACCATCAAAATCGTCATCAAGAACTATACCAAATTGCCCGTTGCAGTCACCATCGCCGACATCGAGACATGACACTCCTGTACCGACGAGGCCTGCACCTCCAGCCACCGCATCACCAGCAGCATCCCCATCTTATGACGACGGAGAGCAGCTTGGGTGTGACAGCCCTCCGCAGGCACCTCAGAGGACAGGGACCGAGCCCCCTCGCGTGCAGCGGATCCCGATCACACTGATTGCCAATAATACATAATTTGTATTTGATTCATATATGTACTTCTAATTATCGATGTAATTATTAAAAAAGTTTTTAAGATGTTATGCATTTTCATGAAACATAGGGAGTTGCATCCTTCTCATTCTTGTGCACGGAGGATGACAAAAGCTTTCAAAAGATGGATGATTCCTGAAGGGTATTGTTGGAAGTCGGTACCGAATCATCATAAAGACCACTACTGGCGCCAATGGAAAGTACGCAGGACTAATAAATGTCTTAGGATTTATACTAGTTTTTCAATGTCTCGTAACAATTGCAATCGCCATTTTATAGGTATATTTTAGATGGGATGACGCAATTCACGAGGATCTCATTCGTGCGGCGTACGACAAGCATGCAGGCACAAGGTACACCGCATTGATGCACAAGTTAAAGAAGAATCGTGTTAAGCCAAACTTTGTTACAGATGAGGCATGGAGAAGATACTTGGAGTACTGGGAGAGCGAGGACTTTTTTGCCAGGTCTAGGCAAGCGTCAACGAATAGGAACACTGAGGTCGAAGGACCTGGGACTGGACCCTCGAAGCACGGTGGTGGTTCGGTGTCTTTTGTGACTACCAATGCTAGATTGGTAAGTATTTTACACTCTAGTTTATTTTTTACATTTATGCACTTGTTCACTATGCAATTGATTTGTGTTTGGCGAATATGAGTTCACCGACCTACTACTAATTGACATATTTATGCTGAATTTATAACCGGTCCTGTATGCAGACTAATACATCCGAGACGCCACCTACCGTGAATGAATTGTATTTGCATCTCTACACCGTAAATCACGACGGGGTGACATTCATCGATACTAGATCAGAGCGGTTCTATGTAAGTATAGAAGTGAAATGTTAAATATTATTAAGATTACTTTAAAGCATATCATGTAAGTTGTTTATTATTGATCCATGCAAGATAAGCTTCAGAGGAGACGTCTGGAGCAGACCCAGGCTACACCGGACCAGCCGGTGGATGATGAGGCGGTGTACCTCAATGTGGCGGGTGAGTGTCCTAAAGGACGTGTCTACGGTCTCGGGTCTTTAAGGAGAAATAAGAGGAGATATGCAGATCCTGGTGCTAGCACGTCCCAGATGCCGGAGATGGTGCCACGTGCAGAGTTCGATATCGTTGCCGAGCAATTACGAAAGGTTATGGCGTTTATGCATCAGTAATTCGGGATGACCATGGACGGAGCAGGCCTATCTCAGCCACACCACCACCACCACCACCACCACCACCTCATGACCAGCAACAGCCGCCGCAAATAGATCCCGCCGATCCACCACAACTACAGGACAATGTTGAGCGAGAGATGCAAGAGTGGCTTACGAGAGATGAGCAGTTTGGTGATACTTAGGTATTTTTCTTGTTGTTTGTGTAACTTTTGAGATTATACTTTTGCTTTTGTAGATAACTTTTGCAGTTGTTCGCATGACCCGAGATCTCATGACAGATGGTAACTTGATTTTACTGCTGATCTTTTTGAGGAAGAGGATGGAAATGACACTGGATTTTTTGGTGGAAGAAGTCGTAGTATTAATCAAGGGCGATGGCGCTCAAGATCTGAGGTGTTTTTTTTTTTGTGTGCATTTGTTTTTGCATATTCATGTGTTTGCCTGATTTATTCTTAGTGTTTTTGTTCAATAATTCTGATGCTCAAAGTATATTTTAAGGTTCATATCATATAAACTTATCGCACGTTGTCTTTGGGCTTAGTACTATGGCTTTTGCTCCTTATCTTTTATATTTTAGTTTACTTTTGAGTGAGAATCAAGCACAAATGATTAAATCTTCTCCCAGTAGTGTAGATGTATTGAACTCGCTTTTAAAATTGAGCATACCGATTTGATGTGGGAGGCTCAATGAGCTTTATATGTTTTGCTTATTCCTCATTTAACAAGTACCTTGTCAATCATTGCTTTCCAGTAGTTCAACTTCCTCATTGTATGGGCATCTTATTCAAATTTCTTATTCATTTTTCTCCCCCTTTCTTGTTTTGACCAAAGGAAGGACAAAGACATTTTTTTTGCTTGAGTGGTGTTATAATGTTATTCATCTGTTTCGTTTATTTTTTAATTTACTTACTTTTATCATCTCTCTTGTGTGGAAACATGCATAGTGTATTTGGATTAAAATAGTTTTTCTGGGAGACATTCTTCATTTAGTTTTCCCATATGTCTATTTTTGTGTTACATTTTCTTTTCTCTAAACATTCTGGTTATTCATCAATGCTCAGACTTCAACATGAATGTTTATCTGCAGTTATGGGAAAGATTACGTGGTAGTTTTGGGGAGAGCAATCGACGAACTAGTTTTTGCGCTTTTGGTCTCCATCCTTATGGCACTTGCACTGTGAGTCTTTCTGATGATGAGAAGAGTCGGGAACTCATGGAAGTAATTCACGAATAGTTATGCTTGCAGAGGCCTTATTTCGAGGTAGTTTGTCTTGTATTTGAGGCCTATCACTTTGAATTTCTCTCTGAATTACCCTCCCTTCATCTTTTGCGCCTTTTCAGATCCTAAAATGAACGAAGACTTTTGCAAAAAAATAAAATATAAAAAAATGAAGGAAGTTTATATGGGCTTTTATTTATACATCTCTAATCTTTCATTTGAAAGGGCAATGAATAAGTGTTCTTTCCCCTTATCATCTATATGATTCATTGCTTAGGGAGTGGACTTACAATGAGCATGAGCCTGGTTGATTTCTCCATCCATTTTATTGTCTTGATTGGTTAGCCTATATGTGGAAGCCCTGATCATGTTTATTTAGGAGCTCTAATTTATGTCTGTAGGAGTTATGAGCTGTGTCTGAAATGAGTTGCATTGGAATTTTTTATTGGAGAGCTATAGCTGCTGCTGCTGCTAGGTTTCAATGGAGGCCTTAGTTGCAGGTTGGTTGCTTCTCTATTTGTACTTCTTCTTCTTCTTCTTCTTCTTCACTGGAATTTAATCGATTGAAAGATGCATTTCTTTGTTTCATCAAAAGTACCTTACAAGAGAAGGTCCCTCATCTTCTTAATTATTTCTCTTTCATGCCTGCTGCTCTTGTATAATTTAGTCAGTTTAAGAGCTAGATCTTCCATCTTCACTCGCTTTCAGAAGAGCCCAATTAAGTTTTGGGATGTTAAGTGCCAAGTCGATGTTGCGGAGTAGTTTGGACACTCATCATCACTGTCGAAAATGATTAGCTTCTCATTTCATTTGATGTGTCCTTTTTAGTTTATGTGTATGTCAAAATTCTTTCCTGTGAAAAATGAAAGCCTACATCTCCCTTCATCATATTTGTTTTGACATTTGGGACATTCATTGGGTTTGCATCCAGAATATATAGTGTTTTGTTCTTGTGAGTGGCGTATACTAAAGAGATACTTAATAGTGTTTCAAGAAGATATAACTTGCCATTTCTCAATATTCCAAGGTAAATGTGATGCTACTTTATTATTAGTATAGGGGATGGTATTGGTATGACGAATGACTTGGGAAGCATATCGAGTTGCAGTTAATTTATATGCTCATTTATCAATTTGTGATGTTTATGTTATTGGTATGAATAATGGTATTGGTATGAAGAATGACTTAGAAAGCATACCATGCTCGTACATCAATTTGCATTGGTTATGTTATTGTTCCTGTAATTGAGGTGATGTATAGGTTTGGCCCTGTGAAAGGTTTCGATGGATGTTTTCAGAAAACATTAGCTGCTAATAGCCTGCTATGATGGTCATTCTTAATATTAGCTAGCTGCTTCTTGGAAAGCCTATAAAATTATGCTTATAATATATGCTTATTGGTTTGGGAGGTGAAGCTTTAAGGTTTAAATGATGAAATGTTGCATTTCCTTCTTTTCTTATTTGATTTGGTGTTGTTGTTGTTGTAGGGGTCAGACTGTGTGCACCCATTCGTGGCTTTGCAGAAGTGCATTAAAGCAAATCCGAACTATAGTAAAGGCTTAGGTGCGTAATCTCCAATAGCATCTTGCAAATGTCTTGCTTTCCAAAATTATTGAATCAAATGATCTTAAATGCGACAAGTGGTGCTTTTCTCACCATTGGGAAGTTCAATCTTATGTCGCATCTTTTTCTTTTTATTCAACATTCTTTTTATGAATGGGGTTATCTTATATGAACTGCTTGTCCAGGTTTTCTATTTCCAAAAACTTTCTCCTATGCCCAATTTCCTCATGCTTCTCAGTTCACTGGCAAGCATTGACTGGAAAAGTTTTGGTTTGAATGTCAAAGCAGTTCCATTGACGAAGATGGCGATGCAGTGCTGGAATGGGAGAACTTGCCACCATTAGTGCATATATCTCATTGTAAAGCTGCACCCGACTTGATATATGGTTGTGTTCCCCCTCTTTTGCTATCCCTTTTGAGTTAACTGAGTAGTTATGTACATGATCTATTTACTTATCTATGATGTTGAATTTCATGTAAATGTGTTGTCCTGACACTGTTGCTATAGATTGTATAAGGCCTTTTTGTGCATATTTAGAGGATTGGAAGTTTTTTTTGGTGGTTGTTAAACAATAGGATTGGTGGTTTTTGTGCATACTTAGAAATTTGGAACATTTATTAAACTTGACAAGCTTTCGTGGATATATAAATCTTTTTCAATGTCGAATTGTAAATTTTTTTCTCTCATTTGAATATTTGTTGTTGATATATATTGTCAATGTATGTATGTCAAATTCTGCTTTTTTGGGGGATGTAAGCGACCCCAAGGAGTTGTTGGAGGCGGTGCAGGCGATGGAGTAGGTCCTATGGTTGTATTTTCAGGTTTAGAGGTTATGGAGAACCAATTGGATTAAGCTTATGTTTGAAAACTAAACAAAGCGGAATTGAGACGGATTAGCAACGGAATTCAGAGATTCCGTTGCTATTCCGTCTCTAATTTTTGAGGAATAGATGCATGAATTAGCAACGGATCAGAGACGGAATGCAATAATTTCGTCTCTGATCCGTCTTTGATTAGCAACGGATCAGAGACGGAATGCAATTACAATTGTACCCTTTAGAAGAATTTCCATTTCTGTTCAGTCTCTGTTCTGTTTCTAAATTTCGTTTCTAATCCGTCTCCAATCAGCAACGGAAGCACATTTCCGTTGTTGATTGAATCAGCGACGACGTTTTTAGAGACATAATAGATTCCGTCTCTGTTCCGTTGCTGAATTGAATTAGAGACGGAATTTATGCTAATCAAAGACGCAAATTACCGTTTCTGATTTGCTGTTTTTTTTTAGTGTGCATTTGGTTCCGCAAGATTGCCCATCGTGGCCATCTTCGTCTCATCCGCATATATGGTAGTAAAATCCTCAGTATGGGACTCTATGTGCTGACCCCAATTCCTACAACCAGGGCTGCCCGACTGAAACCATTGCCAAACCCCTCAAGATGACCAAGTGAGTCGGGTGATGATCTAGTAAGCCTTAAGCTACAAAAATACAACAAGAAAATTTATAAATAGACTACTAAGACATAAAATAGGTGCGAAATAAAAGTCTTCTAAGTGTATTAGGTGCAGAAATAAAATAGAAAGTCTTACAAAAGTTAATTAACTAGGCTATGGATTTCACGAGTGTACCCATGATAAAAATCCCTTGTTTATTACATAAAATGTTTCAAAACTAAATAAATATAAATAAACAACCTAGCAAATGAGAAAGAGCTTCTACGTTATGACTTTACTATTTCCTCTATCTTGAGCATTAGTTGAGGTACCTATTGGGGGAGAGGTAGTGGGGTGAGCAATATTTCAACAAACTCAATAAAGAAAAAGCTTGTCTTACCCTCAATCATCCAAGTAATACATAAAGCATAATAACTAGCATGAACAAAGTTATCGACCAAATCTACTATCATTCTGAGCATGAAAGGATAATATAAACAAGCATAATATATAATACAAGATACAACAAAAAAAAACCCAAACAAGATAGTCAACAAGATAATAATGATAAAATGAATGCCATAGAGTCAATGAAGTGAAAATCAGATATAAACTATGTGATATGACAACCAACTAGCTTCAAGGGTATCAAATATGATCCCACCTCATAGACTGGTGTCTAAGATCATATTGATCCTGCTTGCCATAATTGGCCCTTTAAGATATCATTTAATATTGGAAGGAGATGACTGGTGGCCACAGGCTCTCCAGTCCGAGGTACCATTTACAATTGTTAATTTCAAACATATCAGTTCCACATGCATTCTTAAATAGAGAGCTCGAAAGGACAAGATAAAGCGGAACAACAAGATATATTCAATTTGATTCCAAGAAAGATATTAACCATTCACTACCGTGAATCTTAGAATAATTAATAGCATAGCATGATTGAAGATAAAGCAAACTCCACTTACCTCGAAGCACTGCGATCATATAAAATACTAACTTGGAAGTTCCTATTCGGTTCTTCTCGTGTTTGCATTGCTATAGGTTTATGTATGTATTTGATCACGTGTCAAGCGAGTCAAATATGGTAAATCAAAGAATAAAAACATACCGAAGTCTAAGAATCCACAATCTAGCCCTATGTTGTTTCCATGTCTTTTATCATCGACTTTAAAAGATGGGTTTTAAAATAGCTTCCATAGATAGGCTATAGTGTTGGAGTCACCAGCGCCCTAGTCCCCCTATTCTCGATATATAAGGCAATCACTCTCTAAATACTTCTTTTACTCTATCATACAACCTTGGGCAACCGCTCTCAAGATTTAGCACATGAGCAACATTAACAACTCGTGGGAACACCTACCCTTAATGACCTTGGGCAACCGCTCTCAAGATTTAACCTAGTTCTCGATGTTATTAACTTAGAACAAAAAGTGTGTTAGGTTTCTTGCTCTAGGTGATTCCACTTCTCAACCAGTTGGTATCACAAACTCAACCTAATTGATAGCAGGTCAATGGGTTTACGTCTAAAAATTTGCAATGAATATACAAACTCTAAACTACCATTGAGACATAGTTGAAAACAACAACACAAAGATAGAGAACGAAACAAAACACTATTATTTATAGAAAAACTCAATAAGCCATAGAAAACAACTTACTATTGTCTAGAAAGTTTCGTCCCCGACTTAGATATTAAAAAACTTGGTAGGACATGGCTACTCTACCTTGCTCTACTCTTAAATTACTCTACATACAATGTGTCTTAGTTCATAGAGGTCTCTCCTTTATATAGGTGGCTGGGTACAAGAATAGGAAAGCCCGAGAAATAAGAACCTTCTAAAAATATGAAAATACTATTATGCAATTCGGCACTTTTAGTGGCACCGTGATTATGTGGGACCGGTGCCGGGTTACGTCTTGGCAATATGTAGAAAGTCTTGAGCAAAGCAAGTCGGTTTGAAATTTTTATTTTGAACTTGGCACCGTCTCTTGTAGAATTAATGTTGTCGGATTCATTTTCGGCACCGTCTATTGTTCTTTCGTGGCTTACTTGGCACCGTGGGTTTTCACTAGCACCGTCTGTCCATTCTAGGGCATCAAGCCTGCTGGTTTTTTATCGAACTTTGACTTCTTTCTCGAGTTTGTCTAATTCACGCACAAACACTCAAATACCCTATAAATTTCTAAAGTATACATATAGAGCCATAAAACACGACTTTGGACTTGATTTACATAACAAAACACCTATGAAAAAGTACACAAACAATGACTCATCAATATTATTCATATGTTTTATTTTAGGTAAGTTTATTCAATTTTTATTAATATCTTGAAAAGCATATAAAACTTTTTTCGAATGAATGTAACGCCTTCGCCGCGGCGACAACGATTTCGGGGTTAGTTACCACGGCCTCGATCCTTTTCTCGGCGATGTGTCTCGATAAGACTTAAAAATCTTAGAAAACAAAACGTCCCATTTAAATTCGAGGAAAGCTCAAGCATCTTGGGTTTATCTACAAAGTGTTGAGGTGAAATTGTTGGAGTTCAAGTCAAAAACCACATATAGATCCTAACGATTCGCTTATGCTATAATACGTTACACACCACGACAATGAGGAATCACTGGATCGACTTCTCCGAATGCTTGGGTAGCGCCCGTGCGGCGTCGTACCATCCGTAAGTGAGGCATTGGTGCAAGTGGGCGAGAATTTAGAATTCCGGATCCAAGATCTAATTTTCAAATTCCTCAACAATTCATGCCGACCGCTAAAAGAGTAGAGCACAAGATCATTCCTATTCAATTAATTAACGTATTCAAACTACCACTCCACCATTAAAATAAATATTTTGCAAATCCATTTGAATAAACCAAAGAAGATGAGATAGAGATGACCAAAATTACGAATCAAAGCACAGGGGTTCATCTTCCATCTTAAAATTCCAAGAGAAACCATGTTTTCCAAAATCGAATATGTGAATCGAATAGAGAAAATTTAAGAAGATGAGACAAGTATTCACTTTGCTTTGTGAGATCTTAATGAACGTTCCCTCTCCTCCACCAAATATACCAAGCGAGTGTTCTAGGGTTCCCTCATTGATTTCTCAACATAGTTATTTCAACCAAAAGTGGCTTGAAGCCCTAATTGTAGGTTTAAGTACTTAGTTAATAAGGTTAAGGTTTAGCAGACCAAATCAAAAACCCCATATCTCATTTTAGTTTCTTCAAGTACTAGGACAATCTTAAGGTCGTCATTTAGTCCACCCTTTCTTATATTTTACATAAATACCCTTGTGGGTATTTATCTACCAATTTTGCCATTGTACTTTTAAAGCTTTTTACATCAATTGCTTTCCGAATTTCTCATTTAATGAAAAAGATGGAGAAAATTCAGAAATATAGAGCATCTCATACATTTTGCCATGTTGGCTTAGTCTAAGTTGCTATCAAGCCACTAGTTTCACTAGGACTTGATACATCGGTGTTAGTCGTTGTACGCGATAAACGCCACAAAGAATTTATTGATTATGTTTTAGGAATGATTGAAGTAAGTTTGTCGAAGGACCGATTTACTTCAATTGCTTTCCTAATTTTCATTTAATATACATGATGAATTAGCTCATGAAGCTAATGTTCTCAACATTTACACTAAAGGATTTAATATGAAAGGTGTTATTTCAAATATTGCGGTTGTTTACCGTATCTTTTATAAATTAATGAAATCTATTGTTCACGATGTTGCATATACAAATTTGCATCTTTGGAACTTCCATACTATTTTTGACTAATGTCAAGAACAATACGATTGATCGTACTCAACTAATTAAGTGGAAAGACATTTCTATTCCACAACACTGGACTATAAAAGATACAAATAAAGAAAAATGTCAAAAGAGACAAGTGTCTCAAACAATTAATCAAATTATATCACATGATGATGGTAATATAGATATTATCTTTGCTCATCGAGCATCCACATCTACATCTACATCTACTTATTCTCATCAAAATAAAGCGTTATATTGAACCAACTCCATCAAATATCTATGATGAAACACCTCCTCCTCCTCCTCCAAAGTAAGAGGTGTTGCTTATCCAATATATGCTAATACAACTCCCGATGATAATGTCGGTATTAATGATTTTCTTGATTATCATATTAATGTTGTTTCTCTTATTGAAGAAGAAACGCCTCTGAATTTAAAATGAATTATGAAGTTTTAAAACAAGAGTTTTTAACTCATCCTCTAAAACCTATATTTTGTAAACTCATATCTTTTAAAAAACAAGCAATTTTTCGTGAAAAATATTTTGATTATGTTAAAACTAATCAAATTAATATTCCATTTTTTGAATGGTTATCTCAACAAGTGTCTTCAACTCTCTATTCATATTAATACCATTTGGGAAGACACCTCGGTAAAAAATATAAACAAACACATCCTCCAATAGCCCCTATACAAATAAAAGAAAATATTAAAGCAACTCCTTTTAAAGCTTCAATACCTGATCATGGTGTTGCTACATCAAAAGATATTTCTCAACTAATAGAACAAAATAATTTTACAAATTTATATTTGTCTACATTAACTACAGCTGTAATAGCTCAAGCTCACAAAAGTGATATCTCTAGTGCTCCTAAAGCACAGCCTATTATTAAAAAATCTTTTCATCCTTCTTCATTTCCATCTGCTCCATTAACTTCATTTTCAAAACAATCAAAATTTTCTGAAGAATTTCTAGAAAAATTAACTAATCAATTAGCTCAAATACATATTTCCAAACCATCTAGTTCTTCTCCATCTTCAAATTCTCAAACTATATCTAAATCAAAGGATAAAGGTCCTATTATTGCTAATCTTGATCAAGTAATTGATGAAAGCAATTTGAATCGGATGTATCGCATCGCCTAATCTGTTCCTTTTCTCAATCTTCAATTATTTCTTCTCTCGATCATATTTCCATCAATCGTATTGAACGAAAAAATTATAAAAATAGATTTCCAAAACAAAAACAATATTATACAAGACCATCTCCTCGTTGATTTAGTCATTGAAGAAAAAATTCCAAAAAATCAAAAATATGATGGATCTATTTATGATTGGAATATTGATGGCTTATCTCGAATATCATATATTAGACGTTGTTCTAAAAATGCAAGTTTATGCAAAATCTTGTGATATTCATGATCATCCCGATGAACAAATTGCCTTAGCCATTACTTACGGTTTTCTTGGACAATTATATGGTTGGTGGCATTATGTTCTATCCAATGTAGCTAGAAAGAATATTCTTGAATCTATAGAGAAAGATTCTCAAAATAATGTTATCCTTGATTTTCAAGGAAAACCAAAATCTAATCTTGTTGACACCTTAATGGCAAATATTGTTTGGCATTTTGTTGGCCAACATGAATCTCTTAATGAAAAAATTACAGATCAATTACAAAATTTACGATGTCGTACCCTCGAGTGATTATCGTTGGTACAAAGATATATTCTTTTCAAAACTATATTTGTTAACCGAGCAACATGACACTAATTTCGGAAAGAAAGATTTGTTCTTTGGTTTACCTTCATTCTTTTCTTTGCTAAAGTCAAAGAATATATCAAAGATCAAAACAATGGTTCTATGAACTGGAATGAATTATCTTATGGTGATGTCACTCAATATGTTCAAAAATGTGCTCTTTCTATTTGTAATGATATGCGAATCAAAAGCCAATTACAAAAGGAAAAGAGTTCATTAAAAAAAGAGATCTTGGTAATTTGTTATGACTTTGGTCATGATTTTGATTTTACTCCTCTAGCAAAAACTAGGTTTAATCGTGGTAAACGATTTCCTAAAAATCAGTTTTATGCTAAACCAAAACGATCTAAAAAATCAAAATCTTATTCTAAATCTTATAAAAAAAAAATCTTATTTCATCTTCAAAGAAGAAAAATGTATGTTTTACTGTGGTAAACCTGGACATTATGCTAATAAATGTCATCTTAAAAAAGTTCATAATATTAATCGAGACTTGAGTCGAGTCTTCATCGAATCGATGTTTGTCATTGTACAAACAACATCCCTAATACATCTTCATCTAATACGGAGATCAATGTTTTAAGCTGCTCATGAAGAATTAATTCTTTCTATTGGTGAGTAGATAAGCGATCCTTCTCTAAAATATAAATATTTCTTGAATTGGTTCCTTAAATCGAAACCATTAGGGACACCATTCGAATCTCCAATGCTTGATAAAAAGCAACAAAAATTTTAAAAATAATTAAATTTAGATCCTAATAAATATACATTTTCTAGTTTGATGATAGTGGTTAATAAAAAACCTCATCAACCTACAATTCAATCTCTTCAATCTGAAATTAATCGAAGCTTAAATCTGAAATAACTACATTAACCAATAGAGTTTTTATTCTTGAATCTTTTGATGATGTATCTATTTCGAATTTGACCCTAATAATGTTTTCATTGAGACAGTCACTCGTTATACACATCAACGATGGTTTGTCCAAATCACCTTTGCAATAAAATATTTTCATTGTAAATGTAATGCACTCATAGATTCGGTGCTGATTTAAATTGTATACGTTGAAGGACTTGTCTCTTTACGTTCTTGTGAGTCTATCGATAATAAAATCTCTGTTGCCAATGGCAAACAAACCAAAATTAAAAATACAATTTCACCGGCACATATTTGTCATCAATCTGTATGTATACCAATTTACAATTTACAATGAAGGATTAGAAAATAAAGGCCTCAATTTCGTGTTAGGAATGATTGAAGGAAGTTTGTCGAAGGACCTATTTACTTCAATTGCTTTCCTAATTTCTCATTTAATATTCATGATGAATTAGCTCATGAAGCTAATGTTCTAAGTATTTATACTAAAGGATTTAACATGAAAGGTGTTATTTCAAATGTTGCGGTTGTTTACCAGTATCTTTTATAAATTAATGAAATCTATTGTTCCCGATGTTGCATATACAAATTTGCATCTTTGGAACTTCCACATTATTTTTGACTAATGTCAAAAACAATACGATTGATCGTACTCAACTCATTAAGTGGAAAGACATTTCTATTCCACAACACTGGACTATAAAAGATACAAATAAAGAAGAATGTCAAAAGTGACAAGTGTCTCAAACAATTAATCAAATTATATCACATGATGATGGTAATATAGATATTATCTTTGCTCCTCGAGCATCCACATCTACATCTACATCTACTTCATTCTCATCAAAATCAAAGCGTTATGCTGAACCAACTCCATCAAATATCTATGATGAAACACCTCCTCCTCCTCCTCCAAAAGTAGTAGGTGTTGCTTATCCAGTATATGCTAACACAACTCCTGATGATAATGTCAGTATTAATGATTTTGTTGATTATCATATTAATGTTGTTTCTCTTATTGAAGAAGAAATGCCTCCTGAATTTAAAATGAATTATGAAGTTTTAAAACAAGAGTTTTTAACTCATCCTCTAAAACCTATATTTTGTAAACTCATATCTTTTAAAAAACAAGCGATTTTTCGTGAAAAATATTTTGAATATGTTAAAACTAATCAAATGAATATTCCATTTTTTAATGGTTATCTCAACAATGTCCTCAACTCTCTATTCATATTAATACCATTTGGGAAGACACCTCCGGTAAAAAATATAAACAAACGCATCCTCCAATAGCCCCTATACAAATAAAAGAAAATATTAAAGCAACTCCTTTTAAAGCTTCAATACTGATCATGGTGTTGCTACATCAAAAGATATTTCGCAAATAATAGAACAAAATAATTTTACAAATTTATATTTGTCTACATTAACTACAGCTGTTATAGCTCAAGCTCACAAAAGTGATATCTCTAGTGCTCCTAAAGCACAGCCTATTATTAAAAAATCTTTTCATCCTTCTTCATCTACATCTGCTCCATTAACTTCATTTTCAAAACAATCAAAATTTTTTGAAGAATTTCTAGAAAAATTAACTAATCAATTAGCTCAAATACATATTTCCAAACCATCTAGTTCTTCTCCATCTTCAAATTCTCAAACTATATCTAAATCAAAGGATAAAGGTCCTATTATTGCTAATCTTGATCAAGTAATTGATGAAACGGCTGAATCAGATGTATCTGCATCAGCTAACTGTTCCTTTTCTCAATCTTCAATTATTTCTTCCTCTGATCATATTTCCATCAATCGTATTGAACGAAAAAATTATAAAAATAGATTTCCAAAACAAAAACAATATTATACAAGACCATCTCTAGCTGATTTAGTCATTGAAGAAAAAATTCCAAAAAATCAAAAATATGATGGATCTACTATTTATGATTGGAATATTGATGGCTTATCTGAATATCATATATTAGACGTTGTTCTAAAAATGCAAGTTTATGCAAAAGCTTGTGATATTCATGATCATCCTGATGAACAAATTGCCTTAGCCATTACTTCTGGTTTTACTGGACAATTATATGGTTGGTGGCATTATGTTCTATCCAATGTAGCTAGAAAAAATATTCTTGAATCTATTGAGAAAGATTCTCAAAATAATGTTATCCTTGATTTTCAAGGAAAACCAAAATCTAATGTTGTTGACACCTTAATGGCAAATATTGTTTGGCACTTTGTTGGCCAACTTGAGTCACTTAATGAAAAAATTACAGATCAATTACAAAATTTACGATGTCGTACCCTCAGTGATTATCGTTGGTACAAAGATATTTCCAAACTATATCATTATTAAGCGAGCAACATGACACTAATTTACGGAAAGAAAGATTTGTTGTTTGGTTTACCTTCATTCTTTCTTGCTAAAGTCAAAGAATATATCAAAGATCAAAACAATGGTTCTATGAACTGGAGTGAATTATCATATGGTGATGTCACTCAATATGTTCAAAAATGTGCTCTTTCTATTTGTAATGATATGCGAATCAAAAGCCAATTACAAAAGGAAAAGAGTTCATTAAAACGAGATCTTGGTAATTTCGTTATAACTTTGGTCATGATTTTGATTTTACCCCTTTAGCAAAAACTAGATTTAATCGTGGTAAACGATTTCCTAAAAATCAGTTTTATGCTAAACCAAAACGATCTAAACAATCAAAATCTTATTCTAAATCTTATAAAAAAGCAAATCTTTCATCTTCAAAGAAGAAAAATGTTTGTTTTACCTGTGGTAAACCTGGACATTATGCTAATAAATGTCATCTAAGAAAAGTTCGTAATATTAATCAAGACTTTGAGTCGAGTCTTCATCGAATCGATGTTTGTCATTGTACAAACAACGTCCCTAATACATCTTCCTCTAGTACGGAGATCAATGTTTTAACTGCTCATGAAGAATTAATTCTTTCTATTGGTGAGCAGATAACTGATCCTTCTCTAAAATATAAATATTTCACTGAATTGATTCCTTCGTCGAAACCATTCGGGACACCATTTCGAATCGCCTATGCTTGATAAAAAGCAACAAAAATTTAAAAAACAATTAAATTTAGATCCTAATAAATATACATTTTCTAGTTTGATGATAGTGGTTAATAAAAAACCTCATCAACCTACGATTCAATCTCTTCAATCGAAATTAATCAACTTAAATATGAAATTACTATACTAACCAATAGAGTTTCTACTCTTGAATCTTTTGATAATGTATCAATTTCTGAATTTGACCCTAATAATGTTTTTATAGAAACAGTCACTTGTTATACACATCAACGATGGTTTGTTCAAATCACATTTGCAATAAAAGATTTTCATTGTAAATGTAATGCACTCATCGACTCTGGTGCTGATTTAAATTGCATACGTGAAGGACTTGTCCCTTTACGTTACTGTGAGTCTACTGATAATAAAATCTCTGTTGCCAATGGCAAACAAACAAAAATCAAAAATAAAATTTCCATTGCACATATTTGTCATCAATCTGTATGTATCCCTACTTCTTTTATAATTATAAAAGGCCTTAATCATGATATGTTACTAGGCACCCCATTTCTTCAACATATTCAACCTTTCTCTGTTTCATCTCAAGGTATTTCTACCAAAATAACTAATAAAGAAATTTTCTTTTCTTTTCTTCAACCTCCTGAAGATCACTATTTAAATCAAATTATAAATCAAATTGATTTCAAACAAAAACATATTTCCTTTTTAAGAAATGAAATTCATATTCTTAAAACTGATCAAATTTTACAATCTTCTTCATTTAAAACTAAATTAGAAAATTTTACTTTTCATCTTCAAAAACAATGTTGTTCTGATATTCCTTCGGCATTTTGGGAAAGAAAACGTCATCTAGTTTCTCTTCCTTATATTCCTGAATTTGATGAATCAAAAATTCCTACTAAAGCAAATCCTCTCAAATGAATTCTCGTTTACGAGATCTTTGTCAAAATGAAATTAAAGATTTGCTAAAGAAAAAATTAATAACTCCATCTCAATCTCCTTGGAGTTTACAACATTCTATGTTGAAAATGCTCCAGGAACTTGAACGAGGTGTCCCTCGACTTGTTATCAATTATAAACCTTTAAATACGGTTTTAAAAACAATTAGATATCCTTTGCCAAATAAAAATGATCTTATAAAAGCCACCACTCAGTCGTTATCTTTTCAAAATTTGATCTTAAATCGGATTTTGGCAAATACAAGTTCATCCTCTCGATCGATATAAAAGCGCATTTAATACTCCATTCGGCCAATATCAATGGAATGTTATGCCTTTTGGATTAAAAAATGCTCCTTCGGAATTTCAAAAAATTATGAATGATATTTTCAATCCTTATCATGAATATATTTTAGTATATATTGATGATATTTTGGTATTCTCTAATCGGGTAAAGAATTATCAGAACCTTTAATATATTCAATATCAAAATCAAATATACTTAAAATTGCTTGCCAACGAGCAAATATTTGTTTTGAAACCAAATTCTTTACATCTTTAAAAAGAATTTCTTTTGCAGACTTGCAATCAACACGAATCAAAAACTTTTGATTTAAAATATCAGATTGAAATTTCTGAACACAAAGTACAATAGCTAAAACTTCTTTTTTAACAGTTGCATAATTGTATTGTGCTTCAGTCCAAAGTTTAGAAGTAAAGCAAACAAGTTGCTCATTCTTCGGGGGGTTTTTGAAGGAGAATTCCGCCAAAACCAATATCAGAAGCATCAGTTTGAATAATTTTGAAATAGTGAGGCTGAGCCAGATGAAGACAGGGTAAGGCCTTGACCTTTTGTTTAATTAATTGAACAGCTTTGGTATGGACAGGAGTCCAAAGAAATTTGGAATCCTTTTTTAACAAAGCCTGCAACGGTTTTCTATCAATAGCAGCATTGTGATAGAAATCGAAAGATAGTTAAGACAGCCAAGAAAACGCTGTAATTGATTTTTATCAGTTAGCTGATCAGGAAATTTGTCAGCAAAATTGATTACTCTGTTAACAGGAGTAATAGTTTGATTAGATATTTTGAAACCTAAAAAGGTAACATTTAATTGAAAAAGATTCATTTTCTTGTGAGAGAGCACAAGGCCATTTTTAATGATAAGAGATTGGAAAGTAGTTAAATGTTTCCAATGTTGATCAATAGATTGAGAGAATACCAAAATATCATCAATATATACTAAAATATATTCATGATAAGGATTGAAAATATCATTCATAATTTTTTGAAATTCAGAAGGAGCATTTTTTAATCCAAAAGGCATAACATTCCATTGATATTTTGCCGAATGGAGTATTAAATGCAGTTTTATATCGATCAGAGGGATGAACTTGTATTTGCCAAAATCCAGATTTAAGATCAAATTTTGAAAAGATAACAGCCTGAGTGGTGGCTTTAATAAGATCATTTTTATTTGGCAAAGGATATCTAATTGTTTTTAAAACCGTATTTAAAGGTTTATAATTGATAACAAGTCGAGGGACACCTCGTTCAAGTTCCGGAGCATTTTCAACATAGAATGTTGTGCAGCTCCAAGGAGATTGAGATGGAGTTATTAATTTTTTCTTTAGCAAATCTTTAATTTCATTTTGACAAAGATCTCGTAAACGAGAATTCATTTGAGAGGGATTTGCTTTAGTATGAATTTTTGATTCATCAAATTCAGGAATATAAGGAAGAGAAACTAGATGACGTTTTCTTTCCCAAAATGCCGAAGGAATATCAGAACAACATTGTTTTTGAAGATGAAGTAAAATTTTCTAATTTAGTTTTAAATGAAGAAGATTGTAAAATTTGATCAGTTTTAAGAATATGAATTTCATTTCTTAAAAAGGAAATATGTTTTTGTTTGAAATCAATTTGATTTATAATTTGATTTAAATAGTGATCTTCAGGAGGTTGAAGAAAAGAAAAGAAAATTTCTTTATTAGTTATTTTGGTAGAAATACCTTGAGATGAAACAGAGAAAGGTTGAATATGTTGAAGAAATGGGGTGCCTAGTAACATATCATGATTAAGGCCTTTTATAATTATAAAAGAAGTAGGGATACATACAGATTGATGACAAATATGTGCAATGGAAATTTTATTTTTGATTTTGTTTGTTTGCCATTGGCAACAGAGATTTTATTATCAATAGACTACAAGAACGTAAAGGGACAAGTCCTTCACGTATGCAATTTAAATCAGCACCAGAGTCGATGAGTGCATTACATTTACAATGAAAATCTTTTATTGCAAATGTGATTTGAACAAACCATCGTTGATGTGTATAACAAGTGACTGTTTCTATAAAAACATTATTAGGGTCAAATTCAGAAATTGATACATTATCAAAAGATTCAAGAGTAGAAACTCTATTGGTTAGTATAGTAATTTCATATTTAAGTTGATTAATTTCAGCTTGAAGAGATTGAATCGTAGGTTGATGAGGTTTTTTATTAACCACTATCATCAAACTAGAAAATGTATATTTATTAGGATCTAAATTTAATTGTTTTTTAAGTTTTTGTTGCTTTTTATCAAGCATAGGCGATTCAGAAATGGTGTCCTGAATGGTTTCAGACGAAGGAACCAATTCAGTGAAATATTTATATTTTAGAGAAGGATCAGTTATCTGCTCACCAATAGAAAGAATTAATTCTTCATGAGCAGTTAAAACATTGATCTCCGTACTAGAGGAAGATGTATTAGGGACGTTGTTTGTACAATGACAAACATCAGATTCAGATGAAGACTCAGACTCAAAGTCTTGATTAATATTACGAACTTTTCTTAGATGACATTTATTAGCATAATGTCCAGGTTTACCACAGGTAAAACAAACATTTTTCTTCTTTGAAGATGAAAGATTTGCTTTTTTATAAGATTTAGAATAAGATTTTGATTGTTTAGATCGTTTTGGTTTAGCATAAAACTGATTTTTAGGAAATCGTTTACCACGATTAAATCTAGTTTTTGCTAAAGGGGTAAAATCAAAATCATGACCAAAGTTATAACAGAAATTACCAAGATCTCGTTTTAATGAACTCTTTTCCTTTTGTAATTGGCTTTTGATTCGCATATCATTACAAATAGAAAGAGCACATTTTTGAACATATTGAGTGACATCACCATAAGATAATTCACTCCAGTTCATAGAACCATTGTTTTGATCTTTGATATATTCTTTGACTTTAGCAGCAAAGAATGAAGGTAAACCAGCAACAAATCTTTCTTTCCAGAAATTAGTGTCATGTTGCTCAGTTAACAGATATAGTTTGGAAAAGAATATATCTTTGTACCAACGATAATCACTGAGGGTACGACATCGTAAATTTTGTAATTGATCTGTAATTTTTTCATTAAGTGACTCAAGTTGGCCAACAAAGTGCCAAACAATATTTGCCATTAAGGTGTCAACAACATTAGATTTTGGTTTTCCTTGAAAATCAAGGATAACATTATTTTGAGAATCTTTCTCTATAGATTCAAGAATATTTTTTCTAGCTACATGGATAGAACATAATGCCACCAACCATATAATTGTCCAAAAAACCGTAAGTAATGGCTAAGGCAATTTGTTCATCGGATGATCATGAATATCACAAGCTTTTGCATAAACTTGCATTTTTAGAACAACGTCTAATATATGATATTCAGATAAGCCATCAATATTCCAATCATAAATAGTAGATCCATCATATTTTTGATTTTTTGGAATTTTTTCTTCAATAACTAAATCAGCAGGAGATGGTCTTGTATAATATTGTTTTTGTTTTGGAAATCTATTTTTATAATTTTTTCGTTCAATACGATTGATGGAAATATGATCAGAGGAAGAAATAATTGAAGATTGAGAAAAGGAACAGTTAGGTGATGCAGATACATCTGATTCAGCCGTTTCATCAATTACTTGATCAAGATTAGCAATAATAGGACCTTTATCCTTTGATTTAGATATAGTTTGAGAATTTGAAGATGGAGAAGAACTAGATGGTTTGGAAATATGTATTTGAGCTAATTGATTAGTTAATTTTTCTAGAAATTCTTCAGAAAATTTTGATTGTTTTGAAAATGAAGTTAATGGAGCAGATGTAGATGAAGAAGGATGAAAAGATTTTTTAATAATAGGTTGTGCTTTAGGAGCACTAGAGATATCACTTTTGTGAGCTTGAGCTATAACAGTTGTAGTTAATGTTGACAAATATAAATTTGTAAAATTATTTTGTTCTATTATTTGCGAAATATCTTTTGATGTAGCAACACCATGATCAGGTATTGAAGCTTTAAAAGGAGTTGCTTTAATATTTTCTTTTATTTGTATAGGGGCTATTGGAGGATGCGTTTGTTTATATTTTTTACCGGAGGTGTCTTCCCAAATGGTATTAATATGAATAGAGAGTTGAGGACACTGTTGAGATAACCATTCAAAAAATGGAATATTCATTTGATTAGTTTTAACATATTCAAAATATTTTTTCACGAAAAATCGCTTGTTTTTTAAAAGATATGAGTTTACAAAATATAGGTTTTAGAGGATGAGTTAAAAACTCTTGTTTTAAAACTTCATAATTCATTTTAAATTCAGGAGGCGTTTCTTCTTCAATAAGAGAAACAACATTAATATGATAATCAGCAAAATCATTAATACTGACATTATCATTAGGAGTTGTATTAGCATATACTGGATAAGCAACACCTACTACTTGTGGAGGAGGAGGAGGAGGTGTTTCATCAGAGATATTTGATGGAGTTGGTTCAACATAACGCTTTGATTTTGATGAGAATGAGGTAGATGTAGATGTAGATGTGGATGCTCGATGAGCAAAGATAATATCTATATTACCATCATCATGTGATATAATTTGATTAATTGTTTGAGACACTTGTCACTTTTGACATTCTTCTTTATTTGTATCTTTTATAGTCCAGTGTTGTGGAATAGAAATGTCTTTCCACTTAATGAGTTGAGTACGATCAACTGTATTGTTTTTGACATTAGTCAAAAATAATGTGGAAGTTCCAGTATGCAAATTTGTATATGCAACATCAGGAACAATAGATTTCATTAATTTATAAAAGATACGGTAAACAACCGCAACATTTGAAATAACACCTTTCATGTTAAATCCTTTAGTATAAATACTTAGAACATTAGCTTCATGAGCTAATTCATCATGAATATTAAATGAGAAATTAGGAAAGCAATTGAAGTAAATAGGTCCTTCAGACAAACTTCCTTCAATCATTCCTAACACAGAAATTGAGGCCTTTATTTTCTAATCCTTCATTGTAAATTGTAAATTGGTATACATACAGATTGATGACAAATATGTGCCAGTGAAATTGTATTTTTAATTTTGGTTTGTTTGCCATTGGCAACAGAGATTTTATTATCAGTAGACTCACAGTAACGTAAAGAGACAAGTCCTTCACGTATACAATTTAAATCAGCACCAGAATCTATGAGTGCATTACATTTACAATGAAAATCTTTTATTGCAAAGGTGATTTGGACAAACCATCGTTGATGTGTATAACGAGTGACTGTCTCAATGAAAACATTATTAGGGTCAAATTCGGAAATAGATACATCATCAAAAGATTCAAGAGTAGAAACTCTATTGGTTAATGTAGTTATTTGATTTAAGTTTCGATTAATTCGAGATTGAAGAGATTGAATTGTAGGTTGATGAGGTTTTTTGTTAACTGCTTTCATCAAACTAGAAAATGTATATTTATTAGGATCTAAATTTAATTGTTTTTTAAATTTTTGTTGCTTTTTATCAAGCATTGGAGATTCAGAAATGGTGTCCTGAATGGTTTCAGACGAAGGAACCAATTCAAGTGAAATATTTATATTTTAGAGAAGGATCGCTTATCTCGCTCACCAATAGAAAGAATTAATTTTCATGAGCAAGTTAAAACATTGATCTCGTATTAGATGAAGATGTATTAGGGATGTTGTTTGTACAATGACAAACATCGATTCGATGAAGACTCGGACTCAAAGTCTCGATTAATATTATGAACTTTTTAAGATGACATTTAGTAGCATAATGTCCAGGTTTACCACAGGTAAAACAAACATTTTTCTTCTTTGAAGATGATGGATAAGCTTTTTTATAAGATTTAAAATAAGATTTTGATTTTTAGATCGTTTTGGTTTAGCATAAAACTGATTTTTAGGAAATCGTTTACCACGATTAAATCTAGTTTTTGCTAGAGGGGTAAAATCAAAGTCATGACCAAAGTCATAACAGAAATTACCAAGATCTCTTTTTAATGAACTCTTTTCCTTTTGTAATTGGCTTTTGATTCGCATATCATTACAAATAGAAAGAGCACATTTTTGAACATATTGAGTGACATCACCATAAGATAATTCACTCCAGTTCATAGAACCATTGTTTTGATCTTTGATATATTCTTTGACTTTAGCAGCAAAGAATGAAGGTAAACCAGCAACAAATCTTTCTTTCCAGAAATTAGTGTCATGTTGCTCAGTTAACAGATATAGTTTTGAAAAGAATATATCTTTGTACCAACGATAATCACTGAGGGTACGACATCGTAAATTTTGTAATTGATCTGAAATTTTTTCATTAAGAGATTCAAGTTGGCCAACAAAATGCCAAACAATATTTGCCATTAAGGTGTCAACAACATTCGATTTTGGTTTTCCTTGAAAATCAAGGATAACATTATTTTGAGAATCTTTCTCTATAGATTCAAGAATATTCTTTCTAGCTACATTGGAGAGAACATAATGCCACCAACCATATAATTGTCCAGTAAAACCAAATGTAATGGCTAAGGCAATTTGTTCATCGGGATGATCATGAATATCACAAGCTTTTGCATAAACTTGCATTTTTAGAACAACGTCTAATATATGATATTCAGATAAGCCATCAATATTCCAATCATAAATAGTAGATCCATCATATTTTTGATTTTTTGGAATTTTTTCTTCAATGACTAAATCAGTAGTAGATGGTCTTGTATAATATTGTTTTTGTTTTGGAAATCTATTTTTATAATTTTTTCGTTCAATACGATTGATGGAAATATGATCAGAGGAAGAAATAATTGAAGATTGAGAAAAGGAACAGTTATTCGATGCGATACATCGATTCAAACCGTTTCATCAATTACTTGATCAAGATTAGCAATAATAGGACCTTTATCCTTTGATTTAGATATAGTTTGAGAATTTGAAGATGGAGAAGAACTAGATGGTTTGGAAATATGTATTTGAGCTAATTGATTAGTTAATTTTTCTAGAAATTCTTCAGAAAATTTTGATTGTTTTGAAAATGAAGTTAATGGAGCAGATGGAAATGAAGAAGGATGAAAAGATTTTTTAATAATAGGCTGTGCTTTAGGAGCACTAGAGATATCACTTTTGTGAGCTTGAGCTATTACAGCTGTAGTTAATGTAGACAAATATAAATTTGTAAAATTATTTTGTTCTATTAGTTGAGAAATATCTTTTGATGTAGCAACACCATGATCAGGTATTGAAGCTTTAAAAGGAGTTGCTTTAATATTTTCTTTTATTTGTATAGGGGCTATTGGAGGATGTGTTTGTTTATATTTTTTACCGGAGGTGTCTTCCCAAACGGTATTAATATGAATAGAGAGTTGAGGACACTGTTGAGATAACCATTCAAAAAATGGAATATTAATTTGATTAGTTTTAACATAATCAAAATATTTTTCACAAAAAATTGCTTGTTTTTTGAAAGATATGAGTTTACAAAATATAAGTTTTAGAGGATGAGTTAAAAACTCTTGTTCTAACACTTCATAATTCATTTTAAATTCAGGAGGTGTTTCTTCTTCAATAAGAGAAACAACATTAATATGATCATCAGCAAAATTTAGGTGCAGAAATAAAATAGAAAGTCTTACATAAGTTAATTAACTAGGCTATGGATTTCACGAGTGTACCCATGATAAAAATCCCTTGTTTATTACATAAAATGTTTCAAAACTAAATAAATATAAATAAACAACCTAGCAAATGAGAAAGAGCTTCTACGTTATGACTTTACTATTTCCTCTATCTTGAGCATTAGTTGAGGTACCTATTGGGGGAGAGGTAGTGGGGTGAGCAATATTTCAACAAACTCAATAAAGAAAAAGCTTGTCTTACCCTCAATCATCCAAGTAATACATAAAGCATAATAACTAGCATGAACAAAGTTATCGACCAAATCTACTATCATTCTGAGCATGAAAGGATAATATAAACAAGCATAATATATAATACAAGATACAACAAAAAAAAACCCAAACAAGATAGTCAACAAGATAATAATGATAAAATGAATGCCATAGAGTCAATGAAGTGAAAATCAGATATAAACTATGTTATGTGACAACCAACTAGCTTCAAGGGTATCAAATATGATCCCACCTCATAGACTGGTGTCTAAGATCATATTGATCCTGCTTGCCATAATTGGCCCTTTAAGATATCATTTAATATTGGAAGGAGATGACCTGGTGGCCACAGAGCTCTCGGTCAGAGGTACCATTTACAATTGTTAATTTCAAACATATCAGTTCCACATGCATTCTTAAATAGAGAGCTCGAAAGGACAAGATAAAGCGGAACAACAAGATATATTCAATTTGATTCCAAGAAAGATATTAACCATTCACTACCGTGAATCTTAGAATAATTAATAGCATAGCATGATTGAAGATAAAGCAAACTCCACTTACCTCGAAGCACTGCGATCATATAAAATACTAACTTGGAAGTTCCTATTCGGTTCTTCTCGTGTTTGCATTGCTATAGGTTTATGTATGTATTTGATCACGTGTCAAGCGAGTCAAATATGGTAAATCAAAGAATAAAAACATACCGAAGTCTAAGAATCCACAATCTAGCCCTATGTTGTTTCCATGTCTTTTATCATCGACTTTAAAAGATGGGTTTTAAAATAGCTTCCATAGATAGGCTATAGTGTTGGAGTCACCAGCGCCCTAGTCCCCCTATTCTCGATATATAAGGCAATCACTCTCTAAATACTTCTTTTACTCTATCATACAACCTTGGGCAACCGCTCTCAAGATTTAGCACATGAGCAACATTAACAACTTTGTGGGAACACCTACCCTTAATGACCTTGGGCGACCGCTCTCAAGATTTAACCTAGTTCTCGATGTTATTAACTTAGAACAAAAAGTGTGTTAGGTTTCTTGCTCTAGGTGATTCCACTTCTTAGCCCAGTTGGTATCACAAACTCAACCTAATTGATAGCAGGTCAATGGGTTTACGTCTAAAAATTTGCAATGAATATACAAACTCTAAACTACCATTGAGACATCGTTGAAAACAACAACACAAAGATAGAGAACTGAAACAAAACACTATTATTTATAGAAAAACTCAATAAGCCATAGAAAACAACTTACTATTGGCTAGAAAGTTTCGTCCCCAACTTAGGTATTAAAAAACCTGGAAGGACATGGCTACTCTACCTTCCTCTACTCTTAAATTACTCTACATACAATGTGTCTTAGTTCATAGAGGTCTCTCCTTTATATAGGTGAAACTGGGTACAAGAATAGGAAAGCCTGAGAAATAAGAACCTTCTAAAAATATGAAACTACTATTATGCAATTCTGGCACTTTTAGTGGCACTGTGATTATGTGGGACCGGTGCCAGGTTACGTCTTGGCAATATGTAGAAAGTCTTGAGCAGCAAGTCGGTTTGAAATTTTTATTTTGAACTTGGCACCGTCTCTTGTAGAATTAATGCTGTCAGTTCATTTCTGGCACTGTCTATTGTTTTTCTGTGGCTTACTTGGCACCGTGGGTTTTCACTAGCACCGTCTGTCCATTCTAGGGCATCAAGCCTGCTGGTTTTTGATCGAACTTTGACTTCTTTCTCGAGTTTGTCTAATTCACGCACAAACACTCAAATACCCTATAAATTTCTAAAGTATACATATAGAGCCATAAAACACGACTTTGGACTTGATTTACATAACAAAACACCTATGAAAAAGTACACAAACAATGACTCATCAATATTATTCATATGTTTTATTTTAGGTAAGTTTATTCAATTTTTATTAATATCTTGAAAAGCATATAAAACTTTTTTCGAATGAATGTCACGCCTTCGCCGCGGCGACAACGATTTTCAGGGTTAGTTACCACAGCCTCGATCCTTTTCTCGGCGATGTGTCTCGATAAGACTTAAAAATCTCAGAAAAACAAAACATCCCATTTAAATTCGAGGAAAGCTCAAGCATCTTGGGTTTATCTACAAAGTGTTGAGGTGAAATTGCTGGAGTTCAAGTCAAAAACCACATATAGATCCTAACGATTCGCTTATGCTATACGTTACACACCACGACAATGAGGAATCACTGGATCGACTTCTCCGAATGCTTGGGTAGCGCCCAGGCCAGCGTCGTACCATCTGTAAGTGAGGCATTGGTGCAAGCTGGGCAGAATTTAGAATTCCAGATCCAAGATCTAATTTTCAAATTCCTCAACAATTCATGCCGACCGCTAAAAGAGTAGAGCACAAGATCATTCCTATTCAATTAATTAACGTATTCAAACTACCACTCCACCATTAAAATAAATATTTTGCAAATCCATTTGAATAAACCAAAGAAGATGAGATAGAGATGACCAAAATTACGAATCAAAGCACAGGGGTTCATCTTCCATCTTAAAATTCCAAGAGAAACCATGTTTTCCAAAATCGAATATGTGAATCGAATAGAGAAAATTTAAGAAGATGAGACAAGTATTCACTTTGCTTTGTGAGATCTTAAGGAACGTTCCCTCTCCTCCACCAAATATACCAAGCGAGTGTTCTAGGGTTCCCTCATTGATTTCTCAACATAGTTATTTCAACCAAAAGTGGCTTGAAGCCCTAATTGTAGGTTTAAATACTTAGTTAATAAGGTTAAGGTTTAGCAGACCAAATCAAAAACCCCATATCTCATTTTAGTTTCTTCAAGTACTAGGACAATCTTAAGGTCGTCATTTAGTCCACCCTTTCTTATATTTTACATAAATACCCTTGTGGGTATTTATCTACCAATTTTGCCATTGTACTTTGTTTGGTTTATTTTACAAGGCCTTTAAGCTTATCTTTATTTTACTTAGGCTTATGTTCGCACCTAAGTTAACTAAATAATATATAGGACACACATTATTCACACCATTACACGCACACCATATATATCAACCAAATTAACCTTGATAATGGGAAAATTTATCCTAATCAATATTTGGGGCATTGCATTCTGGGCTCGGGTTCATCCTTTCATTATATGCGGTAGATTGCATATCATGTAGAACTCTCTTATTCTCTTATCGTGTTCTTTGTCTCTTTGTGGTCTCTCTTGTAAGTATTTCTTTCCTTTCTCGCTCCTCATCAGAATCTACATATCCCAACTCCCTTTTGGCGCTTTCTATAAGTTCTTCGGTATTGTCCTTTTAGGGTAAACATCTATCCTTAAACCTATCATAGGATCTTGGTCTTGTTTGCAAAACTCAGTGATCATTAGGGAAAATACAATCCTTCATTTTTCTTTGTGGTCATAACATTCTTAATTGAATCCTAAATAATTTTGCCAACATTGATATAGCATATCCCTTAAACAATGTGGTACAATAATGTCACATTGTACTTCATAATCTCGTAGTGTTTCAAACTATGTTGTAGGCTCACATTTATGAAAAAACTCCATGCTTTGGTGATTTTCCTAAAGTTTTTGGTTTGAATATGTTCCAAGTACCCATTCTTATCAAAGAGAAATCCTTCCCCCAGAATTGCTTCTAAACCATTTCTAATGGTTTCATAGGGAAATCGGTGTCTAAACTTATACTCGAGTTTTAGATATTCATTATTTTGTCTCCTATGAGATTTTAGTAAATCGAAGTAGCAGTTTATTCTTGAATGTGAGTAGTCCACTGGTCTTTCTTGGATCATGGCTACCGTCTTATCATCATCTCCGTGCCCATTTGCGTAAAATTCCCGCACTATGATTTCATAACCTATCTTTAAAGAAGACCCTGAGTCATTGTTGACATTATAGTCCTTAGTCAACAATCATCTATTCGTTTCCATTATTATGTTCAAAGTTTTAGGCTCATACTTAACTTCCTTCTTTATATTGAAACCCCTCTCCGAAATATTTTTTCTATTTTTACCTATATCACTCTTCATTCTAGAAAAAACTTTGGCATTTATTAGGTTGTGCGGTGAAAAAGAAATGATTGGTATCTCTTCAACTTCTTTCTCTCTCTGACTCATCAATAAAATTCAAGGGTGGAGAAGGTTCTCTTGGTCTTCTAGTTTGGGGTTTATTTATTGAAATCCTTGTTTGTCTAATAGGTGTGGTTGGAACTTTGAACTTTTCTTTGGGTTTCACTATTAAAGGTGCCTTCCCTTTTCCTCACGTGAACTTCTACCTTTACCACCTCCGGCCATTGTCTTAATTAAAAGACTTACAAGTCCATATAACAAATAAACCTGTGGATCATAAAAACAACGTTTTATGGAAATATTTTGATAAATACAAGACTTCATTTTAAAAAAGAAATTCATTTGGAAAGCTAGCTTAAAATTCATCGAAAACTTAAATTAAATTGGCCGCAAAGTCATAACTGAATTATTAACTGTAAAAATTAATTTTCTAAATATTTTAAAGCAATTACGTGATAAATTCTAGTTTTTTCCAAAACAAAACAAAACACAACCAAAACCAATCCAAACTAAATAAAACCAAACCCCCGAAACTCATTTTAAACTTGATTTGTTGAACCATTTGCAAATACGTTTAAATATACCAAAATTTTGAATTTTTAAACCAACGATCAATGTAATCGTATAGCCTAATCTATTGGAATCAATGAAATAATTTGTCAAGATAATATAATGAGTTTCAATAAGAAATTTCAGAAATTGCTAAGAAATTTGTAATAATCCTTCAAACCAAAAATTTGTTAAAGTAAAGAGCTAGGGTTGTTGTAATTACCTTCTTGAGAATGAATATCTCAAGATTTAAACTATTAAACTCTCTAGAACATTTTCCAAGCTCTAGGCCAAAATCTCTTAGAGCCTAGTTTGGCTCAACACTATCGAATTCAAAAATTTTGGGTTGAATGAACTAGGTTGAGTTGGGTATCACTTAAATACCATATGATTGAACTTAGAAGGGTTGAATCTAGGCAAGAAATTGAGGTGTGGGTGAAGGGATGCAACAATTTGTGGTTCTGCCTTGTACAACATCAAAAATAGTCTCGTTTTCACCGACTACAATTAATTTGTTGTAAGGTAAGTCCGAGGTCGATCCTACAGGGATTGGGATGTTCTTTTTTAGGTTTAGGGAAAATCAGGGTTTTTGAAAGTAAAAACTAAATTAAACTTAGCAAATCAAATGCACAAATATTAAAACACTTAAAACTGAAATCTATAAATAAAAGACTCTAGACCAAGTCAAGAATTGATATTCTAGGGAATTGATTCGATCGTAGGTTTATCAAATGTTTATCCAATTACTGATTCACATAGATAGGCTTATAATGACTCCCGTTACCTTGCTCTCCTCATTTTTGTGGAGGGAACATGTGACGCAACCACAAAATAACTAGACTTGAAAAGCCACCAGATATGTCGTTGGCTTTCAATAAACTAGCAGCATTAGAGCTCTATGAGAACACCTATCATGAGTAGTAACTAGCGTCAAATTGTCCACCTATCACGTATGGCAATTACAATACACTACTACCCATCTCACATCCTAAATGCACAAATATACATCAGTTGCCAATAGAAAAGGTCTCACTCCCCACCTAATGTGAGCTCCCTTATCGAGCGGTGGTAGGATCACTAGCGATAGTTTTTAACCGTGATCGCCATGCACGTACACTATTATAACAAAAAGGAAGGAACTTAAGACTTAAAATCGTAATTACTAACCTGGGAATAAAAATGCCAATAAGAATACAAAAATTGGTAACAAATAAGTCACGAATCGAAGTGCATAAACCTCATGAATCTATGAATCACTAGAACTCAAATACATTGGCCTAGATAGTGGAACTTAGCCACTCATAATCGTAAACACAAATATGAAATTTACTAATTCTATATATAACAACAACAACAACAACATAGCCTCAGTCCCAAATTACTAATTCTATATATCAGAATCTAAATAAAAAATAGAAATTACAAAGATTCTCCGCACAACACTTCAAAAGAAAAACTTAACCACAAAGTTTTTTATATGGAACTCTATATGGAATTTTATATCTGGAACTCTCGCTCTCTATTTTTGTCGTTCAAGAGTCTCATATATATAGAAGGAATAGGATAGAATGATGTCTAAGCCGAAATCTTGAGAAAAAACTAAATTAAAACTAATAATATTTGGATCTTCCCAATGTCGTACATTCAGAATTCTAAATAGATGGGAAATCTCTATGACATCGCTGCGATACTCTGTTTCTACCTTTTTTTGTTTCAAATCAAGCCCAGTGATGTGACAGCGCCCTACGTACATGTGAAATAGCTATTGAGGTGCTAAGATTTTGCTCCATATTCTAGCTTTGTCTTTCTCTAGGGTCTTGACGAGGCTTTTCTTGGTCCAAGTTCAGTGTCAAATCTTTAATACGCATAAATTAAGCCCAACGATTCCATGGAAATGTGTGACCAACTAGAGGTGTTGTGAAGGCGGTGAGCCTTCTCTTGGATTTTTTTCACTAATTCTTGTGGAAAATCTCTCTTTTTCATTCAATAGGCTTTTTTTACCTGAAAATAGAAAACAACAATTAATAAACATAAATGATTACAAAAGTCATGAAATTAGTGGTAAAATCACCCTAAAATATAGCACAAATTACGACTTATTAAATACCCCCAAACTTAGACAATTGCTCGTTCAAAGCTAAGGACCATAAGTTAATCGACTTTCATACCCAACATAGAATTTAGACTTTCTAATGCCCAACTTTAACTTTAATGGTTTCGTCTGATTTTTCATAAAAATTGCCAAATTGATAGATAGAACATTTAAGAAAAGCCGGTTACTTTGAGTTAATATATTTTGGCCACTTTCTCGAGGAATACTCCGCAAAATACTAGGCTATGTCAAGACTAAAGCCATCTATTAATCACACGTTACCTTGAAACTTTTAACAAGTTGAATACATACAATATCTAAATAGGGCATTGAATACCAATATTCCACAAATCAGAATTTATACAACCATTCCACTGACACACTCAAAATATCATAAAGGGTTTATAGGACTTTCTTTTAGGTTGTAAAGGCTGGGCTGGGGTAACAAGGAAATGGACAATAAAAGATTTAAAGCATTGGAAAGACTTAATCTAACTGCAAGAACTCGAGCTAAATCTTTTCATTTGAAGAGTTTTTATAGACTTTCACTTTGATTCACATCACTTAGATATTCGTTATTTTTTCAAATATATTTTAGTGCGGTCCTTGCTCCATTTCCAGTGGATTCCACTTTTTCTCACTTTTTCCCATCAATAGATTCCTCGTCACTTTTCCTGTGGAACCTATGGGATACTCTAGTTTTTTTATTTTAAAACTCTTGTTAGCGCTTCTCACTTTGGTTATGATTAAGTTAGCCTTTCAATGTAGGTAAAAGGATTATAATGCTTTCTGTTATAGGTTTCACGATAGGTGATGAAGGAATCAGGTTGGGTTAGCTCAATTGGGCTAATTAGAGATGAATTATAGGTAGGCTGAGGCTAAGGGCTAAACAAACACTATTATGACCTTCTGCCCACTTTCATATCTAACATAAAGTGTTGACTCCATACTAAAACTCATTGGTGTAGACTCTATTAGTAGACCAATCACAAGAACATTATATTTCACTTATAATCTACCTAAGATCTTGTCCATCATTGGCAGCATCATTCCACTTACGAATCTAAAAATTATCAACCATTTTCCTAAGCTAGAATTGGGCATTCATATTAAGCTGAAAATAATGGATAAGAAAATAAAGAAATATTTCATAAGTTATGGAAATGTGTTCAACCTACAAATCCATCAATCCTTAAACAAAATGGAATCGTATTACTTGAACTTCGCCAAAAAAAATTGCAAAAATTTTACCATAAATCCTTATAGTTTATCCATGCATTCCATGTAAACCTACATACCTATATACCCCTAAACATATCCTGAACCTTGTCCTCAAAGTTCAAGAAATTCAAAAAACCAATATACATTCCAAAAGACAATTGAAATCGAATAATGGAAAATGAGAAATGAGAAATGGAATGAAATTGAATGAAATAACTACATGTATAAGGCAAAAATGCATGCAAATGATGTGTTAAGTGGTGATAGTACAAAATACAACATCATCATAATGTAACTCCTTCGAATATATTACAAAAATAGGAAGTTCCACGATTTCCCTCTCGAATACAAACAAAGAAAAAATCAATTCTCAAACTCGTTGGAGCTGTCCTAATGTTGCACACTAGGCTGTAGGATATGGATGAGTTTCTGTATACTTTGTAAAGAATAGGAGGATGAGGGTGCTCCATATTCCTCGTGTGTGCGATAAACCTGGTTGTCCGACATGATAATGAATGGACTATCTAGTGTCGGTGGAGCTGGCTGTAGAGGGTGATCATGCACATATCAATGCCAAATATGATCATGATACAAGAAATGGCTAATATCCCTCTGGTTATGGATAATGATCTCCTCTTGGGACATCTGTATTTATATTCCTCCTGCTTGTGGTGGTGCAGATGAGGAAGCTCTCACTACCGTGGTTCATTCTCCTATTCTCCTCCCCGCGACTCTCCTAGCCTGGGTCTCTTGCTGCTACTATAGTCTTGTTGATGCTGCTATGTCTTTTCATGCCCGCTCATGCTCATTTTCATAATCCATCTCCTCTAGATTGTTGTATCCAAAGATATCCTCATCGAAAATAGTCAGCTGTGGATGGATGTTAAGCTGGAGACTATCTTGAGAAACACTAGCTTGTCGGCACAGGTCAAAGATGATTAAAGGAAATGCAAAGCTCTCATTCTTCATCATCTCCATCCTCTATTTGATAACCTTAAACATGAATCTCCCCACATCAATGCGACCAACACATGCGCATATATGGTAAAACATCGCACATTGGGGTCGTGTCACATCACTATGTTGTATGGTGGAGTAGAGAGATGCATCGACGAAGTGGGACCATGCCTTAAGAGCTTTCTTAAAGTAGGCCTACAAAAATGCTTGGGTTGCTGGGAAGAAAAGGCGTATGGCCAATCATGGTGTGTGAAACAAGTGAGAGCTGCCTTAACATCCGCGAAAGGGTAGTGAGAGTCATGAGTGTAGCGTAGGTGAGGGATATCAGAAATCTCTAAGTCGTCAAAAGAAGGTAGGCCGTAGTAGGCATTAATAGCCTGGGCACTATAGTCAACCTGGTCTCCTCGGACTCGGATACTCAATCTACGATGGGTAGCGTGTCCATTCGCATAAAACTTGCGAACTAACCTTTCACATCCCTGTATTAAGTTTGGGTCATGGGGTGGTCTAGTCAATGCCTCGTAATGTTGAACTTTTGGGGTTCATACACAGTGAAAAATCCAAAACAAATTTTTGAAAAACCCCAACAGGATCAAAATAAGTTCCATTAAACTAAATCTGAGAAAGTAAATCATACTTTATTTCGCAATTTCCTTCCCTGATTGTTTGATTTTCAAGACGTTCAAGTGTGTGTCCTCTATCAGAAATCCACACACGAATGGTAACCATAATTTGGAGTGCTAGCTCCAAAAGTGATAGAAAATGATTTTCTTTCTCTCCTAAAATCCAGAGAACTTGAAAATAGCAAAAACGAAAAATCTTGTCTCGCTTTAGAGTTTCACCCTCTATTTATATGTGTAGATAAGCCCTCACTTAAAATCCTATTCATAATACAATTATTGTATTTAGGCAGTTTAAGTAAATTGCACATACACCCCTATGAATAAGTTATCATATAACAAATCATAAGGGCTTTTATGTCATGAATTTTATCATTAAAGATTCATTTTGGACTAATTGAAATTGCACAAAGCCTTTCTTCGTGTGCGACACAATAGGTTTATTTGACATTGGCAGTAAACCAAAACCATTTTGGTACACGAGTCATAAGTGATCTCTAGCAAGGCATTATGACTACCCAAGTAAAATGAATATCAAAATTGATACAACCTAATAAATAACATATATCATATCCTTTTATCGTGCGATATCCTTTGATTAAACTTAGGGCATGGAAAGTCCCCTTATTATTCAATCGTACTAGTCTCAATCTTTAGGTAAACTGAAAACATCTAATTGACATTGATCATATAAATTAACATGGACTTGGCCATTATTAGTCCATCATATCGTGGGATCCTCTAATATCTCTCTCTCTATATGAGAGTGACAAATTCGATCTTGATTACACACTTTCACATATTATTCAAATGGTAACCAATCACAATCTTTATAATCGTCCGATCAAAGACATCATTTGATTGTGTCAAATTACCAAGCTCCTAATTTTAAAGTCTATGGTAATCTCAAGTTGAATGACTAAATGATATACCTGTCATGAGTAACACTTATGACTTAATCCACATGGTGTTCTCATAGCGAGTCGGTCCAGTACCTTGTTCCCTAAAAGTACTCATGATCTCGATTCATATCCCTAAACACATGATCATCACATGACCATCAATCATGATTCACACTAGTCTTAATTCATTATAGTTCCCAGTATAAAAACCGACTAGGGAAATTTAGCATATTTCAACAAATACCCGTGGATCTTACTATAAGGTAAACATGCAATCACTTATAATAAAACAGCAAATGAAAACCTCAATTTTGTTAACTAAAATTAGAAGATAAACAATGTTTGTAGATTGATCTAGGGCACATGGCCCAACATGTAATCCATAGTAAAGAACTCCCAACCCCTCTCCTTAAAATGGATGTAAATCTCCTCTTATATTTGTGAGTTACAGTACCAAATCCCCTCTCAGCTAAGGGTTTCCTATTATTAATGTTGAGGTCACTCTTGTACCTCTTTGCGCTACCTCGCCCATAAACTTAAACTGATCAAAAGGCTGAGGTGCTCTAGGTGGATGAGCTCTAGGTATAAGAGGTGGTAATCGAATAACTTTCCTATGTTAAGGTCCCGCAGATCCACTGCACCTCTATCTCTCCATAGCACAAAAAAGAACAACACAACGAACAAACAAACAACCTTGCAAAAAAGTCCAATCATGAAATTATGAGCAAATCAGTCCATAACACTCGGCAAACTAAAGAACATAGAGTTCAAAATACAAAAGTTTGCTAAAATTTCTTTCGGCATTTGAAAATCAAGGCGAATAAAATTTTGAGAAAATTTAGTTAAAAACCATTTTCGAAGTCTCTAAAGCACACAAATGCTCAGTCAAAAAAGATAAATGCAAGTAGCATTCTAATCAGTTCATCAATTCACATATCCATGCACTATCAAAATTCCAAAATTGAATATACCCAAAGTGTCAACGGCGTCGATGAGTTTTCAACAAAAACCAAACTTTGTATATTCAACTTTTGATAAACATTCCCACACTTCCCCCAAACTTAATCTATGTGATATTGATCAATTTAAAACCATTAAAACACTCAAAATCAAAAATTAAATCCGAAATCTAAATTTTTCCAAAAAAAACATAGGCTTTCCTTCGAAAAATCGAAATTTTCAAAATCGATAAAATATCACAAATAATCCGACTAAATCACTTTAATTCCCCTCACAAACAAAAGCCATATGGTTATAGCAACCAATTTTACTCCTAGAACACATATTTTTGCCCAAATTAGCCGAAGAACACCCAACAAGAATTTGAAAAATCAAGGCAAAATTGGGGTGTTGCCTACTTAGGATTGAGTTCCTAAGAGCTCACAGGAACTTTCTCCCCCAAGTAGATGACATAGGAGGTAAAAAAAACGAACCCCTTGTTGGGGCATGTGCCCTACGTCAATCTACAAACATTGTTTATCTTATAATTTTAGTTAATAAAATTGAAGTTTTCATTTGTTGTTTTATTATAAGTGATTGCATGTTCACCTAATAGTAAGATCCATGGGTATTTGTTGAAATATCCTAAATGTCTGTAGTTGATCATTATACTGGGAACTATAATGAATTAAGACTACTGTGAATCTTGATTAAGGGTCATTTAATGATTATGTGTATATGGATACGAATCGAGATCATGAGTATTTGTTAGGGAACAAGGTACCCTAACAAGGTACTGAACTGACCCGTTATGAGAACACCACATGAATTAAGTCATAGTTGTTATTTATGATAGGTATATCATTTAGTCATTTGACTTGAGATTACCATAGACTTTAATATTACGAGCATGATAATTTAATACAATCAAATGTTGTCTTCAACCGGACGATTATAAAGATTGTGATTGGTTACCATATGAATAATATGTGAAGGTGTGTAATTAAGATAGAATTTGTCACTCTCGTATAGAGAGAGATATCAGTGGATCCTTTGATATGATAGATTGATAATGGGCAAGTCCATCTGAATTGATATGCTCAATGTCACTTGGATGTTTTTAGTTTACCTGAAGATCGAGACTAGTACGATTGAACATTAAGGGTGACTTTCTACGTCTTATGTTTAGTCAAAGGATATCGCATGACAAAAGGATATTATATATGCTATTCATTAGGTTGTATCGATTTTGATATTAATGCTACTTGGGTAGTCATAATGCCTTACTAGAGACCACTCATGACTTGTGTACCAAAATGGTTTTAGTTCATTACCAACATTCCATGAACCAATTGGGTCGCACAGAAAAAATGACTTTGCAAATTCATGAAAGAAAAGCACTTACGATTTGTTATATGATAACTTATTAATAGGGGCGTATGTGTAATTTGCTAAAACTGCCTAAATACAATAGTTGTATTCTAAATAGGAATTTAAGTGAGGTCTTATCTACACATATGAATAAAAGGTGAAACCCTAAAACAATATAAGATTTTCATTTTTGCAATTTTCGAGTCCTCTAAATTTTGGGAGAGAAAGAGAAACGTTTTCAATCTCTCTTGAGGCTAGCACTCCAAATTGTGGTCACCATTCGTGTGTGAATTTTCGATAGAAGACGCGCGCTTGAATGTCTTGGAGATCGAACAAAAATAGAAGAAAATCACGGATTAAGGTATGGTTTAATTTTTAGATCTAGTTTAATGAAACCTATTTTTGATCCTATTGGGGTTTTCCAAAAATTGTTTTGAATTTTCTGCTGCGCATGAACCCCAAAAACCCAACAGTGGTATTAGAGCCTTAGGCTCGGTTCTATTAAATGTTTGCATATTTTCTTTGATGTATATATGATATATGTGTGAAAACATGATCTTAATTTATGTATATATATGATGTACATATAGGTTATGTGATAATTGTTATCAAGAATTAATTTTAAAGCATGTTGTTAATTCATGTATATTGAGACATATATATGATTTGATTCAATGATAGTATTCATGTTTTGAATATTTCGATTAACATATATTTTTAATATTGAACGATGCAAAATTTGTATGTTCATGGTAGAAGTCATGTTTAGGTTAGCGTAATTCTAGTGTTGAATTCATATTTCATTTTTGTTCAATAATTATATATGTCTACATGATATAAATCATGATTTGGTTAATATGATTAATTTAATATGATTTTGGTGTTGAATGCATGATTAATATTTCAAAATTAATTTTGATCACATATTTCATTGTGGTTATCCTTAGTATATTCTTATTGGATAGGAGATAAACTTGTAATCGTATAAGAATTACAAATCCTATAAGATATGTGAGATATATAACAAATTCTAATTGGATAAGGACTCAATGTATCTTAAATTCTAATTGGATTAGGATCAGATATTAAGTTGAAGGTAGGCCAGATATAATAAAAAATGCTTTGATTAATATTTTTTAAATTAAAATAAGGGGAAATTTTGGTTAATTGGATTGACTAAAATAATGAGAAATTTTAGGTGAATTTCAATTTTCGAAATTGAGATTTGCTGTCTAAAATAATTCCCCCGATAACTGTTCGTAGCGCAATTAAATTCATATAATAGTCAATATTAGTAAAATTTCTTAACTTGTTTAGTGATTGTTTATGCATTGTAATCTATGATATTTATCTTGTTTAAATTATGATCATTAAAACAAATAAATTCCTTCCACCAAATTTTAAGTCAAGTACCATCCATTTTCAAGCACTTGTCAAGGCTTCGATCACATCAATATGGGTCTGCCTCCGCAGAGTGTATTGTATTATCTTGGTGAGGAAAGTTGAGTAACGCTTACTCTACTATTTGAAATGGTTAGACTTGATAAAGCAATCAAAACGGTTTTGGGCTTTAGGCATTAGATAAGATAAAACATCTTAAGACATAAGATGCATAATCTCATAAAAAACAACCAAAATTTACATATGATGTAATTGGTAATTGGTACCTACCTAAATAACCTAATTCAAAGTGTCATGCCTTAGCTATTTTGGAATTAGGTGAAACATAGATTTTAGTCCCTTAAAATTAACATATTGTTTTAAGGAGGGTTGTTAATTTAGTGGTTGTTTATTCCTCTATACTAAAATGAACTTTTGCATAATCTTTGTTGTAGATTTATGGCCTCTTCAAATTATACTAATATCTTATCATTACGATCCATCCTTGAGAAGGATAAGTTGTCTGGGACAAACTTTCTTGACTGGTTCAGAAACTTGAGAATTGTTCTAAAGCATGATCGCAAGTTGCATGTCTTGGATAATCCAATTCCAGAGAAACCACCAGCTAGTGCTTTAAGAGTTGTGAAGGATGCACATACTAAGGATGTCAACGACTCAAATGGTGTTGCATGCATTATGTTGGCAACCATGGTTCCATAACTTCAGAAGGACATGGAACACATGGAAGCTTATGACATGGCTGCGTTGCGAAAGGAAGTGTTCCAATAGCTGGCTAGGCAAGAAAGGTTTGAGACAATCAAGAACCTTCATTCTTGCAAAATGGCTAAAGGTGCATCTGTTAGTCCTCATGTTCTGAAAATGAAGGCCTATATTGACCATCTTGGTAGATTTGGATTTCCCATAAGCCAAGAGTTGGCTACGGAGTTTATCCTAAATTCATTGTCTGATAGTTTTTCACAATTTGTGATGAACTATGACATGTATAACATGGAGAAGTCTCTCTCAGAGTTGCATTTGATGTTTAAAACTACTTAGCTAAATGTCAAGAAACTCACTGCTAATGTGTTGATGGTTCAAAAAGGAAAGACCCTGAAGAAAAAAGGCAAAGGCAAGGCTAAAGTTTCCAAGGCTATTGTGACGGTCACAAAGCCTATGGAACAAGTCAAGCCTAAGAATGCTCCTACTTCACAGTTCCAAGAAGAAAATGAAAAAGAAGGAAATTGGCATTTCTACCATGCACCTGGGCATTGGTTTAGAAATTGCAAGCTCTATCTTGAAGATCTAAAGAACAAGAAAAGTAGGGCGACTATTGCTTTAGGTATTTACATAATTAAAGTTAACTTATCTACTAGTGAATCCTGGGTATTGGATACCTGGTTATGGATCTCACATTTTTAATATTGTACAGGGTCTCACCAAAAGTAAAAAGCTAAAGAAAGGAGAAGTCATCCAACAAGTTAGAAATAGAGCAAAGGTCATTGCGTTAGTTGTAGGATGCTATGAGTTAATTTTACCTAGTGGACTTGCTTTAGTTTAAAATAATTTTTATTATGTCCCTGCCTTGAGTAGAAACATCATTTCAATTTTATGCTTTGATTCCGATATTGTTAATTTCATTATTGCGAATAATATATGCTCTATTTCTCGTAAAGACATTTTCTATGCAAATGCTAATTTGTGTGATGGTCTTTATATTCTAAACATGAAAAGGTCCACGGATAATCCTATTCTTAATTTAAATACAAAGATGTTTGAGTCAAACCTACCTTTGGCATTATCGTCTTGGCTACGTAAATGGGAAACACATTTCTAAACTCTACGGGGAAAAGGCAAGTGATTTATTGGGTCTAATATGTTCTGATGTATGCGATCTTATAAACACAATGGCTAGAGGTAGTTATCAGTACTTAATTACATTTACTGATGATTTCAGCAGATATTGTTACGTATATCTCATGTAACATAAAGGTGAATCTTTTAAAATGTTTTGAACATTTTAAAATGAAGTGCAAAATCAACTTGGTAAAACTATTAAAGCACTTCAATCAGATCGAGGTGGTGAATATTTGAGTCAAGAGTTTAATGATCAATCTTAGAAACTGCGGGATTGTCTAACAGTTAACTCCCCTAGTAACTCCATAATGGAATAGTGTTTCAGGGAGGACAAATTGAACTTTGTTGGATATGCCTTAGAAACTGCTGCATTTACACTGAATCATGTTCTTTCTAAAGTGGTTGATAAAACACAACATGAGATGCGGTTTGGGAAAATATCAAGTTTGTCTTTTCTTAAGATTTGGGGCTATGAGGTTTTCGTATGACGACATATCTCAAAAAGAAATTATCAGTTAAATCTACCAAGTGTGTATTTGTTGGTTTTCCTAAAGAAACTAGAGGATACCATTTTTTTAATGCAACTGGGAACAAAGTTTTTGTAGCTCGGAATGATGTCTTTATGGAAAAAGAGTTTATTTTGAAAGACAACAATGGGAATAAAGTAAGTCTTGAAGAAGTTCAAGAACCACAAATAAAAACTCAACTGCTAATGAAAAATCAACAAAGTCTTGAACTAATTGAACCTCCACACGTATCATAAGGCCCTCATAGGTCTGATAGGGTAAGACATCAGCTTGTGAGATTTCGATTTCATATTACAGATAGTAGTGAGGTGTTGCTTATGAATCAAATGAACCTAATACTTATCAGGAGGTTGTATCCAGCGCTGAGGCTGATAAATGAAGGTGGTAAGACTATTGGATGTAAAAGAGTTTTCAAGAAGAAAACTGACATGGCTGGCAATATGCATACTTATAAAGCACGATTTTTCTAAATTGACTATGATGAGACTTTTTCTCCTGTGGTCATAATTTAATCCATTAGAATTCTAACTGTCATAGCCGAATATTATGACTATGAGATATGACAAATAGATGTCAAAACAGCTTTTCTAAATTGAAAGTTACTTGAGGACGTGTATATGATACAACCTAAAGGGTTTGTTCATCCTGAGAGTTCTTGGAAGGTGTGCAAGCTTCAAATATCCATTAATGCATTAAATCCAGCTTCTCGGAGTTGGAATCTTCATTTTGTTGAAGAAGTTAAGGAATTTGGTTTCATTAAAAATGAAGATGGGCCTTGTGTATACAAGAAGGTCAGTGGGAGCGTGGTTGTTTTCCTGGTACTATATGTTGATGATATATTAATCATTAAAAATGACATCCCGACCTTGTAGAGTGTCAAGTATTGGTTAGGTAAGTGTTTCTCAATAAGGGATTTAGGATACGCAACCTACATCCTTGGGATTAAGATCTGTAGGGATATATCTAAAGGCTGACCGGTTTAAGTCCTAGTGCTTATATAAACAAGGTACTGAATAAGTTCAATATGCAAGACTCTAAAAAAGGTCATTGCCAATGTCTCATGGTATAAATCTCAGCAAGACTCAATGTCCAAAGACTAATTATGAGCGAAAGCACATAAATACGATTCCATATGCATCAACTATTGGATTTATCATGTATGCCATGCTATGCACCCGACTGGATGTGTCATATGCTTTAAGCTCAACAAGCAGATATCAGTCTGATCCCGGTGAGAGTCACTGGATAGCAGTAAAGAACATTCTAAAGTATTTAAGAAGGACTAAAGAAATTTTCTTGGTCTATAGAAGTTTGGAAGACGAGCTTGTTGTAAATGGTTACATAGATGCAAGTTTTCTAACGGATAAATATGACTTCAGATCGTAGTTTGGATATGTGTTTACTTTAAATGAAGGCGTAGTAAGCAAAAAAAGTTCAAAGCAAGAAACTGTGGTAGATTCTACAACAAAAGCTGAGTATATTGCAGCATATGATGCAGCTAAGGAGGCAATTTGAATAAAAAAATTTATCTCTGAACTTGGTATGGTTCCTAGTATAGCTAACTCTGTTTGCTTGAATTGTGACAATAGCGGGGTGATAGCACAGGCCAAGGAACCAGGATCACACCACCGATCCAAATATATACTTAGACATTTTCATCTCATTTCAGAAATCATTAAGGGGGGAGATGTGAAGATTTGCAGAGTTCTACCTAAGACAAAGTTGCAGATCCTTTGATGAAGGCTCTTCCACATGCGAAACATGATGGTCAAGTTAAGTCATTAGGTATTACATACAAGAATGATTGGCCCTAGTGCAAGTGGGGTTTATCTTATAACTTTAGTTAATGATTGGCCCTAGTGCAAGTGATTGCATGTTCACTTTATAGTAATATCCATGGGTGTTTGTTGAAATATCATAAATGTCCCATTCGATCATTATAATGGGAACTATAATGAATTAAGACTAGTGTGATTCTTGATTGATGGTTATGTGATGGTCATACGTATAGGGATGCGAGTCGAGATCATGAGTATTTTTTAGGGAACAAGGTATTGAACCGACCCGCTATGAGAACACTATATGGATTAAGTCATAGGTGTTATTCATGATAGGTATATCATTTAGTCCTTCGACTTGAGATTACTATAGACTTCAATATTTGAGGCATGGTGATTTGACACAATCAAACGTTGCTTTAACCAAACGATTATAAAGATTGTGATTGGTTACCATGAAAATAATATGTAAAGGTGAGTAATTAAGATATCATTTGTCACTCTCGTATAAAGAGAGATATCAGTGGATCCCTTGATATGATAGACTGGTAATGGCCAAGTCCATGTGAATTTATATGATCAATATCACTTGGATGTTTTTAGTTTACCTAAAGTTCGAGACTAGTATGATTGAACATTTATGGTGACTTTCCATGCCTTATGTTTAGTAAAAGGATATCGCACAATAAAATGATATGATATATGTTATTCATTAGGTTGTATCGATTTTGATATTCATGCTACTTGGGTAGTCATAATACCTTGCTAGAGACCACTTATAACTTGTGTACCAAAATGATTTTGGTTCATTGCCAACGTCACAGGAACCTATTGGGTCACACACAAAAAATGTCTTTGTGCAATTTTAATTAGTCAATAGTAATGAAGCTTTTATGATAAAATTCATGACATAAAAGCCCTTACGATTTGTTATATGATAACTCATTAATAGAGGCGTATGTGTAATTTGTTTAAACTGCCTAAATACTATAATTGTGTTACAAATAGGATTTTAAGTGAGGGCTTATCTACACATATAAATATTGGGTGAAACCCAAAATGATATAAGATTTTCGTTATTGCAAATTTTGAGTTCTCTTGATTTTGGAAAAGTAAGAAAAACGATTTCAATCTCTCTTCGGGCTAGCACTCCAAATTATGGACACCATTTGTGTGTGAGTTTTTAAAAGTCGACGCGCACTTAAACGTCTTGGAGATCGAACAATCAAAGAAGAAAATCATGGATTAAGGTATGGTTTTTCAGAAAAAAAAAATTGAGTTTTTCACTGTATGTGAACCCCAAAAACCTAACACCCCTAGCTTGCGGATTCGTTGCACCACTCACTAATTTCTTTGTTTCGTGGCTCAAAATAATCTCCACTTGATGGATAATAAAAAAGAGTGAGATTGGAGCTTGGAATTGGTGGATTTGGTGGTTGGAAGTGGGTTTTCAAGTCTTAGGGTGGTGGTAAATAGTTGGGGTTTAATTGATGAAGATGACAATGGGGTTCTGTCCATTTAAAAAATTTGATTTCGAACTCACCGCCGTACGTTCAAATGTGACGGAGCTAAGGGATCGCAGGTGAAATCGCTGGCGCTGTCGAAAAGATCCCTGAATGACCTGTGGCACCCTGCCAACGCCTTACATTCACACCTACATCGCTGATGAATCGTTGGCTCTAAAAATGGAATATCCCCCAGTGCCACCACATCAATTTATGTACAATCATCACGACATTGTGACATCGTTGGCCTTAAAAAATAGATTAATTCCCAAAAAGTATTATTGTGTGTGCACCTCCCTGTATATGCAAATGATGTCATGCAGATACATCGAATTAAAGTAAACCTGCCCTGACTTACGTCGCCAAAATTCTTTCGGACTACGGTTCGCGCAATACATTTTACAATTCTCCAATCAATCGTCATGTCTCTATAAAATTTAGAGGTATTAGATATATGCAACGAATTCCATTAACTTTAATTCCTTTAATTAATGTAACCCAAATCAACTTATTTAAATCCAAAGTTTATTCAAACTCAAAATCATTACACCAAGTTCATGTAAACTAGCTAAGTAAATAAATGACTTAATGTTGGCTACCTCCCACGAAGCGCCGATGTTTGACGTTGATGGCCCGATGTTACCAAATTCTTGGACTAATCGGAGTTCACGTCAATCACGTCAATTAGTGGCTTTTTTTCCTTGCCCGGCGATGTAAACACTTTATGACGCTTGATAATTTCCTACTCCTTCTTTATGTATAATCTGCCAATGTCATAAAGCACCCTTCTATCACTGATTTTGAATGTGACATTCTCATTGAAGACATTAATGTTGGCTTTGGTCGTGCAAAGGAACGACATCCCAAGCAACATGGTGTCAATCTCACGAAGTCATTCATCAATGACTAAGAAGTTCACCACAAACTCCAGGTCTTCAAGTCTCACAGGTACTTCCCTCGCAACTACATAGATCCTGGTGGGTGCATCATTTGTTAGAAAAACAACCTTGTTTATGGTGCGCTTAGTAATTTTCAACTCTTACGTCTACAGGAGTTTCATATAAACAATGTTCTTGAATGCTTTTGTGTCAATGACCATTGAATGCACCATCAGACCTACTTTCCCAAAAATGTATGAGATATGAACAGATGTTGGTGGCTCTCACTTCTGTCTCGTATTGTAAATCTCCCTAGGTTGTTAATTTTGTGTCAATACCCAACCTTCAGGTACTCTATCTCTCTTTTCCTGCCACTTTCTCTTCTTCTCTCTTTCTCTTTTGCATTTCTTCTTCAAATGATCTATGAAGAATTTCATACTATCCTGCGAATTATCATCAATAGGGGACTAAACTGCATATATGGTGGAAACATAAGAGGGTAAGTCCAAATAGTAAGGAACATCAAAGTGAACTATCCTATCGTCATGCTCGAATGAAATATTACTACTTAACACATCAATTTTGGCTCTGACCAAATTCATATAAGGCCTCCCTAAGACAACTGAATTTAGTGAGGACACCGAAGTGTCTTCCATGTTAATGACATGGAAATCAACAAGAAAGTCTAGGTTTTTGACATAAATAGTCACGTCTTCCAACATACCAACGGTCAGATTGACGATTCTTCCGCTAAATGGATGATTATGTTATACCGCATTAAAGCATGATCATGCATGGATAAGAAAATGGAAGATGACATGATATTAGATGTACCTAAGATAAACATCACATTTTCTACATGGAAACCTCCTACTGTGCAAGTAAAGCTAAATATACCTAGATCGCAAAATTTATGTGGTGTATATATGTTACTTGCAAGGATGTTATTCTCTTCTGTTTGTAAATTCTTACGATGTCAAATGGCTCTCAAGATTCTTAGACCTCTTGCTAAATTTTATCTTTTTCCTTCAACTCTGTCTTGGTTTCGACATATTGCTTTTGTTGGTCTTTGGTAACGAATGGATACCTCTCTGGATACAATCTAGAATGAAATGGTGCTATGTGTTGGATGGTATTAATCCATCCTCCTCTCTTAGTACTCCACTCAGCTTCCTCTGTCACAGATGATGCGTTGACATGTGAAATAACATTCACATGCACGTTAGGGTTCAACACTAACTGAGATAGCAACTTTCTCTGGTTACTTGCTTGGCCTATTTGAGCTGACATGTCAGATAGCCTAGCCTGTAAATCCTTAATCGAAGCGTCAGTCATAGCCTCATACTACTACTGTGATAGGATCAACTATTTCATCATCTCCTTTAGGGTGGATCCTTGCGGATGAGGTGGCTGGCATTGTGGTGCTACCAGTAATGGTTGTCCTCTAGGCATAAAATTTTAGTAGTTTTGGTTCCTATGAGCATAGTTGAAGTTAGGATTTCAGTACTTTCCCACATAGAAGTTACTTTGCTACCCAAATTGCCCTAGTGGTGGTCCTGAAAATTGCCCTACTGTCATTTCCTCCATAGTATCCTTTCGGAGTTAAGGACACTCGTTTGTAAAATGACTCGGCTTTGAGCAAATACTACAAGCTTTTGCTTTGCTTTCTTTACAATTATCTGTTAAACCATAAATTTGAGCTCTAAAAACTCATCATCAAGTCTAGAATGCCCTGAAGATACTGTAGCTCCTTGTCTCTCACTAGTCGATCCATACTACTTAGCTTGGTTGGATACCTTTTCTATCTATCCCCTAGCCATAGTCAGTGTGATATCAAATAGACTAGTGTTGCACACTATATAGAGAAGCCTCTTCTCATTATAGGTGATCCCTTCATAAGTGCTTTCGATCAGAGATTTCTCACCGAGAGCTTGCTGCAGACATGCCCTACATAATTTTTTGAGTCTTTCCTAGTATTCTGATAATAACTCATCATCTTTCATGATAATGAGGGATGTCTCCCTCTTGAGCTGAGTGAACTTCCTAGCTGGCATATAGTTATCATAGAACTTCTGATACAGCTCATTCTAGTTTCTTATGGAATCGCCTGGTAAGTGGAATAACTAGTTTTATGCAGCATCATTGAGAGAGAAATGAAACACCTTTAGTCTCACTCGATCAACATCAATTATAGCAACCTTCATGCCTGCTACAACCATCTCAAACTCAATGAGGAACTTTTGAGGATCCTTATTCATTTTCTCGTGAAAGTCAAACAACTTATGTATCAGCCCTGACTTTAGCTCGAAATGACCGGTAGCAACTCGATACTCTATATATAGTAGTAATGAGCCTCCTCGATGTTAGTTTGCTTTCCTGAAACTAAGCTCCATTTTCCTGCCTCAGTTCTTTCCTTGCATTCTTCTGGTTGTTCTGCCAGCAACCTGCGCAACCGGAGGATTCTAATTTATCATATTATCCTCCATAGTCACCCTTGATTGTTCTCTCGTTCTATTAGTTCTATTCATTCTCCAGTAAATTTGATCAATCTCCAAATCTAAGGGAACCAATGAATTTGTGAAAAGTGAACGTTTGTGACACAACCATATAAAAAACAAAAAACCTAGAAAAAAACGATTAGCACCAATCCTCAGCAACAACGCCAAAATTTGGTGTCACTTCTTACATCAACAAAAGTAGTCTCATTTTAATCGACTATAATTCATTTATGGTGAGGTAAGTACGAGGTCGATCCCATATGGATTAGGATGTTCTTTCTTAGGGTTTAGGAAAAATTAGGGTTTCTTAAAACAAAAACTAAATTAAACTTAGAAAATCAAATTCAAACAAATTAAAACACATAAAACTGAAATCTATAAATAAGTGACTCTAGACCACGTCAGGATTTAACATTCTAGGGAACTGATTCGATTGTCGATTTATCAAATATTTGTCATGTTACTGATTCTCGTATATAGGCTCATAGTGACTCTCATCACCTTGTTCTACTCATGTCAATGGGGGGAACGTGTGACACAACCACATATTAATTACACTTGCGAAGCCATCAAATATGTTGTAGGCTTTCAAGAAACTAGCAGCATTCGCACTCTATGAGAACACCTATCATTAGTGGTAACTAGCGTTCAATTGTCCACCTGTCACGTATGAAAATTACAATACACTGCTACCCATCTCATATCCTAAATGCACAAGGACACACGAATTGCTAACATACAAGGTCCCACTCGCCACTTAACGTGCTCCCCCTTACTGAGTGGTCGTAGGATCACTAGTAATAGTTCCTAACCATGATCGCCATGCATGTGCACTTACATGACAAAAAGGAAGGAACTTAATGTTTAAAACCATAATAGGAAACCTCATAATAACAATACAAATAAAAATACGGAATTCGTTAACAAATAAGTTAAGAATTAAAGCGCTTAAACCTCACGAATCTATGAATCCCTAGAACTCAAATATATTGGCCTAGATAATAGAACTTAGCTACTCATAATTGTATATACAAATCTAAAATTTATTAAATCTATAAATTAGAATGTAAATAATAAATAAAACTTACAAAGAGTCTCTACATAAGACTTCAAAAGAAAAACCTAACACCAAAGTTTTCTTTCTTGAACTTTATAAGAAATTCTATATTTGGAACTCTCGATCTCTCTTTTTGTCGTTCATGGTCCTCATATATATAGTAGGAATAGAATAGAATTATATCTAAATCGAAATCTTAAGAAAAAATGAATATAAAACTAACAATATTCGGATCTTCCCAGCGCCGTATGTTCAGAATGCTAAATAGCTAGGAAATCTCTAAGACATCACTATGATGCTCAGGTTTTGCCTGTTTTGTTCCGAATCGAGCCCAGTGATGTGTCAGTGGCCTTTTACATGTGAAAACGCTATGGACATGTGGAGGTTTTCCTAGTGATACGAGCTTCGTCTTTCTCTCGGGTCTTCACAAGGCTTTTCCTAGGCCAAATTTAGTAGCAAATTTTAAATATGCAAAAGTTAAGACTAGTGATTCCATGGTGATGTTTGACCAACTGGAGGTGTTGTGAAGGCACTAATCTTTTTCTTGGCTTTTTTCAGTGATTATTGTGAAAAATATCTCATTTTCATTTAATAGCCTATGTTTGACCTAAAAATAGAAAACAATGATTAACCAGCATAAATGATGATATATTTCACGAAATTAGTTGTAAAATCACCCTAAAATATGGCACAAATGACGACTTATCAGTTTGGTTATGCGAATGAGTTTGTGTTTTAGGTGATTTGGGGTTTGTGTTTTAGAAACTAAAAATCTTGCTCATCAATTCTTGTATTAAATGGAATTGCTGGGGAATCGCTTGGTGAATCAAAGAGTTTTAAGGTGCAGTGACCCACCGATCTTAGTTGTGGTTCCGTTGAAGTGGCAAATCACTGGGGATTCGCTACACTCAAATTTTCACTTAATTTGTTGGTTTTTGTCACCAATTTTGCTAGCGATTGCTAGTGTTATTTCAATTCGCAAGGGAATCGCTAGGCTAAAGATTATGTTTTTTTTTTCAGTTTATTTCATAATTAGTTTATATATCACTCATTAAAATTATATTAAAGCAGAATTGGCTGAAATTCAAAAGTTTTATTAGGATATTTTACTAACTAAATAATTTTATTAAATATATAAACAAACAAGCAAGTGAATAATGCAACTTATATAAATGCCTTATAAGCAAAAACAACTCGATCACTCCCCTTTAATTGAAACTACCTCGGTGTTTAAATTCCAAAAATATTTCCAATACAAGAGTCAAAGAGTGAAAGAATAAAACGTACTATACTAAACTAAATTAAACTCGCAATAAAGTTAAATGAACATAAAATATGGCCTGCCTCTCATAGAGTACTTTTGTTTACTGTCGTTGGCTCGATTGAACCTTCTAGAATTAGGTTGGATCTCTAAACTTGAATTTAAGATTATCAACTCTATTTCCATTCTAGAAAGTGAGTGCTCAGCCATTAATCGTTAGAGTGATTGTTTTATTTAGAATATCCATAACAACTTGAGCAGTGGCAAAGAAAGGGTGTCTTAAAATTAAAGGAGGATCTTCATTAATAAAATGTGACATGACAAAAAGTCTGTGGGTACGATGTAGTTGTTCACTTGAACTGGTACATTCGTGATCACTCCTATTGGTTGAATTGAAGTACCATCCTGTAAAGAAACTTATTCAGAAGCAAGTGAATGCAACTCCAATTGAGTGCGTAGAAAAAATTATGTTAGCATGATATTTACATTAGAACTCGTATCACACTAAGCTCTGAAGTACCAAGCCTATTTGACTTAAATGTGCAAACGTATACCTCTAAGATCTTTAAACTTCACAAGGCTTAAATTCAGCTTTTTCTTTTTTTTTTTATTCTTATTGGATTTAAAATCTCATGGCTTGTTAGTTTTCTTCCTATTCTTCGGTTGTTTCACTTTCCATTCTTTCTTTGAAGTGTATTCAACTTGTTCTTTCTTTAAAATCTCTTTTGCAATTTCCATTGTTACTACATTAATTGCATAAATTTCAGCATTAAAGTTATCATAATAGTTTTAATGTAAAAAATCATTATCATTAATTTCATTAATTGCATAAATTTTAGCGTTAAGATTTTCATAATAGTTTAAGTCTAAAAATTCCATTATCGTCTATTTTATTATCAAGTAATTCATCATATTCTTCGTAAGTGACATAGTTATTTTCATTATTAATCTTAAATTTAATAATTTTATCTTCAAACTTCATAAACCAATTTTCCTTCAAAAATATCTAACTTAGTTCTGGCTGTCTTTAGAAATGGTCTACCTAATAGTATAGGCAAAGGATTGGGTGATGTTAAATCTCCAGTTTCCACGACATAAAAATTAGCTGGAAATACTTATTCATGTACTTGTACTAGGGTGTCTTCTAATAATTCATACGGTTTAATAATGGTATTGTCTGTTAAAGTAAGATTAATAGGCATAATAGTTAACGATCATATTTTCAATGATGCATATAGTTTAAGTGAAATTACATTAATTGATGATCCAAGATCACACATAGCAAGTTCAATAGAAGAATCTCCTATTGTAATGGGTGTAAGAAACATTCCAAGGTTAGAACATTTCTCAGGCATTTTCTTCTTTATTAAGGATGACATCATTTGTCTAAAATTTTCATTAGATTCTTCTAACAAAATTTCTTTATTCTAAGAGAATTCTTTAGTAACTTCATAATGATTTGATTCCATTAAAAGTTCGTTAATTTCTATTTTCTTAAATGATTCAGAAATGTCTTTTTTAATTCTTCATTCCTAGTATTTGCTAGTTGACAAGTCAATAATTAGACATGTTTTATAGTTCATTTTAGGATGATTTTAGATGTAAAAGACTATATTACACAGGATTTTCTTTTATTTTTGTTATTTTAGGTAATAAATGGAGAATATGAAGAATGAACAAAAAGGGAAGATTATGAAGGAATTAATCAATTGGAAAGAGTATACGAAGAATCTTCATAAGCAAAGAAAGAACTAAAAAATTACACTAGCGAGTCTCAGCGATATCCAGGAAACAAAAATCACTAGCCAAATCAGTGGAACCGGTGAGCTTTAAATTATGGATTTTTCCATCGATTCCTCTTTCACACAAATCGTAAAGAGTCGCTAGATAAGATTTTGAGAATTTAAAATAACTACAAGTTGTTTGAGTTGGTTTGGGAAGTTTACTACTTAGAATACCATAAATTCAACCCTCGGTTTTCAAAATTAGCCGCCCTTGAGTACTAAGATCAATATTCCATTGTTCTAGGAGCCATTTTTTATTGTTTTAGTTATTTGCTTTATTGTTATTTACTTTTGGAGAAGATTTGAAGATTTAAAGTATTTATTCCAGAGACATTTATCTGTCTTTTATTTATATTATTGCAATTTTATTTATGATTATGAGTGAGTAACTTGATCTAAAGAAAGTCCAAACGTGAACTAGATCCGTTTTACAATGTAGTTATGGTGAGAAGATTATGTGCTTAATGCTTTAAACCAATCGTATTCTTTGATTCACTGATTTAACAAGTTATTATCTATTGATTTTAATCATGTTCTTTTTATTGCATTTATTGTCTAGAATGTGTATTGTGATATTTGGTTTCATTATCTATTTACAGTAGTAACTAGGATTGTTTGAAAGGCAAACACTGTTTAGATGTTCAAGGTGAATTTGAGATCTAAATCTGATATAGAAGTGGCTTTACGAAGATGTTAGATTTAGTAGTTCAAAGTTCTCATAAACTTTAATGTGGTTTTATTGCGTGAAGTTAATGTCTTTGTTCATTTAAAGGGGTTAGCTACATTCGTGATCATTCCTATTGGTTGAAATGAAGTACCATCCTGTAAAGAAACTTATTTAGAAGTAAGTGAATGCAACTCCAATTGAGTGTGTAGAAAAATTTATGTTGGCATGATATTTACATTAGAACTCGTATCACACTAAGCTCTGAAGTACCAAGCCTATTTGACTTAAATGTGCAAATGTATACCTCTAAGATCTTTAAAATTCACAAGGCTTACATTCGGCTTTTTCTTTTTTTATTCTTATTGGATTTAAAATCTCCTGGCTTGTTAGTTTTCTTCCCATTCTTCCGTTGTTTCTCTTTCCATTCTTTCTTTGAAGTGTATTCAACTTGTTCTTTCTTTAAAATCTCTTTTGCAATTTCCATTGTTACTGCATTAATTGCATAAATTTCAGCATTAAAGTTATCATAATAGTTTTAATGTAAAAAATCATTATCATTAATTTCATTAATTGCATAAATTTTAGCGTTAAGATTTTCATAATAGTTTAAGTCTAAAAATCCATTATCGTCCATTTTATTGTCAAGTAATTCATCATATTCTTCGTAAGTGTCATAGTTATTTTCATTATTAATCTTAAATTTAATAATTTTATCTTCAAACTTCATAAACCAATTTTCCTTCAAAAATATCTAACTTAGTTCTAGCTATCTTTAGAAATGGTCTACCTAATAGTATAGGCTAACGATTGGGTGATGTTAAATCTCACATTTCCACGACATAAAAATTAGCTGAAAATACTTATTCATGTACTTGTACTAGGGTGTCTTCTAATAATTCATACGGTTTAATAATGGTATTGTCTGTTAAAGTAAGATTAATAGGCATATTAGTTAACGATCTTATTTTCAATGATGCATATAATTTAAGTGAAATTACATTAATTGATGATTCAAGATCACACATAGCAAGTTCAATAGAAGAATCTCCTATTGTAATGGGTGTAAGAAACATTCCAAGGTTAGAACATTTCTCAGGCATTTTCTTCTTTATTAAGGATGACATCATTCGTCTAAAATTTTCATTAGATTCTTCTAACAAAATTTCTTTATTCTAAGAGAATTCTTTAGTAACTTCATAATGATTTGATTCCATTAAAAGTTCGTTAATTTCTATTTTCTTAAATGATTCAGAAATGTCTTTTTTAATTCTTCATTCCTAGTATTTGCTAGTTGACAAGTCAATAATTAGACATGTTTTATAGTTCATTTTAGGATGATTTTAGATGTAAAAGACTATATTACACAGGATTTTCTTTTATTTTTGTTATTTTAGGTAATAAATGGAGAATATGAAGAATGAACAAAAAGGGAAGATTATGAAGGAATTTTTCTTTTATTTTTGTTATTTTAGGTAATAAATGGAGAATATGAAGAATGAACAAAAAGGGAAGATTATGAAGGAATTAATCAATTGGAAAGAGTATACGAAGAATCTTCATAAGCAAAGAAAGAACTAGAAAATTACACTAGCGAGTCTCAGCGATATCCAGGAAACAAATATCACTAGCCAAATCAGTGGAATCGGTGAGCTTTAAATTATGGATTTTTCCATTGATTCCTCTTTCACACAAATCGCAAAGAATCGCTAGATAAGATTTTGAATATTTAAAATAACTACAAGTTGTTTGAGTTGGTTTGGGAAGTTTACTACTTAGAATACCATAAATTCAACCCTCGGTTTTCGAAATTAGCTGCCCTTGAGTACTAAGATCAATATTCCATTGTTCTAGGAGCGATTTTTTATTGTTTTAGTTATTTGCTTTATTGTTATTTACTTTTGGAGAAGATTCGAAGATTTAAAGTATTTATTCCAGCGACATTTATCTGTCTTTTATTTATATTATTGCAATGTTATTTATGATTATGAGTGAGTAACTTGATCTAAAGAAAGTCCAAACGTGAACTAGATCCGTTTTGCAATGTAGTTATGATGAGAAGATTATGTGCTTAATGCTTTAAACCAATCGTATTCTTTGATTCACTGATTTAATAAGTTATTATCTATTGATTTTAATCATGTTCTTTTTATTGCATATATTGTCTAGAATGTGTATTGTGATATTTGGTTTCATTATCTATTTACAGTAGTAACTAGGATTGTTTGAAAGGCAAACACTGTTTAGATGTTCTAGGTGAATTTGAGATCTAAATCTGATATAGAAGTGGCTTTACGAAGATGTTAGATTTAGTAGTTCAAAGTTCTCATAAACTTTAATGCGGCTTTATTGCGTGAAGTTAATGTCTTTGTTCATTTAAAGGGGTTAGCTCCATAAAGTTAGAACATGATTTTTCCACCGATATAAGGAGAACAAATGGCAAGCTAAAGACCGTTTACTTACTTATGAATAGAGTTTAATGATCTATCTTGCCTTAAAAATTATGCTCATAACTATATGGTAGAAGTTACATGTTCGGAATGCAAAACGAGTTTATGTTTCATTGTTTTGGATGTGTGTTTAGATATTTATTTACTACTGAATTGAATCTAATTAATTGATCAAAAATTTGGATTGTGATAGTTATAATAATATAGTTACTTAAGTATTATTATATTATAGTTAATTATTAATTAGTTTAATTACTATTTTTAATTAAATTAAGTAAAAGTAAAAATAATAAATACCTTTAAAATTCTTTTTCTCGAAAGAAGTTTGATAAACCCATGTGGATATGATCCCCACTTGCCATTACTACAATATAATTAAAGTATAATATAATGGAGAAATTATTGTACACACTTGACACGTGTCATTTTTTGGTACCGTTGTCAGAGCTTTAAACATAATTTCCTAGGAGTTTTAGACGTTGTATGGTCTATCCACTTCGTCATTCTAATTCCATGAGATTTTTACATAAGTTTAATCATGAGGTAGATCGGACATTCAATCGTAATTTAAGACAACAATAACATAGAGAACACCTACCTACTACAATAGAAGCCAATAATAAATTTAACCTTAATAATAATAATGATAATAGAGAACTTTCTTTTAGGTAAATTAATCAAAATATCATTGCTTATGAACCAATATGCATTGTCTATCCTAAGGGATTTCCCGAATTTGAACTTAAATCTTGATTCATTAGTGCTCTACCTAACTTCTATGTTAAGGTCAATGAAGGCCTACAAAAGTTTATAAAGGAATATAAACTCAAAGTCAATGGAATGAAACCAAAAGACTGCATGTTAGAACAATTCAAACTTAAAGCTTATATTTTCGCATTTAAAGATCAAGCACAAGATTGCTTGTTTTATTTTCCTCAAGATTTGATAACCACATGGGCTCAAATGTTAGAAGCTTACCTAGATCAATATATGCATGCAAGAAAAATTAGTACTTATAGAAAACAAATCACAATCGTGAATATTAAAGACGATGAAAAAATTCATGAACTTTGAAATAGATTTCAAAGATTGATTTCATCTTGTCCACAACATGGAGACACTCAAAGTGCTTTATTAGAATACTTCTATGAAATACTAAATCGTTTTGAACAAAACTATTAAATACCATAAATGGTGGATCATGATTCAATGTTAGACAAACTCTAGCAAAAGAAGTTATTAACAAGATGGCCAAACACTCTAAACAATATGGTGAAAAGACCGATACATCAAAAAAGAAATTTTATGTAATAGCACAAATAATAAATTTGAAGAAAATGTTGAAGAATTATCTAACATGGTTAAGCTACTATTAAAAGATAGACCAAATCAAAACCATGTGGATTATGTAATGAAGTTACACATCCTATAAATGCATAACCTACTTTAAAAGAAGATAACAATGAAGAAGTTAACACAGTTATGAAACAATATTCTGGTCCTGCTAGAATTTAATATATTAACAACAATTATTACAATGGAAAACCAAATCCAAATCTTAGATACGGTCGACAAAATTAAAATTATACCACTTATAGATCAAGAGCACCTACTCAATCAACACCAATGCAACAACCTCAACAAACTATTCAACCTACGAAACCAAATTTAGAACAAATAATACATAAGTTTATGACCAAAAGTCATCAAGACTTTACACAAATATCTTAAAACCAAATTAAAATCGGTACATCTATTAACAAGCTGAAAAATCAATTAAGTCAAATGACTATAAATCAACAACTTAAGTAATAAAATTAAAGTAACTACTTAACCTACAAACACTACTAATCGAGCACAAGTTAATGCTTTATTTTGTGAAAATGAAAAATAAATGAATACGCAAGAAAAGACACCAAAAAGAGGTAAAAAGAAAACTAAAATACCTAAGAGAATAAAAAAACAAGAAGAATAGATGATTGCAAATGTCATTTTCACTAGGGAATGGAAAGTCAAGCAATTAAAATATACACCTTTTCCCGAAAGGCTATACTCTTGGTATTTAGCCAAAGTTGAAGCGTACGAAAAATCTTTACAAAATCTCGAATTAGTTTAACAAGACTAAGTAAATGATATTTATAAGTTGAATGAAAAAATGCATTCTAATTTTACCGTTCCATAATGATTAGCAAACGCCAGGGAGGAAGAACCTAAAGAAGACATATCTGAACCGCTTAAGACATTATCTACTTTAGCAGACAATATGCCTATTAACGTTAAACTTTATGAATCATTGAAAATAGGATCATTAACTAACACGCATATTAACCTTACTTTAGTAGACAATACCATTGTCAAACCGTATGGATTATTAGAAGACACCCTAGTACAAGTACATGAATTTGTATTTCCAACTGATTTTTATGTCATGGAAATGGGAGATTCAACATCATCCAATCCTTTGCCTATACTATTAGGTAGACCTTTTCTAAAGACAGCTAGAACTAAGTTAGATGTTTTTAAAAGAACATTTGTCTATGGAGTTTGAAGATAAAATTGTTAAATTTAAAATTAATAATGAAAATAACTATGACAGTTATGAAAAATATAATAAATTATTTGACAATGAAATAGACGATAATGGATTATTAGAGTTAAACTATTATGGCAATTTTAACGCTGAAATTTATGCAAAATTTATTGTTGTTTTTATCGTCTTCATGTAGACTATTATGATAATTTTAACACTTGAGTCCATGTAGTAATTGAATCTTGTAGGAGATAGAGCAACAAATTTTATGCTTGATCTTTCAATTAAAAAAATAAATCCTTAAGTTTGACTCATTCTAAAGTACCTTCCTTCTCTTTCATCCCATTAACTTTATGTTGATACTCCCTTATGAATTTATGTAGGTCTTCATTGTCCTTACTACAGAAGTTAGGTAAGGCACTAATAAATTCAAACGTAAGTTTAAAGTTAGGAAATCTATCGGGGTATGCTATGCACATAGGCTCATATGCTGTAACATTTTGATTTGCTTGTCTAAAAATGAGTTCTCCATTATTGTTATTATTATTGATAACTATAGTATGATCATTATTATTAATGACATTTTCATTAATATCATTATTGTTTTCTTCCATCCTATTAGCTAAATTTTCTCTAAGTTGTTGTTGTCTTAAACTTTGATTAAAAGTTCTATCTATTTCAGGATCAAACTGATGTAAAGATCATGTTCAATTAACAAGACGAAGTGTGTAGACCATACAACGTCTAAAATCCTTAGAAGTTATGTAAAACATTAAATAACTAAAATCTATAAATATTAACTTAATTAACCAAATTAACTAACTTAATTTAAACAATTCAATGCAAACTAAATTAAACAATACTCAAATTCAATATAATTCAAATATCTTAAACGTACATCTAAAGTAACCCTCACTAAACAATGTAATATACTTGGATTACTTTCAATCACTAGAACATAACATCACTTCATACTATAGTTATAATCATAACACATGGAATCTTAGAATCATTAAATCCTACTTTATAATAGGTTTATAGCCTTTAGCTAGCCGCCGATTTTTCTAAACTTAATGGAAATGTCACATTCTTATCATTGTAAATCTACCTATTGGATAAAACGTAACACTATAGAAATATGATAGCATTACACTCAATGAGAATCATGCATTATCTAAGCCAATATTAACCGAAGCCGCATAATAAATACCTTAGAACACAATCACCTAGAACATCCATAATAGGTGATTTTATGGTAAAGATAATGAAGAGGTTAATGGAATGATGAATTAATTTTTTTGTCCCCAAGAAACCAATATAATAATAATATTTATTATCCACAAAGACTGAATCCAAATCTTAGTTATGGTCTGCCGAATCAAAATTATAACACTTATAAACCAAGGGATCAAATACAATCTGCACCTGATCAGCAGCCTCAACAAAAACTCGACCTATGAAACCAAATTTAGAACAAATTTTGCATAACTTTATGAGTCAAAATCATTAAAATTTTACATAGGTTTCTCAAAAATTAGATTAAGACTGATACTACTATTAATGAACTAAAAAATCAGTTAAGTTAAATAAATTTACAAATAAATAGATTAAGTACTTAACAGAGTAATCAAGCTAAAGCACCTCCTCAAGCTAATGCTATTATTACTAATCAAGCATAAGCTACTGTTTTATTAAGTGATAACAAAGACACACCTATAAATAGGAAGATACTTAAACAGAATAATAAAAAGAAGGTTCAAAAGAGAAAAAGAAGAAGAAAAAGAAGAAGAAGAAGAAGAAGAAGAAGAAGAAGAAATTATGGCTAATGTCATTCCTAATAGATAATAGATGTCCGTATAGTTAAAATATACACCTTTTCCTGAAATACTATACCCATGGCATTTATCTAGAGTTGAAGCATATAAAAAATCTTTACAAAAGTTTGAATTAATTGATAAGGATAAAAATGATAAGATTTCTGATAATTTGAATGAAAATATGTGTTAATATTCTACCGTTCCACAACGATTAACTGATGCTAGGGAGAAAGAAAACAATGAAAACATTCTCAAAGCATTTAAGAAAATAGAAATCAATAAACCATTGATGGAATCAATAATGCAATTTTCTAATTATGATGAAGTTTTGAAAGAAATCTCTGAATCAAAGGATAATTGTTTAGAAGAATCTAAAGAAAACTTAGGACAAAAAGTGTGCGCTTTAATTAAAAAGAAAATACATGAGAAATGTTCCGATCCAAGAATGTATGAAATCCCTATTACAATAGGGACCTCTTTAATAGATTTTGCTATGCGTGATCTTGGAGCATCAATAAACGTTATGTCACTTAAACTATACGAGTCATTGAAAATAGGTTCATCAACTAATACACCTATTAATCTTACCTTGGCTGACAACACCGTTATTAAACCTTATGGTTTACTAGAAGATGTCTTATTCAAATTTAATGACTTAGCATTTCCAGCTGACTTCTATGTCATGGAAATGAGATACTCAAAATCATCTAAGTCCCTACCTATACTTTTAGGAAGACCATTCCTTAAGACTGCTAAAACAAAGTTTGATATCTATGAAGGAACAATGTCTATGGGATTTGAAAACAAGATTGTCCCTTTCTATTTCAATGATGAAGATATTGATGGAAATTCAGATGAATTTGATAATGAATCTTTAGAATTAAATCATCATGAAGCTAAAGTATATGCTATTAATTCAGTAACAATGGAAGATGTTAATGCTATGACAAAAAATAACCAAGTTGAAAACACTTCAAATCAAAAGACAATAACCCGAGAATGGAGGGTTAAGCAACTGACCAATGGTGAGAGTGATAATAATATGGAAGAATTTAAATCTACGAAGAATAAGAAGAAAAAAACAAAGAATTCAAATGGGCTTGGTAATTTAAAGCTCTTTATGACACGGATTCTAGAGCAAACTACATGCCAATTTAAATAAAAAAAATTCAATTTAATTGGAAAATAGGAAAAATAAGCTGGCAATTTCTTAGCGATTCCGATTTGTATTGAAAATCATTGAGAAAATCGGCAGCAGTGTGCAGAGTTTTTAATGTAATTTTAAGTCAGCGATTTCTCACCGATGTGACATTATAACTAGAATTCGCTAAACAAATCACTGAGCCACTAAGGCTCATTTTAAGCGATTTTGTCAGCGACTTCTCAACGAATCCATTTAAACCCTAATTCGTTGATAACAAATTCAAGTTTCTAAAAACAGAAACCCCAAATCGCCACATTTAAACCTTTCACACTTACAAACCATTGCAACTTTTCGATCAAGAGACCAAGTATCGACTAGATTCAACATTCCAAAGCTTAATTTTAGTGTATCTAACCTCACACATTCAACCCAAAATTTGATGAATTTTGAAAGTGTAGAGCCACCTAGGGCTAAAGTAAAGGAGTTCGAATTGGACCTTGGAGGAGTGTTCTAGAGAAAAGTTTTACATCCCAAACTTGAAAAAGTCAATTTCAAGAAGGTAATCAACGAAAACCTTAAGCTCTTATGGATTAAATTTTTGGTTTTTCATCAATTTTTTATTATTAATAGGTTATGAGCTCAATTTTGAGATTTTTAGTCTAAAATGGTTTTGATATCAAATGATATCTATTATAATACTAGTATGGGAGTGATGTGATGATTTGTTTATTACGATCGAATTTTTGATCCATTTTTCGTATAAGACAAATAAATCAAATTTTATATGCAAGCTAATTTGAGACTAAGTTTCGAACGAGTTTGGGGTTTTTTGTGTATATATATCGATTGATTTGATTTACATACAACCGATCATTTTTCTCAATGATGTTTTATCAAGAACTTTCATAAAAATTTCAAACTCTCAATTTTTAAATGACATTTCTAATGAATTTCCCTCTGGATAGATAAGTTGAATTTTACCGAACAATTTTCTGACAAATTTGATTTTAAATAGTTTTACATGTTCATTGTTTTACTTATACTAATCTAAATGGCCGGAGGTGGAAAGGGTAGAGGTTCAAGAGAAGAGAAAGGGAAGGGGAAGTTATTAGAAAAATAAAAAAACTAAATCCAAAGTTTCCCAGGTCCATCCCACATCAACCTCTTTTAACACACCTAGGATTAGACCACAAAAAGAACCTACTATACCTTCTTCACTTAGTTTCAATACTGAGGATGATTATGTAGAAGAGGTGGTGGACATAGAGGAAGTTGAAAAAAAGATACTGACAAGGGAGAGAAATTACGTATTAAAGAAAGAGAATTTTTGTCAGGGCCCAAATCTCTAACCCCCGTTTTAATTCCTCAATCAGGATCACCGACCCTTAACGTGGGACCTACACTGTGATACGTGCACCGACCGAGGCACGTGGCCGAGATATATTGTATTTTTGTATTGATGTATGCCTAGTGTTATGTATTGTGTAGACTTACTAAGTCGGTTTGTACAGTTGTAGGCGTCAATACGAGAGCGGGGACACGCCTCGAGTAGCGTGCGAGCTTGGGAATCGGGTAGTTAGCATTTTAGTAAGTCTTATTTAATACTAATATGAAATAAGGAGTTACTTATAAGCCTAAGGTTGTGTTTGTTAATGTAAATCAAATTAAAGGCCTATAGTTGAGTAAATTAAATGGAAAGCATAAGATTGGTCTAGAGATACACATTAGCACTTCTAGGAACTAGGTGAGTAATGAAATGGTGTCACTTGAGGTTGAGATAGTGGGAGTTAGTGGGATATATGGAAAGAGGTGGACCATTAGATGTTCCTTGGGATACATAAATCCATGGAGATCAAGGGCTAAGAAGGAACATCACCTTAATATATAATATAAGTGATCAAACAACATGCAAACCAAATCACTCATTCATTTTTGCTGGAGAAGAAGAAGGAATTGCTGGAGAGTAGTGAATCATCAAGGTGTTGAAGGAATCCATGGGAGTTGGTGAGAAATTCTCAAGCTAGGGTGCTACATCAACTAGGTACACATTCTTTTAGTTGAAATTAGAACAAGTTCTGGTTTTAGGCTGATTTCAGATTGTATATGATTGAGTATTTGCAATCGTTTTTATATATTTAGATTCCTCATTTCAATTTGATAATCCAACTATATTGAAGTTCTTAATTTGGTTTCGAAATCATAAAGATATGAATTTTTGAAGTTGCAACACCAAAACTAGAATTCTGCATGTTGTATTAGGAATCAACCTGGGTAATTGGGTCATAATCTACCCATTTTAGATCCAGATTGATCCAAACCAGTGGCATTTGAAAGCTTATTTAAAGGGGAATAACTGTTCTTAACTGAAGTTATTTTTATTCAAATGTTATTATTTCCAAACATGCTCTACAAGAAGGTGCTGGAATTATAAAGGAAAGTTTTGAATCTAAATTTGTTAAGGGTATAACTCCCTAAATACTTATCCAAATGAGCTAATATTTTAGTATCTTGTATTTGGATATATTTGATACCTTGTGACCAAAAATCACATTTTTAGAAACTATAGATTGGGAGAAATATATTTCCTAAATCCGGTGGTCGGATTAAATTCCAATTTGACTTATGTTTAGTAGAATCATGATATCTCTTTCATTTTAAATCATAATTTTGCAAACTAAACATTTCCGGAAAGCTAAGAGAGATACCAAAAATAATTGTAGTGATGGAGGATTTCGATATTTAGACCATTTCATGCTTAAAAGTGTGTTAAAATGTAGGACTGAAATTGAAACTTAATTTAGTCTTTAGGGGCTGATTAGGAAGATTGATTTAAAGTCTATTAAACCAATTTGAATACACAATAAACACACTAAATTGAGCTTAAACCCACTATATTTGAACTAATGAGACACCAAACTCAGGAACTTAGGAAAAGGGTACGGGAGAGCGAATACAAGAGTTGGAGTATCAGGAGGCCAGTAAAGCTAGGACTTTACTTTGTTGTGGTGAGTATACCTAATGACAACTTTACTTGGCATTTCATTTCTATTAATTGTTGTCCTTGCATAGTCCTTTTGACTATTTTGCCTTTGTATTCTTATATCACGTGTTCTTTGTGTCTATGCTCACTTGATGAGTCTAGTTTGCATGATATCCATTCATTTGATTTAATTCATTGATTCTATCCCATGCTATGTCTATTCTTGTTGTTTTAAATGTGAATTGAATGATAAATAGCATGCTATTAGGCTAGTGAATATCTTATAAATGTGTAAGAGGACTTGTATTCCTTATTTGTTTAGGTGTGTAGATGTGCCTATGCCTTGACAATCCATACTTGGTATTTCTTGAAATTTAAAAAGTAGTTTTTGCATTTAGGTCCCGTACTCGATCGAGGTGTGCGCGACTCACGGGGTTAGAGTCCCCTGGGGATGTCGGCACATGTTACTTGACATGTATGACACTCGGGGTTAGAGTCCCCGAGGTGGTCTGACACACGGGGTTAGAGTCCCCGATAACACTTGGGTTAGAGTCCCTTGTGCTATATGATTATTGAGTCGGAGTGACATGTTTCATCGCCGACCGGACCTAAATCACCACTACTTAGCATAGTGTCAGTATCACTTGTTTAACTCTGGTATTTACTCGCATATGGTTTATTTTCCAGTTTTCCCATTTATATGCTTTTAAATACCATTTGAGTATTTGGAAATGCAAATAAAACTTGTCATCGGGGATTACTGTTTTATTCTTGTACTCACAGTCCTTTTTATGACGGTGGGTGCAGGAGAGTCTAATCTGCCAATGGTCGGGCAAGGAAAAGATCGGTGATTATCCCTGAGCCCGCGGTGCGTCACTGCATCGATTGTAGGTCTTCTTTTGGTATTTTGATTGTATATATTATATGTCTTTCAGGCACTATTTAGGGTTATATATTGGGTTGAGGGTTAGTTCCCCAACTTGACTTAGACTATTTTACTGTTTCAATGCATTTTGAGGACTTTATATATGTGATGTCATTTCCTGGTTTTTCACAATTAGGATTTTATAAATGGCTTCCGCATAAGTTACTAATTGCTTCCGCATAATCAATAAGATTTCTGTTAAATAAATAATTTAATAAAAAGTTTTAATTAACTCTAAATTTTATAAACTGGTAGGACTAGTGTATTAATTATCCTTAATACGAGAAAAGAGGCGTTTAGGTTGTAATGGCTGACTAATACGTAGTTGAGTTCTGCGTGGATAGGATTAGGGCTTAATTACGGGATTAGGCCGGGCGGTGCCCTAGATTAGGAGAGGGGACGTCACAACTTTATCAATGAGAAGACATATGAAAAACTAAGGAATGATATAGTGAAGTATTGGAAGTTAATCCCAGATAGTTTAATGTGAAAAAAGAATTGAAATAGAGGCCTAAGATCCTAGATATCATTGAAGCCAATAATTGGGGATTGTTGGCTAGGGAATATAACCACCTAGACTTAGAGGATGTTCCTAGTAATAAAGAATATGATATCTTGGTAAGATAGTTTTACGCAAATGCATATGGAAAAGACAGCAAGATCGAATCACGAGTTCGAGGGAAAAAAGTGGATTATTCCGCTGCAAGAATTAACCACTATTTTGGTTTACCAGATCTTCAAAAAAAATAAAATGATGAGTACCCCAAACCTGAATATGGCATTAAGTAACACTACCCCACTGAAACAATTAGGGGAGATTTTCCTAAAACATTTGGTGGTCATGGCAGGTTTTCACCAAAATTTGGTGTTATTTCATCAAAGCCAGCTTATAGCGGAGCTTGCAGTATTACGAGATAGTAAACTACAAGGCCGACTTTTTTTATCACAATGCCATGGGATTAGGATACTTAGATGTTGGCAAAATTATTTATGAGTCGATTAGGAGTGTCGTCACCACTAAGAAGAACGATGGAGTACCTTTCCCTTTGATGATTACAACCTTTTGTAGAGCAGATCAAGTGAACATGGCAAGGCCTAACATGAATGTTTTACCGGAGAAAACCATTACTGATGAGGTTATAGAGAGATATGGAAGAGTTAATAGTTATGAAGATATCGAGGATGAAAGAAAAAGAGCTGAAATAGTCAGAAAAGAAACTGAGTAGAGAACGAAAATCAGAGAAGACACATGGAGAATTCTGGAAGAGATGTCGGATGCTAGAAATAATCTGAATGTGGAGCAAATTGCTAGCGATTATGATGGACTATACATGAAAGAGTTCCAATTGGCCTTCATGGGTGAGATTTTACTCAATCAGATGACCACTCTTTGTAATCATGAATCGGTGTTTGAGAACCAGAGAGCCTTATCAAGGATCATTCATTGGATGGAGCGTACGATGTCCAGGAGAAATAGATGTTGAGGAAGCTCAGAGGTTCATGTACATTCTACGCAGATGAAATTACCATTTATCAGTAATCTTGATGTTCCCACACTACCAAGTTAGGAATACCACCTCTTCGACCCTACTGTGAGTTACCAGTCCCAAAGGATTGATTTATTAAAGGACAATGACGACTCGACTTCCGAACAAAGACATTGATTTCTTTATTTTTATCTTCTTTTTCCTTGAGTGATATTGTTTGATGTCTTTTATGTAACTCTAGTCTTGGTAATATACTATGTGTTTATGGCGGCGGTATATTGTGTGATACAATTTATTAAGTGTTTTGGAGTTATAATTTAATACTTTTGTTATATAATGGTAATGTTTATTCATATGATTTTATGCACTTTATCTTATTATAATTCTAAATTGACCTTATTCATTTCTTGATTGTCAAATTTATGATTATGTCATTTCTTTTATACTTCATGTAATATGTTTGTTTTGCTGGAAACATGACTTCATTTTTAAACCTTGAGGACAAGGTTTGGAATGATTTTGAGGATATTTTAAGTGAAGTATGACAAAGATAGCAAATAAAGCAAGGAAATGATAAGAAATGTAGAAGAAAAGTACAGAATTGATCCGAATATTTCAAATGATATTTATGTAAGTTGACGAAATTTTTCAAAATTTCTTCCGAATTGAAGTAAGTATGAATTTCATTTTACTTTATTTAGGAAAAGAATTATAATGAAAATATATATATAAACATATTTTTAGATGGAAATGATATTTTTACACAAATGAATTCTATGATAGAAGGAAACAATTTTTATACCTTTTTTTGATTAAATTTACTAGTTGATGTATACACCAAATTGAATGCCTTGTTTTAGTCATGAGAATGGATAGAAGATCGAAACAATAGTGCAAGATGAACAAGACAGACTTCTAAGAATCTTGTGATACAAAGCTATTGATTAAGTATTTTTATAGTATATATATAGAAAGTTATTATACCATACTATATAGAAAGTTATTATACCACAATTGAAAGAAGAAATGGGTTAGAAACCGATGAAATTCTATAAGTTAAAAAGATAGCTTTCTTCAACTTTAGTGGATTGTGAAAAGTGTTAACAAGAGCTTACAAATACATAAAAAGTCCTATAGATTTCAAAGGAAATGGAGCAGGGAATTTATAGAGGGAAAAATATGAGAACGTCCAAAGAAAATGGAGCAGGGATTTAAAAGCAAAAGAAATATGTTACAAATAAATAATTCGAATGAAGTGAAAAAGAAAATGATAGATGAAAGAGATGGATGTTAATAAACTTTTAGAAGAAAAGATTTAACTCAAGTACTTGAAGCTAGAGTTGAATGAAGTATTTCTTAATCTAACTTGTTTTCAATGATATATTCATTAGTATTTTGGTGAGATTCCTATTAATTTTGATTGTGGTACTATTATAAAGTATTTTCTGAAATTAATATACTGGTTTTTGTGGTTTGAGATTCTATACTAGTTATCGTAAGCTTCATACTTGTCGATGGAGATTGAGAAAACTTATATTATGTACTTTAAGTTCTAAAGGGTGTTATGTTTGTTAGTTAAGTTATCATTAAGGGCTGTTTTGTTTTGTCTAAATTATTCTATTCTACCATAAATCTCATTTACGTGGGGGTAATATGTTTTAATTTAGAAATCACTTCTATTTTTAAATTTATATTATTTAAAGTTAAGATGAATTAGATTGAAATCAGTTTATATCAAAGGAAAAGAGAATATGATTGAGAGTATTCCTTTCTTGGGACAACAAAGAGCTGAGTTTAGGGGTATTTGACAAGTCGATAATTAGACATTTTTTATAGTATAATTTAGGTTGATTATATATGATATTAAACTAGGTGTTCTCTTGTTTTTGTGATTTCAAGATTTAAATAGGAAAACGAAGCAATGGAAGAAAAGAGAAAGAAAAGCAAAATAGTCAACTGAAGAACAAATCCATCGATTAGCTAGCGATTTTCGTTTACACTAGGAATCGCCATTTAAATTGCTAGCAGGAAAAAGCAAGAGAATCCATGGTGAATTGGAAATTGAACTAGAAATCACCAGCTGAATTGGTGGAGCACTGAGAGCCAATTTTAGTGATTTGCTCAACGATTTGTGTACAACATAGGAATCGCTGATAAATCACTGAGGTCGGTTACTGGTTTCTAAGATTAATATGAAGAATTTGATTTTATCTAGGATATGTATACATAGGGTGACTATAAAAAAGACCAGAGAGCTTCAAAATAACTCTCTTCATTTTGCTCGACATTATTTTGATTACCTATTCTATATTTCTAGTTGATATTTGAAGATACATTGGAGCTTTGATTTATTTTAAGGTATTTATTTATTTATTATGTCTTTTATTTATATATTTGAATTGTTTATTTCCAGCTTGAATGAGTAGTTTATCAATCTAAACAAACCCTAGACATGTCTATACTTTGGATTGCTAGATAATTATAATTAAGAAATCATGAACTTAATTCTTTATATCTATTTATACACGTTAATCATAGATTTAACAAGTTATTTTCGTATATTACAACTAAAGAAGATTAATATTGTATGCATAATTACAAATGTGTTATATGGTATTTTGATTTTGGTTCTATGTCTATAGTTACTGACGATAATTATAGAAGTAGTAACTAAGATTAATCTATAGGGCTTTTTCCGAGTGGATGCTTTAAGTGATTGTATTCTAAGTTGTTTATTATGCGGCTTCAGTTAATATTGGCTTAGATTAGGCATAATTTTCATTGAGAGTAATCATATCGTATTTATACGGTGCTGCGTTTTATCTAATGGGTAGATTTATAATGTTAAGAGGCATTTCCATTGAATTTAGGAAAATCGGTGGCCGGCTAAAGGCTATCAACCTAATATGAAGTAGAATTTAATAATTTCAAGATTCCATGTGTTATGTTTATAACTATAGTACGAAGTGATGTTATGTTCTAGTGTTTGAAAGCAATCCAAGTATATTACATGGTTTAGTGGGGGTTTGTTTAGATGTTTGTTTAAGATATTTGAATTATATTGAATTTGAGTATTGTTTAATTTATTTTGCATTGAATTGTTTAGATTAAGTTAGTTCATCTAGTTAATTAAGTTAGTATTTATAAATTTTAATTATATAGTATATTAATTCCTATTTAATTAGATTAACTAAATTAATAAAAACAAAGAAAAAAATACATTCCTTTAAGATTTGAAAATTTCCTGTGGAGATGATATCACATTTACCACTACTACAAATAATAAGAAAATACAAAAAACTATTGTGCACGCTCGTCACATGTCATGACACGTGTTACTAATAATTGTGGAACAGGAGAATTAGAATGCATATTTTCATTTGATTCATCAATAGTGTTATCTAGTTTCTCTTCATTAACTAAATCAAAATTTTGTAAAAACTTTTCATAAGCTTCAACTCTGGCTAAATACCATGAGTATAGCCTTTCAAAAAAAAGTATGTGTAACAATTGTTCAGCCATCCACTCCCTAGTGGGAATGATATTGGCCATCAATTCTTCTTCCTCTTCTTGTTCTATTGTCTTATATACTAAGTTTTTCTTTTTACCTTTTTTCGGTGTATCTTCTTGCGTGTATGTTTTTTTTTAATTTTCACAAAATAAAGTGTTAACTTGAGCTTGGTTAGTAGTGTTGATTACTTAACTTGTTAATATATAGAGTCATTTGATTTAATTTGTTTTTAAGCTTGTTAATAAATGTTTTGATTTTTATTTGATTTAGAGAACTTTACATAAAGTTTTGATGACTTTGAGTCATAAAGTTATGTAATATTTGTTCTAAATTTGGTTGTGTAGGTTGAATAGTTTGTTGAGGTTGTTGAATTGGTGTAAATTGTATTTGTGCTCTTGGTTTATAAGTGGTATAGTTTTGATTTTGTGGACCGTAGTTAAGATTTTAATTTGATTTTCCAATGTAGTAAATGTTATAATTATATTGATTTCTAAAGGACCAGAATATTGGTTCATAACTACGTTGACTTCTTCAGTATTATATTCTTGTAAAGTAGGACACGCATCCGTAGGATGTGTAAGTTTATTACAAAATCCACATGGTTTCACTTGATTTGGCCTATCATTTAGTAGTAATTATTTATACTAGATAATTCATCAACTTTTTCGTCAAATTTATTACTTGTTTTATTATTAACTTCATAAATTTTCTTTCTATATGTGTCGGTCTTTTCACCATATTGTTTAGATTGTTTGGCCATCTTATTCATAGCTTATTTTGCTAAAGTTGGTGTAACATCGAATAATGATTCACCATACGGTATCTAATAGTCTTCATTCAAAATGATTAAGTCATTCGTAAAAGTGTTCTAATAAAGCTCTTTGGGTATATCCATGTTGTGGACATGATGAAATTAATCTTTTAAATCTATTTCAAAAATCATTAAAATTTTCATCTTCTTTCATTTTCACGACTGTGATTTGTCTTCTATAAGTACTTATTTTTCTTGCAGGCATTTATTGATTGCGGAAAGCTTCTAACATTTGAGCCCATGTTGTTATCGAATCTTGAGGAAGATAAAACAACCAATCTTGTGCTTGATCTTTCAATACAAAAGGAAAAGCTTTTAAGTTTGACTTGTTTGAACTTGTAGTATTTAGGTTTCATCTTATTGACTTTATGTTGATATTCCCGTATAAATTTCTAGGGGTCTTCATTGTCATTACTATAGATTTTAGGTAGAGAACTAATGAATCCAAATCTAAGTTCGAATTCAAGAAATTTTTCAGGATATGCAATATACATCGGTTCATAAGCAGTGATATTTTGATTGACTTACGTAAAAGTAAGTACTCTATTATCATTATTATTATTATTAAGGATATTGTTGCCTTCCATTATGGTAGTTTGGTGTTCTCAACATTGTTATTGCTTAAATTATTATTAAAAGTCCTATTTACCGCAAGATAAAATAAATGTAAAGATCATGTGGAATTAGAAGGACAAAATGGGTAGACCATAAAATTTCTAAAACTCCTACAAAATTATGTGTAAATCCCCTGCAACGGTGCCAAAAATTGACACGTGTCGAGCGTGTACAATGAGTTTCGCAAATCCTTATTATTTATAATAGTAATAAGTGAGATTGTCTCCATTGTGATTTATCAAACTTCTCAAAGAAAAAGTCTTTCAATAGTTTTTATTATTTTCTTACTTTAATTTAATTAATTTAATTAAAATGAGAGTTAAAAATCACTAGTTCAATCTATAATATTATAATAATTAACTAAACTAATTAAACCAACTTAACTATCACATTTCATATTCACTAATATTCAAATCAATTCAATTCAATAGTAAATAAGGATCTAAACAAATAACCAGAATAATGAAATATCAAACCGTTTAGCATCTAAACATGTTACTCAAATCATATAGTCATGAATATACTTTATAAAGTATTCTGGATCATTAAACTCTAATCATAAGTAAGTAAACAGTCCTTATCAAGCCATTAGTTCTCCTTATACCAATGGAAAAGCCACATTCTAATTTTATTCAGCTAACCCTTTGAATACACAAAAAAGTAACTTTAGGGAATAAAACTGCATTACACTTTGTGATACCTTCGAACTACTAAATTTAATACCTTCGGAAAGCCACTTCAATGTAAAACTTAGATATCAAATTTATCTAAGATATTTAAATGGTAATAGAACTTTCAAATAGTCCTAGTTACTAATTTAAACTAGACAATGAATCCAAGTATCACAATACACATTCTAGACTATGGATGTAATACAAAATTCATGATTGAAATCAGCAAATAATAAACTATTAAATCAGTAAATTAAAGAAAACAATTGGCTTAAAGCATTAACAACAAAATCATCTCATCATGACTACATCACAAAACGGATCAAGTTCATGTTCACTTTTTTAGATTGATAAACTACTCAATCGTATTCATAAATAACATTGTAATAAAGTAAATAAAATACATAGATAAATACCTCTTGAATAAATACTTTGAATCTTTAAATCGTCTCCAAAAGTAATGAACAATAAAACAATAAACAATGGTTCATAGAGCAATGAAATGTTGATCTAAGTATTCAGGGGTAACTGATTTCGTAGCCCTACGGTCGTATATATAGTATTCTAAGTAGTACATAACCAAAACTAACTCAAACGTCTCATGGTTATCTAAAATTCTCGAAAATTGAGCCCAGCGATTCCTCAGCGATTCGTGCTTTAAGTGGAATCGCCAAAAAAATCCTTGAAAAATAGCCTCAGTGTTCCACAGATGTGAGTGGCAATTAGTACAAATCTGAAATCATTCAAGAATTGATTGCAGTAATTTCCAGTTCTTCCTTGATTTGTTAATGATTCTTTGTGTACTCTTTTTACTAGATCAAATCCTTCATATCTTCGTTTTTTACTCCATTTCTTCAAATATTTCAATTATCACTTGAAATAAAAAAAAAATCAAGAGAAAACCCTGAGTAATATAGTATTTTACATATAAAATCACCTTAAAATATACTATAAACATGTCTAAGTGTTAAATTATCATATATTGATCTAGAAATGCTTCTAACATTTGAACACATGTGGTTACTAATTCTTGAGAAAGATGAAACAACCAATCTTGTGCTTGATCTTTTAATACCAAAGGAAAAACATTAAGGTTTACTTGTTCTAACGTATAGTCTTTAGTTTTCATCCCATTGACTTTGTGTTAGTATTTCTTTATAAATTTCTGAGGATCTTCATTATCTTTACCATTGAAGTTAGGTATAGCACTAATAAATCTAGATCTTAGTTCGAATTCCGAAAATCCCTCGGGATAGGCAATACACATTGGTTTATAAGTAATGAAATTTTGATTGGCTTGCCCAGAAGTAAGTTCTTTATTTTCATTATTATTATTAAGGTTAAATTTATTATTAGCTTCCATGGTGGTAGGTTGGTGTTCTCTACGTTGTTGTTCTCTTAAATTACGATTGAAAGTTCTTTCTACCTTAGGATCAAATGGATATAAAAATCCTGTTGAAGTAGAACGATGAAGTGAGTAGACCACACAACATCTAAAACTCCTAAAAAATTATGTAAAAATCAATGGAAACTTACATGTTAATAATTAGACATATTTTATAGTACATTTTAGGATGATTTTAGATATAAATGTTTAGATTACACGGGGTTTTCTCTTGTGTTTGGTCTTTCATATAATAAAAAGAATGTATGAATGAATGAAGTAAAAAGGGAAGATTATGAAGGAATTAATCAAGTGGAATGAGTATGCAAAGAATCATCAACAAGGAATCAAGGAAGAACTGGACTTCAATACCAGCGATTTCTCAGTGGTTCATATGTACCCAAAATCACCACTCATATCGGTGGGAAAAGGGACTTCAATTCCATGGATTTACCTTGTGATTCCGCTTAACCCTGAATCGCTTCCACTTAACCCTGAATCGTTTAGGAATCTTGGAGCAAATTTGGAGGATTTTAGATAAGAACGATTCGTTTGAGTTAGTTTGGGATGTTTACTAGCTATAATACTATAAATACAACCCTACGGTTACAAAATTAGTGGCCCTTGAGTACTTTGATTAATATTTGATTGTTCTAGTAGCATTCTTTATTGTTTTAGTTTATTGCTTTATTATTCATTGCTTTTGGAGAAGATTTAAAGATTTAAAGTATTTATTCTAGAGGTATTTATCTATGTCTTTTATTTATATTATCACGATGTTATTTTTTATTATAAGTGAGTAGTTTATCAATCTAAACAAAGTCTGAACATGAACTAGATCTATTTTGCAATGCACTTATGATGAGAGGATCATGTGCTTAATGCTTTAAGCCAATCGTATTCTTTGATTCATTGATTTAATAGGCTATTATCTATTGATTTTAATCATGATCTTTGTATTGCATATATAGTTTAGAATGTGTATTGTGATATTTCGATGCATTATCTAATTTAAAGTAGTAACTAGAATTGTTGGAAAAGTATGATTGTTTAGATGTCCTAGGTGAGTTTAAGTGTTCACGTGTCGTTCATGCCAAATATATAATCTATACTCGAGTTACTAATCCCACTAAGGTATAGTAGTAGTAAATATGGGGTCGAATCTATAGGACTTAGGTTTTACTCTAAGTTAACTAAAAAAAAAATTCGGGGGGTTTTAGAGATTTTAAGAAAAAAATTAATTTAAACTACTAGAGATCAAAGTTTTCAAAAGTGAATTCAATGAGAGAAAATACCTAAGTCTACGATCTCATAAATCCGAATCAAGATTCAATAGCATGCCATGGTCTTCGATAATTCCCATAAAATTATTAATTCAATTCCTTCTAGATTAGCTATAGGAAATCGACATCCACCAAAAATCCCTAATTCCCCTAATCTTTATAGCTAGGACGTCCGCCACTAACTACTTCCCTAGTTAATACATAACCCTAGACATCCGCCAATAAAGTTTAATTCATTAACCACATAAAGATCCATGGGAATACTAATCCTAAATAATTGGATCGCGTCTGCTTCTATTTTAAACAAAATTGATTCATCACACACGCAAAAATCAAAAGGTTTTGAAGGCAAACAGGTGAGTGATTGTCATTTCTATCAGTCCAATCGTACAATTACGATTTTAAATGTCCTGATTAACAATTGGTATTCTACCTAAAAGCATGCATTGGCCATATACATACCCTAAGCTTGCACCATAATCATGAAACTGACAACAAAGGAAATAGAAAGAATTGAAATAACTTAAATTATAAATAAAAGATCTCACATAACATGTTATCAACCAAGATTTTGGACTTGTTTCACCTCTGACCAAGGAAAAGAGTGCTTAGCCAGATATTGTCTTGATAAACACCATTGAATTCTAAAGAAAAGAGTCTCATTTTATTCTCTATTCAATTATTTATGGAAAAATTAGATTACCACTTATTCATGCTCTTAAAACCCCTAAGAATACAATTAGAAACCCTAACAAGCAATCCCAAACGAAATAGAACTTAAAAACTTTCTATTTTCATGTTTTGGCATCACGTGCAATTGATCCACATCGTGTGTGTAAAAGTCACAGCGTTGCCACTGCGCCAACTTTGTATTGTGTTTTTCTCCTTTATGTGGATCCGACGTCGTGTGTGTATTTCTCTTATACCTTATGTGTAAACCCACACCTTCGCCACACCTACCGTTTCTCTTCTTTTCATCTCCATTCATTGCCCATGTCTTGTGTTCATTTCCCACGGCCTTAAAGGTGTTCTCCATGGCGTCAAGTATGGTTTTGTGATTTTTCTTGGCTTTTCATCATGACCTCACTCCTTTGCCTCTTTTTTAGCTTGTAAACATGAAAATACATAAATATCATCAATTAGAGTTCATTCTGGGATTCTTAGACCAATTATACTACTAAACCAACCTTATATATAAATCTAATTAAGCACTTATTAAATACCCCCAAACTTAGAACTTTGCATGTCCCGAGCAAAGAAATATAAGACATGCTGCTAAATTCCTAATATAGTTATTATAATACACTAAATAATCCTACACCCGATTCTAAACTCATAGAATACATTTGGTTTAAATAGTCACCAAGTTAAGAAGCCACTCAAGAAATTTTGGAGTTATGATATATCTAGAACCACAATGAGATCACACTTTCAAGACCTAAACTCTGTCAAGACAAAGGCTATCATGTACTCACAAGTTTTCTTGGTCTAAACTGCAACGCCCTAGAATTTACTGATAGTAAATTAGTCCTTAATCATGGTTATCGATCTGTGACGTGTCCAAAAGTGGGTCCAAAGTCTTAATACTTGGTGTAAGGATCGAGAAATATGTTAGATTTAGTGTGGTGCGTTTATAGTGTGATGTATATATGTAGATTTATTGTCACTACTACTAGTATGTTGATGTCGAGACGTAAGTAGGCATGTGCCTTAAGATGTGTGTCAGCGTGGGACCGGGGTAGGAAGTGATGTGGTAAGTTTAAGTTAAGGTAATGTGGCTTAATTAGCTAAATTTTATGTGGCTATAGTTTGATTTACATTAATCATTGATAAAACATTAGTCATTGATGTTCCTCGAGATACTTGAGAACACAACACAAGACAAATTAAGTTATGTATGTGTGTCATCATGGGTGAGTTAATGGAGAGTTAGTTGAATTTAATCCATGATATGAGCCATTAGATTAGCCTTGAGATGGGTGTACACATTAAGATCAATGGCTATAAATCAATCTTATATATATGAGATAAGTGTGCCAATCATTCGCATTTCATACTTAGAGGAGAGGGAAAAACTGGAGAGAAAGATAAAAGAAAGATCACTTGATTTGAAGGAAACGTTAGGTGAATTTGAAGAAGTTGAATCAAGAGCGTGGTGTTCTATAACTTGGTAAGTTGAGCTACACCTTTAGTTTTGTTTAAATTGATTGTTTGATGATATAATTGAAGTGTAAGTTGTTGTTGTTGTTATTGTTGTTTTGGATGATGTATTGGATATTTGGTGGAGGAAAACATGGATCCAAATAGATGGTGATGGCCTTTTAAAGAGATAAGACCCAGAAATTCGAGTGCAAAATTTTTGGGTTTACTGTGCATAGCGCGCTGGGCCTTCTAGACAGCCCTTTTTTGCATTTCTTTTGTTCAAACGCAAACACCTTAAACAATGTTAACACCCTAACCAAAGTTCTAAATACACTTTAAGACATATCTAAACATACAAGGGAGCTACGGGAGAGTTTCGAAAGTCTGGGTAAACAATTTGAGGTGTCGGGAGGCCGGATTTGCTTCAGAACTTAGTGTGGTTTGTAAGTAAACTAATTAAGATATTTATTTCCATTTCATTCCTATTATGTTTTTCTTTTGCAGTCATTTGGACTATACCTATTGTATTCTAAATGCCATGACTTTTTTGTTCTATCTTACTCCGTGAGTTTGTCATTATGGTATTGTTTAATGTTTGAATGGTTTCATTGACTCTTAATCATGTGTTATGTTATTTTTGATTGTTAAGTGTGTTATTCAAATAGAACAACATGCTATTAGGTAAATTATTCGTGGTATTGTAAATCTAATTCCCTTTATGCATTAGCTATTTAAATACATTGTTGGATTCCTAAACTGTGTCCTTTCTTGAATTATAAAAGTAGTTCTTATATCTAGTGTAACATTCGAGAATTTTATAAACTTGATTAGGTATTTTCAAACTTAATTTGGAATTTAGGTATCCGAGGTAGGACCATCGCATTAGAGATCGGAAATCATAAATTTTAATATTATTTTTATGTGTCGTGTGCCTATTTGATGTATTATACACTATTTTGACGAGAAAATAGGGTCAAGTGGAGTGTATACGCGATATCCATGAATTTCATAGTGCGTTGGGGAATTTTCTCCAATTTTTGGTATTTTTTGGGTATTTTTTGAAATTTAATTTGAATATAAACTGATGAGATCATCATTAAATTAAATAAAATAATTAATAAATAATTGGGCGCCTAGTGACACGCGGGGTTAAGGGTGACACGCGTGGGATGTACAATACTGTGCACACCTGAGGTTGGTCGTTGGTGAGTGTGGCGAATTTATAGCCTTGAAAATATATTGGTGTGTATATATTTATATATATAATATAGTTTTTATATATAAATATATATAAAAAAAGTCATATAGTTTGAATTAAATAAATGTATACCTTGGATTCGCCTCGAGATACACGTAGCATAAGGGTCGAGGAAGAGAATGGTGGAACGTGCTGTGGTGAGATGATTTGTCCACGCCTCAAGATGCGTGACATCCAATCTCATGAAAAATCAAAGGTATGGTGGTATTAAACCATAAGATCTACCTCGAGAGATGCGTTATGTATATACAGGAGATCAAAATAATTAATTGTAATGAATCGATCAAGAGGTGGTGATTATCTTGTTGATAACCAAAAGATTTACCCCGAGATATGGAGTACGTATCTCAAGAAAGATTGAAAGGAATATATTTATATAAATAAATCATTTGATTTCCCTCGAGATTCGTGTGATACGAACCTCGAAGAAATTAATTTTAAATGTCTTTACACCAACAAAATATACACTGCCTCATTCATTTTACTTTTGAAACAAGGATTGACCTCGAGATACGTAGAACGTATCTCAAGAAAAAATCAAAATAAATAATGAAATTGGAAAATTAGATTTGTCTCGAGATTCGCATGATGCGAGTCTCGAGAAAATCTTAATATATATCTACAACTCAACACACCACCTCATTCAACTTGGTTTTAGAGATAAAGATTCATCTCGAGATATGTCGTACGTATCTCGAGAAAGATCAAATTTAATTATGAAATTGGAACAAATAGATTTATCTCGAGATTCGTGTAATGCGAATCTCGAGAAAATCTTCATATAAATCTTCACAATAGAGGCCTCCTTTGTTTCGAAATCGAAACTATTAAAAAAACGAGTGAGGAAGAGAGACAGAGGGAGATCGAGTCGACGAAGATCGAGATGGAAAGGTCGAGGCCAGGGTGAGTGTAAGTGTATTGTTGCGTTGTTGTAGGTTGTTGGTGTCGATGTGTTGGTTATGAGGTTTCTTAATGGCGGTCGTTGAGGTAGGAGAAACCGCGAGGGGGAGAGGAAGAATATGACACGAAAGGGAATGAGGCTAAGTCCCCTGCCCAAACGTTATTCGAGGTTGGATTTAAACCAACCATAATTGAAAATTTAAAACAAAATTGGGATCCGCACATCTGAGGAGTTGATTTGGATGAATTTTGTGGTTTTTGGGTTAAGGAGGACCAAATAAAATATAATTAATTGAAAAAAAATTTATTTAAGCCTAGAAAACATTATTTTCGATGTTGAATAATAATTTTGAGTACAAAATGAACTTTGAGCATCATATAATTAATTTTGGAAGTATTTAAGGATTTCAGGACGCGATTGGGTCAATTAAATTTAAAATAATTGGAGAAATTGTGAAGTTTTTGTGGAGGCTTACAGGATGTATTAATGAATTGTAGGACAACGATTGGAGCTCGTGTGGACTAGTTAACCGACTCGTAACGCAAGGGAGTTGCGATATCGCGTTTGTAGGGTTAAATATATTATATAGTAACCTTTACATTGTATTATTATAATTTCGTATAAATTGCATTGATCTTTGATATTGCATTTTTGTTGTACATGCATACACGGGTTGGGAGGATAAGGCGATTCAAGTCTCCTTATAGTGTAGACTATACCGTGGTTATGGAACACTATATTATGCTTGAGGGGCTGGAGTCATTGATACTTTGCATCACGTGGTTATCATGAGATCACGTTGAACCAGATCATACTCCTAGAGTCTAGAGGAATGTAACTCGTTTGGTTATTCTCCCCGCGTATGAGTCCTTATTATTGTTTACTTACCACTTTCTGAGAAAGTTGTATGATTGTGGTCAAATAACAAAAAGGGGATGGATTTACAGTTGTATTTAAATTCTTTAGATTATGTTTTTCGTTTAATCTCTTGGATTATTATGCATTTGATTATTACAGGTGTAGTGGATAGTGTGGGATTTACTTAGCTGACATTATTGGATTTTTATAATTAGATAATGAAAAGTTCTAGCGCCGACAAGGGAAAAAGAAAGCTTTCTGATTATATGTGACTGGCTTAGTTCTTTTCTCTATGTATGTATTGGTTTTTTCGGTTCGTATGCGATTATAATCTCCTTTGGAATGGTTGGAATGGTTTTATAATGAATTGAAATAATTTTAGAATTAAGATATTTCTAGTTTAAGAATTTTGATTCTTTAAATCAAGTGAGAATGAATATATGATTTAGTTGATGCAATATATATTGTTATGGGTGGATTGTGAGTCCTTCAGCATTTTCACTAAAGCTGAGCAGGTTTTATTGAAGATTGTTGAAGGTCAGGATTTTCGGTGTAGTCTTAGAAATTGAAGAGTTGTTGTCGAAAAATTTTTACAAGATTTTGAGGATAATGTAATCAATCTAAATGAACTTTGAGGATTATATAATTAATTTTTATGGAACTTTAATGTTTAAATTTCACTTTAGAATCCTTTGTGGTTAATAAAGTTTTATAACTGAAGATTACAAGATCTTATTCTTAATTGTTTATTGATGGAAAGGTTAAGACTGTTGGATTATCAAAGGATTAAGGTAATCTAGGCCGATCAGATGCTCCAATTTTGTAGGGTCTGACATTTAGGACATAATAGAATAGAATTGGGTACGACACACGGTATCACTAAATTTTCGAGGATGTCAGGATCTCACCACTAGCTTGTGCGGCATACGATGCATGGGACCCGAAGTTGTTGACAAGTATATATATATATATGAAACAAAATGGGCATTTTGATTATATCTACGCCCAAATAGTGGGACTGAGTTGATGTGATGTAATTTCATAGTCAACCCATCCTATATCATTACTGTTTAGCCAAGTGTCAATTTCATGTTGTTTAACTGAAATATCTTATAACATGATTCATCTTTCAGCTATAGTTGCTATGTTATGCTTTCGTATACTTGTGGTATATATTTAGAAATGTGGATAAATGTCTCTCAATGTTACTTTCTACATTATTATACTCACAATCCTTTTAAAGAAAATGGGTGCATATATTTTGAGTAGCAGACCAGGGAAGGAGAAATACGATTAGTTTGAGCTGTCGACGAATAGTTCCTGCTACTTTTATAGGTGATCATTTTGTGTTTATACTACTTTCTACTTTTTGTATAACTTTGGGTTGTATATTGAGTGGAAAACTAGACTTCCTTATTGTTTCATGTATCACTTTGGTTAGTCCTATAGTGATCATGTATTTAGCTAGTTTCCACAGTAGGTGTTTTCATAAATGCTTTCGCTAATTTTATTAAGTCTTCCGCTTAAAGTTAAAGTAATTATAACGACTTCTTAATTAACTGTGTAAATTGTGATTAACTAGAAATGAATGATACCTTCGTTCTAGCTCCTTGAAAATTTGACTTTTTCACTTGCATAGTTCTGACACAAGGCCTATCCCTCATACTAAGTACCTAATATGAAATCATAAAAATGTCCAGCTATAGGCTAGAGTGAATGTTTCTCCTAATTTTCCCTAAGTTTTAAGTCAAAAAGGCAACTATAGTTCACTTATCCACAACCAAAGGCATGAATTAAAGTTTAGGGTGACTCTAAATAATAATAATTAAAAAATTATACTAACTGCATGCATGAAAATGTATCATATTACAGTGAAATGGAAGATAGAAGTATGAATGGAAAGGAAAGAGATATGGAAAGATAAGAGGAATGAAAAGAATAACACCACCATTACCATCTTTCAACCACATAATTTAAAAAAGTTAAGGATCATACCTGCGGCCTAAGCAATAAGATCCATCCAATACAATCCACAATGCCTAAAGTACGTCCAAACTTATTACAAACCTTATCCCTAAGGTTCAAAATATGTCAAGAGACTCTCACATAAAAACATACAAGAAGGTGAAAGAACATGATAGAACATAAATAAGGAAATGATATGAGTTCATGCATAGTAACAAGAGTATTAAAACAAAAAACCAAAGCAAGATAAACTAAAATTGGGGAACAATTTTGAATTTTCTCTTAAAAAAACTTAAAACCATAATATGATTAGAGTAGAAGATGATGAATCAAGGAATTGACTTAAAAAATTTCAACCGAATTTTGCGAGCCCATTTTTTTAACTAAGGGTAAAATCCACAAAATAGTGAAATATAATATAGTGTTTCGAGTTCTACTTATAGACCTGCCACTAGTGCAGTGACTTAAGTTAGTTTTTGATTTCTAACCAAGTCTCAAAACACATGAATCATAGTAAGTAATCAATTTCCTTCCAAAAAATAATAACATAAATCATGTTAATTAAAATCTAATTGAAAGTCAAACCTGACTCCAACGTATGGTACTCTCTACTTCCTTCATCTCAAGACTTTCTTTAACATGTAACAATTAATAAATGGAGTTTAAGGATTAGCTAAAATGGTTGAATAACTGAAATAAAGTTAACTAAACTAGACTAAAGTGGAAATAAATGTATAAAATAAATAAAATAAGGTTGGGTTGCCTCCCAACAAGCGCCTTTATTTTAAGTCATTGGCTTGACTTGGCTTGAAACATCACGTAACGCCCACTAATTTGGAGTAGTAATGAACAAACGGAATCACCATAGCTTTGGGCAATGAAATAGGCATCCCCTCCTTCAAAGTTTTGAGTTCATATTGGACTTCTAACAAATAATTCTCCATATAGTCTTGACCGTCTAACAAATAGCTGTCAACACCACATAAGATTTCCTAGTACCCTTTTTGTTCCATTTTAGTTTAAAATTCCACAAATATGCGTGAAATAGGAGGAGGATTCATCAACACCAAGGTTGATTTTCCTTGCTCTCTTCATATGGTTCATATGGCCTTACCAAAGTGACTCAAGTTTTCATCTCAACTTTTTCTTCATGAACTTATACAATTATAACATTCGGCTCTGATGGCAAAACTTCAAGTTCATCCTCCAATTTAGTTAAATACTCATCTTCCTCAACACTTCTCAACGTAATCGCATTCGCATCTTCCTCTTGATCATAATGTATGGGCTCGGGGATCTCTTCTTCATTAATCAAATTTTCAATGCTAGCATTCATTTGACCAATTAGAAATCTCAAATTTTGAAAACTAGAATTCATCTCTTGCCGATTTTGTTCCATTTTTTTCTTGATAGCATAGATTTTCTTAATGGAATTGTTAATTGACTGAGATTAAGTCCATCATTTCTTCAAGAGAACGCTCCTCTTGTTGTTCAAGAGAACGTTCCTCTTGTTGAGGAACCTGTGTACTTGGCAAGGACTGGTAGAAGTTGGGTAGTGGCAATAGATATCTCCCCTCGGGATAATTTCCATACTTGCATTTGTAAGGGCAAACATTGGTGGAATGAGTACAGTCACCATAGTATCTACAAGCAAATTTGGGGGTTTTTAGAGATTTTATGAAAATAATTAATTAAAAATATAACCCGTACTCGAGTTACTAATTCCACTTTTGTGTAGTAGTGGGAAATACAGGGTCGAACCCACAGGACTTGAGTTTTACTCTGAGCTAACTAAAAAGGCAAATTAGGGGGTTTTTAGAGATTTTAAGAAAACAATTAATTAAAAATATTAGAGATCAAAGTTTGCAAAAGTGAATTCAATGAGAAAAATACCTAGGTCTGCAATCCCTCAAATCCCAAATCAAGATTCAATAGCAAGTCATGGTCTTCAATTTTTCCCAAAAGATTATTAATTTAATTTCTTCTAGATTAGGTATAGAAAATTAACATCCGCCAAAAACCCATAATTCCCCTAATCTCGATAGCTAGGATGTCTGCCACTAACTACTTCCCCAGCCAACACTTAACGCTAGACATCCGCCAATAAAATTTAATGCATTAACCGCATAAAAATCTATGGGAATACTAATCATAAATAATCGGATTGTGTCCGCTTCTAGTTTAACCTAGATTTATTTGTCGCACACTCAAGCACCAAAAGGTTTTAAAGGCAAACGAGTGAGTGATTGTCACTTGTATCAGTCCAATTATACAATTACGGATACAATTGTCCTAATTAACAATTGGTCTTCCACCTAAGTGCATGCATTGGCCACATACATACCCTAAGCTTGCACCATAATCATGAAACAAACAACAAATAAAATAGAAAGAATTGAAATAACTTAAATGAAAAAATAAAAGATCTCACATAACAAGATATCAACCAAGATTCTGGACTTGCTTCACCTCCGACCTTGGAAAAGAGTGCTTAGACAGACATTGTCTTGATAAACACCATTGAATTCTAAAGAAGAAGAGTCTCCTTCTATTCGTTATTCAATTATATATACGAAAATCATTTTACCATGTCCTAATGACTATTTATACTCTTAAGACCCCTAAGAATACAAATAGAAACACCCTAATTAGCAATCCATAACGAAATACAACTCAAAAATTTTCTATTTTCATGTCTCGACGTCGTCTGTAAGTGATGCGCCGTGTGTGTAAAATTTCACAACGCTCCCACAACTTCAATAAGAACTCAAAAAAAATTTATTTTCATAACGAAATAGAACTCTACCCTTTAAGTGGACCCGACGCTGAGTGTGTATTTCTCTGATGCCGTGTGTGTAAACCCACGACTTCGCCACAACTTTAACTCTACAGCACTCTTACTTTGATCTCCACGCATTGCCTTCACCTTGTGTTCATTTTCGACAGCGTCAACTGTAGTTTTGAGCTTATTCTTCTCTTTTCATCATGAATTCACTCTTTTGCCTCCTATTTAGACTGTAAACCTGAAAACACATAAATATCATCAATTAGAGTTCATTCCGGGATATTTATACCAATTACACTACTAAACTAACCCTTTATATAAGTCAAATTAAGCACTTATCATTAAGATCTAAATCTAATGTTGAAACGTGTTTCAAAAGGTGTTAGATTTAGTAGTTTAAAGTTTTCATAAAATGTAATGCAGTTTTATTGCGTGGAGTTAATGTCTTTGTGTATTCAAAGAGGTTAGCTCAATAAAAATAGAACTTGGCTTTTCCACCGGTATAAGGAGAACAAATGGATGGCAAAAGAATGTTTACTTATTATTAGAGTTTAATGATATATAATACTTTATAAAGTATGCTCATGACTATATATTGATAGAAGTAGCATGTTTGGATGCAAAATTGATTGATGTTTCATTGTTCAAGTTGTTTGTTTACATATTTATTTATTATTGAATTGAATTTATTTGATTGATAGTGAATTTGAATTGTGTTAGTTGAGTAAGTATAACTAGTTAGTTATTATTATATTATAGATTGAATTAGTGAATTTAATCACTGTTTTAATTAATTAAATTAAATTAAAGTAATAATAAAAACTAATAAAAGTCTTTTTTCCTATAGAAGTTTGATAAATCCTTGTGGAGATGATTCCCTTTTACCAATACTATAAAATATTAAAAGTATAATATAGGAGAGAAATTTATTATACACGTTCGACATTGGCGCCATTGCAGGTGATTTAAACATAATTTCTTATGAGTTTCAGACATTGTATGGTTTACCACTTTGTCATTCTAATTCTACATTGATCTTCACATCTATTTGATCCTGAGTTATATAAGACTTTCGATCGTAATCTAAGACAACAACAACGTAGGGAATATGAAACTATCATAATGGAAGCCAATAATAACCTTAATAATATTAATAATAATAATTATAATGAAGAACTTACTTTTAGCCAAGTCAATCAAAATATCACTGCTTATGAACAGATGTGTATTGTCTATCTTGAGGGATTTCTTGAATTTGAATTTAAATTTGGATTCATTAGTGCTCTCCTTAATTTCTATGGTAAAAAAAATGAAGACACTTAGAAATTTATAAGGGAATACCAACATAAAGTCAATAAGAAGAAACTTAAAGACTGCATGTTAGAACAAGTAAAATGTAAAGCTTTTCCTTTTGTATTGAAAGATAAAACACAATATTGGTTGTTTTATCTTCCTCAAGATTTGATAACCATGGGCTTAAATGTTAGAAACTTTCCAATATCAATATATGCCTGCAATAAAAAATAGTACTTATAATCAATATATGCCTGCAAGAAAAATTAGTACTTATTGAAGACAAATCATAGTCGTGAAAATGAAATATGATGAGAATTTTTAATAAATTTTGGGATAGATTTGAAAGACTAATTTCATCTTGTCCGCAACATGGATACACCTAAAGAGCTTTATTGGAATACCTCTATGAAGTACTAAGTCATATTGAACAAAAACTATTAGATGCCATATGTGGTGGATCATTATTCGATGTTACACCAACTCTAGCAAAAGAAGCTATTAACAAGACGACCAAACAATCTAAATAATATAGTGGAAATATCGACACATCGAGAAAGAAAGTTTATGAAGTTAATAATAAAACAAGTAATAAGTTCGATGAAAAAGTAGATGAATTATTTAGCATGATTAAACTATTATTAAAAGATAGATCAAATCAAGTTAAACTATGTGGATTTTGTAATGAAGTTACTTTACAAGAAGAAATACTGAAGAAGACAACGCAGTAATGAACCAATATTCTGGTCCTCCAAGAAACCAATATAATAACAACAATTACTACACCGGAAAACCAAATTAAAATCATAGCTACGATAGATAAAATTAAATCTATACCACTTATAGACCTAGAGCACTAACACAATACGCCAATGCAACAATCTCAACAAACTAGTCAATCTAACCAACCAAATTTAGAACAAATATTACATAACTTTATTACCCAAAGTCATCAAAACTTTATGCAAATTTCTCAAAATCAAATTAATAATACGTCTATTAACTACTTGAAAGAACCAATTAAATCAAATGACTCTACAAATTAACAAGTTAAGTAATCAAACTAATGTATTAACTCAAACTACAAACACTAATAATCAAGCACAAGTTAATGCTTTATTTTGTGAAAATTAAAAAGAAATGCATACACAAGAAAAGATACCAAAAAGGGGTAAAGAGAAAATCAAAGTACCATAAACAATAGAACAAGAAGAAGAAGTGACGGTGAAAAATGTCATTTCCACTAGGGAATGGATGGCCGAACAACAGAATTACTTATTAAACTGTATGGATTATTAGAAGACATCTTAGTTTAAGCACATGAGTTAGCATTTCCAGCTGATTTTTATGTCATGAAAATGAGAGATTCAACATCTGCCAATCCTTTGCCTATACTATTAGGTAGACCTTTTCTTAAGAAGATTAGTAATAAGTTAGATATTTCAGAAGGAACAATGTCTATGAAATTTGAAGATAAGATTGTCAAATTCAAAAGTAATAACGAACATAACTATGATACTTATGAAGAATATGATAAATTATTAGAAAATGAAATAGATGATAATGACTTTTTAGACTTAAACTATCATGATAAATTTAACAGTGAAATTTATGCAAGTAATGCAGTAACAATGGAAACTGATAAAAGAATACCAAAAAAAGAACAAGTTGAAGACACTTCAAAAGAAAAGAAATTAACTCAAGAATGAATAGTGAAGCAACAGGAGAATGGTAAAAGTATTGACAAGACGGAAGTTTTTAGATCCAAGTATAATAAGAAAGAGAAAAATCAGATTTCAGTCATGTAAAGCTTAATGATCTTGGAGGTATATAGATAAGTGTTTAATTTGACTTATACATAGTACTAATTTAGTTGTATAATTGGATTAAATATCTCAGAACGAGCTCTAATTGGTGGCATTTATGTGTTTTCAAGTCTACAAGGTATTAAAGAGACAAATGAGTGATTTCATAATGAAATAAAGAGAAAAAACACAAAACCACACTTGACAATGCAGCATACACCAATGACGCCATAAGAAGTTAATATAAGGTGTGGGCAAGGTGTGGAGAAGGTGTGGAGACCAAAGAAGAGATGCAGTGCACATGATGAAGTAGCAGCGTTGTGGGATAACACACGACGTCGGGCAAGTATACATAGGGCACCGATCCTACTATGAAGAGAAATTACACATACAGTTGTGGCGGCGTTGTGACTTTACACAACGAGCATGGATCACTTACAAATAGCGTTGGGAAATAAAAATATACATTTTTAGAATTTTAGATTGTTTGGAACTATTAATAAGGGTTTCTAATTGTATTCTTATGAGTCATGGGAGTATAAATAGGTATTAGAACGTGGTAAACACATAAAAAATCATACATTGCAATATTTTATGAGCAACCACTATAGATTAGCTTAGATTTGAATAATGAGAAAAGTTTTGAAGGAGAAGACATTGAAGACTCCACTTATGGTTAGGCGGTATTGTCATTTGATTTAATCTTTGATTGCAATAAATACCATAATATGTGTGTTGATTTCAGTGAAGAGTAAGTAGTTTATTTATCTTAGGGGTTAATAGATTATATGGTATGAATACAATGCTAAAGGAAGTATGAATAGATTATATTGTTAAAAAGTGCAATGGTTAGAATTTGTGTTGATTCTATGCGTAATGCTATGCACATCTTGATCACATGTTTGTTGATTATGGGTTTTAGTAGTTACCACGGTCATTGGAGCCTTTAAGTCAGATATGAAAAATACAACCATAAAACATATAACATCGATAGATAGTTGTTGATTAGGAGGCACGGATAGTAAACTTAAGTGTTTATGAGTCTAAAGATTTGAAACTTAATGATATTTGAGACTTACGTTATTCACACCGATAGGTGGAGTTCTAGTTTGCACATTAGGATCTTTTTACCATGATAGTAGGTTGGAGTGAATATTAAAGAAATCTATCTATTCTAATTAAACATTGCACACACTTAAGAAAGATAAAAGAAGTGAGATATGAAAGCATATTAATTCATGTTAGACTAACAGGTTAGTCACCTATACTCCCCTAGGGATTTAGATGGCAATAAACAAAGTGAAAGGATTCTAACAAGTTTATTAAGTGTTTTCTGAATACTAAACTTGGCTAGGAATTACAAGTTCAAAAGGGAAAATGAGTCTTCACAAGTTTAAGTCAAATGAAGTTGGCTAAGCTCAAGATCCGGCTCATATAAGGATACAAGGACCAAAAAGCTCATACTATCAATTGTATAACTCATGTGAGGTATATAAGTCCAATTACACAAGCCAAATGCATTAGACACATGCATATAAGGTTTCACACGTTTTTCCAAAGTTTCAAGTTTTGATTTTTACATTATCTAAACTTTACAACTTGAAACATTTTTACATTGTGAAAACATGTTTTTAAACATGCATTGGATTTGAAAAAAACTATTGTGATTGGTTTTTAATGCATTAACTTTAATTTGAATGGTTTTTGAATGGTATACAAAATATTTGCAGAAAGCCCCTACATGTTTCATGAAACCAGGATTTTCGATTTTTGGGATTTCTGAAATCATTCGGACAGTCCAAACGGGTCTAATGTCTCATACTAAACAGGTTTAAAGTATTTCCAAAGGTTTGGTTGAGTCATAGGTGTGTTAGTGAGTTGCTAACTTAAGACCAGAAATTATTTAGTCTCTAGTCCCTGCTGGTTAGCTCACTAATGGGATTCATTAGCGCGTTACCCATTGTGAACGCACTAATGATGTCACTTAGTACGCTAAGTTGTTTACTGATAGCTTTTTTAAAAAAGCTTATATCTTTTACTTTAGTTTGAATCAATGATTGATTTTGGGCCCTTCGATCAAAATAACGGTCATAAACTATTAAATAGGCTTGGAAACCATTAACAAACCACTTAGAACATTCCATTATCCTCTCAAGCCCAAAAACTCACTTATGTCCAAGTTTTAACATCAAATTGACTAAATTTGTGTGCTTGACCATTGAAAATCTTTTGAGGCTACTGAATCATCCTTGAAGCTAGTGTCACTTAGGTATTTTAAGGCTTGCAACCACTTCTCTAGAACTTATTTTAATTACTCTCATTTGGGGTGGTAAGAAAATTTAATTTTCTAGTTCTTTTGTGCTTAAATTACATATTTTATTGTGATTTGTGCGTGAAAATCATTTGTTGTGTTTTTGAACACATTTGTCTTTTGTTTTGCACTTAAACTTTGTTTTATAAATCCTAGGACTGATTTTAACAAAAGTTAGGTCTTAAACATGATTTTTATCAAACTACTTGTTCATTGGATTTGAAACCGTCTTCATGCTCATCAAATTGGTTTAATCGGTTTCGTGTTTGAGATTTGTGCAAAATTAGTAGCTTATCTCTATATCTCATTCATATTCATAATTGCATGCATTAGAGTTGTTAGGCTCTAGGTGGCTTGTAAGTAATTGAACTTATTGCCGCTTTACTTTGTAAAATTGATTTTTATTTTACTCATATATTTCTTGTTAATGGCTATTGTAAGACTTAGTTGGATCTAAGTCAAGGGAAAACCTTGTTGAGGCTAGGCATAAACCCTAGTTGAGGCTAGGTAGGAAGTCCTAATTTATGGTTAGGCATTCTAGTCTTGTACGTTTAGGTTGTATCACTTATCATTAGTATAAGTGGGGGTTTAAAAATCCTAACCACGGAGGTTAGGTAGTGGATGTAGATCAGTTGGATCAAACCACTATAAATCTTGTGTCTCTTTTTCATCTCTTCTACCTCCTTCATTACATTGCATCTATAATTGTTGATTGTGTGTGCATAAAGCATCATCGTTCATTGAAAGATTTTAAAAGGCGGCAACCTTTCAGTACACCCAATTCACCCCCTCTAAGGTGTGATTTCAAATGGTATCAGAGAAGATTATTTCTCAAAGTGTTACTAACATATCTTTGAGTGTTTTCTTGCAAGGATGCTAATTTTATATCCAAATCGCCTTAGGGAAGGCAACTAATTGAATAGGCCTCTGAAATTTGATGGAACAAACTATGCTCATTGGGAAGTGAGGATGAAGTTCTACATAGGAGCACAAAGTAGGCATTTATGAGATTTAATCCAAAATGGCTACAATCCATCGAAAAAGCTTACAAAGTATTACACCTCTGAGGGGATAATGATTGAGATCTCGAATGATCAAGTTATGAATCATTTGTTTTGTGCACTAAGTGATAATGAGTTCAACTGGGTTAGTGCATTTCAAATGGCTAAGGAAGCTTTGGAGAAGCTTGAAGTATACTATGGGGTACAATTCAAGTAAAGAAAACCGAATCGAGAATTCTTGAGTAGCATTATGAAACCTTCTAAGTTGACTCCGATAAAGAAATAGCTACCGCTATCACTCGCTTCACCAAGCTCTTGAATGATATCGAGAATTTTGAGAAGAACTATGATCAAGAGACTTAGCTGTACAAGTTCCTTAGAATGCAAAGAAGTATGTCATTCAATCGCCACAAAATCTTGGAGATTACATTTTCGATGCATTACGTGGATTGTTGAAGGTCCATGAGTTTGAACTAAAGGACCGAGCAAGATTGGAAGCACTTGGTCATGGTACTAAGAACTCAAAAAGGAAGATTTCTTTAAAGGCAAATAGCCTATCGGCTCCATCAGTTGAGATCATCGAGGATGAGAAATCTAGTGATGAAAATGATCTTTGAGGAGGAAGTAGCCATGCTTTCAAGAAAGCTCAACAAGACAATGTACAAACGTGACAAGTACAAGAAGGAATTCAAAAGTGAAAGCAAAAGAGAAAAATCAAGTGAGAAAATTTGCTTCGGGTGTGGCAAATAGGGCGACATCAAGGCCGATTGCAATTCCAAGAAAATGATGAATAAGAGGAAAGGCAAGAAGAGCCGAAAGGCAATATGGGATGATTCATCTTCATCAAGCTCCGACTCTGAGTAAGAAAATGAGAAAGCTATACTTTTTATCATGGTACAAAGTGAGGTAAATTCCAATGTTTTAAATTTTGATGATGTTGATTACTTGGATTATTTGCCTACTATTAATGAGCTTAAGAAAGAGTTGGGAAAAGATGTCAAAAAGACCGAACAACTCTAAAAGAGTTTGACCATAGCAATGTGTAAGATTGAGTGAAAAAATGAGACCATTAGTGACTTCTAAAATGACTTAATGAAATCATAAAGGTAATGTATGCCTTAGAAAAAGAGTTCGAGGACTTGACCAATACATTGACGAAGTTCACCAATGGTAGAGGCATGTTTGATATGAAGTCGGGAGCGCAACGACGTGCACTAAACAAAAGAGGCATAGGCTATGGAGTAAATCTATTGAGGTACAAGAAATTGCTAGATGATGCCCATAGATGCTCTAAGTGCAATAGGTCTTGTGAGGTTGGGAAATGTGTCTTGAAAAAAACCAATATGGGTAGATTAGCATGGGTGATTAAGAATGTTTATGATACTAGTTTTATCGGATGCAAAGGAGTGTGGGTACCAAAATCTAGTGTCTTTCACATTGTGTAGGATGCAAGGAAGAGCAACCCGTGGTACTTGGACAGTGGGTGCTCAAGACACATGACCAAATATGCAAGTCAATTCATTGAGCTAAAGTGGCATGATGGTGGAAAGGTCACATTTGTATATGATAACAAAGGAAAAGTTATAGACCTTAGTACCATGGGTAACGATTCTCCATCCATCTCAAATGTTTACTTTGTTGATGCTTTGAAACAAAATTTGCTTAGCATTAGTCAATTATATGACAAAGGTTTTCATGTCATGTTTGAATTATCAAAGTGCATTATTAGGAGTAAGGAGAATGAAATCTTGTTCATTGCATATAGTGATAAGAATGTCTATGCTATTAATTTTGATGAGATGCATATGCAAAATATTCATGTTTGAGTGCTCAAAATGAATGTGTAGCACCGTAGAATAGGACGTTCTAGTATGGAAAATTTGTCAAAGTTTACCGAGCATGATTTAGTAAAAGGCATTCCTAAATACACATATGAGAAAGACAAGGAATGTGAACCTTGTATTCTTGGCAAACAAGTCAAATTGTCATTCAAGTCGAAAGTAGCTAGTGATATAACTAGAGCCTTAGAACTAATCCACATAGATTTATTCGGACCTAACCAAATACAAAGTCTAGGGGGAAAATCATATTGTTTTGTTATTGTTGATGATTTCACTAGATATACGTAGGTGCACTTTCTAGCACTAAAGCATGAAGTTTTGGAAGTATTTGTCAAATTTTGTGCATTTGGTGAAAATAAGAAGGGTTACAAAATTACTATCATTCGAAGTGATAGAGGTGGTGAGTTTGTCAATAGGAATTTAGAGGAGTTTCGTGCTAGTCAAGGGTATGCACACCAACTATCCTTTCCTAGAACACCACAACAAAATAGAGTGGTTGAAAGGAAAAATAGATCTCTCAAAGAAATGTGTGGGACTATGCTTGATGAGTACAACTTAACTAATCACTTTTGGGCCAAAGCCATTAACACGACATGCTATGTTTTGAATATGGTGAATGTCCGAAAGCAAGTGAAAAAAACTTTTTATGAACTATAGAAAAGCTGAAAGCGTAAGATTAGTTACTTTAAGGTGTTTGGTTGCACTTGCCATGTCTTAAATGATAAGGATCATTTGGACAAATTTGACTCAAAGTAAAACGTATGCACTTTTCTAGGATATTTCATGAATAATAAGGCATATAGAATGTTCAATAGATCAACGAAGGCCATAGAGGAGTCAATCCATGTCAATTTTGATGAGATAGATCCTAAAGTGCAATTGTTGCATACCTTGAAAAAAATGAGACTTGATGATGATGATGATGATGATGATGATGATGATGATGGTATCATTCAAGCCCAAGAATACAATGGTAAAGAAGTAGGAATGAGAATGAAAACTGAACCTAGTGTATATAAGAACTCAAGACTTCTTTTAGGACATCCTTCTCAACAAATTCTAGGTGATCCAAATAAAGGCCTAACCACTAGATTTTCACTAAATCGGGATGAAGGGCATATTGCATTTGTATCACAAACTGACCCCATTAAAATAGATGAAACCTTAGGTGATGAATTTTAGATCATGGCCATGCAAGATGAACTATATGACATTTTGTAAGAAAAAAAAATGCCTAGACCTAAAGACCATACCATTATAGGCACCAAATGGGTCTTTAGAAATAAAAAGAATGAAAAGGCTGAGATAGTAAGAAACAAGGCTAGATTGGTTGCATAAGGTTATAATCAAGAGAAAGGCATTGATTATGAAGAAGTCTTTGCACCGGTAGCAAGACTATAAGCAATTCGAAAGTTGCTTGTTTATGCTTGCTACAATGGGTTCTTACTATACAAAATGGACATTAAAAGTGCCTCTTTGAATGGCTTCATCAATGAAGAGGTGTATGTAAAACAACCACCAGGTTTTGAAAATCATGCTTATCCAAGCCATATTTATTATCTTCAAAAATCCTTGTATGGATTGAGACAAGCTCTTAGAGCTTGGTATGATAGGCTAAGTGCATTTCTTCTTGAAAAAAAGTTCAAGAAAGGAACACTAGATCCCACTTTGTTCACTTTGATTAAAAAATGTGATATGCTTCTTGTCCAAATTTATGTTGATGATATCATCTTTAGTTCATCCAATACACGTTTATGTGATAAATTTTCATCTTTTATGACCAATGAATTTGAAATGAGCATGATGGGTGAAGTAACATACTTCTTGGGTTCTCAAATTAAACAATCCAAGCATGGGATTTTCATTAATCAAATGAAATATGTGAAGGACATGCTTAAGAAATTCAAATTTGACAACTTGAAGGCATATGACACTCATAATAGTTCCACAGTCAAAATGAACAATACCAATTAGGAAAGTCCATAGATCCTAAGCTATATCCTGGCATGATAGGAAGTTTCCTTTACTTGACCGTTAGTAGACCCAATACTATGTTTAGTGTGTGTCTATATGCTAGGTTTCATCCCAGACCCAAAGAGTCACACTTAAAATGTGCTGAGTGTATATTCCGATACTTAAGTGGCACACAAGACTTGGGATTGTGGTTCAACAAAGCCAAATGTTTTGAACTTAGAAGCTTTGTTGATTTTGACTATACGAGGAGTCTCGTAGATAGGAAAAGCACATTAGGATCTTGTCACTTGCTATGAAATTCACTAATATCATGGTTTAGCAAAGAGTAAAACTCCGTTGCTTTGCCCACCGTCGAAGCCGAATATGTGGCAGCCAAAAGCTGTTGTGCTCAAGTATTATACATGAAGCAACAACTTGAGGATTATCAAATCCAAGTTGGTTGTGTTGAAATCTGTTATGATAACATAAGTGCAATCAACATATCGAAAAATTCAGAGTTACACTCTCGTACAAAACATATTGAGATTAGGCACCACTTCCTTCATGATCATGTGCAAAAGGGTGATGTCAAATTGATTCATGTGTCCACTTAGGACCAACTAGCTGATATTTTCACTTAGCCATTGTCTAGAAACCAATTTTCAAAGATTCAGCGAGAATTAGGCATGATTCGTGAATCCCACCTTCTAAGCATGATCTAGCTCATCTAAGCCTTTTTTATATGTTTTTACTGAGGTGTCCATGGAATATGCAATGAATCCGAGTTGTCCTTCAAAAATACAAATTTTTAATAAAAACGAATTCCAGAGAGAAATTAGCGCACTAGGTCCTTTTAAGTAGCATGCTAGGTCTGTCTGGGTAGCACGCTGTCAAACCTAGAAGCGTGCTAGGTAAGCCTAATAGAGCGCTACTCATTCCACAAAGTGCACTAGGGAGATTGTACTATAGACTGTTTCTTCCTCATTAGTGCGCTAATCACTTTGTCTAGCGCACTAATACGTCTCGGGCCAGGGCGTTATAAAATTGTTGAATAGGTCAAAAAACATAATTGTTGGTCTTCATTTCCTCTAACCAAGTCTCCATCATCCCCATTCAACCTCAACTAGGTTTCTAGGGTCCTTTAGGTAACTTTTCTTCCTTTTTTGTTCATTTTCATTGCTTTTCTTCAACGTTCTAGGTTTTCACCCTAGTCCATTTTGGTACCCTAGATTCCATTTTCATCATATCCATGTCTACCTTCTGAAATCATCCCGTACTGCCCCTGGGGTCATCTTCCCATTGTCTCCCACTCACCGTGTCATCGCTCCATCATCCGGTAGCGATTCCGAGTCCTCTGCTCCATCCATAACCGCCTCCCAATCTATTACCTTTCGCGAGATCAGATCCTCTAGTGATTAGGTCAACGACACGTCGGCCACCGTCCTGGGCAACCTTTATCGCAATGAGGGTCGTTCCAAGTCTAAGTACGATGGTGCTTCGGGCTTAAAATTGGTCCTTAAGGCAGTTAGCTCCAGACTAACATATGCCAAGGTCCTAAAATCTGCCGTCGTTGATTTTGAATTTTTTGACAAGGCAAACCTTTCGATGTGTGAGGTGCTTGCCAAACTTTGGTGGGGGTCCTTTTGTTAGTATAAGGAAACCTACAACGCTCATTTGGTTCGGTTCTTCTACTCAAACCTTGCCACTACAAACGACTATGTCATTTGATCGGTAATTGGTAGCTGCTTCATTAAGATCACCCCTCAGAGTCTCAGTGAGCTCCTCAATCTTCCCTTTCACGCGTACCACTACTTTCGGGGGGAATGATTCTTGAATGGTCATTCGAACGGCTTAAGGTCCTCAATTCCTTGACACGGTCTAATAGAGAGATCATCGTATATCCATCTGAAGTCACTAACACTGACTTCAAACTCGTGCCTCATCTTCTTCACAAGATCTTTCATAAGGTCGTTCTTTCACATGGCGGTAGTAAGAACTACGTCACATTTCTCGACCTTTATATCCTCGGGGCTCTTAGGTAAGAGATACCCATCAGGTTGTCGCACGTCATGATTGCCTACATGACCTCTACTTCAGGCTCATGTGACTATCTTCCTTATGCCCACAACATTACCGCCTTTATCGTGGCGATACAGGTGGATCTTCGTCTAGGGGGTCGCCCACTTACTGACATTAACATCGTCAACGATGTCGGCATGGCCACCCTGAAGGCCATGAAATACAGCTACATTCGCATCAAGGGTTGGTGGATTCGTGAGGAGGACATTTTTCATGGTGAGCATTGCGAAGGCTTTAAGTCCCCATATGAGACCAATCCTCCGGTGGACATCGACGAGCACGACTACTTGGATTATAGCTTTCTATACTTGTACGGTGATGGCAGCGACGATGAGGTTTAGCAGGAACCCCCGACCTACCAGGCTCCACCAGCTCTGTAGCACCAACCTTTGCCCTACCCATCGTATTTTTGCACCGTTCCTCCACCGAATGTCTTCCTAATTTACCTACATCTCTGTTCACCTGCACCATATACACGACTACATGACACGAACCTTCATGGCTATTGACTTTAACCTTAATCATCAGGGTGATCATCTTCGTTGCATTGAGGGGTACCTACTTCCAGCTAGGCTAGCGAGAGACGCACTTTCGGCTCTGCACATCAGACTTCATCTAATTAGGAGGATTGACTAGGATTAGTTTTGAGAGGGGGAGCATTAGGCTTTTCTTGTTAGTCATTTTTATGTACATCCATACATGTTTATTCATGTACTTCTGTTTTGATGAATGTGCCACAACTATGTTACTCATCATTTTTTTAGCACTTAATGAAATTGATATTTCTCTTGCTTATCTCTGAGTTATATTGTTTTTCTTTATATTACCTTACATGTGGATAGATTGTTTTCATTCTCTTTGCTTGTATTTCCTTTGATGCCTATTGTGAGGGGAGCTCCATTCCAACTTTTTGATGTTATCTAAAGGAGGAGAAATTCATGGTTTGAACTTGAGATTATGAACTTAATATGACTTGATATGCACTTTATATATATATATATTCTTTATCTGTCAAGTTCACATTGTTTATTACCATCAAAAATGGGAGATTGTTGGACTAAGTAGTTAGTCACTTATACGCCACCCGGGATTTGGATGGCAACAAATAAGGTGAAAATATTCTAATAAGCTTGTTAAGTTTTTCCAAAATACCAAACTTGGCTAGGAATCACAAGTTCAAAATGACAAATGAGTCGTCACAAGTTCAAGTCAAATGAAGTCGGCTAAGCTTAAGATCCAGCTCATACAAGGATACAAGGATCAAAAAGCTCTTACTATCAATTGTACAACTCATGTGAGGTATATAAGTCCAATTACGCAATCAAAATGCATTAGATACATATCACGTTTCACATGTTTTTCCAAAGTTTCAAGTTTAAGTTTTTACACTATCTAAACTTTACAACTTGAAATGTTTTTACATTATGAAAATATGTTTTTAAACATGCATTGGATTTGGAAAAACTGTTGTGATTGGTTTTGAATGCACCAACTTTAATTTTAATGATTTTTGAATGGTATATAAATATTTAAAGACGAGCCCCTACATATTTCATGAAATCGGGATTTTCAATTTTTAGGATTTGTAAAGTGATTCGGACAGTCCAAACGAGTCCAATGTCTCATACTAAAAATGTTCAAAGTGTTCCCAGAGGTTTAATTGAGTTGTACGTGTGTTAGGGAGTTGCTAACTTGAGACGAGAAATTATTTAGTCTCTAGTCCCTGCAGGTTAGCGCGCTAATGGGATTCATTGGTGCGCTACCTCCTGTTAGCGTGCTAATGATGTCACCTAGCACACTAACAAGTCTTTTAACCATTTTTAAAAAAAATCTTACACATTTTGTTTTAGTTTGAATCAATGATTGATTTTTGGCCTATGGATCAAGATAACGGCCATAAACTGTTAAATACGCTTGGAAACCATTAACAAACCACTTAGAACATTCTATTATCCTCTCAAGCTCAAAAATTTATTGTGTTTTCAAACACATTTATCTTGGGTTTTGTGCTTAAACTTTATTTTATAAACTCTAAGACTAATTCGAACAAGGGTTAGGCCTTAAACTTGACTATTATCAAACTACTTGTTCCCTGGATTTGAAACAATCTTCATTCTCATCGAATTGGTTTAATAGGTTTCATGTTGAGATTTGTGTTTTCTATATCTCATTCATATTCATAGTTGCATGCATCAGAGTTATTAGGATCTAGGTGGCTTGTGAGTAATTGAATTTATTGCTGCTTTACTTTGTAAAATCGATTTTCATTGTATTCACCTATTTCTTGTTAGTGGCTAATTGTAAGACTTAGAGGGATCTAAGTCAAGGGAAGACTTAGTAGAGGCTAGGAATAAACCCTAGTTGAGGCTAGGTAAGAATTCCTAATTTATGATTAGGCATTCTAGGCTTGTACGCTTAGATTGTATCACTTATCATTAATATAAGTAGGGGTTTCAAAATCCTAACCAGGGAGGTTAGGTAGTGGATATAGATGTGTTTCTTTTCCATCTCTTCTACATCCTTCTCTATTGCATTGCATCTATAATTGTTGATTGTGTATGCATAAAGCATCATTGTTCATTGAAAGGTTTTAAAATGCGATAACCTCTCGGTACACCCATTTCACCCCCATTTTGGGTGTGATTTCAATTCATTACCTAGGTGAAGTTGTGAACTAAGAGTTTTCTCAATATAAGAACACAAATTAATTTACATTGTTTTATAGAATAGAGTAGTTTAATTTAAATCAAACAAAAGAGGTTACCAATTTAGTGAGTTCAACTAAGTGACGTGTGTCAAAAGTCATTTTTCCCAGAGGGACGACATCAGTAATCAACCTTTGTTGATCACATTATTACTATAATTGAACTGTTATACTTGCAGTTATGATCCAGTTTTTGGCGCCATTGCCGGGAATAGGTAGCCACACACTTAGTTAGTTTAGTTTACATAATTGTTAAGAAATTTATTTTTAAAATTTTAATTTTAAGTTTATAAAAATAATAATAAAGATTTCTAGTATCAAGTTTGACAATCTGCACTTGATCTGTTGTGTTTTCTTTCTCAGGGAGTAATTACTGCATGCGTAGTCAAGGTGATAAGGACTTAATGCCTTACGATTAGAAGATTGACGAAACCAACAAGGGAAATAAGAAGAAAAGAACTGACGCACGCCAAACGCGTCAATAAAATAAAATTTCTAAACGAATTATTTTCTAGAATTGTGTCAAAGGGTCGATCCTACAGAGATTGGTGATCTTTCTAAGGTTAAAAACAACGAAAAGGAAAAATTGAGGTTTTAAATAAATAATTTTACTAACTAATCTAACTAAACTAAATATATAAAATAATTAAAATAACCTTCAAAACAATTAATTAATCACCAAGGTAATACTTAGGTCTACAGTTCAACAAATCAGGATCAAGATTCAATGGCACATCATGGTCTTCAATCATTCCTAAAAAGTTATTAATTTAGATTCTTTTGGACTAGCTATAGAAAATCGACATCCGCCAGAAATTCCTAATTCCCCTAATCTTGATAGCCAGAACGTCCGCCACTAACTACTTCCCTAATTAATGCATAACCCTAAACATCCACCAATCGGGTTTAACACACTAACCGCAGTAATATGGGTCTGTGGGAGTACTAATCCTAAATAACCGGATTGCATCCACTTTCGGATCGCATCCGCTTTCAGTTTAACCTAGATTCAATTGTTGCACACTTAAGAATCAAAAATTTACGACAAACGGGTGAGTGTTCGTCACTTTATTGGTCCAAAAGTACAATTACAGATACAATCAGTCTAAATAACTATAGGTTGTCCACCCAAAAGCATGCAATGGCCATATACACACCCTAGATCTAAACCATATTCATTAAAATCAACAACAATGAAATAAGAGAATTAAATTAAATTAAATAATAAAATAAAAGATCTCACTAAATATATGTCATGAATCCATGATCCCGACTTGTTTCCCCTCCGACCTAGGCAAGGTTTTGATTAGCCGGACGTCGTCGTCGAGAGAAGTCGATGCTAAAAATATAATAGTCGATTTTCAAAATATAATACACTAGGTTCCTTATATATAAAACTACTCAAAATTGGTCCCGAGAGGTGAAAGAAACTAATTTTGGAGGTTGGTGAGTTGACACATGCACTGAGGAGCATCCAGGGCTATTTTTGGGCTTGAAAACTAATGTCCACCACGTGTCTATTGTCGATTGGTTGTTTTCCTACCGTGCCCTAACGTGGCGGCTCCTGATTGGTGAAGACCGACTGTGGTGACGTTGTTGTGTGGTGTGCGAGTGACACGTGGCGCAACGAACTGCTGGTGAGGAATCACTCAAGCATACAATGAAATAGTGGGAAAGTGTAGGGCGCGTATCACGAGGCTGAACAAGTGGCAGTTGAGCGAGGAGAGATTTGGTTTGTCACGCTGTGTGATGTGCTGATGGTGAGGTGGCTTTTGGTGATTGGTCCGGTTGTGTAGGCAGCTGACGTGGCAGCAACTGAGTAGTGGAGAAACGTTGCGTTGACGTGCTGTAGTGAACTGTTTGTGACATGGTTGAAGAGGAGTTGACCTCTATGTGTCGAGCTCTGGTTGGAGGATAGGTTGCGAATGACGTGCTATTGAAGAATTGACCAATGGGAAGCTTCTACGTGTTAGCTTTCACCTATTCTACCCACCGCGCAGCATGTAACTCGAGGCAAATTGTCTGACGCTTGATCACTACGAGTAAATACTCCATTTTGAATATTTTTCTGCACCAGATTTAACCGCGCACTCCGTTTCACCTGAAAACGACCAATAAATATGATTATATATTTTAGAGACTTTATATATTTAAAGATATTAATATAAATACTGACTTATTAAATACCCCCAAACTTAAGACTTTGCACGTCCTGAGCAAAGGTGTAGATGACAACACAAATTAAACTAGACTCCTAATATAAATATGCACTGACTCACTAATCCTATACCTGACTCAAAATTCATGGAGTTCATCTGGTTTACATAGCCACCAAGTTAACAAAAAACTCAAAAAAATTTGGAGTTATGATATGTCAATACTCGCAACCCAAACACAATTAAGATCACATTTTGAAGACATGGATTCAATCAAAACAAAGGTCATCAACTATTCACAAGTTTTCTTTGTCTATACATTCAAGCATGCAAGTTTAAAAATATCACTTAAATAAGTGAAAGCCCTCGAGCTAAGTCTTTTATTTGTGCAGTTTCACAACTTCCGCCTTTATTCAATTTATATTCTCTATTTTTTCTAATTTTTCTCTCCAAATTTTTTTTTCAAATAATACGGTCCCTGCTCCATTTCTTATGGACCGATTTTCTCACTTTTTCCCACGACAAGTTTTTCTGCTACATTTCCTATGGAAACCTGTGGGACTCTCTATATTAACAAAAAACTCATGTTAGCCCTTCTCACTTCCACTATAATCAAGCAAATCCCCCAATGTGGTTTAAAATATTATCACTTGAACAATTTTGACCATCTACTCACTTTCATTATCTAGAACAAAGCTTAACCATCAAATAAGTCCCTAATCATGAAATCATAAAAATGCTAGGTACGGGCTTGATTGAGTGTTTCTCCTAGTTTTCCAAAGTTTCAAGTCAAAAAGGCAACTATAATGTGCTCATCCACAACCAAATGCATGAACAAAGTTTCGAGTGACTCTAAACAATAAAAAAAAAAGAAACTATACTAAATACATGCATGAAAGTGTATCAACTACTAATGAAATGAGAAAGAAATATGAAGGGACAAGAAATGAAAGAAATAGAAGAAATGATATAAAACACCACCGTTACCATCCGATCACCTCATATAACCGCATAAAAAAATTAAACGACCTCACATGCGGGTCTTTCGCAAAGAATCCATCCAAACTCAATCCACAAATCCTAAATTACCCCCAAACTTATTCTGAAACTTGTCCTTAAGGTTTAAAACAAGTTAAGGAATCCATCCAACAAAAAGAAAAAGAATAGTAGTGAAGAAGAACATGGATAAAGAATAAGAAGATGATACAAATGCATGCATAAATGAAATCTCTAAAAACTAGTGAACGCGCAAAATCTCTCATGTCTAGGTGAATAAGGAAAGTATGAAAGAACAATCATAACAAGAGCAAGAACTAGTAAACATAGGAGTTAACTAGAATGATTCCTATCAAATCTTGCGAGCCCGAAGTCTTTCAACTAAGGGTGAAATCAACAAGATGTTGGAATGAAGTCTAGGGTTTTAGGTCTACTCCAAAACCCGCCATTAATGTGGCGACTTAAGATGGATGTGTCCCAACCAAGTCTCAAAACACCTAAAATCATATAAACATGTTAATTCCAAAAAAAAAAATGCTCACGTTATGCTAAAATAATATAATCCAAAGTCAAACCTAATAAAACTCAGAGGTTCTTCAATTTATAAAAATAAATAAATAATAAATAATAAAAATAATAAATAAATAAAACACCAAAGAAAGAAAACCAATCCCCGGCAACGGCGCCAAAAATTTACGCGCGCTGAATGCGTCAGTAAAAAAAATTTCTAAACCAACTATTTTGTAGAATAGTGGCAAAGGGTCGATCCCACAGTGATTGGTGGTCTTTCTAAGGTTAAAAACAACAAAAAGGAGAAATTGGGGGTTTTAAATAAATAATTTAACTAACTAATCTAACTAAACTAAATAAATAAAATAATTAAAATAACTTTCAAAACGATTAATTAATCACCAAAGTAACACCTAGGTCCATAGTTCCACAAATCAGGATCAAGATTTAATGGCACATCATGGTCATCAATCATTAACAAAAAGTTATTAATTTAGATTCTCATAGATTAGCTATAGAAAATCGACATCCGCCAAAAATTCATCATTCCCCTAATCTCGATAGCCAGGACGTCCACCACTAACTGCTTCCCTTATTAATGCATAACTCTAGACATCCGTCAATCGGGTTTAACACACTAACCGCAATAATATGGGTCTGTAGGAACACTGATCCTAAATAACCAGATAGCACCCTCTTCCAGTTTAGTCTAGATTAAATTATTGCATACTCAAGAACCGAAAGGGTTTTACGGTAAACGGGTGAGTGTTCGTCACTTTATTGGTTTAAAAGTACAATTACGGATACTATCAGTCCAAATAACTATAGATTGTCCACCTAAAAGCATGCAATGACCATATACATACCCTACATCTAAATCATATTCCTTAAAATCAACAACAATGAAATAGGAGAATTAAATTAAATTAAATAATAAAATAAAAGATCTCACAAAATAAATGCCAAGAATCCATGATCCCGACTTGTTTCCCCTCCAACCTAGGCAAGGTTTTGATTGGCCAAACATCATCATCGAGAGAAGTCTATGCTAAAAATATAATAGGCGGTTCTTCAAATAATATAAAAGTCGGTGTTCCAAATAATAAAACCTAAGTTTCTAATATATAAAACCACTAAATATTGGTCTCGGGATGTGAGAGAAACTAATTTTATGGGTTGGTCTCGTGACTCGTGTGCCGAGAAGCATCGAGGACTATTTTTGGGCTTGAAAATTGATGTTAGCCACGTATCCGCTGCCGATTGGTAGTTTTCTTACCATGCGCTGACGTTGCGGCTCCTGATTGGTGAAGACCGACTGCGGTGACGATGTTGTGTGGTGTGTGAGCGACACGTGGTGCAACGGATTGCTGGTGAGGATTCACTCGAACATACAATGAAATAGTGGGGCTTTTTTCCTTGATTAGTACATTTAGGAGTAAAAATTATTTTCGGGATGTTTTTGTTTTTTTATCCGGTATTTTTTTTTTTTTTTGCCAAGTAGTTGATGTGAGTTCTATCATGATTTTTTTGTTTATTTTGCCAATTACTTGATGTTAGTTATATACGCCTGTTATGTTTGATTGTTTTGTTCCAAAGTAGTTGATGTTAATTCTATAGGCCTTGTAAAAATCAATACGCGCGATTATTTAATTAAATAGCTAGAAAGTTTAATTTTAGAACACATATATTTAGTGTATAGAGATGTAAAACATATGGGGAACCCAAGGGGAGGAGTAGAAATTGTTTGATTTGGGGTTTAGGGGGTATGGTATTAATGTTTTGCAAGGTAGTGTAGAGGAACAGTGGGATCGGTTTTCTATTTTTTGGTTGCGGTTTTTGTCTCGAAAGCGCAAGGATTGGCAATGCGAGGGAGGGAGAGAGGGAGGGAGGGAGGAAGTGTTGTTCATAATTTTAGTCCTACCAATGCCCGACCATAATCTTTATTACCACATTTTCCCAATGCACTCCAATTTTATTTTTTAATTTCGGGTCCCATGTTATCTTTGGATTCTCAATACCAACCATTAATGAAATTCACTAGGGTATTTTTATTTTTTATTAATAATTGCAGGTGCCCAAATCTTTTATGAACCCTCCCTACTTACATTCGAATAATCTTAAGAGAATCAACTAAGCAAACCAACATATTAATTTGTAAATGATGGCATGGTTTGATCACTAGGCTATTTAGTTACCATATATATTAATAACTTTACCACTACACCATTCCTTGTATTTGAGGTCTTTGCTTATTTGTATTATTTGTTTGATGAGAGATAGATGTGCTTTTGTGGTCTTGCATGAAACATAAACTTTTCTTGCCTAACTTGTATTTTTAACATGTACTCTATTAAAGGTCTTACATGATCTGCAATGATGCAAATGAAGTCAAATTGCATTATATGCATCATAAACTCATTGTAGTATGCCACCTATATTGTATTAATCCATCTCTGTATAGTTAGTACATGAAGTATTTCTACTTCTCATATCAATTGCACAATGGAATTAATGACAACATTGGTAATGATTTTGGGTTTAAGCGCGATATGGATCCCGGCCCTATAGATGACTCGGTTTTGACTATGCAAGCTCTCCATAGATCTACCGCGTTTGGAATGGCCCGTAATACTTCTTTTCGCATGTTTCTCTACTTTTTAGTTGCATAGCCACGTTTTAACTAATTTCACTTAAATCTCATATCTTCATAGGAGCCTGGTATATTGGCTATCAAAGCGGGATTCAAATTGCACTTCACCGGTTGGTCCAACTAGATCCACGCATAGTTGGGCATCTTCGTAGTTCGGCTGGATTTTACGGATCCGCGCGAGTAGGCTTCATTTCAATTGATTGGCATCTCATAAGCGCCTTGTAGAGAGGTGGAGGCCAGAAACTCACACGTTCCATTTCCCCGTCTGGCGAGATGACTATAACCCTCCAAGATGTACAAATCATCTTGGGGTTGCCGGTCGATGGATTACCAATTGCGCCGAGTCGACCAAGATTACGATGCCTTGTGTTTGACACAACTCGGATTTCCTTTCCCCGAAAAATAAAGATCTTTGGAGGGCGGATTCAAATTCGGCAACTTTCAAGGTGGTTTCCTAATCTCCCCGACAATGCTAATGATGTGGAAGTGCAACGCTATGCGAGAGCATACATCCTGCAACTTCTAGGGGGAACACTATTTGCAGACAAGTCGAACAACCTCGTTCACATCACATATTTGCAATTTTTGGAAGATTTCGAGGTGGCAGACGATACATTGGGGTAGTGCAACTCGGCTCACCTATACGGACAATTATGTCTTGCAGCCGACATTGATGGAGCTGAGATAGCAGGTCCAGTCATCTTATTGCAATTATGGGCATGGGATAGATTGCCGTTTCTTGCACCAATAATGGGTAACGTTCTTCGAGACCCGGTATTAGAAAACGAAGAATTATTTCCACCTCCTCCATTTGGTCATAGGTAATTACTATTTTCTTACATTATAATTTCAATTTCTTCATATCTATGTACATGTGCCGACATACATGCATTGCGTTTTTTTTTTTCATTTGTGAAGGTGGAAACATGCTTTGGAGACAACGGGAGCATCAATGCATGTCCTGACAAAGTACAGAGAAATGATTGACATGCAAACACCCGATGAAGTAAGAGATATACATAATTACTTCTCCACGTAGTGCTTTTGTAAACATCATCTAAAATGCGTTTCTTATTCATTATCAAAATATTTTTGTTGACTACGGGTAATATGGGAACCGTATCCCGAGGCGGTGATAATGGACCTACTGCGCATCATCTTGTAGCAAGTGACCGTGCTATTTGGAGAACGAGGCACCTTTGATTTTCTTCGTGTAGTTGAAATGTATCATCCCGATAGAGTCATGCGCCAATTCGGTCTCAAGCAAATGATACCACCTTTACGAGCACAAACATTCAGCTACATAAGATTGACTTGAGAGGAAGACGGATAAGGATTGGAGCGCAGAACATAGTGCTTTGTCTTCATGTGGAACGAACGTGCCTCCAATATTGCAAATGATGAAAGCTTAGAGGAGCCAATGGACTTTTACAACCCGTATATGATATGGTATCGGCGCATTACACGACGATTCATGTCTCCCGTGGAGCTATTCTTTGAGGCCTTGGTAAGTACAATTTGATTTTTTTCAGTCATGAATCCTTGACAAATAGTTGTTTTCATTCTACTTTCGCATAAAACTTCATCAATATTTCATATGTAGGCACATGGCATTACTTCAATTCATCGGTTGACACCTTTGGGTGATGATGTATCTATTGCACGTATTAGACATGTAGGCTGCATCGACTTTGATCTGCGATACACGCAGATAATCGGATGCATAATATGCCCAGTTCATTTCAAGCTTCTCATCATTCTTCCCATGGTGATACACCTTCGAGGCATGACACTCCATCGTATACTCCATCGGTGCCTCTCAACGAGTTTGGGACTCCACATACTCCATCGGTTCCTCCCAACATGACATTCGAGGCTATGGAATCCTTTCCATTTGACACGGCACCTACATCTTCGCGCCATTTTCATGCAAGTCCAATAATGATGAATTTATCCGGGAGTACAAGTACTCATGATGGCGGAATGCGGGACAACGATGATATTCAACCGAGAAGATGCTCAAAAATCGGGTGATGTGGGTCATACGGATATTCCACTTGCTTTAAACCGTAATGTCCAGCGTCGTCAAGAGAACACGGTGTGGAATTTGGAAGTCATTATTTGGGGTCGACTAGGACTTTTTATATTTGTTATAAGTCATTTCCTCTTGTGTTCGTACTTGTTATGTTTTTCTTGTTATGTTTTTATTTTTGTTGGCACCAATAATGCATGTGTTCGTACTTGTTTGTTTTTCTTGTTATGTTTTGTATTTCTTGTTGTCCCTTTTTGTTTATTGTTCCATTTTTTATGGTTTTGGATTGAACTAAGTTTTGTATAGTTATTAGTTATATTCAATGTTGATGTGCTATGTCAATTTTTTGAGTTCATGTCAATTAACTAGTATGAGAACCACTCAAATGTTGATGTTTTCAAGCACACTAGTAGTGCTATTGTTGAGTACTACAATTCCAACTTGTTCGCTAAACATGCAACACCAGCTCCAACACCAACACCAAAATACATTCACCATTCAAACTATGTCAATCTATTGTTGGTTCAGGCCCTTTCCACAAATTTCTTAATTAGCCTACTTGAACAAACACAAGTCCTTGAACATTTCAAAACCAAGCCAACAACACTCAACAAGGCATCACAAGTACCAAAATACCAGGCCTTCAATTCTCTCAAAACCCTTCACTCTGTTTATCACGCATTCGCATTACTACAAGTCACTACCGATTTCAAAATTTGACCGCAAGTCACGACTTCCATCGGTGGACAAACGCGTGATGTGGCGCTGACGTGGCTACAAGTGTGTTAGTTTGGGAAATAGTTTGGTGGGTGTGTTGGGTTGATAATTTTTACTGCCAAATGTACTAATCAAGTAAAAAGCTCGAAATAGTGGAGAGTGTAGGGCGCGTATCGCAAGGCTGAACGAGTGGCAGCTCAGCGAGGAGAGATTTGGTTTGTCATGCTGTGTTATGTGTTGATGGTGAGGTGACTACTGGTGATTGGTTCAGTTGTGTAGGCAGTTGACGAGGCAGCTGACGTGGCAGCAACTGAGTGGTGGAGAAACGTTGCATTGACGTACTGTAGTGAACTGTTTGTGACGTGGTTGAAGAGGAGTTGACCGCTATGTGTCGAGCTCTAGATGGGGGACAGGTTGTGAATGACGTGCTATTAAAGAATTGACCAAAAGGAAGCTTCCACATGTTAGTTGTCTCATATTCTACCCACCGCGCAGCACGTGACTCGAGGCAAATTGTGCGGCGTTCGATTACTACGAGTAAATACTCCATCTTGAGTACTTTTTCGCCCCGGATTCAACTGCGCACTCCATTTCACCTAAAAATGACCAATAAATATAACTAAATATATATTTTAGAGACTTTCTATATATAAATATATTAATATACAACAACAACAACATAGCCTCAATCCCATATTAATTGGGGTCGGCTACATGGATCAAACTTTTCCATTGTGTTCGATTAAGTGCAATTGATGGCGAGCTTTCCAAACCATTCAAATCCCTCCTAATTAATGCATCCCATGTTAACTTTTGTTTACCCCAACCTCGTTGAATTTCTACAGTTTCTATTGAGTCAAATTTTCTAGTAGGAGCATTTGTAGGTCGTCTTTGCAAGTAACCAAACCACCGCAACCGCCCTTCCCTAATATTTGTATCAATTGGTGCGACTCCTACTTGTCTTTGAATTTATATATTTCTTATTCTATCTTTACGAGTTTTACCACACATCCACCTAAGCATCCTCATTTCTGCTAAGTTCATTTTATGTAATTGTTGTTGCTTTACCGCCCAATATTCACTACCATAAAGCATAACTGGCCTAATTGCGGTCCTATAAAATTTTCCCTTTAACTTAATAGGAACATTTCGATCACAAATCACCCATGTTGCACTCCGCCATTTCTTCCATCCAGCTTGAATCTTATGTGTGACATCATTCTCAATATCACCATCATTTTATATGATTGATCCTAGGTATCTAAAGTGGTTCACCTTAGGAACTTCTACTTCCCCTAATTTTACCACTCCATCATCTCGATGTCTAGTGTTTCTAAACTCACAGTGCATGTATTCAGTTTTCGTCCTACTCAACTTAAAGCCTTTAGATTCTAAAGTATTCCTCTAGAGTTCTAGTTTCCTATTCACTCCATCTTTTGTTTCATCCACTAAGACAATATCATCTACAAATAGCATACACAATGGTATATCCTCTTGGAATATGACTAGTTGGTTCATCCATAACTAAAGTAAATAGATATGGACTTAAAGCCGATCCTTGATGTAGTCCTATCGTAATGGGAAATTCTTTTGTAGCTCCTCCAAATGTTTATATACTCGTTACTACTCCATCATACATATCCTTAATATTGTCTATGTATCTAGCATGCACTCCTTTTCTTTCTAGAACCCACCAAAGAACATCTCTAAGGACCCTATCATATGCTTTTTCTAAATCTACGAATATCAAATGAAGATCTTTTTTTTTTCTATATTTTTCTAACAATCGTCTTCAAGGAAAATCGCCTCCATAGTTGACCTCCCAAGCATGAAGCCAAATTGGTTCTCTGATATTGTTGTTTCTCACCTTACCCTATTTTCAATTATCATCTCCCAATGTTTCCTAGTGACTTATAAGTCTAATTCCCTGGTAGTTTGAGCAACTTTGAATGTCTCCTTTGTTTTTGAAGATTGGCACAAGCGTGCTTCCTCTCAAATCCATTGGCATCCGTTTAAATTTTAGAATTTTATTGAAAAGTTTTGTTAACCAAGTCAATCCAATTTCTCCTAAGCATTTCCAAACCTCTATGGGTATTTCATATGGGCCACATGCTTTCCCTATTTTCATTCTTTTTAATGCCTCTTTAACTTCTATAATTCTAATATTGCATGTATAGTTTATATTTCTTTCTTGGTGTGGGTTTTCATCTATTATAGTATCAACTTGGCCATCATTAAATAAACATTTAAATATATTAATATATTAATTAGTTTAAATATATTAATACAAAGTACTAAACATATATAAATACCAACTTATCAAGAACCAAGATGGCGAATGATCAAGCGAGGAACCGGAAGCAAAATCAGGGCCGAGAGAATAATTAACTCGAAGGTGATCTAGTAGTGAAAGATAGAGTACGAGGACAAAATTGTCTTCGAGACTACTTCAAATTGGAGGTTTAAAAAACATACAATGGAGTGATGATGCTTCCAGACAACACCATCAAATTTGAGTTGAGACCATCTCTCATCAACATGGTGCAGAATAGCCTATTCAATAGGCTAGCAAACGAAGATCGTGTTGCACATGTGGTAAGCTTTCTAGAAAAGTGTGACATTTTTCATATTATTGGAGTTATGAAGGAAGTAATCAGGATGAGACTTTTTCATTCTCATTGGATAGAAAAGTCAAATCCTGGTTTCAAGGACTGAATGCAGGGGGCTTGACTTCATCGATAGATATAAATGAAAGTTTCCTACACAAGTTTTTTCCCTCAGTGAAAGTCAGTGAAAGGAAATTGGAAATCAACCAATTGAAGCAAGAGGATATCGAGTCTCTTTGTGGGGCTTGGAAAAGATTCAAAGAAATAATGTGAAGATGTTCAGGACATGGATATGTGAAATGGGCACAGCTACAAGTCTTCTACTATGGAATGAATCACAACATATAGACATTAATAGATGTCGCAGCTGGTGGTTCTCTACTAAGAAAGGATAAAGATGGAGCATTAGATCTTCTAAATCTTATGTCCCATAATTCTATAGGAGGAACTCATTCCATAGTGAGAAAGCCAACAGGAGTATATGAGATTGATTCACAAACAGTGATCATGGTACAACTATCTAATCTATGTAGTTAGATAGCGAAGCTACAAATGGGACAATCAATTCCATGATTGCAAGCAACTCAGAAACCTTTTAATCACCTAGTAATGGTGGTTAATCCATTAAATATGCAACAAGGAATGGAGTTTGAAGATGTCAATTTCATGTATAACCAGAACTATGAAAATAAATTCAAGCCAAGAGGAATGGCTCCTCAAAGATTTGAACAAGGATACAACAACTCGATCTTCTCATATGGAAATCCTGATAATGCACTTAAGCTACATCTAGGTTATGATGAATAATTCCAACAAGGGAAGTTAAGCCAAAGTGAACCAAGACTTTATTGAAGTCAATTGAGAGATTCTTGCAAGCCATTGACATTAACAATAGAGAACTTCATGAGAGGAATGAGAAAGAGATGGAAAATGTGAAGCAAACTCTTTAGTGGATGGATTATGAAAGAGCCCAATTCATTAAGAGCCTAGAGAAACAAATTGGTCAGCTCCCATTGCTTAGAATTCAAGGAAGGAAGGGCGATTTCCAAGTAACATGATCAAAAATCCTAAGGAGAATGTTAGTGTCATTCACATGATAAACATAATGGTAACTAATGAGCTAATGCAAGAGTAAGTGATGTACAAGCCAGAAAGAGTCAACACTTTAGCTATGAGAAAGTTGGGAAAATCTAAAAATATGTATGAGTATGAGACAGAAGTGAAGAAATATGAACTCGAAGGATTCAAGCAACAAAGGATTAATGCCTTTAAGAATAACAAAAAGGGGAAGAAACAATGAAGAGATAAAAAACAAGATGAAGGACTTTTTGAAGAAGTGCCAAAAGGAAATAACATCAAGGTTGTTCCAAAGAAGCCGGAACCGAAAGTCAAGTTCACACCGAGACTTCAACCAATCAAGATGAGAGTTCCTGGAGATATATGCATACCGTTAAGCATTGAAGGGCAACGATTTAGAAACATCTTGTGTGACACGAGAGCCTCAGTAAATGTAATGCCTATAAAGGATAAAGTTACAAGCAGATTTGAATATCAATTGTCCCGATACAACTTTGCAAGTAGTTTGATGGTAACTTGGTACCAACGATAAGGAGAGTTTTGAATGTGCATGTAAAAGTAGGTAGATTCACATTTATTACTAATTTTGAGATTATGGATCATGATATAGATGATGATGTGTCTATTATTGAATACCGTCAATGCGGTTTTGCATGCGAGGAAGAAAATGACCATAATGAGTATCGAGGAGGATAAAGATAATGGGAAGATTGTCTTTGTTGAATTGAAAGAAGTTCATCAGATTGAGAGAGAGATCATTATCTTTGAACTACGATTAGAGTATCTTGATTTAGACTCGGACTAAACAAGCAAAAAGGCATCGGGCGAAGGACGTTAAACGAAACTCTATTGGGAGGTAACCCAGGGGTTTTTAAATTCAGTTTTTAAATTTCAGTTACTTATTTTTTTTAGATAAAACAATTCAAGCGTTTTAAGTAAGAAAATAGTGTTCCTAGTGATCAATATTGAAATAGAAGTTACATTGTGGATTTGCACAAAGAAGGAGAGTTAGGGCATTAATATTGAGAAGTAAGTCAAAAGAGAAATAGGGTTTTAGTATGTGAGCAAAGTGAGAAGGCTTTGATTGATAGAAGCTTAGAGAAGTAATCTCATCGAAAAGAAGTCTGGCATTAACGTAAATTTACAATTTCATTGGTTGTGCTTTGAATTTTGATATTATAGATGAAACTGAATGAATTGTGGAAATTAAGTTTTTGGATAGGAATTTAAAGTTGTATGGATTTAGAGCATTGATGTGGCTTATTGTGGATTAGTGTATGTCCTTTTAAATTATTTGATATGTGAATGTCCTTTGTTAATGAAAATTGTGATTATGGTGATTTGAAGACCCGTTGTTGAATTGTTGTGGTTGAGTAAATTATTGAGATAAAGGCAAGAACAAGGATGCAAACAAGTCAAGTTAGTGAAGTTAGAGCGAATGACATTGAGGCATCATCCTCGAGATTTCCAAATGAGGATGCCTCGAGGACTTTCAAGTAAAAGTTCTATAGTAAGTAAATAGGCCAAGGAGAGGTATGAGGCCATAGAAAATAAGGAGTTCATTTGTGAATGAGGAATCAATATCTCGGCCAAGTATGATAAGAGAGTCAATAACTTCATTAGGCAATGGGGTTGGGAGCATTTCACGCAAGATTTTAGGAAGAATAAGGTTTATGGATTGCGTAAGATTGCTTACAAGTTCTATGCCAATGCAAAGTTCACAAAGAAATGGGATTTAGTTAAGGTGAGAGAAGAGATGGTCTCATTTAATGAGCATTGCAGAAATGTGATCTATGGGTTAGAATACTCGAGTTCGAATGGAGAACCATAGACGTTCCCAAATGATTAATATGGGAGACCTTATAACCTATATTTTTTTAAGACCATAGGGAGAGCATTAGTTATCCCAGGACAATAAGGATGGATAATGAGAGCTGAGAATGTGCCAAAGCACATTAAGAAGATGAGTGTAAGGAAAGTGTATAGAATACGGCAACATTTTTTGGTTGCTTCCCTACAACCAACTACTTAGCAAGATAAGATAAACAAACCCAATGTGACTTGTTTATATGGGATTATAAAGAATGGGAGGATCAATATAGGGGAAATAATTTACAAGAATTTGAGGAAGTCGATCATGACTGAGAGAGACAACAAGTTGTTGTTTTCGATCCTCATAACCCAAATGTGCTTGAAAGTTGGATTGAGAATGATCCAAGATGAAGAATTTGATATAGAAGCCTAAACAGTCATAGATTAGGAGTTTATTTTAACTTTGAAATCACTTACTGGATATAAGGACTCTGAGGATAAGAAAAAGAGTCGAGAGTGACATACTTGATGCCAAGTTGTTAGCAAAGGAAGCTGAGGATCAAGCAACAGCAGCGGAGTTGGCCCAAGAGGAAAGGAATGAAGGATATGGATATGAGGAGGATAACCAGCAAGGATTTGCTGAGGGTCAGAGTTTGTAAACCATTGATAGGAGAGCAAGACTTTGATTGTCTTGAAGTTTTTCCACCACCTTCAACACCATAAGCACTGATACCACCACCTGAGGATTTGACTCTATAACACCAGAGGCTATGAATTGCTGAGATTATGAGACAATATAGAGAAAGGATAGAGCTCATTATCATGAAGCCTTATTAAGATATGAGCAAGACAGTTAGAGAATGATTCAAGACTGACTAAATGGATCGCAAAACTTCATATTATTTGTAGATCACCAGAGGGACATAGCTAGATATGAGAGGAACAGAAGGTTGAGACCTACTGATAGGTCAATTGGATTTCCAGCAGCGCCAAACTACATGTTTGATACTGAAGTGGTGCAAAATAGAAAAGTGGAGCGTCCTTTGACACCATCCTATGTTGGAGCTTATGATGATGATGATGCTAACGATGATGCACAATCCTAGAGTTTGAGTCTTAGGATTTCTCTAGATCTTGGGGAGATGAGTGACACTTATATACTGATTAATTTTTCTAAATTTGTGATATTTGATACTTTAGTAGTTAATTAATTTTTTATGTTTATTATGTTGCAATTATTCATATTATATTATATATTCGTGTTTAATGTTTTATATTACAGGCTTATTTTTAAACCTTGAAGATAAGGTTTAGTTTAAGTTTGGGGGTATCAACACTATGGAAAGTGGTAAGAAAAGATGAAATGAGGATAAACATTGCACCTTTCCTAGAGGAATGATATCCGTAATCAACCTTTATTGATCATATTATTATTACAATTGAATTGTTATACTTGCAGTTACGATCAAGTTTTTTGCGCTGCTGTTGGGGATAAGTAGCCACACATTTAGTTTGTTTAGTTTACATAATTTTTAAGAATTTTCTTTTTAGCAATTTAATTTTAAGTTGATAAAAATAATAAAAAAGAGTTTTAGTTTCAAGTTTGACAATTTGCACTTGATCTTTTATGTTTTCTTTCTCATGAACAGTTAGTGCATGCGTAGTCAAGGTGATAAGAACTTATTGTCTTACGATCCTAAGATCGACAGAACAAACAAGGGAAAGAAAAAGAAAGGAACCAAGATGGCGAATGATCTAGTGGGGAACCAAAACCAAAATCAAGGTCGAGTGAATAATCAACTCGAAGGTTATCTAGTAATGAAAAATAAAGTACGAAATAAGCAAACAACAGTATAATTTCATGACTATAAACTTAGATTTAGGGAAGACCATGAACTTGAAACAAAAGCAATAAGAATACCAAAACATTTCTTATGGAAAAACTTGAATCTCTAAGGAATTCTATAATAAATATGAATCTTACTTGAGTACAAAGTAAATAAAGACTCAGTACTAAAAGTGCAAGAGATAGGCATGGTGTTTAATGAAAAGTTGGAGTTAAAAATTACTTAAGAAAGTGCAAATGAGAATTGCTAACAAGAGTTTTAAATAAAAAACTAGAGAGTCCCACAAGTTTTATAGGAAAGGAGCAGAGAACTTGATGGTTGGAAAAAGTAAGAAAAACAGAATCCATATGAAAATGAGGTACCTTACAACTAAAAAAACAAATATAAGGAGAAAAGAAAAAAATATATATAAAGAAAGAAAAGCGGAAATTATATTAAAACTCCTCAAATGAAAAGATTTAGCTCGAGTACAAATAACTTAGTTGAATTCAATTTTCTTTCCAACTAAATGAAGTCATATGGACTCTTGAAGTGCTAAAGTCTACAAAAATAATATGATCTATGCCTATTTGTGAAATCTTGAGTTTAATGAGAAATAAAGAGATTGAACACTTGCTACTTTAGTGTAGAGGTGAAATAAACTTGTGAGTAGTGATGGTTTTAGTTGTAAACTACTTGTGATTTTCTAAATGGAATTATATGTGTTGTTAAAACTACATGTTTAGAAAATATTAGTTTTGTGAAGAAAAACTCTTGAGTGGATTATTAATTTGAACTTATTTGAATTAAAGGATTCTCTAAGAACTATGTAAATTGAGTAAGGACTATGACTAGTAGTAGTAAGCGTACTTAGTAGAATACATTTTTGTTCGGAACATGTAAAATCCTAAGTTTGGGGGGTATACTGATAAGTGTTTAATTAGACTTATATATAGGACTAGTTTAGTTGTATAATTAGGCTAATTATCCCGGAACGAGCTATAATTGATGGTATTTATGTGTTTTCAAGTCTACAAGGTATAAAAGAGACCAATGAGTGATTTCATGATGAAATGAGGAGGAAAAGCACAAAACCACACTTGACACCGCGGCATACACCATTGACGCCGTGAGAAGTGAGTACAAGGTGTAGGCAAGGCGTGGAGAACAAAGAAGAGATGTAGTTCACTAGACGCAGTGGCCGCGCTGTGGGATGACACTCATGGCACCGGGCAAGTATACAGGCGCTGAGCCTACTATGAAGAGAAATTACACAAATAAGGTTGATGTTGTGGTGGCGCTGTGAATTTATAGATGGAGCGTGGATCACTTACAAACCAAAATAGAATGTTTTGAAATTCTTGTTCATTTGGAATTTTTAGTTAAGGTTTCTAATTGTATTTTTATGAGTCTTAGGAGTATAAATAGGTATTAGAACGTGGTAAACACATAGAATATCATACATTACAATAGTTTATGAGCAACCACTAGATTAATTTAGATTTGAGTATTGAGAAGACGTTTGAAGGAGAAAACATTGCAAACTCCACTTATGAGTATTTGGTATTGTTCTTTGATTTAATCTAAGTTATTTGATTAAAATTTTGATTGCAATAAATACCATATTTATGTGTTGATTTCAATGAAGAGTGAGTAGTTTATTTATCTCAGGGGTCAATGGATCCTATGGTATGAATGTGATATTAAAGGATGTATGAATGGATTATAATATTAAAAAGTGCAATGGTTAGAATTTATGTTGATTCTATGCGTAATATTATGAACATCTTGATCACATGTTTGTTGATTAGGGGTTTTAGGAGTTACCATAGCCATTACAGCTTTTAAGCCGGATATGAGCAATACAATCGTAAAATATGTAATATCTATAAATATTTGTTGATTAGGGAGACACGGATAGTAAACTAAAGTGTTTGTGAGTCTAAAGATTTGGAACTTAATGATATGTGAGACTACGTTATTCACACTGATAGATGAAGTTCTAGTTTGCACATAAAGATTTTTTTTACCACGATAGTGGGTTGAAGAAAATATTAAGGAAATATGTATATTCTAATTAAGCATTGCACGTACATAATAAAGATGAAGGAAGTGAGATATGAAAGCATAGTAATTCATTACCCAGGTGAAGTTGTGAACTATAAGTTTTCTGAATATAAGAACACAAGTTAATTTACATTGTTTTATGGAATAGAGTAGTTTTGGTTAAATCAAACATAAGAGATCTTCTTAACAATTTAGTGAATTCAACAAAGTGACGTGTGTCCAAATACATTTTTCCCAAATGAATGATATCCGTAATCAACCTTTGTTGATCACATTATTACTACAATTGAACAGTTATACTTGCGGTTACGATTATATACACTTGCACATTAAAATCAAATGGGCTTGGTACTTCAGAGCTGAGTGGGATACAAACTTTAATGAAATCTCGCACACATACATTTCTTTATACATACTCATTTGGAGCTGAATTCATTTGCTTTTGAACGATACTCTTTACCGGATGGAACTTCAATTCAACTAATAGGAGTGGTCACGGACCAGTTCAAGTCAACATTAATATCGTACCAATGGACTTTTTGGTAATGTCACACTTTATTAATAAAGATCCTCTTTTAATTTTCGGACGACCTTTCTTAGCCACTACTCAAGTTGTTATGGATATTTTGAACAGAACAATCAATCTGGCGATTAATGGTAGAGCACTCACTTTCTGGATTAGCACTAGAGTAGATAATCTTAAATTCAGGTTTAGAGATCCAACCCAATTCTAGAAGGGTTAAGTCGAGCCAACGACGGTAAACGAAATCGCTTTACAGGAGGTAGCCCATATTCTATGTTTATTCTATGTTTATTTTATTTTTATTAGGAATTTAGTTTAGTTTAGTATGTTTTTATTCTCTCACTTTTTGACTCTTGTATTGGAAATATTTTCATAATTTAAATTCTGAGGTAATTTCAATTAAGGGGAGTGATCGAGTTATTTTTGCTTATATGGCCTTCATACAAGTTGCATTATTTATTTGCTTATTTATATGTTTATTTATTTATTTAATAAAAGTATGTATTTAGTTACATGTCCCACTCAAACTTTCAAAATTTTAGTCAATTCTACCTTAACATGAATTTTAATGAATGATATATAACTTAATTATGAGATAAATTGATTACAAAATAGTGAATTAGGCCTAGCGATTTCCTAGTGAATTTGAATAAAACTGAGAATCGATGGCAAAATCGGTAGCAGAACACAGGATATTTAGTGCAGATTTGGAGTCTAACGAATCCCCAGTGATTCGCTTTACAAAGCAATGATGCTGAGATCTATGGGACACTGCGTCTCCCAAAACCTCGCTTAATACCAATTCACATAGCGATTCCCAGTGATTCCACTAACACAAGAATTGGTGGGCATAATTTTTTATTTTTAAAATCAAAAACCACAAATCACCACAAACCAACAAATCGTTGCACCCTTTCACAAAAATTTTGATTTCTTACCTAGATTCAACCATCCTTATCTCAATCTCTTAGTATTTATTTGATTCTCACCTCAACCTAGTCTCATTCAAACCAGAATTTTTAATTTTAGGGGTTTTGAACCAAACTAGGATTTTAGGAGATTTCGACCTAGAGCTTGAAGGGACGGTCTAAAAGAGTTCAAAAGCTCAATTCTTGAGAGATTCACTCTAAAAAAGTAATCAAATCAACCTTAGCTCGTTAACAAATTTTTTATTCGATGAATTTTCACAAATTTGTCAATATCTTTTGAAAATGTTTTGTTGGAATTTACTCAATTGTCTTGCACAAATGATTTTATTGGTTCCAACAAACTAGGTATTATGATCATGTTGATCGTTGATTTATATATTAAACAATTTCAAAAAAATTGCTATATTTATACATATTTTGAAATTGTTTGAAAAGTGAGTTTAAAATAAGCTTGGAGGTTTGGTCATGGTTTTATTTCAATTTAATTTGCTTTATTTTTAAAAGACTACAATTTATCGCCCAATTACATTACGATATTTAGAAAAGTTTATATATGAGTTAACACTTCGATGTTAATTTTATTTTCAAGTTTTCGAAGAATTTCAAGCTAGCTTTCCAAATGGATTTCTCCTTCTAAAATAAAGTCTTGGGTTTTACCAAATTATTTCTGACATTGTTGTTTCTATCATTTGCAGGTTTATTTAGACTAGTGAGTTTTGAAATTTGAAACAATGGCTGGAGGAGGTAAAGGTAGAAGGACAAGAGAGGAAAAGGGGAAGGCACCTTTAGTAGAAAAATTCAAACAAAAGTCTAAAGTTTCAACCACACTAATTAGACGAATGGGAATCTCGATAAATAACCCCCGAATCAGAGCACCTAAAATCCAATTCTAACCTCCAACACATTATCAATGCCAAAGCTCTTACTAGGGTGAATATCAACATTAGCAAGAAGAGAAAAATCATATCGGAGAGGGGTTTCTATGTGAAAAAACGAAGCTAAGTATGGGCCTAGGATCTTAAACATAATAAAGGAGATGAACTAGAGGTTGATAACTAGAAATTACTACGTCGATAATAAAGCAGTCCTCGATTGAAATGGGTTATGAGATACTGGTGCGGGAATTTTACACTAATGGGACAAAGATGAGAATAAAACAATAGCCATAGTCCATGGAAAACCAATGGACTACTCACCTGTAAGAATAAATCGGTATAGGTATAGAGATTTCCCCATGAGACCATTAGAAATGGTTTAGAAGCAACTCCGATGGATGGATTTCTTTTTTATAAAGACGGGTATCTAAAACACCTAAAAGAAAAATACTCTAGGAAAATCATCAAAGCTTGGAGCTTTATTTTAAACGTGAGCGAACAACCTAGTTTACAACTCTATGATATGGTGAACTATAGGGTGGCTCTTTTATACTATATAGTCAAAGGGATCGGCTATATTTACTTTGGCAAAATAATCTATGATTCGATTAGGAATGTCATGACCACCAAGAAAAATAAAGGATTGCATTTCCCTTAATGATTACGGAGTTTTGCAAGCAAGGCCAAGTTCCAATGAGAGGTTTAGGGATACATGTTTACCCAAATAGGACCATCACCGATGAAGTCATTGCAAGCACCAAAAAGGTATCTGGATATGTTGATTTGGAAGAGGAACGGGAGAGGAACGAAACAAAAAAAAGACCAAGGACAGAAGAAGAATATAGACAAAGTCATAGAAATTTGGAAGAAATGCATAATGTCGCGTATAATAAGCAAACAAACCAAAGCTCAGAGCAACCTGTAGAGGACTTCATTGGCATGTACACGGACGAGACGAAAATGGCCATGATGGGGTAAGTCTTGCGCAACCAAATGAGAATTCTAAAAAATCAAGATTTCATGTTATAAAACCAACATGAGGTTGCCATAAGCATCTATGGATTCGAACGATGCATGACCAGGAGGATGCAAGGCAGAGGAGCTAACATTCACGATTCATCAATCCAACTGAGAATGCCCAACCAGGGAGTTTTTCAGACGATATCCGGTGGCGGTAATGGACTACATTTTATATGATCCTGTAAGGAACTTCCCATCACAACAACCAGATCTGGGGGATGGTGGTGACAATGTGACGTTTGGACGTCGGTTCTAATATTAATATTCTTATATGTGTAATCTTTTTTTGAGTATTATTGTAAGAGATCTATGTTTGTAATATTTTGATTTGAATGATATGGTATATGCTACTATGATATTATTGCTTTGGTGTGTTCACATTTGATACAATGGTTTGATATGTTCAATTTAAAATCATATGATGCTCGAAAATATTTAAATTTATCATATTTTCGATTACTTATGCAATTCATTCATATGTTAGTATTTATTTATTCGCTTATGGTTTACGAGGTATTTTTAATTTTTTGGAAACCCAAATTAATTTTTAAACCTTAAGGACAAGGTTTAGAATGAGTTTGGGGGATTAGATAAAGTGAAGTATGAAGATGCAAGGTATAGAAGAAACGAGAGGTAGAATCTATTTGAACATTGAATTTTTTGAATTTTTTAAATTTTCTACAATATAGGTAATATTTACCAATGTCATTTTGCTTTATTTAGTTAGGTGATCACATGCAGTGCATGCCAAATATAACCCGTACTCGAGTTACCAATCTCACAAGGGTGTAGTAGTGGTAAATACGGGTCGAATCCACAGGACTTGAGTTTTACTCTAAGTTAACTAAAAATGGTGGGTTTTAAAAAGCTTGAGTAAACAATTAATTAAAGCTAGTAAGAATTCAAAATTGCAAGAATGATCTCAATGAAAGAAAACACCTTGGTCTACGGTTCCACAAGTCAGAGTCAAGTGTCTATGACATATCATTGTCTTCAATCTTTCCCAAAAGATTACTAATTCAAATCCTTCTAGATTAGTTATGGAAAATCGACATCCGCCAGAAATTCCTAATTCCCCTAATCTCGGTAGCTAGGACATCCGCCACTAACTACTTCCCTAATTAATGCATAACCCTAGACATCCGCCAATAGAGTTTAACACAGTAACCGCAATAATAATGATCCGTGGGAATACTAATCCTAGATCATCGGATCGTGTCTGCTCCCGGTTTAACTTAGATTCAATTGTTGCACACTCAATAAGGGAAAGGTTTTGAAGGCAATCGGGTGAGTGTTTATCGCTTTTATTGGTCCAAAAGTACAATTACAGATACAATTGGTCCAATTGACTATAGATTTTCCACCTAAAAGCGTGCAATGACCATATACATACCTTAGATTTAAATCATATTCATGAAAATCAACAACAATAAAATAGAAGAAATAAAATTAAATCAAATAATAAAAATAATAGATCTCACATGTTACGCCATGAATCAAGAATCCTGACTTGTTTCGCCTCCAACCTAAGCGAGGATTTGTTTAGCTGGACATGGTCTTTACAAAAACCAAAGAGAAAGATAAAAATCGAGAAAGTTCGAGCGACTCCGGGCGTTTTCAAAAGAATAGAAGTCGATCCCCTAATAACACTTAAATCCCTAATAAAAAAAACTACTGAAAATTGGTCTTCCGAGGTGAGAGAAAATGATTTCAGTGGCATTATTTTTGACTCGTGCTGCTCTGAGGAGCATCAGTGGCTGTTTTAGCTTTATTTCAGGCTTCTGGACATGTGGCGAAAGCTGATTTGCCAGCTTGCTGGAGTCGCTAACATGGCGGCCAAGGATTGGAAGAGAAACTGTTGGACTGACGTGCTGGGCGAAAGAAAAGCTGACACACGAAGGCAGCTGGCTGTGATGACGACTCGAGTGGTCATGCGAAGAAATGGGAGAGTGGGCTGGAACGAATCTGGAGGCAAATCGAGAGCAGCTAAAACTAGATGAGAAAAGCTTCAGATGACGTCTTTGACCAATGGAAGACTGCCACGTGGGAAGGTTGGTGGAGAGAACTCGCACAAGAGAGCGTGCGAATATGTTGGAGACCACACCAACACGAATCACGAGGCAGGTCCACGGTTGTGATGCAAAGTGACTAACATGTGTCACTTTCCTGCATTACTTGGTTGCTCCTCATCACTAAAACAACTATGCAATGCATGTCTCGAGGCCTATCCTCTAATAGCTATTTCACTGCATGTAAATACTTCATTTCGCATATTTGTTTTACCCCGGATTCGACCACGCACTCTGTTGACCTTGAAAATTACAAATAAATGCAATTAGACTAGTATTTTGGAGACTTAATAATAAAAAATATATAAAAATATTATATATAATTACATAATTAACGACATATCAAATACTCCCAAACTTAGGACTTTGCACGTCTCGAGCAAATGTGTAAATGACAAAACACAAATAAACTAAACTCCTAATGTAGATATGCACTAATAAAGTAATCTTATACCCGACTCAAAAATTCATGGAGTTCCTTTGATTTACATAGTCGTCAAGTTAACAAGCAACTCAAAAAAAATTTGGAGTTATGATATGTCAAGACTCGCAACCCAAACATAATTAAGATCACACTTTAAAGACATAGATTTGGTCAAGACAAAGGCCATCAACTACTCACAAGTTTTCTTGATTTATACATTCAAGCAAGCAAGTTTAAAATCTCACTTGATCTAGTGAAAGCGCTTGAGCTAAATCTTTTTATTTGAGGAGTTTTCATAGACTTTCGCCTTTATTCATTTTACATATATATTCTCAATTTTTTTTCTCCACATTTTTTTTTCAAGTAATACGGCCTCTGCTCTATTTCGTATGGAAACCACCTTTCTCACTTTTTCCCACCACAAGATTCTCTACTCCATTCCTTGTGGAACATGTGGGACTCTCTATATTGAGAAAACTCATGTTAGCACTTCTCACTTCCACTATGTATAAGCAAGTTCTCCGATGTGAGTTAAATTATTATCACTTGCACAATTTTGACCGTCTGCTCCCTATGGTCTCTAGCACAAAGCTTAACCATCATACTAAGTCACTAATCATGAAATCATAAAAATGCTGGGTTACGAGTTTGAGTGAGTGTTTCTTCTAGTTTTCCCTAAGTTTCAAGTCAAAAAAGCAACCATAGTGTACTCATCCATAACCTAAGGCATGAAACAAAGTTTCAGGTGACTCTAAATGCAACATATGCAACATATGACACTATGTAAAGCTTAAATGTAAGTACAAACATAGATAGACACATGTCTACTACTAATAATAATAAAAACTATACTAAATGCATGCATGAAAATGTATCATATCCTAGTGAAATGGAAGATAAAAGTATCAATGAAAAGGAAAGAGAAATGGAAAGATAAGAGAATGAGAATAACACCACCATTACCATTCTTCAACCGCATAAGACAGTAAAAAATCTAACGATCATACATGTGGTGTTTAGCAAGAAGATCCATCCAACACAATCCACAATTCCTAAAATACCCCCAAACTTATTTCGAACTTTGTCCCAAAGGTTCAAAACAAGTTAAGAGGTCCACACATAAAAAACAAACAAGAGGGTGAAAGAACATGATAGATATATGAAGAAGGAAATGATACAAGTTCATGTATAATAATAAAAAAAATACTAAAATGAATAAACAAAATAATACTTATCAAAATTTAGGCTTCCTTCCAATAACGCTTTTGTTTAAAGTCTTTGGCTCGACTTGGACTCAATTTGTCAATCAGTATAGAATGGTTTTGCAAGTGATACGCCCTCCACATTTTGACTCGGGAAGTGTTCATAGAAAATCTTCAATATGTGGTCATTCACTTTAAAAGCACTACCTGTCTCCAAACTCTGAATCCCTACTGCACTATGATCATACACTATAATCACCACATATGGTCATGTCCACCTCGATCTCAGCTTACCTGCAAAAATCTTTAGACATGATTGAAATAAAAGCACTTTCTGACCAACATGAAAAGATTTCCTAGAGAGATTACGATCATGGAACGCTTTGGTATTTTCCTTGTAAATTCACGCATTTTCATAGGCGTCGTTCCTGATTTCCTCCAATTCTTAGACAGTGAGCTTTCTTTCTTTTCCTATTCTGTCAAGCTTCATATTAAATTGTTTCATAGCCCAGTAGGATTTATGCTCGAGCTCGACTGGCAGGTCAAGATAACAATAATGAGAACAATCGGCTAGTCTATCCAACATTTGATCAATGAATGGAAGAGGGAAGTGATCCGTCCTTGTGGAAGCATTTAACTTCCTATAGTCAATGCATACCGGCCATCCATTCTGAATGCGCGTTGGAACCAACTCACCATGTGAAATGTTGACTACTGTGACTCCCGTTTTCTTAGGAACCACCTAGACAGGGCTTACCCATTTACTATTATAGATATGGTAAATCATGCCAGCATTAAGGAGCTTCAGTGTCTCCTTCTTTACGACATCCATTATAGGCGGATTGAGCCTCCTCTAGGCTTCTCTTGTAGGTTTTGACCCCTTTCCATATATACATTAATGCATGCAAGTGGAAGGGTACAAACCTTTGATATCCGCTATGATCCACCCAATAACTTGTTTAAACATTCGGAGTACTCGCAAGAGCCTTTCCTCCTCCAAATGTGTAATTTTAGCTGAGATGGTCACGGGGAGTGTGTCATTCTCACCCAAAAACATGTACTTCAAGTGCTCAGGTAATGGCTTCAGCTCAAGAGTGGGAGCTTTAACCAAAGAGGGAGAAAGTTTGGAGTTATTAGTAGGCAACTCCAAATAACAAAAATTTGGGGGTAGGGGTTGGAATGAATCCAACTTTAAAACATCATCCTCGACATCAGTATCGAGGGTCAGAACGCCCTGGTGGATATGAGTAGTGTAGAAATGATTCTCTAACACTACTTTCACCACATCATCGCCACTCGTGAGCAAAGCCTGCTCAATGAATGGATCCACACAGTCCATGGTACATACCACAAAAACACGTCACTAGGGTATCGCATCGCATCATAGATGTCAAACTTGATGACTTCACCGTCAAAATCCATGGTAAGAGATCCATCATCAACATCTATATTCGTTTTTGCCGTCTTTAGGAACGGGCGCCAAGTAGCACTGACGAAGCATTGGGGATTGGTTCCTCCTTCGTATCTACCATGTAGAAATCGGCAGGAAACACAAACTCATTCATTCGGACTAGAACGTCCTTAAGAACACCAACGGGTTTGATAACTGAACGGTCTGCCAATAAAATGAAAATACCAATCTTCTCTAATGTACCTGCATTCAATGTCTAATAAATGGACAATGGCATGACATTAAATGAAGCCCCAAGGTCACACATAGCCCTCTGAATGCTTACATCACCTATAACACAAAGCACTGAGAACATCCCATGATCCTTGCATTTAGAAGGCAACTTCTTTTGTAGGATAGTCGTGATAGTTTATCCCATTTGGACTTTTTTGTTGCCTTTTAGTTTCACTTTGTTAGTGCATAGTTCCTTAAGAAACTTCGCATTACCTACGGACTTCTTCAGAGCATCAAAGATTGGAATATTGATTTCCACTCGCCAAAAGGTCTCGTGAATTTCTTTCTCTTCCTCCTTTTTCTTGTCTAGGATAAATCATTATAGAAAAGGAAGTTTAACCTTAAATGCGGGTGGTGCTTCCTTTTGAGTAGTTATCATCTGGTTAGGGACAGACGGGGTCACTACTAACTCATGCTCTTCCTCATTTGCCTGGTCTTTGGCATCAGATAACCCATTGTTCCTTTTGGGTCCCTCTAGCTCTGTACCACTTCTGAGTGTAACTACATTAGCACTCGCGTTAGGATTTGGGTAAGGTTGCGAAAGCAACTTTCCCTTATCCTCAAGACGTCCCAATTGCTATGATATTTGGTCCATTTGAACTTGAAGGTTCTGGACCGTCGAATTCGTATCACTGATGGATTTCTTAGAGAGCCTTGAATTGAGCAACATCTCTCGTAAATTGGCTCTGTTGAGCCATAAGAGCTTTCATCATATCCTCAAGTAAAGAGGAATTATAGGACGATTTAGGCAACGGTTGACCTCTCGGCACAAAGGTCTGGTAGTTCTGATTTTAAGTCCCGTAACTGAAGTTCGGGTTGTTCCTCATCGTTTCGTGATTGTATGTATTCCCAAATGGGACATTAAATGGTCCCTGAAACGCATTACCTATAACATTGGCCTGTTGATAGTCCTCAAAGAAAGTAGGACATTCATCAGTTGCATGATTTGTGGCAGTACAAATGCCATAAGCCTTGACTTACACTGACGCGCGCCGAACGCATCAATAAAATAAAGATTCCTAAACCAACTACTTTGCAGAATAGTGGCAAAGGGTCGATCCCACAGAGATTGATGGTCTTTCTAAAGTTAAAAAAACGAAAAGGAAAAATCGGTGGTTTTAAAATAAATAATTTAACTAACTAATCTACCTAAACTAAGTAAATAAAATAATAAAATTATTTTTAAAAACAATTCATGGATACCTAAGTAACACCTCGGTCTACAGTTCCACAAATCAGGATCAAGATTCAATGGCAATCATGGTCTTCAGTCTCTCCTAAAAAGCTATTAATATAAATTCTCCTAGATTAGCTATAGAAAATCGACATCCGCCAGAAATTCCTCGTTCCCCTAATCTCGATAGCCAGGACGGCCGCCACTAACTACTTCCCTAATTAATGCATAACCCTAGACATCCGCCAATCGGATTTTAACACACTAACCGCAGTAATATGGATATGTGGGTACACTAATCCTAAATAATCGGATCGCGTCCGCTTCCGACTTAACCTAGATTCAATTGTGGCACACTCAAGAACCGAAAGGGTTTTACGGCAAATGGGTGAGTGTTTGTCACTTTTTAGTCCAAAAGTACAATTACATGGATACTAATGGTCCAAATAACTATAGTGTGTCCACCTAAAAGCATGCATCGAAAGTATACATACCCTAGATCTAAACCATATTCCTCAAAATCAACAACAATGAAATAGGAGAATTAAATTGAATTAAATAATAAAATAAACGATCTCACCTGCGGTCTTTCGTAAAGAATCCATCCAAACTCAATCCACAATTCCTAAAATACCCCCTAACTTATTCTGAACCTTGTCCTCAAGATTCAAAACAAGTCAAGGCATCCATATAACAAAAAGAAAAAATAGTGGTGAAGAAGAACATGGATAAAAAGATGATACAAATGCATGCATGACAAAAAGTCTTTAAAAAGTAATAAACGCGCAAAATCTCTCATGTGTAGGTGACTAAGGAAACTATAAAAGAACAATCATAACAAGAGCAAGAACTAGTAAACATAGGAGTTAACTGAAAAGATTCCAATCAAGTCTTGCGAGCCCGAAGTCTTTCAACTAAGGGTGAAATCAACAAGATGATGGAATGAAGTCTAGGGTTTTGGGTCTACTAAAAAACCCACAACTAATGCGGCGACTTAAGTTGGATATGTCCCAACCAAGTCTCAAAACACCTAAAATTCTATAAACATGTGAATTCCTAAAAAAATGCTCAAATTATGCTAAAAATGTAATTCAAAGTCAAACCTACAAAACTCAGCGGTACTCCAATCCTCCAATGAACGTTAAAGGTAACATATCACCTGTAAAAATAAAGAGACTAAATTAGAGTGTTATTAAATATAAATAAAAAATTAAATCTAAACTAAAACTAAAATAAATGCAAGAAATAAAAAAATGAAGCTGGGCTACCTCCCAACGAGCGGCGTTTCTTTTAATTCTTTGGCTAGACTTAGCGTGATTGATCACGTGATGCCCTCTCCGTTAGAGATGTCAACAACGAACGACGCATCTACGTATTTGGGCAATGAAGCATGCACGCCCTCTTTCAGATTTAGGAGCTCATTCGAGACTTCCAACACGAAAGAATCTGTCGCATCAGGATCGTCCAACACAAAGGTGTCGGCAGTGTAGAAGATCTGCGAACGCTCCCTTACATTCACCCCCTTATAAGGTGTACCAAATGTGCATGGGAGGTTGGGTGGTTGCACCAACACCAGAGGTTGGACTTCCTCGGCTTTGTATCTGCGGCTTCTCCGGCTTGTCTGAAATGACGTAAATTTTTATCTCATTTTCCTCCTCATCTAGTGCAATGATAATTTCTGGCTCGATTTGAAAGACTTCACGTCCTTCTGTTGTTTCTCTGGAATAGTCTTCCATCTGTGTAACCTCATTCACCTCAAAAAATTTCAACCTATATTCAGTTGTTGCACACTCAAGAACCGAAAAGGTTTTACGGCAAACGGGTGAGCATTTGTCACTTTATTGGTCCAAAAGTATAATAACACGGATACTAATGGTATAAATAACTATAGGTTGTCCACCTAAAAGCATGCATCGGCCATATACATACCCTTGATATAAATCATATTCCTTGAAATCAACAACAATGAAATATGAGAGTTAAATTAAATTAAATAATAAAATAAAAGATCTCACATAATATGTCATGAATCCATAATCCCGACTTGTTTCCCCACCGATGTAGGCCATCGTCGAGAGAAGTTGATGCTCAAAATATAATAGTCGGTATTTTCTAATAATACCTAAGTTCCTAATATATAAAACTACTAAAATTTGGTCCCGAGAGGTGAGAGAAGCTAATTTTGGGTGTTAAGGAGGTGACACGTGCGCCGAGGAGCATCGTATGGTTGTTTTTGGGCTGAAAAACTGGTTCGTGTCTGCACCGCATTGGTCGATAGTGCTGCCGCGCGCCACGTGGTGTCTTACTATTCGTCTAGACCGCTACAATGACGTGGGAGAAGGGTGTGTGAGAGACACTTGTCGCGAGGAAAGGCTGTTGGTTCGCTTTGGTTCACGCTGGCTGAATGAAAATGATGCATGTGACGAACTAAACAACCGCATCTCAAGGTTGAACTCGAGGTAGCTGTGTGTGAGAATTTGGTTTTGCTGTTGTGCGTTTGTTGATGCTGAGGTGGCGAGACGGGATTAGTCGAGAACCAATGAGTGACGTGCTTGGAGGTGTGAGAGGCCGACACTTGGCAACTGCTGGAACGTGAGGTTGGTTGTTGCTATGATGGAAAAAACCGCTGATGTGGCAGCTTCTAATTGGTTGAAATATGTTGTCTCCTATTCTACCCACCGCGCAACGCATAACTAGAGGGAAATTGTCCGGCATCCGATCAATGCAAGTAAATACTCCATTTTGAGTATTTTTCTACCACGAATTCAATTGCGCACTCCATTTCACCTGAAAATGACCAAAGAAATATAATTAAATATATATTTTAGAGACTTTCCATAATTAAATATATTAAAATAAACTAATAATAATAGATAAATACCGACTTATCAAATACCTCAAAACTTAGCAAAGGTGTAAATGACAACACAAACTAAATTGTACTGCTAATATAAACATGGACTGACTCTACTAATCCTACACCCGACTCAAATTCATGGAGTTCCTTTGATTTACATAGCCACCAAGTTAACAAGCCACTCGAGAAATTTCGGAGTTATGATATGTCAAGACTCGCAACCCAAATACAATTAAGATCCCACTTTGAAGATAAAGACTGGGTCAAAACAAAGGTCATCAACTACTCATAAGTTTTCTTGGTCTATACATTAAAGCACACAAGTTTAAATCTCACTTAATATAGTGAAAGCACTCGAATTAAATCTTTTATTTGAGGAGTTTCACAACTTCCGCCTTTATTTATTATATATTTTCTTTTTTATATTTTGTCTCCAAATCTTTTTTCAATTAATACGGTCCCTGCTCCATTTCCTATGGACCGATTTTCTCATTTTTCCCGCCATAAATTTCCCTTCTCCATTTCTTGTGGAAACATGTAGGACACTCTACACTAAAAAAACTCTTGTTAGTACTTCTCACTTTCACTATAATCAAGTAAATTCCCCAGTATGGGTTAAAATAATACCACCTTCACAATTTTGACCGTCTGCTCATTTTCGTTATCTAGCATAAAGTATAACCATCATACTAAGTCCCTAATCATGAAATCATAAAAATGCATAGCTACGAACTCGATTGAGTGTATCTCTTAATTTTCCCTAAGTTTCAAGTCAAAAAGGCAACTGTAAATTACTCATCTACAACCAAAGGCATGAACAAAGTTTCGGCTGACTCTAAATACCATAAAAAATAAAAATAAAAAACTATACTAAATACATGCATAAAAGTGTATCATATCCTAATGAAATGATAAAGAAATATGAAAGGACAAGAAATGAAAGAAATGGAAGAAATGATATAAAACACCACTATTACCATCCATCAATCGCATATAACCGCATAAAATTAAAAAATAAACGATCTCACATGCGGGCTTTCACAAAGAATCCATCCATACTCAATCCACAATCCCTAAAATACACCAAAACTTATTCCGAACTTTGTCCTCAAGGTTTTGAAAAAGTCAAGGCATCCATATAACAAAAAGGAAACGACAACGGCGCTAAAAATTGACGCGCGTCGAATGCGTCAATAAAATAAAGATTCCTAAACCAACTATTTTGCAGAATAGTCGCAAATGGTCGATCTCACATAGATTGGTGGTCTTTCTAAGGTTAAAAACAACGAAAGGAAAAATCGGGGGTTTTAAAATAAATAATTTAACTTACTAATCTAACTAAACTAAATTAATAAAATAATAAAAATAACTTTGAAAACAATTAATGGATACCTAAGTAACACCTAGGTCTACAGTTCCACAAATCAGGATCAAGATTCAATGGCAATCATGGTCTTCAATCTCTCCCAAAAATTTATTAATTTAAATTATCCTAGATTAGCTATAGAAAATCGATATGCGCCAAAAATTCCTCGTTCCCCTAATCTAGATAGCCAGGACGCCCTCCACTAACTACTTCCCTAATTAATGCATAACCATAGACATCCGTCAATCGGGTTTAACACACTAACCGCAGTAATATGGATATGTGGGAACACTAATCTTAAATAACCGGATCGCATCCGCTTCCGATTTAACCTAGATTCAATTTTTGCACACTTAAGAACCGAAAGGGTATTACGGCAAACGGGTGAGTGTTTGTCACTTTATTGGTCTAAGAGTACAATTGTACAATTACACTGATACTAATGGTCCAAATAACTATAGGTTGTCCACCTAAAAGCATGCATCGGCCGTATACATACCCTAGATTTAAACCATATTCCTTAAAATCAACAATAATGAAATATAAGAGTTAAATTAAATTAAATAATAAAATAAAAGATCTCACATAATATGTCGTGAATCCATAATCCCGATTGTTTCCCCGCCGACCTAGGCCATCGTCGAGAGAAGTCGATGCTCAAAATATAATAGTCGGTCTTTACTAATAATACCTAAGTTCATAATATATAAAACTACTAAAAATTGGTCCGAGAGGTGACATAAACTAATTTTGGGTGTTGGGGAGGTGACACGTGCGCCGAGGAGCATCGTATAGCTGTTTTTGGGCTGAAAACTAGTTCTTGCCACGTGACTGAACCGCATTGGTCGAGAGTGCTGTCGCGCGCCACGTAGTGTCTTCCTATTTGTTTAGACCGCTACAATGACGTGGGAGAAGGGTGTGTAAGAGACACGTGTAGCGAGGAAAGGCTGCTGGTTCACTTTGGTTCATGCTGGCTGAGCGAAAACGTTGCATGGGATGAACTAAACAACCGCATCTCGAGGTTGAACTCACGGTAGCTATGCGTGAGAATTTGGTTTTGCTGCTGTGTGTTTGTTGATACTGAGGTGGCGAGACAGGATTGGTCGAGAACCAATGATTGACGTGCTTGGAGGTGTGAGAGGCCGACACTTGGCAGCTGCTGGAACGTGAGGTTGGTTGCTGCTGTGATGGAGAACCGCTGACGTGGCAGCTTCTAATTGGTTGAAATATGATGTCTCCTATTCTACCTACCGCACAACGTGTAACTCGAGGCAAACTGTCCGACATCCGATCACTGCAAGTAAATCCTCCATTTTGAGTATTTTTTCACCACGAATTCAACCGCGCACTCCGTTTCACATGAAAATGAACAAAAAATATAATTAAATATATATTTTAGAGACTTTCCACAATTAAATATATTAAGATAAAATATTAATAATATATAAATACCGACTTATCATACACTTTGCCAGAGGTGTGGAGACGCTCCATCATGGAGGTCAGTTGGTCGATTTTCTGGTCAGTAGAACTCGAGACACCTCCTATAGTTAGGTTTTAGTAAGCAGTATCATCAAGATCTCCATAAAGGCGTGACTACTGTGTGATGTCCTCATATAGCTGCTTCATTTGGGCTGGAGTCTTATTTCGAATGTGACCCCCACATGCGTTATCAATAATGCGTCTTTCTTTGGGCGACATGCCAACATAGAATAAACGAGCTATGACCTTCTCAGATTGGTCATGCTGCGGGCAACTAGCAATCAATCGCTTATAGCGATCCCAATATTCACCAAATGATTCACCTGCTTTCATTTTGATGTCGCATATGTCGTTGATGAGCTGAGCAACTCTATCATCAAGGAAATATTCATTTAAAAATGCAGTTGTCATCTCATTCCAAAAGTTAATTCAACTAGGCAGAAGGTAGAAAAGCCATTCCTTGGCTTTGTCTTTAAGACAAAACGGAAAAGATCTAAGCTTAACTGTGTCCTCATCCACATTAGATGGTTTCATAGACTTGCAGTTAGTGTTAAACTCTTTCAAGAAAGTAATAAGGTATTCATTCTCTCCACCATGAAAGGACGGTAGGAGATGAATAAACCCATACCTCAACTCAAAATCTCCGGCATTATCTGGATTGTTTATGTAGAGGGCTTGTTGTGACAAAAGAGCCTGAAGCTCTTGATTGGTGATTTTTAGCCATGTCTAGAGGATTTCGGCCTTGTTGTTGCCTAAGTTGGGTCTCTTTAACCCACCTATGAAATCTTCAATCCGGTTTAGGATCGAAATGTAATAGTGAACCAGTCGGTTTTGACTGAGTGAGTCGCGGGAGCATAAAACTAAGAAAAAAAAAAGAAAACAAAACTCAGAGTAAAGGACAAGTCCCCGGCAACGACACTAAAATTTGATCACGTGTCGTGCGTGCCAAATATAACTCGTACTCGAGTTACCAATCCCACAAGGGTGTAGTAGTGGTAGATATGGGGTCGAATCCACAGGACTTGCATTTTACTCTAAGTTAACTAAAAATGGGGGGTTTTAAAAAGCTTGAGGAAACAATTAATTAAAACTAGTAAGAATTCAAAATTGCAAGAATGATCTCAATGAAAGAAAACACCAAGGTCTACGGTTCCACTAGTCGGAATCAAGATTCAATGGCATATCTTGGTCTTCAATCTTTCTTAAAAGATTATTAATTCAAATCCTGCTTGATTAGCTATGGAAAATCGACGGCCGCCATAAATTCCTAATTCCCCTAATCTCGATAGCTACGACATTTGCCACTACTTCCTTAATTAATGCATAACCCTAGACATTCACCAATATGGTTTAACACACTAACCGCAATAATAAAGATTCGTGGGAATACTAATCCTAGATCATCGGATCGCGTCCGCTCCCGGTTTAACCTAGATTCAATTGTTATACACTCAAGAATCGAAAGGTTTTCACGAAAATCAGGTGAGTGTTTGTCACTTTTATTGGTCCAAACGCACAATTACGGATCCAATTGGTCCAATTGACTACATATTTTCCACCTAAAAGCATGCAATGGTCATATACAAACTCAAGATTTAAACCATATTCATGAAAATCAACAACAATAAAATTAGAAGAAATTAAATTAAATCAAATAATAAATATAATATATCTCATAAGTTACGTCATGAATTAAGAATCCCGACTTGTTTCGCCTCAAATCTAGGCAAAGATTTGTTTAGCAAAACATGGTCTTCACAAACACCAAAGAAAAAGATAAAAACAGAGAAAGTTCGAGCGACTTCGAGCGTTTCCAATAGAATAGAAGTCGATCCCCTAATAACACCTAAATCTCTAAAATAAAAAATTACTAAAAATCAGTCTATGGAGGTGAGAGAAAATGATTTTCATGGCATCATTTTTGACTCGGGCACCAAGAAGCATCTGTGGATGTTTCCGCTTTGTTGTAGGCTTCCGGACACGTGGAGGAAGCTGATTGGATGAGCTTGCTGGAGTCGCTGACGTGGCGGTCAGGGATTGGAAAAGAAACTACTGGACTGACGTGCTGGGTGAGAGAGAAACTGACACGTGGAGGCAGCTGGCGGAGATGCGACTCGAGTGTTCGTGCGAAGAAATGGGATAGTGCACTGGCATGAATCTCGAGGAGAGTCGAGAGCAGCTGAAACGAGAAGAGAAATGCTTCTAATGACGTCCTTGACCAATGGAAGACTGCCACATGGTGAAGGTTGGTGCAGAGAGCTCGCACAAGATAACGTGCAATATGTTGGAGACCACACCAGCATGAATGACGAGGCAGGTCTACAGCTGTGATGCAAAGTGACTAACATGTGTCATTTTCCTGCGTCACTTAGGTTGCTCCTCATCACTAAAACAACTGTGAAATGCGTGTCTCGAGGCCTATCCTTTGGTTTGCTGTTCCACTGCATGTAAATACTCTATTTCGTACATTTTTTCACACCAGATTCAATTACGCACTCCGTTAACCCAGAAAATAACAAATAAATGCAATTAGACTAGTATTTTGGAGACTTAACAATAAAAAATATATAAACATACTATATATAATTACATAATTAATGACTTATCATTAGGAATATATACAATTGAAAATGATTTGAATAAAAATGGAAGTGATAAATTATTATTACCAATGAAAATCAAAATTTTATTATGAAAATGAATTATTATACCATATTTGACTTAACCTAGATTGTGTATACACTAAAGGATTTTGGAGGGGATTGATTACTTTATGTTAGACATTATAATGGGTATAAGATCGAAACAATAGTGCAAGATAAACAAGGCAGATTACTAAGAATCTAGTTATTCATAGATTATTGATTAAATATTATATCTATTTATTGAAAAGAGTTTATGCCACAATTGAGGAGAAAAATAAGAAATAGCCAATAAACTTTACTAAGTTGGAAAGAATGTTTCCTTGACTATAGTGAAAGTAAGAAGAGCTAACAAGAGTTTTAAAATGAAAAAAATAAAAAAGACCCACAAATTCCAAAGGAAATAGAGCAGGTAATCTAGTGGTGGCAAAAATGAGAGAAAATTTTTTTATATAAAAAGAACAATGGATTCCAAATGACATGGAGTATGGAACCATAGGAATACAATATACATAATAAAAAAATATATACGAAGAAGAAAGAAAGAGAGAAATAAGAAAATGGAGGAAGTTTATGAAAAACTCTTTATATAAAAGATTTCGCTCGAATGCTTATAGCTAAGTGAAGTATATCCTTTTATACTAATAAATGAATATGAAATGTTTATTATTAGTGAATAAAAGATCCTATCGACATTGATTGGTGATATTTTAAATATTGTTTGAAAATACGATTGATTTAGTGAATTTTGTATCTTAAGATTCTACATTACTTATCGCAAGCTTGATGCTTGTTAGTTTCGATTGAGAAAACATATATAGTGGCTTGACCTTAGTGATTGGTTTAACTTTGAATTTTGAGGAGTATTGCACAATTAAGTGGTTGAATTATCTAATAAAGATGTTGTTCTTTAATTTTTTTATTATATCATGATTATTATTTTTAGGAAGGTAATATATTTCTATTTTAAAGATCATTTCTATTTGAGAATAAGATAATATAATTATAAAATTAGAACGAGGAAAGAAAAGAGAATATGATTGAGAGTATTCCTTTGATTGGGGAAAGCAAAGTGTTGAGTTTGAGGGTATTTGACAAGTCAATAATTAGACATGTTTTATAGTATATTTTAAGATGATTTTAAATGTAAAAGAATATATTACACATAGTTTTCTCTTATGTTTTGTTATTTCAAGTAGTAAAAGGAATGTATGAATAAATAGAGTAAAAAGGAAAAATTATGAAGGAATTAATCAAGTGGAAAAAGTATGCAAAGAATCATCAACAAGGAATTAAGGAAGAATTGGACTTCAATACCATCGATTTCACATTAGTTCTTTTTTACCCAAAATAGTCACTCAGATCGGTGAAAACAAGGACTTCAATTCCACGAATTTACTCAGCGATTCCACTTAACCCTAAATCGCTAAGGAATCGCTAGAGCAGATTTTGAGGATTTTAGATAACAACGATAAGTTTGAGTTAGTTTGAGATGTTACTACCTGGAATACTATAAATACGACCTTAGGTTACGAAATTAGTTGCCTTTAAGTACTTATACCATTTATTTCATTGCTCTAGAAGTCATTTTTTATTGTTTTAGTTTATTACTTTGTTATTTATTACTTTTGGAGAAGATTCGAAGATTTAAAATATTTATTCTAGAGTTATTTATCAATGTCTTTTATTTATATTATTGCGATTTTATTTATGATTATGAGTGAGTAGTTTGTCAATTTAAACAAAGTCCAAACGTGAACTAGATCCATTTTGCAATGCAGTTATGATTAGATGATTGTATGCTTAATTCTTTAAACCAATCATTTTTTTATTCACTGATTTAATATTATCTATCACTTTTAATCATGATCTTTGCATTACATGCATAGTTTAGAATGTGTATTGTGATATTTAGATTCATTATTTAAATTAAAGTAGTAATTATGATTGTTTGAAAAGTATGACCGTTTAGATGTCCTAGGTAAATTCGAGATCAAAATCTAATGTTGAAGTGGCTCTCCGAAGGTGTTAGATTTAGTAATTCGAAGTTTTCATAAAGTGTAATGCAGTTTTATTGCGTGAAGTTAATGTCTTTATGCATTCAAAGGGGTTATCATTATAAAATTAGAACGTGGCTTTTCCATTGATATAAGGAGAACAAATGGCTGGCTAAATGTTGTTTACTTTCTTATAATTAAAGTTTAATGATCAATGATACTTTATAAAGTATTCTCATGACTATATATTGATTGAAGTAACATCTTTGGAATGCAAAACGAATTGATGTTTCATTGTTCTAGATGTTTGTTAAGATATTTATTTATTATTGAATTAACTTTATTTGATTGATAGTGAATTTGAATTGTTTTAGTTAAGTTAGTATAACTAGTAAATTATTATTATATTGTAGATTGAGTTAGCAAGTTTAATCACTATTTTAATTAATTAATTAAACTAAAGTAAAAATAATAAAAACGATTTAAAATATTTTTTCCTAGAGAAGTTTGATAAATCCTTATGGAGAAGTTTCTCACTTACCACTACTATAAAATATTAAAAGTTATAATATATGAGGAAAATTTATTGTACACGTTCGACACGTGTCAGCAAAGGCACAAAAAACTGACACATGTCGAGCGTGTACAATAAGTTTCCCGTATATCTTTATTATTTGTAGTAGTGATAAGTGGGATCGTCTCCATGAAGATTTAGTAAACTTCTTTAGGAAAAAGGTTTCCAAGGTTTTTATTATTATTATTTTTACTTTAATTTAATAAAAACGGGAATTAAAAATCACCAATTCAAACTATAAAACTATAATAATTGATCAAACTAATTAAATTAACTTTAGTAACACAATTCAAATTCACTAATATTTAAATTAATTCAATTCAATAGATAACAAACATTCAAACAAACATCCGGAACAATGAAACATAAATCCATTTTGAATCTAAGCATATTACTTAAATCATAGTCATAAACATACTTTAATCTCTTTATAAAGTATTACAGATCATTAAACTCAAATCATAAGTAATTAGATATCTTTTATCAAGCCATCAATTTTTCTTATATCAATGGAAAAGCCACATTCTAATTTTATTGAATTAATCCTTCAAAAGCTCAAAGAAATTAACTTTAGGCAATAAAACCGCATTAAGTTCTGTGAAGATTTCAAATTACTAAGCCTAATACCTTCGGAAAGCCACTTCAATATTAAACTTAGATATCAATCCACCTAAGACATCTAAACGGTAGAAGACCTTTTAAAAAATCATAGTTACTACTTTAAACTAGATATTGAATCCAAATATCACAATACACATTCTAGACTATACATGCAATACAAAGTTTCATGACTATATTCTACAAATAATAATCTATTAAATTAGTGAGTTAAACAATACGATTGGTTTAAACCATTAAGTACAAAATCATCTCATTATGACTACATCACAAAACGGATCAAGTTCATGTTCGAACTTTATTTGGATTAATAAACTACTCGCTTATATTTATAAAAACATCGTAGTAAAGTAAATAAAAACATAGATAAATACCTCTAAATAAATACTTTGAATCTTCGAATCGTCTCTAAAAGCAATGAACAATAAATAAAAACTAATAAATATGAATGCAATAAAATATGGCTCCCAGAGCGATGAAATATTGATCTAAGTACTCAAGGGCAACTGATTTCGTAGCCTAAGGGTCATATATATAGTATTCTAGGTAGTATATGTCTCAAACTAACTTAAAATCTTCGTAGTTATCTAATTCTCGAAATCGAACCCAGCGATTCCTGATTGATTCCACTTATAACTCAAATCGCTAGTCAAATCCTTGGGAATATGCTTCGGTGCTCCACCGATTTGTTTGGTGATTAAAGTTTTAATCTTGAATCGCTGCCAAATCGCCGGTAGTGATTTATAGTTGATTCTTAATTTGCTGGTGATTCGTTGTGTACTTCTTCCACTTGGTTAAATCTTTCATTTTCTTCCATTTTCCATCCATTTCTTCACATATTACAATTATAACTTGAAATTATAAAACAAGAGAAAACCCAATGTAATAGTCTTTTACATCCAAAATTACCCTAAAATATACTATATATTACTATCTAATTATTGATTTATTAGCGACACATATCCCAATCAAATCTACACTATTGTGTGTACCAAATGTATGTCTCCTAGAATATTAGATTATCATCTTTCATAAAAAATAAAATCGAAAGAATAATAATCTAAGAAAAAAATGCTTAAAAATAATCGGAAAAGCTTGTATTGTAATGCACATTAGTATGTTGGTGTCATAATTGAATCTGGGTTAAATTCCTTAATTGAATAAGGTAAATAAATATGGGTGTATGTGGGGGAATTGGTAAAAGGCTGGGAAAAATAGCTTAATATATCGATAAAAATTAGAAAAAAATAGTTGATCTATAATTTTTTTTAAGTAAAATAGAAATTTCATTAATCATGATGGCTCAATACATTCGTTAAACCAGGACGAGACATAGAATCAATTACCTTGACAAAAGCACATTGATTCACTTATCCTAATTGTTCATCAAAACATTCAACTACCATAGAGTTGATTTTGAGAAACTGCAACTGTAACAATAGAACAATATGACAATCAATGACTGTTCTCTTGACAAACGTCTATAATACACCAGTACACATACATACTAAAACCATGACGAAAATAAAACTTTCAATAAGGAAAAATAAACAAAAACTTCCAACAAGGAAAGACAAAGACAACCTTACAACATTGGACGAAAAATACTTATTGAAAAAATAACATAATAAAAACTATCAAACCAACAATTGTAAGTGCAGATCCGACACGAGCAATAGACGTGGAGGTGAACTTGAATGATGGTAAATGCACACATGGAAGAGGAGCGAGTGGTGACACTAATGATGAATCTGATAATGATTGCAAGATCAGAACTCTTAGATCTAAATAGATCTATGTTTTATTGAAAAGAATGTAGTAAACACTATTACTAGAACCACAGGCGATCAAAAGAGAAGATTGGAAGTGGTTCGCGCATAAATCATAAAAAGAAATCAAAAGAGATAAAAAATGAAATTTTAGTTGATCTATGATTTAGACTTACTAAAGATGGCCGATCTACCAAAAAAAAAGGATTGCCGATTTAATTAAACCTAACGAATAGCTGAAAAGCAAAGTAGCCATTCTTGATTTTTTAACCTAAAAAATTGCTTATCTTAATCGAAATCCTAATCAAACACAAAAAATTATGTAACAAAAAAACAGGAAAAAAACTATAAAAAGTAGCGGATCATACTTACGAGGAGCATCTAGAATAGATCTTAGATCGAAAGGTACAATAGTTGAGAGGCAAGTCTATTTCGAAGGCATTATTCAAGTGGCAGTTCCATGGTGACTCATAACTCACTTGGAAGCGGGAAGTCTATATGCGAGATAGGTTTTCATATATTTTTTAGTCAGGTATTACTTTAACTTGAAGTTTAATTGCGAGGATGAAATTTTCATTAGGGATGATTTTTCACTGCCCAAATTTTTAATTATAGATTAATTTCCTCAAATAGGATCATTGATCTATGACGTAGGACCCACATCGAGATAGGTGCACTGACTGAGGCAATGTGGCCGAGGTATATGTTAGATTTGTTTTGATGTATTCCTAGTGTATTGTATATGTGTAGACTAGTAATTCACGCCTACTTCTATATAGATGTCGAAACGTAAGTTGGGAAGTGCCTCGAGATGCATGCCGACGTAGGACCGAGGTAGTGAGTGATGTGGTAAGTTTAATTTAAGTTAGTGTGGCTTAAATAGTTAATTTGATGTGGCTATAGTTTATTTACATTAATGTAACCTAAAATAAAAAATATAACCTTAGTCATTGATGTTTCTCGAGATACTTATGGACATATTAGTAGACAAATTAAGTTGCATTTTTGTGTTATCAAGAATTAAATAGTGGAGAGTTAATGGATTGTGGGGTCACAATTGAAGCTATTAGATTAATTTAGAAATAGGTGATGTACATGAGATTAAGGGCTATAAATATACCTTATTTTATTTATCTACATATACATTAAAAGCACGAATACTAGATTTTCCTTCGTTACTTGCTTTTACCTTTTGACCCCCCCTCTATTTCTGTTTTCTCTCCCTATCTCTTTTCCTGTTCCCTCTCTTTCTGCGCTTCTCTATCTGTCGTTCCTTAGTTTTTATTTCCCATTTTTTTGTTCGTGTCTTGCAACAGTTTAATGAATTGCAAGAATGTTACTTGCAAAAGGCATCGTAATTTGAACAACCATCCACATATACAAGTGGAAAGTGATGTAGGTGGCTTTAAAATAGAAGGTTACCATCCAGGTCTTGAAGACTTTCAATCTGTGTTGAGCACCTTTACAAGGTACAAGTCCTACGGTGCCATAAGAATCTCTACCTCTTTCACTTTATGGCTCTTAATGGAACATTTTTAAAGTGGGATTTGCTTTAGAAGTCTGCTTATGGGCTCCTTATTTCTTTGTCTTTTATCAGTCGTTTGAGGGTAATTGCGAAACTTAGACATGGGGATCTATTTCACTCAGCTAATATAGTGTCAACCTTAAGGTGAGGCAAAAATTATTGTATTCGTTTGTTAGATCAATGACCCTTGCTTTTGAGAACTTTAGTCGAGTAAATTGGGTTAATTGACTTCTAATACTTAAATATCACTCTTTCTTGGAATCATCATTTGACTCTTTTGACCTAAATGTTCTAAATGTTTGCATATATATATATATATGTATATATATACAATAATTAATAAGTTGATTATAGTCTGATTTCATTAGTTTTTCTTTGTCCACATTTCTGATATATCGATGTAATAAAAAAGAACCCATCTATTCGTACAAATTTAGCATATGCAGTAAAAACATACTAGATCTTTGATATTGATGGAATGAATTGTAATGGGGCAAATAATGAACATAATGAAAAACAAAATGATTTGTAATAGAGCAAATAATGAACATAATGAAAAACAAAAATGATTTGAGGATACCATCTGCAAACCCTATGGTGGGAGCGTGAAGTCTTGAACATTAGGGAGACACAATGTGAATCAAAAATAAAAGTTATAAGGTTTAAATCATTCGAATTTACTATTTTACCTTTATTAAGTCTTTCAACCTTCATTATGCTCGTGTAGGATTGTATGGAGCCGAGGGGATGCGCTGCACGTGACCGAGCTGTCGCAAGAACCTATCGGGGTGATATGGCTCAACAATCCCTATATTCTTGATGGTTCCTGTGCAGAAAGCGGCTCCGCAATATCCTTTTCCGTTCGGATACTGGAGTAAGGGTCCCGTGTAACCTAGCGAATCAAGATATAAACAAATTCATTTACAAGTTAACAAAGTCAATTCTAAACAATTAATGATAGCAAACCCACCTTATTAGATCTGGCATTGTCAAGTGTTCTGCGAAGCCTTAGGAGATGGTCTACATTAAGCCCTTGTTGTTTCTTTATGACCCACTTACTGACACGTCTGAGGGTGTCAATGTACCCTGTGTTCATGTGCCCTTCGTGATATTCAAAGTGGTCATACACCTAACCCTAAAAAAGAATAATAAAAATAATTCATTACATATAACTAGATACAAAACTCTACCACCTTCAAAAATTGACAAATAACAAAAATACATAAAGCAACGTCAGATATCCCGCAATCTGACAAACATCCACTCGAGTTGCAGCCCCAAGTTGTTGGTACAGGTAGGCTAGAACTGCAGCACCCCATGCATAAGTTTTAATCTATCCCAAATCCTCTAGAAACTGTAGAAGGTGTATCGACACCTTCGTTCTCGACTTGTCAACAAAAATAGTCCACCCACACATGTACCACAAGTAGGCTCGGGCTGTGCACTCAAAAATTGCGTCTTCATGTTGCCTTTCTTCGACAGCTTTGGTTTCATGACCCATCGCCCCTTCAGCCATGATTTGTTCACTTTCAAATCTTTGTTCAACTGTTTCTCTACCTCAGCCTCCGGTATAGCAAGAGCCCAACACACTAACTCAATTGCCTCGGTAATGGAAAAGGCATCATACTTAACCACCTTTTCCATCACAGGAATATGCAACACCCTGCTGACATCACTCTAGTGTGATCGATATTTCATCGAAGGGGAGGTGAAATGTGTTGGTCCCTGGCTGCCATCTCTCTATGAAGTCAGATATGAGCGTCTTGTGTGCCTTCTCGTAGGAGCATAAGGTGAGTTCACTCAGCCCAAACGCTTAAATGATCCTATAAAGCCCGGCTACATCTTGGTGACATCGATGCAAATCCTAACTTGCCAACTGGGCACCTTGATTGATGCATTTAAGCAAGTGTCGCTCCTGAAATATAAAAAAAATTATGATTAAATTAATGGAATTATTGAAACAAAACATACCCAAATTAATTCGTATATTAATTGAAAAAACTAAATACATTGTCGTTCCATATTGCTGCGACAACATGATAGTCGAAACTGTTCAATACACTCCGACTTGTTGGCCCATCAGGAAAAGGCGTTGAAGAGTCATTAGTTGCTGGTTTTTGGACTAACTTCTTACCTGATGTTGCAGCCTTGGCCTTACTACCACGACCTCTGGCACTTGCCCTTCCATTGACACTTGCTCGAGTACATCCTCTTCCTCACCATCATCATCATCATCATCATCATCATCATCATCATCATCATCATCTTCTTCTTCTTCTTCTTCTTCTTTTTTTTTTTTTTTTTTTTTTCTTCTTCTTATTATTATTATTATTCTTCTTCTTCTTCTTCTTCTTCTTCTTCTTCGTTTTCCTTTTTCTTTTCTTTTTCTTGCTCTTCACTCTCACCTTCCTCATTTCCTTTAGTTTCACCTTCATTTCCATCTTATGATGCATTCTGTTATTCACTTTCTTGTTCAGTGGAATCTTCTTCCTGAATAGCTTGTTCCCTATCTTATTCGCATGAATCCGATGAAGAAAATTCCACTTGAGGAACGGGGTCTTGTGAACAGACAATTTCATCCCTTGTACATCTGAGGCCTGTGCTGCGGATCCCTCATCAAGGTCATTAGCTTTCCATCACAACTCATTTGATTTTCTATATGAAGCCGTCTGAGCTCTCCAGTCATGAAAATCACCCATCGGGGCATGGGTATCCTCTCTATTGCTAGTCATCTTAGTATGAGCCATACCTATAAGAAATTTAAACAAATATAACCCCAAATCAATAGATAATCATTCATTAAACAATATCGGTATCCTCTCTAAAAAAAGATTAAACAATATCGAAAAAGAGTCTGTTTGTTGGGTACTGACCGAGTAAACTGTTTCTATTCGGTCGTTAGTGACCGAGCTAATCTATACAGTTCGATGGTTACTGATCGAGCTAAAAAGATACATTCGGTTGGGCATGACCGAAGAAAGCCTATTACAAACCTACACTATAAAATACCTAAACTAATCGGTAGGATATGACTAAAAGAACAATACGTTGTTCGGTCACTCACAATCGAATCAATCACCGCACAAGAGTTGACCATATTTCGAGCACTAACAAACAATCAAATTTGACCACAAACAACAACAAAGGCATACACAACAACTAAAATTAATTGAGTAATGTATAGCAAGGTGGTACCCTAAATCTAAACAAATAGTCTTTGTTCGGTCACCTACAACCAAGCTAATGTATTCTGTTTGGTCTCGTGTGACCGAACCAGAGAAGAGCCCTAAAATGGCACGAAATGCCCTCACACTTCCACTTAAAATAAAAACAGAGGCATACAAACCACAAACTTCATAAGTAACATTAAAAATACCAAAAATCTCACCTTACAAACACAACTTTGATGAACACCTAAATCGGAACCACCACCACTGCGCAAACAATCTATGTGCTCGTCCTATCCTACACGAAAGCAGGGCTCGTACTCATGCTCTCGTTCTTCGCCGCCTCTTTCTCGTCCAATGATCGACAGGAATCAACACCCTAGGGCTTGTGCTTATTCTCCCTCTCTTCAAAATTCAGTTTTTTCGAATCCTATGTTGTGGGGTGCCCTTCCAAACACACAAGTGCATTTTAGGAAACAAAAAATTTTTGGTTGATGCCCTTAACAATCAAAGGGGTGCACTTATCATGTGGCTTGCCCATAGAGTTTGGTGGGGTGCACATAGCCGACCCCATTAAGACGAACTCTAACTTAAACTTATGAAAAAATAAATTAAAATGATAAGAATTGAAAACTTCTATAATCAAAAAGTTTATCAATGATGTAGTGAAAAGTATTGCTCCACCTAATTGTAGTTGTGCTATTTATTTGTTTATCAATTTGACATATCTACTAGAACACCATCATACTTAATTGTTTTCTAATAACTATTTTATCTAAAGTTGCAAAATTAAATAGGCAATGATTTTAAGGATATTAAATTTAATTGACTCTATAAGTATGTCTTAATTGAGTTCTTTTTTTTATTTTTTTTAATAGTATTTATATAAAAGTGCACCAAAATTTTAAAAATTATAAATAAAATAAAATCTCCCTTATTATATCGGATAAAAATAATTTATAATCAAAACACAAAAAATAATAATAAAATTGAAAAAATTAAATACCTAAGAAAATAATTATAAAACCAAAAAAATAAAATAAAATACCTAAGAAATAGTTGGAAAACAAAATAAAAATAACTTAAAAACTTACCAAAAAATAGTATTTACTGACCAGTGCTCCTCAAATTCTTTTTCCCTATAAAATAAAAATAAAAAATATCTTGATCATTGTCAAGTACTTAACATTATTTAAATAAAAAATAGTTAGTTTGTGTTGTTCAAAATTATAGAAAAAGTAAAAGAAAATGAGAACCAAAACAAATATCAATCAAAAAATAAAAACTCACCTTTTACACCACATCCCTGCCTCAACTCTCTCAAAGTCTAACTCTCCCTCTCCCTTGTTCTCTACCCCGAATCAACAGCCTCTATCACACAATCCAAGCTCTCCTGCTCCTATCATACCGACGCAACTCTCCCTCTATCTGTAAACCTTACTCAATTAAAACTAAAACACTAAGAAAAAATTACGCGATTAAAAAACTTATCGTCACTGATCTCCCTCTCCCAACTTTTTTCACACAACCCAACTCACACTGCTTTTTTGATGAAATCCCAAATTACACCATTTCCCTAATTGATCTCCCCCTCCTTCTCATAAAGCCAACCCTACAGAACCTAACTCGCACCGTTTCCCTCACAGATCTTCATTCCCTTCTCACAAAGCCAACCCAAGTCATACAGTCTCCTTCACCGATCCCCCTCTCCTTCTCACAAATCCAACCCAACACAGCCCAATTCACACTGTAACGGCCCTAAAAACCTAACTCGTACCATATGTCATTTCAAGGTAGTATGTGGGACCCACTCGTCGTGATCTGGATCGAATCGATGCGAAATAGGGTCAAGTTAAGGTTTAGACGTGGTGTTCCCGTGTTTCAGAGAGAAATGGTATTTTCATCAAGTTTTGGCAAAAATGGGGTATTTCTCAGGGTTTAATTCAAACATAAAATCGAGGAGATAAGTTAAAAAAAAGAAAAACAAAATATCGGATAATAAGAGAGAAGAGAGAGGACAGAGAGAGAAAGAGAGAGAAAGAGAGGGGAGAGGAGAGAGAGAGGGAAAGAGAGAGAGAGAGACGACAGAGAGAGAGAGAGGGAAAGAGAGAGAGAGAGAGGGGCAGATGCGGCGTGAGCTCTCGGCTCATAGCGGGCGAGCTCGTAGCGGCGGTGGACCAATCAGAAGCGCCGACATATGTCGACGATGTGAGCGGCTCCAGCGAGGACGATCGGCGCGCGGCGGCCAACAACGCGGACGGCGGTTCAAGCGGCGACGCGAGGTCATGGGCGGCTCTATCGAGATGGAAGTCCGCCAGCCCGAAACGCGCGGCGGCGGTTGCGGTTGAGGAAGCCGCGACGACGACAAAGAACAACGGCAGACGAGGTGGCCCGGCTGTGGGGACGATGACGAGCTGTAGCGCGGTCCACCAGGACGCCGACGAGGAGCAGGGATGCCGGCGAGGAGGAGCGGTGACTCGGCAGCGGCGGTGGAAGCGCGGCGGCGGTGAGAGCAGCAGCGACGGCGACATCGGCAACAGCGCGGGGAACGGAGTGGAGCAACGGCGCGGTTGCGCATTGCCGGGCTGATCGATCCCCGACGAGACACAACAACAGTGGACAATGAGGCATGACTTCGACGAAGCTCTTCTTCACGATGGATTGCTAGCGAATAAGACGAGAGGCGAGAGCCATGGTGAGGTTCAAAACCATATTTTGGTGTTGGGATCGAGTGATTTCGATTTAATCGCGACCATATTGATTTGAATGACTTAAGTAACTTAATTGGTATAAATGGACACCAGGGACTTAAGAGGCTATATTCGGGTGTCGGTGCGCATATCGAGGTGTGAGTGGGACGTTTTGAGGATGATTTACGATTTCTCGAGGTAAGTAAACCAGCTAGAAAATTGTACAGTCATTTCATTTTACTCTATTGAATATTGTTATTCATTGCTTTGGTAGCTATCTTTGAAATTGCTGTTGGTTGAGTGGTCCATTGGCAAGTGAGTCATGGTTACTATTTATCTGTGATATGAGCTCTTATCTGGACTTATCCGGGTCTGTAGATATCTCATAGTCGCAAGGGTTAGGGCTGGTAGGCAGTGTCTCGTCTTGATCGATTAGTCGGGACTCAACGACCTTTTGGTAGGGACTCCTTGTTGTTTGGTTTTTCGTATTCAGGACCCTCACTTATCGATTGATTGTTTACAGTCTTTTATTCATGCGTTCCCTATTCCTTTCTTTCTATATGCATGAATTCGACTGATTTAGTTATTTTGAAATGTTGTATATATGTCCTACCGGCTGTTACTTACCTGGGCTCATCATTCTTGTGTTTGACTGAGTGCAGATCCACGGTCCAGCAAGGGGAAGGCTCCATAGCTAGGTGAATCTTTTGTATTATTAGATATACTTGTTTTAAAAACACTGGGATTTTGGGCATGTATATCTTGTATTTACTCTCATCTGAATGTTCATTGATGATGATATACATATGCAGGGTTCCACAATTAGGTTGTCCAACTCTTTTACAGTTATTGTTGAGTTATTTAATGTATTAATTGCTTCCGCTAAATTGTAAAACTTGAAAAATATTAATAACTCAACTTAAAACTTTTGAATTTACTTATAATGATGGATTGGAAGGCTGACTAGGTCTGCGTTGACCTTGTGAGACTGGCTCGGGGGTCCACGTAGGCTTAGGCGGATCCCAGTTTGTGGGAAATTGGGGCCGTCACAGTTGGTATCAGAGAATAAGGTTTTAAAAATAGAGTTAGGACACGATTGGAACTTAGAGTGGAACCCTATGATCCTGACTTAGAGTCTTAGTTGGGAAGTGAGGAGAGTTGGGGAAATTAAAATTTGGAGTATATGAGCTATTTGATGTATTGTATATTATTACTATCGATAGCTATATCTTGATAGAGAAATCGCATTCTTTGCAAATTGCGATGGCCGATCAGCCTGAGACCAGCGATACCGGTCTGGGTGACGTTCAGGAGAGGTTAGTTGCGATGACCCAGCTGGTCACTTCACATGGCCAGCAACTTCAGGAGATCCTCCGACTTTTGAGAGCACAGGCTACAACATCGCATTCTACATCGCCGACCAGACCTGAGGGAGTACACGTTCAGGTTGAGAGAGTACCATTGACTCCTGATACATTGGGGGATAATACACCGAGCATGCCCACTGATGGAAGCACTCGAGTGACGGTTGAGGCGAGGCAGTCTCATGAGTTTTAGAGACATCACGCGGAGAAGTTTCACGGTGGTACGGATCTCAGAGCAGCATAGAAATTTATGCGAAGTCACGAGAAGATTCACGACGTATTGGCCACACCAGAGCATATGAGGCCGAGCATCTCATCAGCTTCGTTGTTCAGAGAGGCTGATGTGTGGTGGCGTAACATGGTAGCTAGGAAGGGGAAACCCAAGGATTGGACTGAATTCAAGGAGAGGTTCAATCAAAAGTATTTCTCACACGCGGTCAGGAACATGAAGAGGACCGAGTTTCAGAACATTCGACAGGCGGCTGATGAGACAATGATGCAGTATAAGGGCCGATATTTGCGGTTGGTGGACTATGCCAGAGGCATAGCTGATACAGACGCAGACAATGCTTACTACTTCATGAACGGCCTGTTGGGTGAGATCGGTTCTATGATGGTGACCACAGCTCCAGGAACATTGCAGGAGGCGTATGCGAGGAATTTGGGCAGTGAGACTTTTCTTAGCACGCGCACTGGTACAGTAGTCGCAGCTCTACCACCAGCACAACCAGATGTTAGATCGGGTGGTGACGGGAGGAGGACGAGACCTAGACAGGGGAGGTCGAGAGATCGAGCTCAGAGTGTGGGGTCTGCTGCATCTCCACCTCCTACTGTGTGTATTGCGCCAAGACCATATGCTCCAGTATATAGTTATATTACCACACCATAGTGCGCCGGTATGCGTCGGGTTCTCACCACAGACGATCGATGAGGCGAGGTAAGTAAGTGGCAGAGACAGTGGTCAGAGGCAGAGGTATAGACGGGGACAGAGTGTTCCATCTGGATCGGGATCTCAGCGTACTTATTGGGAATGTGAACAGCCAAGTCACTTCGCTAGTACGTGTCCACGATTGGGCAAAGGGCAGCCACAATAGAGCCAAGAGCAGGTTCATGCTGTTGTCGAGCCAGATCCGACTATTTAATTTCAGGTCACTTGGTCGATGAGTTGGGTTTGAAATCCACTAGGCTAGAGAGACTGACGAACAGTCTGAACGACTGGTTCAAATTCTCACAAACATACGGAAGATGTGTGTGTGTGTTAGAGACGGTGGATCATGGAAATGGTATTTTCCCTTGAGTTTTTCCCATATATGTTTCCAGGATGTTGCCCTGGTATATATTGAATAGGAGAAGACAAATGGTGTAAGGTGTGTAAGGGCATTACACAGTCTGCAGGTCTCGGAGGAGCCCAGCTCATCACGGAGGAGCCCAGCCCTACAGAGTAAGATGGGGGTATGGCCTTGGGCGGGTATGGCCTTGGGCCTTCACAAAACACTATCTTCCTTTGTGAATTGCTTCAATTTCGAGGACGAAATTTTCTTTTAGTTGGGAAGATTGTAACGGCCCTAAAAATCTAACTCGTACCATATGTCATTTCAGGGTCGTATGTGGGACCCACTCGTCGTGATCTGGGTCGAATCGACGCAAAATATGGTCAAGTTAAGGTTTAGACGCGGTGTTCTCGTGTTTCAGAGTGAAATGGTATTTTCGTCAAGCTTTGGCAAAAATGGAGTATTTTTCGGGGTTTAATTCGAACATAAAATCGAGGAGATAAGTAAAAAAAAAAAAAAAGAAAAAAAAAATCAGATAATAAGAGAGAGGAGAGAGGAAAGAGAGAGAAAGAGAGGGGATAGGAGAGAGACAGAAGATGATAGTTAGAGAGAGAGAAGACGGAGAGAGAGAGAGAGAGGGGAGCAGCGCGGCTCCAGCGCGGCAGAGCTCTGGCTCACTGGTAGCGCCTCGTAGCGGCGGTGAACCAGCCTGGAGCGTCGACAGACGTCGACGATGAGAGCAGCTCCAACGAGGACGATCGGGCGCGGCGGCCCAGCAGCGCGGACGGCGGCTCTAGCGAGACGGAAGTCCGGCAAGGCGAGCACTCGCGGAGGCGGTTGAGGTGAAGCCGCAGACGGCCAGCAGCAGCAGCGGACGAGGTGGCGCGGCGTAGGGACGACGACGAGCAGCGGCGCGGTCCACCAGGACGCCGCGAGGAGCGAGTGGACGCCAGCGAGGAGGAGCGGTGACTCGGTAGCGCGCCGCGCGCGCGGCGGCGGCGGCGGCGACGGCGTGGGGAACGACGTGGAGCAACGACGCGGTGGCGCGTTGCCGAGCCGATCGAACCCCGACGAGACACAACAACAGTGAACAACGAGGCATGACTTCGACGAAGCTCTTCTTCACGATGGATTGCTCGTGAAGAAGACGAGAGGTGTGAGCCATGGTGAGGTCCTAAACCATATTTTGGTGTTGGGATCGAGTGATTTCGATTTAATTGTGAACATATTGATTTGAATGACTTAAGTAGCTTAATTGGGATAAATGGACACCAGGGACTTAGGAGGCTATAGTCGCGTGTCATGTGCGCATATCGAGGCGTGAGTGGGACCTTTTGAGGACGATTTGTGATTTCTCGAGGTAAGTAAACCAGCTAGGAAATTGTACAGTCATTTTATTTTACTCTATCGAATTTCGTTGTTCATTGCTTTGATAGCTATATTTGAAATTGCTGTTGGTTGAGTGGTCCATTGGAAAGTGAGTCATGGTTATTGTTTATCTGTGATATGAGCTCTGTAGATATCTCATAGTCGCAAGGGTTAGGGCTGGTAGGCAGTGTCTCGTCCTGACCCCGAGTTTGCTGGGCATTTGGTGCGACTCAACGACCTTTTGGTCGGGACTCCTTGTTGTTTTGTTTTTCGTATTCCGGACCTTCACTTATCGATTGATTGTTTACATTCTTTTATTCATGCGTTCCCCATTCCTTTCTTTCTATATGCATGAATTCGATTGATTTAGTTATTTCGAAATGCTGTATATCTATCCTTCTGGCTTTTACTTACCTGGGCTCGTCGTTCTTGTGTTTGACTGAGTGCAGATCCACAGTCCAACAAGGGGAAGGCTCCATAGCTAGGTGAATCTTTTGTATTATTAGATATACTTGATTTAAAAACACTGAGATTTTGGGCATGTATATCTTGTATTTACTCTCCTCTGAATGTTCATTGATGATGATATACATATGCAGGGTTCCACAATTAGGTTGTCCAACTCTTTTACAATTATTGTTGAGTTATTTAATGTATTAATTGCTTCCACTAAATTGTAAAACTTGAAAAATATTAATAACTCAACTGATCTCCGTCTCCTTCTCAAAGACAACCCAACTCACTGTCTCCCTCTCTTTCTCACAAACCCAACCCAAATCACTTTTTATCTCCCTAATAATGCTCTCTCTCTCTCTCTCACGTTCTCATAGTCGACACCACCTAACTCTCTTAACCTAAGTCATTTATTCCCCTATTTTAAACCCTCTAACCAACACCATTAAATCGATCCCATGTTCCCAACAATTCAACAACGCCATTGAAGATCTATAGTAATAAGGTTAGTGTAGGGTTTGCAGGGATTCCCTGCAATGATTGCAAATAATATATTCTCTGTTAGCAGAATCAATTTACACATATGGTGCATTTGACGTATGCACCATATGTGTTAATCGATGGCCATATGGAAAAACATGCATACGGAGAATGCACCATTCGTGTAATTCTCGCGCCGTCATCTCCACGTCATCATTCCATCATCAAGCAAGCAACGTACACAAAATAACATATTTTCCAATGCGCTATTCGTGTCCATGTCATTTCCTCACCAGGGCCATGCAGATGTTCATGTTACACAAATAGCGCAGTCAAAAAATGCGTTATTTGTATTCACGTCATCCCCATCAGCCCGCACAAGAATCGCGCATTCCCCGAACGCGCAATCTTTGTTAATCTCCTCACCCTCATCAGAATGATGTATTTTTAAAAGCTAGAATTGCCTCATTAACGATTAAAAGGTAAACATTTAGTATTTTGCGAATTTAAAATAACAAATGTAGTACGACTGTAATTTTTTCCGAAAAAAGTAAAAGTAAAAGTATTGTTTTTTATTTTACTTTTTGGAAGCCTAATCAAGATCGTGAATCATGATTTTTGAGTTACTTGAAGAGATGTCTAGTGGTGTGGCATCCTTCAAAGCCTATTCATATTTTTGTCGATAACTATGATGTGCCGAAAAATTCTTTGGTGACCAACAACCAATTGACCTAAATGGTAAGAGACTTTTTCCCTTAAGTAAGGTCTTGAGTTCAAGTCCAGTGAATGAAAGAATCGGGTTGGGAGGGCTACCCACATATGGGGCCTGACAGTGCCCGAACGTGGATTAATCAGTGCGGTATGTGCCAGACACCACACGAGAAACAAAAAAAACATTGTTAGTAAGACTATAAAACATAACTTCTTAAATGATAAGATTTAGCGAGGTTAAGGTTTCGAGTCATGCTGAGGAAAAACTTAGTTGGTGCTATGACAACACTCTCCTTAACAGATGATAATCTAATAAATTCATAATTGGATAATCATTTTTTTGAAATTAATAAAGAATTAACAATTTATAGTTAAAAACATATATAAATCTAACTGCTCAAATAATTTTTTTTTGAAGTAATATAGAAATTTTATTTATTATCAATGGCTTGATGCAATACTAGATATAAAAATCAATTGTCAATATTGATTCACTAATCCTATTCATTCAAAAGAACTGTCATCCATTTAGCTAGAAATGCGATTGTAATATTAAAACAATGTGACAATCAAGGACTGCCCACTAGAAAGATCTAGAACACTTGACGATACACAAACACCACTAAAATCACATAACAAGAGATATAACTCTCAGCAAGGGAAGAGAACCTAAGACATCCAACAGGGAAACACCAATCAAACTAATTACTATCAAATGGAAATCTGAAGAAAAAATCAAATGAAATTATTAAAGTAAAAATTATTAACAAGCAGCTAAAACAAATGAATTGACTTAAAATGATCCTTGTTATATTAATCAAACGAATTGCATATACAAATATATTGTTTAATTTTAATATATTGTATAATGCATTTATTTAATATATATTTTTATTGACTAATATATTTTTTCATGATCTTTTCATTTAGTAATCATTTAGTATCACGTACTTATATAAAGAATTAAAGATAGACATATATATAATTTAGTTTTTATCCGATTTATAGAAAATTTTAAGTTACAATTTTTGTTGCAATTAAATATAAATGATGGTTGTTCGAGTCATGGAAATAGAAACACGAACATTGGGAATTATCTTGCATATACGGTGCGTGACTCGGGGTGAATCCAAAGTAGTCGGATAATCCGAATACCAAATGGTTTAGACAAAAAAAATATAAATATAACTTGTAGAATCTTTAAAAAAAATAAAAAATAGATTTGTTGTAAAATAACTAGGAACCAAAGCCAAGAAAGTAAACACAAAGAAAGAGAACAAGAGAAGGTAGGAGAGAAAGGAGAAAACTCTTATTCATAGGAACTAATATCACAACCCAATACACCTCTTTTTATAAGCATGAAAGGACTGTGTAAATAGTATGTAGGTTACATATGCATTATTACATGATTAATACAATAACGACCAGGTAATAACTATTAGAGTTACAAGGATGCAATGAGTTGCCATTTATACTTACAACATTCCTTCTAAATGACAACTTGTTGAGAAAATATGCCTCATTAAAAAACCTTGTGGAAAAATCCAGCAAAGGAAAAAATTACATCATTCTTATCAATTAAAATATATATTGCAATATTGTTAGTTTGTCTTGTTAAAAACCTTGATAGGAATACTCAGTGGGATAAAAACATAGTTAAGGGGAAAAATAGTGCAATACACTAATTGATCATGAAATGGAGTATAATATTGTTAGTATTGTCTCGTTAAAAACCTTGCTTGAAAAACTTAGTTGGATAAAACTATAGCTAAAGAAAAAAGTGTGCAATGCACTAAGAAATAACTCCATTTGATAAATCACCCTTGATGTTGACATGGGTGATACATACTGCATTATATTTATATATAATATGATTTTAGAGAATGTTAATCAATATGATTCTTGAATATGTTGAATCATATTTCTTTAACCATACACATTAACAACTTGCACCAACAATCGCTAGTATTTTTTAATAATTGGAAGAAGTAATAACCATAGTTACTTAACAAACTTCCATTATATAGTAGTATGATAATCAGAATAAGTGAATATATAAATCATTTCAGAATGAGCCTTATGAGGATCAAATGAGCATCACTACAAAAATATGTAGGTTTAGCGACGATGTTTTTCGCTGCTAAATCCTAATTTTCTTGTCGCTAATCCAGTTAGCGTAGATTAGCAACAAAATTGAGATGTTTCAAAAACTCTTTTCGCTAATTATTCAATGACAGAATAAACTGTCTATCGCTAAATTTGTGAAGGATAAAATCATCGCTAGCCGTTACAAACACTATAAACCGAGTTGTCGCCACTTACTAATGATTACATGGTTGCCATTGATTCATCGTTGATCAATGACGACCACTTTATTTTGAACCACGTGTCCGTCGCTGATTCATCATTGATGAACAATAAACAAGTGGCAAATACATTCTTGTTTGGCGCTAATCCATCGTTGAGTCTATCTTTTTTGTTTTGAAAAAAAACATGTTCCAAACCACTATAAATACACAAAAATACAGAAAAGTGAAGTATTCTGATATTTTATACCTAAAAAACCAAAGTTAAATACGAAAGAAGTGCTAAGGGAATACTAAATCTATTGCTCCTAAAGGTCTGCTAGACCATCGTAATCCTCATAGTCATCGTAGTCCTCATAGCTATCAGCGTCGCCCGCGTCACGCTCAACATTCGGAAGATGTTGCTGATGGCCTAATTAGGACAGGACCTGAGGAGGTATGGCATGAGGAGGCGGGGGCCGAAGATGTGTGATAAGTCAGTATTTATATATTTTTAGTATTTTATTTTAGTATATTTAATATGAAAAGTCTCTCAAATATATATTTAATTATATTTATTGGTCGTTTTTAAGGTGAAACGGATTGCGCGGTTGAATTCGTGGCGAAAAAATACTCAAAATGGAGTATTTACTTGCATTGATTGGACGACGGACTATTTGCCTCCAGTTACGTGCAGCGTGGTGGGTAGAATAAAGGATCAGCAAACCAATTAACACGTGGCAGCATACCGCCTCAACGTGCCACATGTTAGCCGTCAATTGGCCTAGCTCGTTTCTTATGTCCGCCACGTCACAGCAGCTTCTTCCGCCAATCCGAACGCGACATGTCAGAGGTTTTCATTTTCTCCACCAATCAGACGTTGCCACGTCACCATCACAATTACACAACGTCCCAACCATTTCTTCTCCTCATTCTGCAGCTCTTCAATTTCCTCAGGATTCGTACCCATGCGGTCTCCCAGATTTTCTCCGAGTCGTGCGAATTCTTCCACCCACCTCCATGCGTGCCACACGTCAGCTGCTCAGCCTATCCACCACGTCTTCCAACAACTTTCCACCAACCACTGTTCGACACGTGGCGGGCTTTCCATGCACGTCATTGCACATTTCTCCTCCAATCAGGCGCCGACACGTCAGCGCACGACAGAAAACGCACCAATCGCGCTGCAACACGTGTCCAAACTCAGTTTGTGAGCCAAAACAGTCATACGATGCTCCTCGGTGCACGAGTCACCTCCCCAACACCCAAAATTAGTTTCTCTTACCTCTCGGGACAAATTTTTAATAGTTTTATATATTAGGAACCTAGGGTATTATATTTTTAACACCGACTATTATATTTTTAGAATCGACTTCTCTCGATGATTGCCTAGGTCGGTGGAGAAACGAGTCGGGATTATGGATTCATGGAATATTATTTGAGATCTTTTATTTTATTATTTAATTTAGTTTAAATTCTCATATTTCATTATTGTTGATTTTAAGGAATATAATTTAGATCTAGGGTATGTATGTGGTCAGTGCATGCTTTTAAGGGGACAACCTATAGTTATTTGAACCGATAGTATCCGTGTAATTGTACTTTTGGATTAATAAAGTGACAAACACTCACCCGTTTGCCGTAAAACCCTTTCGGTTCTTGAGTGTGCAAAAATTGAATATAGATTAAATCGGAAGCAGATGCGATCCATTTATTTAGGATTAGTGTTCCCACATATCCATATTACTGCAGTTAGTGTGTAAAACCCGATTGGCGTATGTCTAGGGTTATGCATTAATTAGGGAAGTAGTTAGTGGCAGACATCCTGGCTATCAAAATTAGGGGAATGAGGAATTTCTGGCGGATGTCGATTTTCTATAGCTAATCTAGGAGAATTTAAATTAATAACTTTTTAGGAGAGATTGAAGACCATGATTGCCATTGACTCTTGATCATGATTTGTGGAACTGTAGACCTAGGTGTTACTTAGGTGTTCATTAATTGTTTTCAAAATTAGTTTCGTTATTTTATTTATTTAGTTTAGTTAGATTAGTTAGTTAAATTATTTATTTTAAACCCCTGATTTTTCCTTTTCGTTATTTTTGACCTAAAAAAGATTACCAATCTCTGTGGGATCGACCCATTGCCACTATTCTACAAAATAGTTGGTTTATGAATTTTTATTTTATTGACGAGTTTGGTGCGCGTCAATTTTTGGTGTCGTTGTCGGGGATTGGTTTTCTTTATTTAGTGTTTTTATTGATTTATTATTATTATTATTTATTTTAATAAATTGGAGTACCCCGAGAGTTTTGTTAGGTTTGGCTTTGGATTTTTTTTAGCATAATGTGTGCATTTTTTTTAGGAATTAACATGTTTATAGAATTTTAGGTGTTTTGAGACTTGTTTGGGACATATCCAACTTAAGTCGCCACATTAGTGGCGGGTCTTTGAGTAGACCAAAAACCCTAGACTTTATTCCATAATCTTTTTGATTTCACCCTTAGTTGAAAGACTTCATGCTCGCAAGACTTGATTATAATCTTTAATGTTAACTCATATGTTTACTAGTTCATGCTTTTGTTATGATTGTTCTTTTATAGTCTCCTTAGTCACCTACACATGGGAGATTTTATGCGTTCACTAGTTTTTAGAGACTTTTTTGTCATGCATGCATTTGTATCATCTTCTTATCCATGTTCTTCTTCACCACTGTCTATTTATTTATTTTTATATGGATGCATTGACTTGTTTTGAACCGTGATGACAAGCTTCATAATAAGTTTGAGGGTATTTTAGGGATTATGGATTGATTTGGATGGATTCTTTGCGAAAGACCGTAGGTGAGATCGTTTATTTTTTTATCCAGTTATATGATGTTGTCGGATGGTAATGGTGGTGTTTTATATCATTTCTTCAATTTCTTTCATTTATTGTCCCTTCATATTTCTTTCTCATTTCATTAGTAGTTGATACACTTTCATACATTTATTTAGTATAGTTTTTTATTTCTATTTTTTACTTTTTTATTTAGAGTCACCTGAAACTTTGTTTCATGCCTTTAGTTGTGGATGAGTACATTATGATTGCCTTTTTGACTTGAAACTTCTGGAAAACTAGGAGAAACACTCAATCGAGCCCGTACCTAGCATTTTTATGATTTCATGATTATGGACTTTATTGATGGTTGGACTTTGTGCTAGATAACGAAAATGAGCAGATGGTCAAGTGGTAGTATTTTAACCCACATTTGGGGATTTGCTTTATTATGGTGGAAGTGATAAGGGCTAACAGGAGTTTTTTTTGTTAATATAGAGAGTCATACAGGTTTCCAAAGAAAATGGAGCAGGGAAACTTATGGTGGGAAAAAGCGAGAAAATCGGTCCATAGGAAATGAAGCAGGGACCGTATTTGTTGAAAAAAAGAAGAAAAAAGAAGAAGAAAAGAATAGAGAATATAAATTGAATAAAGGCGAAAGTTGTGAAACTCCTCAAATAAAAGATTTAGCTCAAGTGCTTTTACTAGATTAAGTGAGATTTTAAACTTGCGTATTTGAATGTATAGACCAAGAAAACTCGTGAGTAGTTGATGGCCTTTGTTTTGACCGAATCTATGTATTGAAAGTGTGATCTTAATTGTGTTTGGGTTGCGAGTCTTGACATATCATAACTCCGAAATTTCTTGAGTGGCTTGTTACCTTGGCAATTATGTAAATCGGAGTAACTCCATGAATTTGAGTCGGGTATAGGATTAGTGAGTCAGTGCATATTTATATTAGGAGTCTAGTTTAGTTTGTGTTGTCATCTACACATTTGCTCGGGATGTGCAAAGTCTTAAGTTTGGGGGTATTTGATAAGTCAGTATTTATATAATTGTAGTACTTTATTTTAGTATATTTAATGTGAAAAGTCTCTAAAATATATATTTAATTATATTTATTGATCATTTTCAGGTGAAACGGAGTGCGCGGTTGAATTCGTGGTGAAAAAATACACAAAATGAAGTATTTGCATGCATTGGTCAGACACCGAACTATTTGCCTCGAGTTACGTGCTGCGCGGTGGGTAGAATGAGGATCAGCAGACCAATTAACACGTGTCAGCATACTATTGGTCCAGCTCGCCTCAACGTGCCACATGTCAGCCGTCCATTAGCCCAGCTCATTTTTTGTGTCCACCACGTCACAACAGCTTCTTCCGCCAATCCGAAAACGCCACGTCAGCGGTCTCCATTTTCTCCACCAATCAGACGTTGTGACATCACCATCATAATTACACAATGTCCCAACCATTTCTTCTCCTTGTTCAGCAGCTCTTCGATTTCCTCGGGATTCATGCCCGTGCGGTCTCCCAGATTTTCGCCGAGTCGTGCGAATTCTTCCACCCGCCTTCATGCGTGCCATGCGTTAGCTGCTCAGCCTCTTCACCACGTCTTCCAGCAGCTTTCCACTAACCACCGCTCGACACGTGGCGAGCTTTCCATGCACAACACGTCATTGCACATTTCTCCTCCAATCAGGCGCCAACACGTCAGCGCACAGCAGAAAACACACCAATCGCGCATCGACACATGCCCAAACTCGATTTTTGAAGCTAAAACAGTCTTACGAAGCTCCTTGGCGCACGAGTCACCTCCCCAACACCGAAAATTAGTTTCTCTTACCTCTCGGGACCAATTTTTAGTAGTTTAATATATTAGGAACCTAATATTTTTAACACCGACTATTATATTTTAAGCATCAACTTCTCTCGACGATTGCCTAGGTCGGCAGGGAAACAAGTCGGGATTATAGATTCATGACATATTATATGAGATCTTTTATTTTATTATTTAATTTAGTCTAAATTCAGCTATTTCATTGTTGTTGATTTTAAGGAATACGGTTTAGATCTAGGGTATGTATGTGGCCAGTGCATGCTTTTAGGGGGACAACCTATAGTTATTTGGACCGATAGTATCCGTATAATTGTACTTTTGGACCAATAAAGTGACAAACACTCACTCGTTTGCCGTAAAACTCTTTCGGTTCTTAAGTATGCAATAATTGAATCTAGATTAAACCAAAAGCGGATGCGATCTGGAAGCGGATGCAATCCGATTATTCAGGATTAGTGTTCCCACAAATCCATATTAACTCGGTTAGTGTGTTAAACCTGATTGGCGGATGTCTAAGGTTATGCATTAATTAGGGAAGTAGTTATTGGCGGACGTCCTGACTATCGAGATTAGGGGAATAATGAATTTTTGGCGGATGTCGATTTTCTATATCTAATCTAGGAGAATTTAAATTAATAACTTTTTGGGAGAGATTGAAGACCATGATTGCCATTGAATCTTGATCCTGGTTTGTGGAACTGTAGACCTAGGTATTACTTAGGTGTTCATTAATTTTTTTCGAAATTAGTTTCGTTATTTTATTTATTTAGTTTAGTTAAATTAGTTAGTTAAATTATTTATTTTAAAACCCTTGATTTTTCCTTTTCGTTATTTTTGACCTAAGAAAGACTACCAATCTCTGTGGGATCGACCATTTGCCACTATTCTAAAAAATAGTTGGTTGAGGAATTTTTATTTTATTGACGAGTTCGGCGCGCGTCAAGGTGGGGCATGAGAAGTGTTGGCCCTAGGATCGCAAAAGAAAATAGCTCAATGCTGGGTCCAACTTAAAAACTCTATGAGGCAAGCAATTGTATCCTCGTGCTTTTTCTGCATCGACTCGTATACCTACTGTTTGGCATGAAGCATGGATTCCTCCCTAGTCAACCTCGAGACCTCCGTAAACTATTTAGACGAGCTTGCTCCTCCATTGTCATGTCATGTCGCCTGCGATCTAAGGCTGTAGACACACCCCTTCTTTCCATTAGCTAACTTGTAGTATAAGGCGTCACCATCAATCCGGTCGTCCGGAGATGCCTGTGTGACCTCCTACCTCCTCATTTGGAATTCTTCCTATAAAAAGTGATGAGAATTCAAAATTACATAATTGTATAAGATAGTTGAATAAGTAAACATGAAAAATGATTTATTATTAACTAACATGAAAAACACGAGACCTCTTATCAACGAAAGTAGTCCTTTCATGGCTAGTCGTATGGACATGTATGAAATTCATTTATAGGAATACTGGCGCCTATATTATTATCCTACAAAGATAAGTTACAAATGTTGGTAAAGAAATTTAAAGGCACAAAAACATATAAATTAAGTGTTTCAGTAATATTGACGATATTTACCAATCTGCACTTATGAGTTGCAAGCGACACAGTACCGCTAGTATGTTTCTACATATTGGTGTCAGGGTAGTTCTTCTCACTCATTCTATTCTCGGATGCCTTCTTCGACTTGGCCTTGAAAGCATGCGTATCCGAAAACTTCAGGTATCCTTCCTACTCCTCCTATGTATGGAAACACGACCTCTCACGATGTCGTAGCAACACATTCATCAACCCCGCATATCTTACTGACGCTTCCTGACAAAAAGCATGGTAGATTTATGCTGTAATCGACATATCTCATGTGAAGAATCTCTGCAAACATAATGACAAAAATATTAACGACAATACAAAACTTGCAAAAAATACTGAAAAAATAACAAGTCTCGAACACTCACACTCCAATAATCCCAATAGATGTTTCTTTGGTACTACAAGACTGTTTTCCAACACCATCCATCCAGATGCATGGCTTTCTTAAAATAAACGTTGAAGTATTGAGCGCTAAAATTGGATGGGTGCAACCTGTTGATTATTCACTGTATAAGTATTCTCGATGGAAGCCTTAAAATGGATTTTGTTTTAACAAACAAACAATTACTTCTTATCTTTGATCCCGTATGGATCTTAATAACTTGCCCATCTGCCCCGCTCGGCGGCTCATTTGGAACATCATTGCCCATGCCAAGATCTTCATTCGATAATGCCGATGATGTAGTGATTGGCGGTGCAGGTACTAAAGGTGAAGGCGTAGCGTGAAGTGACAGCGAAAAAGTTGACGTACGAAGCTTCAGGGAGAGAGATGGTCAACTAGACAAGAGATGCTGACTAGTCGAAGGTGTAGTGTGTTCCTGGGCGGGTGTCGAGCTAGAATTAATCCTCAAAGGAAGGGATGATGAACTCAATCTATAAAAACTCAAAAATATTTTAAATTAGAGTGGTGACATGTAATATCTATTTATACCTATGAATATATAATTTACAGATTTCATCGACTGCTTTGGCGAGTGAGATATGTCTCCAAAAACGTGCGCGCTACGGGTATGTGATATGTCAGTGAGTTAGGAAATACTTAATTAGTTAAATAATATATCTTACTATATGATTTACGCCAATCATACAAACTTGTAAAGTTATAAATCCCTAAGCTAAGTGCATAAGGATCATTGTACGTATTGTTAGGTTTTGGGGTTCATACACAGCGGAAAATTCAAAACGATTTTTGAAAAACCCCTAATAGGATCGAGAATAGGTTCCATTAAACTAAATCTAAAAAAGTAAACCATACCTTAATCCGTGATTTTCTTCTGTGATTGTTCGATCTCCAAGATGTTTAGGCATGCGTCCTCTATCGGAAATCTACACACGAATAGTGATCACAATTTAGAGTGCTAGCCTCAAGAGAGATTGAAAACGTTTTTTTTTCTCTCCTAAAATCCAGAGAACTCGAAATTTGCAAAAATGAATATCTTATTTTATTTTAGGGTTTCACCCTTTATTTATATGTGTAGATAAGCCCTCACTTAAAATCTTATTCGTAATACAACTATTGTATTTAGGCAGTTTAAGAAAATTACATATACGCTAATAAGTTATCATATAATAAATAGTAAGGGCTTTTATATCATGAATCTTTTCATATAAAATTCATTACTCTGGACCAATAAAAATTGAGCGAAGCCATTCTTTGTGTGCGACCCAATAGGTTCAATTGTACTAGTCTCAATCTTTAGGTAAACTGAAATGTTGAAGTGACATTGATCATATCATTTCATATGGACTTGGCCATTATCACTCTATCATATCTAGGGATCCACATATAGCTCTCTCTATATAAGAGTGACAAATTTTATCTTGATTACAAACCTTCACATATTATTCACATGGTAACCAATCACAATCTTTATAATCGTCCGATTAAAAATAACGTTTTATTGTGTCAAATTACCATGCTCCTAATATTGAAGTCTATGGTAATCTTAAGTCGAATGACTAAATTATGTACCTATCATGAGTAATACCTATGACTTAATCCATGTGGTATTCTCGTAGTGGGTCGGTCTAGTTCCTTGTTTCCTAGCAAGTACTCATGATCTTGATTCATATCCCTATACGCATGATCATCACATGACAATCAGTCAAGATTTGCACTAGTCTTAATTCGTTATAGTTCCTAGTATAATGATCGACAATGGATATTTATGATATTTCAACAAATACCCATGTTTCTTACTATAAGGTAAACATGCAATTACTTATAATAAAACAACAAATGAAAACATCAATTTTAATAACTAAAATTATAAGATAAACAATGTTTGTAGATTAACCTAGGGCACATGCCCCAACATTTCCTACTTGCACTAGGGCAATCATTCTTGTATCTAATACCTAATGACCTAACATGACCATCATCTTTCGCTTGTGGAAGAGCCTTCCTCAAAGGATCTACAACATTTTCTTTTGTAAGAACTCTGCAAATCTTCACCTCTCCCATCTCAATGATTTCTCGAATGAGATGAAAACGTCTAAGTATATGTTTGGATCAATGGTGCGATCTTAGTTCCTTAGCCCGTGCTATTGCGCCGTTATTATCATAGTACATGCAAACGAGGTTAGCTATACTAGAAACCACACCAAGTTCAGTGACGAACGTTTTGATCGAAACTGCCTCCTTAGCTGCATCGGACGCTGTAATATACTTAGCTTCTGTTATAAAAACTGCTACAGTTTCTTGCTTCGAACTTTTCCAGTTCATTGCGCCTCCATTTAAAGTAAACACATATCCAGACTGCGATCTAAAATCATCTATATCAGTTTGAAAACTTGCATCTGTGTAACTATTTACAACAAGCTCGTCTTTCAAACTTCCATAGACCAAGAACATTTTTTTAGTCATTTTCAAGTACTTAAACAATGTTCTTTGGATCTGATTGATATCTGCTTGTTGCGCTTAAAACATATGATACATTGGGTCGGGTGCATAACATGACATACATGATAGATCTAATAGCTGATGCATATGGAATCATATTCATGCGCTCTTGCTCATCATTAGTCTTTGGACATTTAGTCTTGCTGAGACTTATACCATGAGACATTGGCAATGACCCTCTTTTAGAGTCTTGCATACCGAACCTATTCAATACCTTGTCTATATAAGCACTTTGATTTAGACTGATTAGCCTTTTAGATCTATCCCTATAGATCTGAATCCCAAGGATGCAGGCTGCATCTCCTAAGTCCTTCATTGAGAAAAACTTCCTTAACCAAGGCTTGACACTCTGCAGGGTTGAGATGTCATTTCCAATGAGTAATATATCATCAACATACAGTATCAGGAAAACAACCACGCTCCCACTGACCTTCTTATATACACAAGGCTCATTTTCATTTTTAATGAAACCAGATTCTTTTATTGCTTCATCAAAACAAAGATTCCAACTCCGAGAAGCTTGCTTTAATATATAAATGGATCTTTGAAGGTTGCACACCATCCTAAAATTCTGAGGATGAACAAACCCTTCAGGCTGTATCATATACACGTCCTCAAGTAACTTTTTCATTTAGGAAAGCTATTATGATATCCATTTTCTATAACTCATAGTCATAATATGTGGCTATGGCAATTAGAATTATAATAGATTTAAGCATGGTTACAAGAGAAAAAGTCTCATCATAATCAACACCTTGAGTCTGTCTGAAACTTATTGCTACTAGTCATAATTTATAAGTATGCACATTGCCATCCATGTCAGTTTTCTTCTTAAAAACCCATTTACATCCACTGGTCTTACCACCTTTAAGTAAATCAACCAGGTTCTAAACTTGGTTATCATACATGGATTGCATCTCAGAACTCATGGCACTAAGCCATTTATTTGATTCAGGGCTAGATACCTCCTGATAAGTAGTAGAATCATTTTAATCCATAAGCAACACCTCACTACTATCAGTAATAAAAAATCCAAATCTCTCAGGCTGATGTCTTACCTAATCAGACCTATGCGGGCCTTGTGATACCTGTGGAGGTTCAACTAGTTCAAGACTTTGTTGATCTCCCACTAGCGGTTGATTGTTTATTTATGGTTCTTAAACTTCTTCAAGACTTACTTTATTGCCTTTGTTGTCTTTTGAAATAAACTCTTTTTCGTAAAGACACTATTCCGAGCAACAAACACTTTATTCTTAGTAGGATTATAAAAGTATTATCCTCTAGTTTCTTTAGGATAACTAAAAAATACACACTTGGTAGATTTGGCTGTTTCTGAGATTTTTCGTCGTACGAAAACCTCACAACCCAAAATCTTAAGGAAATATAAACTTGGTTTTTAGTTAAACCACATCTCATGTGGTGTTTTATCAACCGCTTTAGAAGGAACTTGATTCAATGTAAACGTAGCAGTTTCTAAGGCATAACCCCAAATGGAAATAGGAAGATCTGCATGACTCATCATAGATCGAACCATATCTAATAAAGTCTGATTTCTCCTCTCAAAAACACCATTCCATTGTGGAGTTGCTGGGGGAGTTAACTGTGAAACAATCCCACTATTTCTAAGATGATCATCAAACTCTTGGCTCAAATATTCACTACATCAATCTGATCGAAATGCTTTAATAGTTTTACAAAGTCGATTTTGCACTTCATTCTGAAATGTTCAAAACATCTCAAAAGATCCACCTTTATGTTTCATGAGATACACGTAACCATATTTTGCTGAAATCATTAGTGAATGTAATGAAGTGCTAATAACCACCTCTAGCCATTGTGTTCATAGGACTACATACATCTGTATGTATTAAACCCGATAAATCATTTGCCCTTCACCGTGTCCAATAAGGGACTCTTTGTCATCTTACCTAGTAAACAAAATACACATGTTTCATATGATTCAAAATCAAATGAATCTAAAAGTCCATATTTTTGGAGTTTATAAATGCGTTGCTCATTTATGTGGCCAAGACGAGAATGCCAAAGGTAGGCTTGACTCAAATTATTTGACTTGAATATCTTTGTATGTACGTTAAGAATAGGAATATCTATGAACTTTTTCATGTTTATAATATAAATACCATCACACAAATCAACATTCGCATAGAAAACGTCTTTACGAAAAATGGAGCATTTATTACTCGCAATAATGAAATTAAAATCATCCAAATCGAAACATGAAACTGAAATGATATTTCTGCTTAAGGGAAGGACATAATAACAATTATTTAAAACTAAAACAATTCCACTTGGTAAAATTAACTCATAGCATCCTATAGCCAACGCATAACCTTTGCTCTATTTCCAACTAGTAGGATGACTTCTTCTTTCTTTAGCTTTCTACTTTTGGTGGACTCTGCACATTAATACAAATACGAGATCCATATCCAGTATCCAATACCAAGGAATCACTAGTAGACAAGTTAACTTTAATAACATAAATACCTAAAGCAGTAGTCGCACTACTCTGCTTTTTTTTTAGATCTTTAAGATAATGCTTGTAATTTCTAAACCAATGTCGAGGTGCATGACAGAAATGACAATTTCCTTCTTTTTCCTTTTACTTCTGGGATTGTGAAGTAGTAGCAGCATGAGGTCTGACTTGTTCTATAGGCTTTGTGGTAGTCACAACAGCCTTGGCAACTTTAGCTTTGCCTTTGCCTTTTTTCATCAGAGTCTTTCCTTTCTGAACCATAAATACATTAGCAATGGGTTTCTTGACATTCTACTTAATAGTTTTAAGCATCAAATGCAAATCTGGGATAGAATTCTCTATGTTATTTATGTTATAGTTCATTACAAATTGTGAATAACTATCAGGCAATGAATTCATGATCAAATCTGTAGCCAACTTTTGGCTAATGGGAAATTCAAGTCTGTCAAGATCGTCAATATAGCTCTTCATTTTTAGAACAAGAGGAATAACTGATGCACCGTTAGCCATTTTGCAAGAATGAAGGTTCTTGACTATCTCAAACCTTTCTTACATACCCTACTGTTAGAACATTTCCTTCTACATCATAGCTATGTCGTAAGCTTCCATGTGTTCCATGTCCTTCTGAAGTTTAGGAACCATGGTTGCCAACATAATGCATGCAACATCAGTTGAGTCGTTGACATGCTTAGTATTTGCATCCTTCATAGCTTTGAAAGCATTGACTGGTGGTTCCTCCGGAATAAGATTATCCAGGACATACAACTTGCGTTCATGCTTAAGAACAATTCTCAAGTTTCTGAACCAATCAAGAAAATTTGTCCCAGATAACTTATCCTTCTTAAGGATGGATCGCAGTGATAAGGGATTAATGTGATTTGAAGAGGCCATAGATCTATAACAAAGATTATGCAAAAGTTTATTTTAATATAGAGGAATAGACTCCTGCTAAATTAACAACCATCCGGAAAATGCTATGTTAATTTAAGGGACTAAAATCCATGTTTCACCTAATTCCAAGACAACTAAGGCATGACACTTTAAATTACGTTATTTAGGTAGGTACCAATTACCAATTACATCATATGTAACTTTTTGTTGTTTTTATGAAATTATAACATCTAATGTCTTTGCATGTTTTATCACATCTAGTGCCTAAAGCCCAAAATCGTTTTGATAGCTTTATCAAGTCTAAATTTTGTTGAGATTATGACATCTTATGTCTTATCACGTTTTAAACAACGAATTTCAATTCCAAAATTTGGAAATCGCCTAAAATCTCTCATTATTTTAGTCAATCAAATTAACCAAAATTACCCCTTATTCTAATTATGAAAATATTAATTAAAACATTTTTAATTAACTCGGGTCCACCTTTTACTTAATATCTTATCCTAATCCAATTCGAACTTAAGATACTTTGAATCCTTATCTAATTAAAATTTGTTATATTTCTCGCCTATCTTATAGGATTTGTAATTCTTATTCAATTACAAGTTTATCTTCTATCTATTAGGAATATACTAATGGATGACCACAATGAGATATATGATCAAAACCAATTTTGAAATATTAATCATGCATTCAACACCAGAATCATATTAAATTAATCATATTTATCTAATCATGATTTCTATCATGGAGACATGCATAATTATTGAACAAAAATGAAATATGTATTCAACACTAGAATCATATTAACATAAACATGACTTCTAACATGAACATACAAAATTTGCATCGTTCAATATTAAAAACATATGTTAATCGAAATACTCAAAACATGGATAATATCATTGAATCAAATCATGTGTCTGTATCAATATATATGAATTAACAAAGTACTTTAACACCAATTCTTGATAACAATTATCACATAACATATATGTACATCATATATATACATAAATTAAGATCATGTTTTCACATATATATCATATATACGTCAGAGAAAACATGCAAAATTTTAATAGAACCGAGCCTAAGCCTCTGATACCACTGTTTGGTTTTGGGGTTTTTACGCAGCGAAATTTTCCAAACAATTTTTGAAAAACCCCTAACATGATCGAAAATAGGTTCCATTAATCTAGATCTATAAAAGTAAACCATACCTTAATCCATGATTTTCTTCTGTGATTGTTCGATCTCCAAGACGTTCATGCGTGTGCCATCTATTGGAAATCCAGACATAACTAGTGACCATAATTTGGAGTGCTAGCCCCAAGAGAGATTGAAAACGTTTTTCTTTCTCCTAAAATCCAAAGAACTCGAAATTTGCAAAAACGAAAATCTTATTTCATTTTAGGGTTTCAACCTTTATTTATGTGTAGATGAGCCCTTACCTAAAATCCTATTCTTAATACAACTATTATATTTAGGCAGTTTAAGCAAATTACACATACGCCCCAATTAATAACTTATCATATAATAAATCGTAAGGGATTTTATGTCATGAATTTTATCATATAAAATTCATTACTCTGGACTAATTAAAATTGCGCTAAGCTATTCTTTGTGTGCGACCCAATAGGTTCAAGTGACGTTGGTAGTGAACGAAAACCATTTTGGTACGCAAGTCATAAGCGGTCTCTAACAAGGCATTATGACTACCCAAGTAGTATGAATATCAAAATCAATAAAACCTAATGAATAACCTATATCATGTCCTTTTGTCATGCGATGTACTTTGACTAAACATAAGGCATGAAAATTTACCCTGAATGTTTAATCGTACTAGTCTCGATCTTTAGGTAAACTGAAAACATCCAAGTGACATTGATCATATCAATTAACATGGACTTGGCCATTATCAGTCTATCATATTAAGGGATCCATTGATATCTCTCTCTATATGAGAGTGACAAATTCTATTTTGATTACAAACCTTCACATATTATTCACATGGTAACTAATTACAATCTTTATAATCATCCGGTTAAAGAAGAATTATATTGTGTCAAATTACCATGCTCATAATATTGAAGTCTATGGTAATCTCAAGTCGAAGGACTAAATGATATACCTATCATGAGTAACACCTATGACTTAATCCATGTGGTGTTTTCATAGCGGGTTGGTTTAATATCTTGTTCCCTAACAAGTACTCATGATCTCGATTCATATCCCTATACGCATGATCATCACAGACCATCAATCAAGATTCACACTAGTCTTAATTCATTATAGTTTCCAGTATAGTGATCGACTAGTAACATTTAGAATATTTCAACAAATACCCATGAATCTTATTATAAGGTAAACATGAAATTACTTATAATAAAACAAAAAATAAAAACCTCAATTTTATTAACTAAAATTATAAGATAAACAATATTTTGCCCCTACTAGAAAACTTGACTCAAAAGAAACTGTAGAAATTCGACGAGGTAGGGGTAGAACAAAGTTAACATGGAATGCATTAATTAGGAGGGATTTAAATGGTTTGGAAAGTTCACCATCAATTGCACTTAATCGAGCACAATGAAAAAATTTAATCCTTGTAGCCGACCCCAATTAATTTGGGACTGAGGCTATGTTGTTGTTTGTTGTTATTGTAAACAACGTTTGTAGATTGACCTAGGGCACATGCCCCAACACGTATCCTAACTTAACAAAATTGATGTGATGATTTAGAATTGGAAAAACCTGTGTGTGTTATTGGAGATCAATGATAATGATAAAAAGTGAATAGGTACCATTGATGGTTCTTGTGATCTAATGTTTTTAATAATACTAGAGAAATCTAAGGCTCCAATCTAAAAGACTCAAGTATTTAAAGTCTTTTGTTCTAACTCATTCATAAACCTCAAACTAAAAGAATAGAAGGGTGTAGAGAAGAAGTGTTGGAGCATTTGAATAAGTGGCAACAATAGATTAATTAGATTGGAAAGTCATACCAAAATTTCAAGGAGGCTAAGCTTAACAAAGATCAAAGCTTTAGGTATACAATCTTTTTCATTCTTTCATCTCATTCATTGTGCAAATTGGGGCTTTATGTGTCGAGAAATGTAGGGGTTGTTATATTGGTTTTAAATGACATTGAAATCCTTGAGGACTTTGATTTCCACTCATAAAATGAGTTTTCACTTTAGATTTTAGTAGCTATAGGAAGACCCAATTGAGGACAATCTTAAGAACATTTAGAAGCTCCTAGTGAGTGGAAATAGGCTGGAAAGACGTTGTAGAAGAAGGATGGTCGAAACCCCTTTTTTCAAGTTTGTGCGTTTGATGCTGCTGGCGAGGCTGTAGACATGAATCCTAAGGTGTCACTCATGTTGTAAGGGCAGTAGGATGCTCGAATTAACGCTGTGAGTGGCTCCATGGGATTCATGCCCACGACACCACCTACGGTGCCAAAATCTAAAATTGGACAATATTGACTAGTTTTTCGATGTATATCCCTCGTTTTAACTCCATTTTTTGATGCTCCACATATTTTTGGAAAGCTTGGAGAGAGAACAACAACATAGGGTCATTAAATTTCAAAAATCAAGTCATTCTCTTTATTGAAAATGAGCTGAAAGTTGGTGTTTGTCCGTAATGATATCTTTTTTGAATGTGTTAGGGAAGCTTTAGGTTTACAACTTTCCATGGCTTTCCACTTATCGGATTTAGCTTGATTTTTCTAGATCAAGGTTTCTATATGTCATTTAATTTCCTGTCGACTTTCACGCTATTTCGAGCTATATAGCACGATTTCCTAAACATGTACTGATTTAGGAATTGTTTGATTTTCAAACAAGTCCAAACAAACGAATTGTCATAAAATGATTTCTAAGCTACCAAATTGTTTCCCAAATTTCCCAAATCAGTTTTTATCACTGGTCTATGGTCAATAATACCGAGATTGAGACTCGGGTTATTTCATGGTCATTTTTAGCATGTTTGAGTCATTTTAAGTCATTTTTGTGGAATGAAATTTGTAAAAGTTCCTATAAACTCAATAAAGGGACGAATTAACATGAATAAATGTAAACCAAGCTAAATGGACTCTAACACACTTAGAACTGATCCAAATGAATACCATGGACCTAGCATACTAGCTTGGGTGTCAGGGATTGATTTGTGGAGCGTGCCTAAGCCACGAAAGCTAGGTTTGCGTCGATATGAGGTTATTAAACCAACAAGGGCCTCAATAATAATTCTCTTCACATTTATTTGGCTCTAATTCTTACGAATGCAATGTCTTGAAATTCATTGTTGGATATTATTTATAGAATTCTATCTATGTGATATATATTCATATCTTGGTTTAATGCTATCCTTGCGTGCCCTATTCTTTATGAATCATTTTATTTGAATATTGAACTCTTACAAGACACATGTATCATGAATTACCTGTGTGGTTTATGTTGCTTATCTTTGTGATTTACTTTAATACCGAGCGAATTTGGGTCTAAGTGGTCGGATGGTAGTCACAGATGCGGTACACATGTTGTGTGATCATATGTACCACCATGACTATATTGACTCTAGATTGTACTAAGTCCACAGTTTAAGATTAGAAAATCAAGCCTGTAGAGGTGATTGTATGTCCGCTATGGTTGATGGAGCCTATCTAAACTATTATTGACTTAGTTGTGTCTACAACCTGCCTTGGAAGCCAAGTGGTAACCGTGTGTCGCAAATTGATGGACTTGGACCACTTGGATATCTATATTTGTTTGATTTTGTCGTTCGATTTTCTTTGAAACTCCTTATTAGCATATCTATCATGCGTTTTCTATTTTCTTCTTTGTCATTACCTACATGATCTATCAGCTAACCTTTTATTGGATCCTAGAATAATATTGAGATTCCTCTGGCTTTATTCTTTGGAATTGTCTCCCATGTGGTGAAAATCTAGCAAAGGAAATGAAACAATACTTGGTGACTTCCTTTGAGCTTCCCTCATAGTCGACTTCCACTTTTTCTATATGTAGGTTATTTTGTGTATTTATATTATATATATTTCTTGCAAAACTAGTTAATAGGCTGAGTGCCTTTGACACATGTATATTTCACGCTTTTGTTACTCCATATACATGAGATCATGTCTTTTCGGTTTCCACACCATATGTTGTCTTGACTTTTGTTTCATTGATTTATTTAAAATTGCTTAAGTTTAATTCTGCTGCTTAAATTGTAAAACTCGCAAAACATAATAACTCAACACTAAAACAATGATTTAAGAATAATAATGGAAATTGAGGTTGTTAGGCTTGCATTTACCTTGCGATGGTTGACTTAGGAGTCCACGTAGGCTTAGCCCGGGTAGGGCCCATTTTATGGGGACTAAAGTGGTCACAAAAACTCTGTCCACCAGAGTGAGGCTAGTCATAAGGCGATGATCGAGCATATGTAGGCCGAACATTGGCATAAACAAGTAGTCGACCTCGACGTGGAAGGCCCTGCTCCTGAGCCTGAAGCTATGAAGGATGCGAAGTCTAAAGGCGGTTAGAAGGCCTAAAAGGCGCTGGTGTAGGACGAGTTAAAGGTGCTCCTACTATCAAGCAAGTCATAGGCGGGAGGCTTATCCTCAGTAAGAGAAGGGGAAGAGCCTCAGATAAATCCTGAAGATGCTCTATATGCTAAGCCAATTCCTGAGCTCTCTTAGTGGTCTATGGTTTAGATAGACTAGAATAGCTTAAAACTCCTTATCTTGATAAACATAAACTTTGTGTCGATCTCTTCTTTTTGGGTAAAGTTGGTTTTGATGATATATCAACAAGATCTTCCATGTCTTTTCAAATTGTTCTAAGTTGGTAAGGTGGGTGAGCGAACGCGTAGGAGGCTTCGAGTTTGAATCCCATAAACCCATTGTATTTCTCCTTTATTTCTTCAACTATCTTGGATTAATATATATAAAATGCTTGTTGTTTTATTTCAAGAAGGATTTGTAGCCCAGTTGGTAAGGAACTCCAATGACTTGGATAACTAAGGATCGATTATCATCTCTTATAAATCTCCTTTTAATTCCTGATTTCTTACTTTTCATCAATCTATTACACACACATCTCGAGGAATATCGGATGGCTTTTGAACCACCACAGATTGACATAAAATTGTGTACACCAATATGTAACACAATCATCATGAGTCATTAGATTTTCATTAACTATTTAGTACGGATCTCAAGACTGATCTCATGGTCTTATTCACATATGCGCATTAGTTTATCTAGCGCTCTGCTACACTTGATCACCAACTTTGCATTGACACATCAGTTCACCAATCAACGAATGCCACATCATCACACGTCCAACCACATTCTACCATGTCATCATCACGCCACATCGGCCATGTGGGCAGAGCTTCACTGCCTCGTGGTCCACACAATATGTTTTTCCATGTAAATCTAATATAAGACTATAATATATGCATTTTACACCGTATTTCGCCCCTTTTTCAATTATATGCATTAAAAAATTAAAATAGACAAATATAAGCTACAAGGACCATCTTTTAGAGACTTTATTTATAAAACATACTAAAATGTACTACAAAATATTTATAATTTATAACTTATCACTTAACCTGCGAAAAATAAACCAAGACATTCTACAAAAGACAAACTAAGGCTAATAGGTGCGAAAATAAAAAGCCTTAAAAGTCTAACAACTTGCAAAATTATTGTAGAAGTCTTACAAACAACTAAACATAAAATAAAACCAAGTTCTATGGATTCAAACATCTACCCATAAGAAAATCCCCTATTTATTACATAAAATATCTCAAAAACCAAATAGATAAATATTATTCAAACCAACACACAGGAAAGAGATCCCCTACGCTACGGCCTTCTTTTTCCTCTATTTAGAGCAGCAGCTGAGGTACCTTAGGAGGGGCGAGTACTGGAGTGTGCAAAACATTCAACGAGCTCAGTAACATGAAGCAAACGAATTATATGAAACCTATTATCATCTTGGGCAAGAACAAGTATATATATAAATTACTATAAAATGGAAAATAGAATAAACATTGCCCAACAATGATAATCTAACAATTTTACAATTATACATGAATGCCATAGAATAAAGAGAACGAAAACTAGATATTTCAACCATAATGGACTCGAACGCCTACGTAGCTCATTAAAGGATAACCCCGAACTGCTATGAAGGACATCAATGCCATACTTATGCTCGAACACCTTCATGACTCATTAAAGGGAAACCATGAATCATGATGAAGGACATCAAAGCAACACTTATGAAATCTGAACAGTTATGCACATCAAGATCTCATAACAACCATAGAAGAAGGTACCCAAGGTGTAAGCATGCATTAATCAATATCAGTATACCAGTTCCACTAGCATTCATTTTAAAAAGAATCCAAACGATAAAACAAACAATATCAATAAGAATGTAGAGATAGATTCCATCACATCCTATAAAGTTGCTACTTGAGACTAACGTATCAAGTATCGAGACATGATCGAGAATAAAGTAAACCCTACTTACCTCGAAGCATTGTTATCCTCTCCAATCCTAAATTGAAAACTCCTATCTTGTTCTCCTCGTGTCTACATTGGTATAAGCTCATGTATGTATTATTAATATCTTTTGTTTGAGGTAAGTTTACTCAATTCACATTAATATCTTGAAAATGATATAAACCTTTTTCGAGGCGACAAAGTTTTTAGGGGTTAGTAACAACTGCCCCAACCCTCGTCTCGACGATATACCTCGATAAAAATATGGTAAATTTGGAAAATATAACATTCAATTTAATTCTGGAAAAACATCTAGCGCCCTATTAGTGTCATGGGTTTACCCTTAGGGCCCTAGGCGAGTCACTGGCTTAAGTCGACAAAAACAGGAATTGGTTTCAACGATTTGCTAGCACCGTACGTAACACACCACGACATTGATATCGCTGGGTCGAATCTAGGATTCTCTTGGCAGTGCCGTCACCAGCGTCGTGCCGTCTGTAATTGTGGCGCTGGCGCGGCTCTAGGTGTGGGTTTGAAATTCCTAGAACATAATCCCAAATTCGTTACCTTTAATGACCCACGCTGACCCCCAAGGGTCATAATTTGACCAAAACAGTATTAAACACCTCTTTTGAAGCCACAAAGATATTGTAAATCTAAATAGATGGGGTACAGATGACCCAAATCAAAATCAGGAAGCACAATTTTTTCTCCTACCCTAAAACCACATGAGAAACCAAATAAAGTAATGAAATTAATGAAGGCGAGGGAAGATTATTACCTAATTGTAATAGATTTGATGTTGGTCCCTCTCCTCCACCAATCCACAACACTAAACTTATAGGTTTTCTCATCAAATCCTCTCCCATGAATAATTCAAAGCAAAAAGTGGCTTGAACCCCTAATTGTGGTTCAAATACTAAGTCAATGAGATTAGGTTTTTGCTGACCAAATCAAAGCCCCTCATCTCATCTTAGTCTCTTTTAGCTCTAGGACAATCCTAAGGTTCTCATTTAGTCCATTTTTAATGTGTTATTTACTAAATTGTCCTTTTTATTTATTTAGTTTATTTCACAAGCCATTTAAGCTTATTTTTATTTACTTAGGCCTATACTCCTACCTAAGTAAGCTAGATAGCAAACAATACACACTTTATTCACACATGTACATACATACCATGCATATCTACCAAATTAACCTCGAAATTGGGACAAATTACAATATTGGGGATTAGGGGCATCACAATATTCTCAATTTTAGGAAGTTCAGTCCTCAAAACTAAAAGTAAGCCGTACCTTAAGATTTGAAGAGATATGAGAAATGCCCTGCCATATAATCCTCTCGCTCCTAAGTTTGCTCCTTATCTCTATGGAAGTGCCATTGCACCTTAACTTATGGGATCTCTTTGTCGCAAAGCTTTTGAACCTTCTTTTCAAGAATTTGTATTGTTTGTTTCTCGTAATACATATCCTTATTTAAGTCCAACTGACTCCAATCAACACTAAAGTATGCTTGGTCAGTGTCTGTTGCAACATCGATATGTGGAAAACATCATGAACTACCGCTAATGGAGGTGGCAAAGCTAATCTATAGGCAATTGGATCCACTTGTTCGATTACAACAAATGGCCCAATATACCTTGGAGCAAGCTTCCCTTTCACCCTTAATCTGTAATGTCCCTTCATCGGTGAAACCTTAAGCAACATATGATCATTCTTCTTGATGTGCACCTCTCGGTGACCCTTATCAGCATACTTCTTTCGTCTATCTTATACGGTACGTAGTCATTGCCTAATCAACTTAATCTTCTTGGTGTGATCTAGTACGATCTCTAGTCCTATCAACATCATATTACCAAACTTAGCCTAACACATTGGAGAACTATAAGGCCTCCCATAAAGTGCCTCAAATGGTAACATGCCAATATTTTCTTGAAAGCTGTTGTTGTATGCAAACTTACATAATGGCAAATTATCCCACTGAAATCTAATAAACAAGCCTTGAGCATATCTTCAAGTATTTGGATAAATCTCTCAATTTGACCATCTGACTGAGGATGAAATGCAGTGCTAAGATTGAGCTTGGTTCTCATCCTTATCTGTGAACCCTTCCAAAACTTAGAATTAAAACATGGATCTCAATCCGACACAATAGACACAAGGACACCATGTAGCCTCAAGATCTCATCAATATATTTCCCGCTCAACTTGTCCACTAGACTCCTATGTAAATTGGAATGAAATGTGCAGACTTTGTCTATGATAACTGAAACCATATCATGTTTTATAATGCCCATAAATTATATTACGGCAAATTGTCCCGACATCGAGGTTATTTTAGTAAATTTGCATGATAATTGTGTAATGGAGTAATTAATGTGTAAATTATATAATACTAGTTGACTTAGGTGTGAAACTTAACCTAAATAAAGGAGAATAAATTTAAATGACTTGTTAGATGATTTAAACAAAGCATAGTGGAAAAGATTGTAAATATACATGAGGGTAATTTTGTAAACAAAAGAAATGGATGGATTAAATGAGGGCTCTAGGATCATGTTAGTGCTTAAATCCATCAAGATGAGATGTAGGGTTGTGATTGGTATAGATAACCTTAATTAATATAACTATGTATTTAAACCAAATTAGGACTTAGAGCCATTTTTGGCTTGAAAACACTATGTAGAAGAATTGAGGAGGAAACTAAGAACACTTGCTTGGTAGATTTGGTGGAGGAGAGGAAACCCTCATTAAGACCTCACAAAGCTAGGTAAATAAACTTATCTCATCTTCTCTAATTATTCTATTCTTCATTCAATTTTGGATTGAAATCATGGTTTTCTCTTGATGTTTTGAGATGGAAGACAAACCCTAGGCTTTGATTCTGATTTGAGAAATCTCCATCTCCTATACTTTGGTTTATTCAATTGGAGTTGCAAGATCTATGTGTTAATGGTGTATTTTGTTTTGAATATATTCTTTGATGAAATTGGATTGATCTTATGGTTTCAAACGAGGTGTTCTTTACTGTTTTGAATAGATTTGGACCCTTGGTGGTCGGCATAAGTTGTTGGGGAATTTGATTTGAGTTTGTAATTCCAAATTCGTGCCTAGCACCTCGCTCACAAGTTGTTCAATGTTGGCCACGATGTTTCCTGGGCGATTGAGGAAGTTAACCCAGCGATTCCCTAGCGCCGTGATATGTAACGTACGACGCTAGCAAATCATTAGTGCTAATTTATGGTTCTCATTTCGAAGTCTAACGATTTCATCCCAGTGCTTTGTGGTTAAACCTACGGCGTTGGGAAGGTTCTTGACATTTATTTCAAAATTAAAACCGAAGGTTCTACTTTAAAAAATGGCTAAATTTAATCAAGCTATAATGTCGGGAAAAGGGTCAGGGCAGTGGTTATTAACCTCGAAATCTTTCGTCACCGCAGCAACATTGATTCAAAAAGGGTTTTATTTCATTTTCAAAATAGTAATACAAATTAAGTAAACTTACCTCAAACAAAACATGTTCATAACACATACATGAACTTATACCAATGTAGACATGAGGAGAATTGAATATGACTTCCAAGTTAGGATTGGATATGATAGCAGCGCTTCGAGGTAAGTGGGGTTTACTTTATCTTCAATCAAGCCATGCTATTAGTTAAGCTAGAATTCATGATAGTGAATGGTTGATAACTTGTTGGAATCTAGTTCAATATATCTTGTCTTTTCATTTCATATCGTCCTTTGAGCTCTCTATTTATGAATGCCTTTGGAACAAATGTTCTTGGAATGAATAATTTTAATGATATCTCAGATTGGAGAGCTGGCAGCCACCGACCATCTCCCTCCGCTATGCTTGGACACTAATATGTTGAGGCTGGGTCATATTGGATATTGTTGAAGCTAGTTGGTTGTTTAGACACCAATCTGTTAAGGCCGAGTCATTTATGATACCATTGAAGCCATTCGGTTGTCACATTAAATACTTGTATTGGTTTCCACTTCGTTGACTCTATGGCATTCATGTTATCATTATTATCTTGTTCGGGTTTTGTTTCATTATGTCTTGCATTATACAGTATGCTTGTTTATATTATCCTTTCATGCCCAGAATGATAGTTGGAATTGGTGAATAACCTTGTTCATGCTAGTTAGTATGCATTAGGTATTACTTAGATGATTAAGGGTAAAACATGTTTCTGCTTTACTGAGTTTGTTGAAATATTGCTCGCCACACTATTTTACCCCTCCATTTATCTTAGCAGTTGCTCAGGATAAACGAAAGAGTAAGGTCGTAGCGTAGAAGCTCTTTTCTTATTTTCAAGGTTCTTCTATTTATGTTTTTATTGCTTTTGAGACATTGTGTAATAAACATGAGATTTTACCATGGGTAGACTTTGTGAAACCTATATGTTAGTGTTTAAACGCTTGTAAGACTTTCTACTTTATTTCCGCACCTAATAGACATAGAAGACTTTAATTCTGCACTATTTATGACTTAGTAGTCTATTTGTAGAATGTCTCGTAATATTTTCACATATTAAGGCTTACTAGATCATCGCTCGACTCGCTGGTTTATCGCAAGGGGTTTGGGGATGGTTTAGGCCGGGCGGCACTAGTTATGGGAATTGGGGTCGTTACATGTTTCTTACTTATCGTCAATAAAACGGTCACAAAGTCCATGGCTATATCTTCCCACTTTCATTTAGGAATAGGTAAGGGTTGCAATATCCCTTCGGGTTTCTGAAGATCCGCTTTCAAGTCACACAATCCTAGATATACCTCAGGATATCTATTTCATCTTTTACCACCAATAATTTCGTTTCATATCATGGTACCTCTTGGTGCTCCCTGGATGAATAGTATAGCGTGATCGATGAGAATCTCGAAGTAAATCCTCTCGCAACTGTAAATACGATGGAATCTTAAACCTATCCTTAAACATTAATGCCCCGTCAACCGAAACCTTCCAATCTAAAAATTCCTTACTATCAACCTGTAATCTGTACTTACAATACCCTGAATCAACCATCTGATAGTTTATAATTCTGAAAATAGCCTATGGATTTGCTCTCATTTGAACTCTCGTTAAGGAACTTAAAATGCTCGAATCATTCTCTTGAATTTCATGAATATACATAACTGAGGCTTCCTCAAGTTATTTATACTCCTTTTTCATAATTATGCATGCGTCCCTTGTTTCTTTCCTTACACGACTTAGAGCATCAGCCACAACATTTGCCTTCTCGGGGTTATACTGATGAGTGAAGTCAAAGTCTTTCAAGAACTTGAGCCAACGCCTTTGTCGCATATTAAGCTCACTTTGGGTAAACAAATACTTCAAACTCTTGTCATCCAATAACACAGTGAACTTCTTGCCGTACAAGTTATGCCTCCATAACTTTGAAGCAAAAACAACTACTGCTAACTCCAAATCGTGAGTCAGGTAGTTCTGTGCACTTTCAGTTGCCTAGAAGCATAAATTATGACTAACCCTTCTTGCATCAACACACCTCCTAACCCGATCTTCGAAGCATCAATATAAAGAACCAATTCTTTCCTATTTTTGGAAGTACCAATATAGTTGCCGAAGTTAGCTTGTATCGTAGTTCTTTGAAAGCATTCTAGCATTATTTTGTCCACGCAAATTCTACATTTTTCGGAGTTAGCCTTTTCATTGGTGTTGCAATCTCCAGGAAGTCCTTCACGAACCGTCACTAGTAACCCGCTAATCCCAAAACAATTCTAAGCTCTATCGCCATGGTGGGTTGCAACCATTTTGTAATGACATCGACTTTAGCCGGATCTACTGAAATGACCTCTACATTCACCCCGTGACTTAGAAACTTCACCTTCAAAACTCAAAACTCGCACTTTCTAAACTTAGCATACAACCAGTGATCCTTCAAAGTCTACAAAGTCACTCTAAGATGTCTCTCGTGCTCTTCTTGGGTCTTGGAATAGATCATGATATTATCAATGAAGACAATGATGAAGTTGTCTAGGTAAGGCCTAAAGACTCTGTCCATATGATCCATAAACATAATCAACACATTTGTAAGTCCAAATTGCATCCCCGTGAACTCGTAGTGTCCATATCTCGTACTAAAAGCAGTCTTTTTTATATTTTTTCTATCGTATTCTTAACTGATAATACCCCAACCTCAAGTCTATCTTCGAAAAGAACTTCACTCCCTGTAATTAGTCAAATAGTTCATCGATCCTAGGGAGTAGATATTTGGTCCTAATGGTCACCCAATTTAACTTTGGATAGTTAATGTACATTCGCAAACTACCATCATTCTTCTTCACTAATAACACTAGCTCTCCCCAAGGTGACATACTTGGGCGAATGAAGCCTTTATCTAGTAATTCATATAGATAAGTCTTCAACTCGACTAATTCTTTGGGTGCCATTCCATATGGTGGTATAGATATGGGTTTTGTGCCAGAAACATGGTCAATGATTAGAGAGACTCCAAGCAAATATATTCTCTAACCACTAGAATTTGTTCAAGTTGAACTTCGTGACCATCTTCCTCTATAGCTGTCAAACTTATGAGATTTCCCAACTTACTAACGTTTACTATCTTTTCACAGTAGAAATTGGATTAGTTGCGCGACCTTTAAATCGAAACATTGGAACACTAAAGATCCGAAAGGTCACTGTGTTGCAAAAATAATCAATACTGGAATGATAATCTGCTCAGTAATCTATCCCTAACAAGGCATTGTACTCTAATTACTCAAATATCTACAAATCAATTGGTAAGACATGATTCCCAATTTTAATAATACAACCCTTACACGCCATATTAGGATAAACCTTCTCACTAGTGGCAATACTCAAAATCAAGATCGTATTAAATCTAATTAGCCTCAGCCCTATCTTGTCATCCATCTTATCAGACAAAAATGAAATAGTAGACCTAAAATCAAATAGTGTATGCATTCCTCTATGACAAATGTAAACCGTACCTACCACCAACTATCAAGTAGGCTTAGCATTTAACTCTGCAACAAAATGCACTCCTCCCTTGACTTGTTGGGCTACCCTGTATACCGAAACCTTTGACCTACTAGGGCACTCTACTCTATAATGTCTAGGCTATTTGCATAAAAACATAATCCTCTAGGCCTCTAAAATGACATTGATGACGGTGCTGCTGAATTTCTTGCCTTCGACCCTGCTGGCCTTTTACCTTGGTTTTGTTGGGGTGTTGATGTTGATGGTCTATTCAACGTATGGTATGAAGCTGAGGGTGTAGGGATGTGAGTGGTTGCTGCAGAAGTATATGGTACTTTCGGTGCTGTATTGGTAAGAGTGAACTCGCCTGAATAACTTCCAGTCTTTTTTTCTTATGAAAAATTCCCTGAAAGCTATTTTTGAATCTATTTTTTCTAGAACCTTGATAGTTGTCCTTAGCCATTGACTATGGTGGGGGCATGATCTCTCTCATGATCTAATAAGTATGTCTCTTTACAATGAAGAGCACTCTCCACTGCTCGTGCACAAGTCTCTGACATGTACACAACTTCATTGGTCCTAATATGTTCGTCCAATCCATCCACAAACCTGGTGACTCTTTCTGACATGGTGGCCACGCAATTTGGAACAAAATCTGATAGTTCATTATAATCAGACTCATGTTCTATTACTGGCCTACCTCCTTGCACTAAGTTTAGAAATTCACGTCTCTTTGCATCCCTAATGAGTTTTACAAAGTATTGTTCATAAAACAGAGTCTTAAACCTCGACCAAGTCAAGATTGGTCTATCAAAACTTTTGATTGATTTCCGCCACTTGTATGCTCTCTCTTCTAGAAGAAATGATGCTAGGATTACCAAAGTAGCACTATCAATTTTTAAGACTTATATTTCTTCTCCATGCATGAAATCCATTCTTCTGCCTCTCTGGCATCGCAATACCCATAAAAATTTAGTGTATCATATTTCATGAACTCTTTCTAGACCTTAAGCATCCTCAGTGTCTTTGCACTAACTACCTACTATTGGGGCATATGCCCTAAGTCAATCTACAAACATTGTATAACTTATAATTTTAGTTAATAAAATTGAGATTTTCATTTGCTGTTTTACTATAATTTATTGCATGTTTACCTTAAAGTAAGATCCATGGGTATTTATTGAAATATCCTAAATGTTCTTAGTAGGTCATTATACTGGGAACTATGATGAATTGAGACTAGTGTGATTCTTGATTGATGGTCATGTGATGATCATGCATATAAGGATACGAATCGAGATCATGAGTGTAACGACCCTCACCTGACTTAGGGTGGGGTCGCCCAGTCCAGACCGCTACTCAGGCCTAATACCCGAATCAAGCTCGAGCGAAAGGTCTGGCACGCCTAAAACAACTTGCGGAATAATGCAATGAGTTCATATGGACCAAAAGTGCATAATAAAGTAAACAATATTCCGTATGACTAACCATGAAAACATATATGGGTCCTCAATTCATAAAATATCTTAAAGTCATTCATTCACTAAGTAGAAATTCAAATTAGAGGAGAGTGAGGTTCAATCTACTCGAATGACACAATTTACTACAACCCAATTACAATAGCTTCATGAAAAAAATAATATAATATAGCAATATAAAGCTCACATCAAAAAAGAAGGTTCAGGCCTATCACCTCTCTCGTGCCACGATTTAACGCTGATATGGAGGTCTCGAGATGTAAGTGGGGTGAGCTAAAAGGGTAATAGAGCTCAATAATGGAAAAAACCTATTCAACTATCAAATACGCAAGTAATAATTAATAAGTATGCAAAGCTAGCATGAATTGAACTTGAATAAAAAAACATTTAAAAAAGACATCACATGGATTTATGAAGAATTAATAAACCATGTCACCAAAATTGATTAAGCGTTTTCAAGTCAAAACTTATCATCATGCATAGGGTTCATAAAAGAGAGATACATAGAAAATAGTAATAATGTAAAGTCGTAGTGTCATTCAATGCATACTAGTCATTGGCAAGAATTCGGTAACCGATTCACCTACCCTCGAGGTGATGATAGCCACTAGATGACACACAGGCCTTATGTTCCCCTTTATTAGTTCCATGAACCCAATAATAAGTTCATCCAAAGCCGTCACCGATGCACATCCCTCTATCACACAAGTATAAGAGAAGGCAACTCCAACTCGTGTCCCTAATTGATACTCGTGTGAATTCAATTAGACAAGTAAAGCTCTCGCTGGCACTATAAACATTTTGGGGCATTAGATATTACTTGCTAATAATGCCCTTAGTGGGGATTCCACAAACATCCTACTTCAATGAATACCATAAGAGGGGAAAATAAATTCATTCACATTCCATAGATATGTAGATCCAAGCCAATAGCATGATGCAACCCATTTCCCAAGCCTCTAGTTAAAAACGTATGTCATAACATAACTAATATCATGCCATATTTGATAATTGAGCAAATTACCTGCTTAGTTCGACTCAACGCACTAAGTACTCCCTATCCTTGCATGCTCAGGGTCTGATGTAAACCACCTCACGAATCTAAACAACTCGAAACAATAATTACTTTACGTATCTACAAACATACAAGTACAACACCTATAGTTTAGACTTATTTGTAATACATTTAAGGTAGCCTAAGCTATAGGAACTCATCCTATTTCATAACTAAATTCTATTAAGCCATTCACGACTCTAAAATCAACACTTCAATTCGAAATCGTTGATTCAAGTGAAACAAGCATGTTGTGAAGTAAAACAAGGAAAATCCCATAAGACTTGGTTTTCCAATATAAATCAAACACGATCGACTAATCACAACCAAACGATTATAAATCATCTCATAAAAGTCAAGTTTGACTTATAATTCGCAAGTCATAACATTTAGTCAAAAATCCATGACTTAATCGGAGTAAGTTTGTTTTTCAAGAATTAAATCAAAGTCTCTTTCACGTTTCAACTTAGCTTTGAATCTCATCCAAAATGATGAGTCACAACCACTTTCAATAATTGTGACTAAAACTCATTTCAAATGATCAAAACCAATCTTTAAAGAGTCAATATTTATAACATGGTTTCAAATTCAAAAGTCAAGTCAGGCTCATTTAAAATAGTGTATCTCACCACGAATAAGTTTAACTCTAAAACCTTAGCAACAACTTGAAATTCATGAGGTTCCATCATATATGTTTGGTAGGATAAAGATGGAGCAAAATAGCCATAAAGGCTTATTTAAAACATGTAAAGCATTCTTTTTAAAACTAAATTGACCAACCATGAGTTTTAAACAAAACTTGAGTTCATAGAACACTATTTGAGTCCTACAACTCTTTTCTTAGCCAAAGAATCCATGGAAGTAAATTAGAAATCCAAGTATACTACTAAAATCATAAGTCCTCATTTCAAAACTTTGTTTGGGATGTGTAGGCTCTTTTTTTTTGCATTTCAACAAACACTTGGTGTTCAATAGAAAAAGTTTAATACATGTAGAGCATTCTTTTTAAAGATGGAGCGAAATAGAAAAAAGGCTCGTTTAAAACATATAAAGCATTATTTTTAAAACTAAATTGACCAACCATGAGTTTTAAACAACTTTTGAGTTCATAGAATTCTATTTGAGTCCTACAACTCTTTTCTCAGGCGAAAAATCCATGGAAGTCTATTAGAAATTCAAGTTTACTACTAAAATCACAAGTCCTCATTTCAAAACTTTAATTGAGATGTGTAGGGTCTCTTTTGTGCATTTCAACAAACACTTGGTGTACAATAGTAAGAGTTTCCCCTCATTCAAACTACATTAGTCTCAATTTAGCAAAATCACTTTTTGAATTGTTCATAAAATCATTTCCAATGAAAACATGAATCAAAATTTCTAATTAATTCACACCAAAACCATCAACAACTACTATAAATTTATAAATTTAACTTTTATTTGAATTGAATTTGGTCAAGGACCTCACCATGCCTTCAATGGAGTCATTAACTCCAATTCCTCTTTAAGATCATAAGCCTAGCAATGAATCTCTCTATTTCCTTATTTTTTCTACTCCTCGCGAGTAACGCCACCGCGTCGTCGCACCATACCATTTGCCACGCTGCTGCTAGTCCGCCTTTCACGTCACGCCGCGCTGTCGTCACCTATTGGTTTGCACTGCTGCCCTCTTGACAACGCTGTCGCGTCATTGTCGTGTGTCCACGCCTCCATTTCATCGTTATCCGCGAGTTGCTTGTTGTCCGCGTCATCCATCCATGGCCGCCTCTCTCCTTCTTGTACGTTTTGGTCTCGTGCGTTGTTTTGAGATAGAAATAGGGTTTTAAGTGAGGATGAACTTTTTTTCTTTTTAAGTGAGGAGTAACTTCATCCCTCCATCCTTCCTCAATTGAACTAATGCAAATAATCTATGGTCACTACAACACACTTAACAATATATCTAAGGGTCTACAACCTTTCTGGTCACTTTAAGACTCTATAATTAACATGTTTAGCACACTGAACCTTTGTTTAGACCTTTTACTAAGCCAATTTTAAGTAAATTCACAGTATAAGGTCTTATCGTCACGCGAATCCGATTCAATTAACTTTATGCTAAGTCGTGATAACATATTGTACACACGTCAGCACATCATACACAAATAAGATATTAAATTACTAAAACTGCCCTCAAGTCGAGTCATCTAGAATTTGGGTCATTATGATATCCCCAATTTCATGAACTTTTTTCCTTGAAAGTAAAAGTAAGGTACACGCGTAGTCTGGTGTCCATTCTTAATGATTTCATTTACGACCCAATGTTTGGTTATAGCGATCTCGTCCATGTATTCTGATCGTATCCCACGTGTGATAAACATGTGATAAACATCATGTTTATCACGTGTCATGTCGTGTCGTGTTAAACGTTTCATGACTTCTTACTACCGACTCTAATTAACAACTCACTAACTCATTATTTTTATTTTCCTCTCGCAGACTAGGGCTTATAAGGCTCACTTCGTAAAGGACATCAATAGAGTCATTATACCTTAGCTACCTGCTAAGTCCTTGTATCATCATGCTTTTCTGGGTATTCCTTTGTAATCTCCATCAAAGTCGCAACATGCACTCAAGTTGCCTCCCTAACAAGTAAAGAAAACCATATTGAGATGTGACACGATGTCTATTTGTGTTAAAATGTATCTCTACCTATCTAGAAACAAATCCATATCACCAACTGGTAGTAGGAAACAAGGATAGCTACTTGCTATAATATGAGCACTAGCAACTAAAAATGTCTATCTGTCACCACCTCAGTTACACATATCGATGAATAACTCATCATGTCCTTGCAACTTATTTGTGGAGGCTACAAATGTGCAGTCATAATATTTTTCTAGAATTATACCTTAACATTATCATTATTACACGTTTATCGACATTCATTCTTGTAGGCTCATAATTCAAGTCAAATCTTGACGGATGGTCCACCTTCTAACTTCTATAACACATTTAATCGTTTACTTACACAACAAGCTTCATCGATATCCCTAAGTGACTTTGGAATCATCATCTTCATCGCCATCCCTAAGCGACTTTCAGTACTCATTTGTAGGTGCTTTATTACATCGTATTTTTGTTTTATACCAAGGCCTCCTATCGTAATTCATTTGAATGTTTTTTTTGGAGACTTATTGCATCACGTCCTCGTATCGATCAACTCTCACGATCCTGGGTGATTGCTTTAAATTCTTTTTGTTTATTCAGGTTCACATTCGTGCACAAGTACCACTCGTCACCCTTTCGAGCTAATTCTAAGCTCTTATAGTTTGTTTAATTTTTTTTACCTAGTTAAATGCCATATTTTAGATGTCATATTTTAAAATTGACATTCCTGTTGTTTTTTGAGAATATACAACCTATACTCCTGGTATTGTCATTAAAGACCCGTGATCTCACTTCGATCCAATTGTTTCAAGTTACAAATTCACCCTTAATATTTCAATTTGTTACTCATGCAAGTTACTGCCATCCACTTTTCATTTTTATTTTATTTTTATTTTATTTTTTTGGTACCTCATAAGTGAAGTGCATTACTATATACTTAGTACTTAGGCAAGCGTACTCTCACGTCATGCCATTTAAAGCTTTGGTTCAATGGCATCCAAACTCAAGTTTATACATGCTTTGAAAATTCTCTTGCGACGTTATGCTGGTGATTTCCACTTTTGAAATTCACATTAAGGTCTCAAGCTTCCAAGTGTAAACGACACATTTTCTTTTAACAATTTTTAGCGGTGTAAAGTTTAAAAGATTTAATCTCTACTCATATATTCTTCTTTCTTAGCTAGTTTATGGTATTTCCTTATGATCCCTAGTTGTCATATCGTTCGTGTTACATGATATGGACTTTATTGTGAATTAGTCTTAACCTAGGATCCCCAATTAATTATCATCAAATCATTGGTTTGATCCTTTATCCTTCCTTCAACCATCCCTTACCATTTAGGTTAGGTTTCACTTTGACTCAAGGTCTTTAGTTCACATGTCCATTCATTTCAGAAATATTCTTTTAGTCGAGGTATCCCCAATTTTAATGACTCACCTATCATTGAGTTTATTATAATATCATTAATCATGAAGTATGTTCTGCAAGTCATACTAATTCGACTCACATATATCATTCAGATTGATGCATTCCTAAATTATTCAATCATGTTACCAACATCGCGTACACCTCATTCATTTTGAAAACAAATTAAAAATTTTGGTATCCCCAATTTTATAAGTCAACGCACCACTAGTTAAATTTGAACAATTTTGTTTTTCTTTGAGTAGGTTGCCTTTGATTTGTATTCTTTTGACCTTATTCCCTTTGTTCCTTCAATACTTACGACTTTCAATTAGATAACACCGTCCTTACATGTGACGGTAATGTCAAAAGTACTTTTTTGACTTGGGATCTTCAATTGTTTTTCTAACTCGACCATCCTCAAGTGTATTGTTGCAGCATTTACCAAAGTTTGCACCATTTAAGTTGTATTTACTATATTTACTCATTTATTTATTTTGAGGTATTCTTAACTTCTTATTCGATATCCCGTATGTCATGTACCTATGTTTCGAGTTAACCCTTAGTTTGGGATCCTTAATCTCGATATTCACCTTATTGATAACTGGTTTAAATTTAACTTTCTTTCGTACATAATCGATCAAAACTCAAGAAACATGATTCAATCCTTGATAAATCGAATCTGAATCGATTTTCAGGGAAAACGGATTGCATGTGTCTATCTTATCTTGAATTAAGTTTTTAAGTTTAGTTTCTCAGCCAAATTAAATTAAATTTTTAATATTTGTGACCCAAAATTATAGGCATCCTTGCTAGAATCAATAACTTCTTTTTAAACAATATATCATGAATTTTAAATATTTTATTAGAATATCAAGAGTTAGAGTCACTTCTTGAAGTGCGACCACGTCGCAACTTCCTTTTACATATGTAGTGTGCCGACTCATTGCGCTTTCAAGTTTCATGATTTTTATTTAAACCTATTAGTCGCTACACTACCATTAAATATAGGCACATCACACCATGTAGTTTTCAATCGAAGCTTATTCATCCTCGCGATAGTCGTTGCATACATTCTTGAAGCGCTTATGGAATTTCCCAAAGAGTTTGCCTCGATTTCCTCGCGTTGTTCATTGTCATCCCCCCCTACAATCTTGTAGAACTCAAGTTTCTCATCAACTCTTAGAATCCATTAGATACAATCAAACTAGTGGAGAAGACAAATCACCATGTATCTTGTCGGCTTTCGGGGATCATGCGCAACAGAAGTTTTCAAAACCTTTTTCGAACATCCTCGAACCAAGATCCTATTGATTCCATTAAATTGATGTGCCAATAAAAAAATCATACATTAACAATAATAACTCCATGTCTCCCTTGTTTCGTTTGATCGATTCCTTTAAGACGGTACATGAGAGGAATGTCCTATTTCAGAAATCCACACACGAACAAACGATCACGATCCGGAGTGCTAGCCCCAAAAATCCTGAGGCAAAAATTTTCACCAAAATTCTCTAGAAATATCTCTATCGAGAAAAATCTCTACTACTATGTGACCCTAATGTCTTATTTATAGTACACTAGGTCGAGTTGTAAAAGAACTCCATATCCTAGTCACACTCCAAATAGAGTCTTAAATAAACTCCAACTCTAAAAAATGATAGAGTCATAGATAATCTACAATTACTAATCCAACAAGAGTTGTAATTTATCTAATACTCAAATAAGAATTAAAGTCATACTATAATTCAAATTAAAGTCCTATTCAAAATAGGATTTACTAAGAGACAAAAATTTCTAGTCACACTAGAAATGTAGGAGAATCTTGAATCCTAGTCAAACTAGAACATTTAATGAGAATCTTCAAAATAAATTTTATCAAATAAAATTCATTAAGCCAAAAAATATTAAATTGCGCAAATTCGTTCTTTGTGTGCGACCCAATAGGTTCATACAACGTTGGCAGTGAAGCAAAACCATTTTGGTACAAAAGTCATAAGCGGTCTCTAGCAAGGCATTATGACTACCGAAGTAGCATGAAGATTAATAAATCTATACAACCTAATAGATAGTGTATATCATATCCCTTTGTCACGCGATATCTTTTGATTGAACATAAGACATGGAATGTCACCCTTATAGTTCAATCTAATAGTCTCGATCTCCGAGTACACTAAAATTGTTAAGTGACATTGATCCAATCAATTCACTAGACATGGCCATTTATCGGTCTAACATATCAAAGGGCTCAATAGATATCTCTCTAAAAGAGAGTGATAAATTCCATCTTCATCACACAACATCCACACATTAGTCGAACAATGACTAATCAAAATCTTTATAATCATCCGATTAAAGACAACGTTTGATTATGTTAAATCATTGTGCTCCTAATGTTTTAGTCTCTGGTGAGCTCAAGTCAAAGGACTAAATGATATAACTCTCATGAGAATCACTTATGACATTGACCATGTAGCGTTCTCATAGCGGGTGGGTCAAGCATCTGTTCCCAACATATACCCATAATCATGATTCATATCCGTATACGCATAATCATCACATGACTATCAATCAAGACTCATACTAGTCTTAATTTATTATTGTTCCCACAATAATAACTGACTAGGGACATTTAGAATAATACAATAATTATCCATGGATAATATTATAGAAGAAACATGCATCTACTTATAATAGTTAAACAACGTTTACAAAATTAGCCTAGGGCACATACAACATCTACCACTTGCACTAGGTCCAATCCTACATGTATCCAATACCGAGTAACCTTGTGCATTATTAGTGGAAGAATTTGTTTATGTATCTGCTACATTATTTGTTATTAATATTCTTCAATTCATTACGTTCTTTCTTTTATAAGATAAAAATGCTCGAGTGATTGTTTAGATCTATAGTATTATTTAGGTTCCATAACCTAAATTTATCTTTTAGCTTTAAAATAAAAACCAAAGTTGTTTCCAACATTTGGAATCACACTTCAATCAATCATGAACCTTATGATCTAAAAATTTTCTTTAGTTGCATCAAATGCTGCTAAAAAACTCAGTTTATGTTATAGAATTTGTTAGAGTGAGTTTAAAACGTTTCCAACTTATTCATACAAAGTTAACGCATATCTATATTGCGATCATTAATCTTTTATATTAGCTTGAAATTTTACATCTTGTAACCATTTACAATACTCATATCTTTCAAACCTCTGCAAATCCAATAACATCTCTCAAGTGCTTCTGAAGTACTTAAGAATGTTATCAATAAATATCCAGTGACCTTCACTGGAATCTATGAGATATATGTATTTTTTGCCCAAAGCATATAAAATATCAAGTTGAGTGCATAATATATGTGATGATTCTCATAGCTTCTACATATGAAGTTTTATTCACATTATCCCGCTCATCATTTGTCTTAAGACTTTTGGCCCGTTCGGTTCACATGTAAAATAATCCTAAGATCATGGGATTATTTTACACTGGGTTTATAACATGGGTTTGAGTATTAGTCCCAATAGAGAGACTTGTTCGGTTGGGGGTATAGAGGGTGGAATTAAACCTTATTTCAATATGTGAAGTTATTAAAATGCCCTTTTATATCTACAAACTCATTTCCACATCTTTGACAAGCTTATAAAGCAAAATATACATATCAAAGCAACTTCAATGACACATAAACAAAGTCATTCAGAAGCAGAAGCCTAATAAATCCATTCATTAAGCAAACCAAATTTAACTTGAACCATCACATTTCAGATCAAATTAAGTGAACAAAATTCATGAATAGTGAAGAAAATTCAAAGTGAACTCGTCGGCTATAATAATTGAAATATGTTGTGTGTTGTCTATTTGTATTAGTATGAACGAAATTGAAAATTTAATCGTAGGATCGCGCGATATAATTAATAAATACTGTTGAAGTTTGAACAAATATTTAGTAGTACTAAATATGTCATCGATGGATAGTGTTGATTAATGATCATGGAAACAATTTGTTGATTTGATTCACGCGCGGACGGTAACTATAGTGCTACATTGATATACTAATGTCACACACCATAGATTTTTTAGTGTTGGAGAGTCAAGAATAGTAAATGAATGTATGTTTTAGGTGTTTATGATGAGGGTATTTTAGTCATTTGAAAGTCACCAAGATTGGGATAAAATAATACCATTGAATTCATGGTTTTAAATTATCCCAATCTTGTTGGTTAAAATAATCCTATGGACAATTTTATACTCAAACCGAACACCAGTATTATTTAGTACCACTACTTATCTCACCTTATCATATGAACCGAACAGGCCATTTGAGTCTTGCAGAGATTAATGTTATAAGATATAAGTACAAATTCTTTTAAGAATCTTGTACACTGAAACCTTTTCAATTATTTTTCTATATAAACACTCTTATTTAAAGTAATTAGCCTCTTAGATCTATCTCTATAGATCTATATCACAAGGATATAGGCCTAATTGTCTATGAATCTCATTGAGAAACTTAACTCGAGCAAGACTTGACATTCCGCAAGGTTAGGACGTTGTTTCCAATGAATAATATATAATCAACATACATATTCAGAAAGATAATTTCCCTCAAACTAAACTTTGTGTATACATAAGGTATATCTTTGATTCAATGAATTTAATTCATTAATTATTTCATAAAAACAAAGAATCCAACTCTGATAATCTACAAGTGGATCCTTTAAGCTTGCATACCTTTCTAAGATTCTCAAGATAATAAAAAAACCCTTAAGTTGTGTCATACACATCTTTGAGGGGCATAGAGCAATGCTATTTTTTTTGTCATACACATCTTTAGGGAGCATAGAGCAATGCTATTTTGACACCTGTTTGTCATATCTTATAGTCAAACTATGAAGTAATGACAATTAGAATTCTAGAACTTGAGCTTAGCTACCAATGAAAAATCTGATCATAATCAACACTTTGATTTAGATTGAGATTTTTTGATAAGCCATGCTTTTATGCATGCACCTTTTGTTTTCATGTCATTTTAACTCATTTACATCCAATGATCATACCATATTCAGGTAAATAATTCAAGTTCAAAACTTGGATAACATACATGAATTAAAATTCAGAGTTCATAACACTTAGTCTCTTCATCCAATCTAAATGAGACATATCTCTTGATAAGTAGTGACTCATTCTGCTCCCTCATCAAAATATATCACAACTATCAATAATTAGAAATTCAAAATTTCTCTGGCCAATTTCTTATTATTCTAGATTTTCAAAAGATATATGTTACTTCTGTATCTCAACTAGTTCAAAACTTTGTTGGGCATCCTAAAATGGTTCGGTTCTGATTTGTGGCTCTTGAACATTGCAATATTTGTTTTATTCCCAATAGTGTCTTTAAAATAAACTATTTATTTAAAAAGTCATCATTTTGGGCAACAAACAATTTGTTCCTAATTGTATAAAATAGTATCATAGTGTTCAATTATAATTAGACACAAAAAAACTGAGGCATCAAACTTTATGTGACTTACGCAACTCTCGCCGCCTCAAATCTCAAGAAAAGAAAAACTAGGTCTTTTTATTCCATATCATATATGGAGTTCTATCAACCACTTTAACGAAAATAAGGTTTACTGCGAGTGCCTTGGTTTCTTAAGTATAGCCTCAATAGGACATCATAGGAAAGTCTGTGTGACACATCATAAATCAAATTATATCTTATATAGTTTGTTTTCTCCTCTTAAAACATCATTTCTCAAATGACATTCCTAATGAAGTTAATTGCAAGACAATCCCATAATTTCAAAGATGGTCTTTTAAACTTTTGGCTTCAATATTATCCACCTTGATCTCATCAAAGTATGTTAATAGTTTGCTAAGTGATTTTTTTTCTTATACTCATTTTGAGATGTTTGTAACAATTCAAAATTATGTCTTCGTGATAGGATAGTAATTCATTATGAAATGAAAAATTTCATTCTATGAAAAACAAAATCCGTTCTTTAAGGCTTTCTTTAGAACTTGGCAAAGTTCAGCTCACAACTAAGGTTTTTGTGTTCGACACAAACACCTTTTGTAGCTTTTACCTTCCCTTTATCTTTCTTTATTAAATTCCTTTATGTTACGAACCATCAAATATATATCTAAGGCCTTTTTTTATTATTCTGTCTTACAATTTTAAACATCATATGCAACTATAAATAGTGTTCTCCATGTCTTTCATATTATGTAGTTCAAAACTATTTTGATGAATTATAGATCAAATCTACTGCTAACTTTTGGCACATGAAGATTCAAGCCTTTTGAGATAATTAATATAGTTCTTTCACATTCCAAACATAAAGACATATTAATAGGTTCTCACAAGCATCTAGGAATTTTGCAATCTTATGCCCTTCCGGTATGACTTACTGTTGGAACATTTCCTTCAGTGTCACTGTCATGTCATTAGTTTTCATAGCCCAAATCTTTCCTTTAGTTCGATTTATATTTGCTAACATAACATATAAACCTCGTACTAATAGATGGTAGTTTAAAGGAATCATTAATCTAAGACATACATCCTTGTTTTATGGTTGATAACATTTATCAATTTTCTAATCAAAACAGGGAGATTAGTCTTAGAAATTATTTTATCCTTATCAAGGATTGATCGCAGTTACTCTGGATTAGTGTTACTAGGAGTTTAATATCTACACCTAGAAGATTATGCATAATAATTTATTAGTGAGTAATTAAACTCTCACTAAATCAATAACCCTCATAAATATTAATTTAGTGGTCTAAGATTCATATTTCACTTAATTTTGAGACAACTAAGGCATGACACTCAAAATCAAATTATTTAGGTAGGTAACCATTACTAATTGCATCATATGCAACTCTTAGGTTCTTTATGAGACCTAGACATCATATGTCACAACATGTTACGTCTCATCTATGCCTAAAGCCCAAAACCATTTTGATAGCTTTATTGAGTCAAACCAAGTTAAAACATCTAGGTAACCATTATCCATGTAGTGTTTTACAATGACTAATTCTAGCATCTATTTAATTATGAAATATCATATATATACCCAATATGCATAGAATAAAGATCATTAAAATAAAACAAGAATAAACATCATATCTCAACAAGGCATCGTAAACAAATCAAGGAAATTAAATACTTAAAAATATTTCCAAGTGCCTCAAAGATTATATTTTCATTACTCTCATTAGTTAAATATATCTCCATATAATTTTTATCGGACTCTATTTAATTAAAACCCTTTTAATTAAATATTCTAATTAATAATAATAGTCCCATTATTTAATTTGATGTTAATTCAATTAAAACACCTTCTAACTAAATTAATCATTAATATTAATGGGTGCCAATCAATCCAATTGATGAACAATAACCCCATCCAATTAATTGGAAATTAATTAGTTAAAAGTTTTTTCAATTAATATAGAGCCCAATTAATATAAACACAGTTGTAAGTTGTAATCTAAGTATCAGTTGGCTCGCTAGCCTGGATGTCTAAGGCACTTGTTAGGAATGAGGAGGCCGAATCCAATCCTTCTATCAACAATAGTCCGTTTATTTTATTTTTTAATCCTATTGCAATCAGATTTGTAAATGAATTTTAGTTTGTAATCTTATTACAAGTTGATTTGCTTGCCTTAATGGCCACGGCTCTCGTTCGGAATGAGGAGGCTAGGGATCAAATCCAACTCTCGACAAAAGTCCTCCTTTTATTCTATTTTGTAATCCTATTACAAAAAGATTTGCTTTCAATTTTATTTTGTTATCTTGTTACAAGTTGAATAGCTAGCTATGGGGGCTAAGCCACTTGATTAGCATGGAGAGTGACTTGTGATCGATTCTCGCCTTAGCCAAACTCCTTTTTAATTTTATTTTTTTATTTTTATTTTTGTTTTTGATCACTTTGCACAACAAAATAGTGAGATCTTATCCACTAAATTTGAGGCGCACCCCTTTTGTGCATGTATGTACGTGACGATGCGAATACATCAACAACACCATGCCGATACTTTCACACTATTGAATATAGAACAATTCTATTAAACGCAATGATGCAACCATATATATAAAAATATCATGATTGACTTATATATCATATATATATCATAATAAGGGCACATTACAGTTTAATTAAATCAAACCTAATGCTCTAATACCACTATTGTGTTTCGGGGATTATGTACAGCGGAAGTTTTCGAAACCTTTTTCGAACTTCCCCAAACCAAGATCCTATTGATTCTATTAAATTGATGTGTCAATAAAAAAATCACACGTTAACAAGAATAACTCCATATCTGCCTTGTTTCGTGATGATCGATTCCTTTAAGATGCTGCCAGAGAGGAACGTCCTCTATCAGAAATCCACACACGAACGGACGATCACGATTCGGAGTGCTATCCCCAAAAACATTAGGGCAAAAATTCTCACAAAAATTCTCTAGGAAAATCTCTCTTGAAAAATCTCACTCGAAAAAAAATCTTTACCACAACTGTGACTCTAATGTCTTATTTATAGTACACTCGGTCAAGTTGTAAAAGAACTCCATCTCCTAGTCACACTCCAAAGAGATTTTTAGATAAAGTCCGACTCCAAAAAAAGATAGAGTCATAGATAATCTACAATTACTAATCCAACAAGAGTTGTAATTTATCTAATACTCAAATAAGAATTAAAGTCATACTGTAATTCCAATTAGAGTCCTATTCAAAATAGGATTCACTAAAAGACAAAAATTTCTAGTCACACTAGAAATGTAGGAGAATCTTGAATCCTAGTCAAACTAGGACATTTAATGAGAATATTCAAAATGAATTTTATCAAATAAAATCCATTAACCTAGAAAATATTAAATCGTGCAAATCCATTCATTCTGTGCGACCCAATAGGTTCATACAACATTGCCAGTGAACCAAAACCATTTTGGTACACAAGTCATAAGCGATCTCTAGCAAGGCATTATGACTACCCACGTAGCATGAAGATCAATAAATCGATACAACCAAATAGACAGTGTATATAATCTCCCTTTGTCACGCGATATCTTTTGATTCAACATAAGACATGGAATGTCACCCTTATAGTTCAATCTATTAGTCTCGATCTTCGAGTAGACTGAGATTGTCAAGTGACATTGATCCAATCAATTCACTAAACATGACCATTTATCAGTCTAACATATCGAGGGCCAAATAGATATCTCTCTAAGAGAGAGGGAAAAATTCCATCTTGATCATACAACATCCACACATTAGTCGAACAATGACCAATCACAATCTTTATAATCATCTGGTTAAAGACAACGTTTGATTTTGTTAAATCATTGTGCTCCCTATGTTTGAGTCTTGGTTAGCTCGAGTCAAATGACTAAATGATATAACTCTCATTAGAATCACTTATGAAATTGACCATGTAGTGTTTTGATAGCGGGTCGGTCCAGCATCTGTTCCCAACATATACCCTTGATCTTGATTCGTATCCGTATATGCATAATCATCACATAACTATAAATAAAAACTTATGCTAGTCTTAATTTATTATTGTTCCCATAATAATAACTGACTAGGGACATTTAGAATAATACAATAACTATCAATAAATACTATTATAAAAGAAACATGCATGTACTTATAATAATTAAACAATGTTTACAAAATTTTCCTAGGGCACATACCCTAACATATCTAACGATATATTATATATACAAAGTAGAAAATAATCATCGTAACAAATCGTTTATCAAATTTCTTTTTTTTTATCCCATCCCATCCTAAGATTTATCATTGTATATGTTAAGTCGACTTTGAATCAATGTCCCATGCCATTTATTTGTCTGACTTAAAACTTGACCTTTAAACTTAAAGGCTCTTAAACTTAAGTTTCACTAACCTAACCATTTTCCCTAGGTTCTATTAGCTATACTCTGATACTACTGTGATGACACTCACATGACCTAAGGTCGAGTCACCCGACCAAGACTGCCACATAAGCCCAATACCTGAATTGGGCCTGAGCAAATCGTCTGGTACACCTAAAACATCCTGCGGAATAATTCAACAATTTCATATGGACTAAAAGTGCGGAATAAAGTAAACAAGATTCCATATGACTAACCATGAAAATATATGTGGGTCCTCAATTCATAAATTGTCTTAAATTCATTCATTTACTAAGAAGAAATTTAAACTAGAGGAGAACGAGGTTCAATCTACCCGAATGATCCATTTTACAACAACTCAAGTACAATAGTTTTAAGAATAAATAATATAATATACCAATATAAAGCTCACATCAAAAAAGAAGGTTCTAGCCTATCACCTCTCTCTTGTCTCAATCTAGCTCTAATGTGGAAGGTCCTGAGTTGTTAGTGGGGTGAGCTAAAAGGGCAACGGAGCTTAGTAATGCGAAAAACCCTCTCGACCATCAAATATGCAAATAATACTTAATAAGCATGCAAAACTAGCATGAATTGAAATTGAATAAAGAAGCATTTAAAACAAGATATCGCATGGATATATGAAACATTAATAAAAAATGTCACCGAGATTGATAAAGCATATTCAAGTCAAAACTCATCATCATGTATAGGGTTCACAAAAGAGAGATACATAGAAAATATTAATAATATAAAGTCATGGTCTCATTCAATGCATACTGGTTATTGGCAAGAATCAAGTAACTGATTCACGTACTCTTAAGGTGATGACAAGCACTAGACGATACATCAGTCTTATGTGCCCTCTCGTTAGTTCCATCAACCTAATAATAGGTTCATCCAAAGCCGTCACTGATGCACGTCCCTCTATCACAAACGTACAAGAGAAGGAAACTCCTACTCATGTCCCTAATTGATACTCTAATGAATTCAATTAGACAATAAAACCCTTGGTGGCAAACTTCACAAACATCCTGAGGCAATAAATAATAAAGCCCTCAGTGGCACCACAAACATCCTAGAGTCTTAAATATTACTTACTAATAATTCCCTCAGTGGGGACTCCACAAACATCCTGAGGCAATGAATATCATAATAAGGGAAAACAAATGCATTCACATTCCATAAATATGTAGATCCAAGCCAATAGAATGATGCAACCCATTTCCCAAGTCTCTAGTTAAAAACGTATGCCGTAACATAACTAATATCATGCTATATTTGATAATTGAGCAAGCTCCCCACTTACCTCAACTCAACGCGCTAAGTACTCCCGATCCTCGCATGCTCAAGGTTCAATGAAAACCACCTCGTGAATCTAAACAATTCAAAACAATAATTACTTTGCGTATCTACAAACATACAAGTACAACACCTATAATTTAGACTCATTTGTAATTTATTTAGAGTAACCTAGGATATAAGAACTCATCCTATTTCATAACTAAATTCAATTAAGTCATTCACGACTCTAAAATCAATACCTCAATTCGAAATCGATGATTCCAGTGAAACAACATGCGGTGAAGCAAAACAAGGAAAATCCCATAAAACTTGGTTTTCCAACATAAATCAAATGCGATCGACTAATCATAAACAAAAGATTATAAATCACCACATAAAAGTCTAGTTCGACTTAGAATTCACAAGTCATAACATTTAGTCAAAAATCCATGACTTAATCGAAGTAAGTTTGATTTTCACGAATTAAATCTAAGTCTCTTTCACGTCTCAACTTAGCTTCGAATCTCATCCAAAATGATGAATCACAACCACTTTCGATAATTGCGACTAAAACACATTTCAAAGGATCAAAACGGATCTTTGAAGAGTTGATATTTATAACATGATTTCAAATTCAAAAGTCAAGTCAAGCTCATTTAAAATAGTGTATCTCACCACGAATAAGTTTAACTCAAAAACATTAACAACGACTTGAAATACATGAGGTCCCATCATATTTATTTGCTACGATAAAAATGGAGGAAAATAGACAAAAAAGCTTGCTTAAAACATGTAAAGCATTCTTTTTAAAATTAAATTGACCAACCATGAGTTTTAAACAAAAATTGAGTTCATAGTACTCTATTTGAGTCCTACAATTTTTTCTTAGCTGAAGAATCCATGGAAATCTATAAGAAGTCCAAGTTTAGTACTTAAATCACAAGTCCTCATTCAAAACTTTTTTTGGAATGTGTAGGGTCTCTTTTGTGCATTTCAACAAACACTTGCTGTACAATAGTAAGAGTTTCCCTTAATTTAAACTATATTAGTCTCAAGATAGCAAAATCACTTGGAGTTGTTCATAAAATCATTTCCAATGAAAACATGAATCAAACCTTTTAAATAATTCGCACCAAAACCGTCAACAACTATTATAAATTTATAGATTTAACTTGTCTTTGAATTGAATTTGGTTTAGGACCTCACAATGCCTTCGATGATGTCATCAAATCCAACTCCCCTTTAAGATCATAAGCCTAGCAAAGAATCTCTCTATTTCTTTTTTTTTTTTCTCATCCTAGCAAGCAACGCCACCGCGTCGTCGTGGCATGCCATTGGCACACTGCTATTGGTCCGTCCTTCGTGTCATACCATGCTGCTGTCTCGCAACTCGTTGGTCTTTCCACGCCTCCGCTTCCTCGCTATACGTGATTTACTGGCCGGAGTCGTGGGTTCCTCGCCCGTCCATCCATGCCATGCTTGCTGGCCGTCCATGTTATCCGTACATGGCCGCCTCTCTCGTTCTTATGCGTTTTGGTGTTGTGCATTGTGTTGAGATGGAAATAAGGTTTTAACACTTTTTTATTATTTGAACTCTTTTTTTTTTTCTTTTTGGGTGAGGATTAACTTCAACCCTCCATCCTTCCACGATTGAAACAACGGAAACAATCTATGGTCACTACAACACACTTAACAATAGATCTAAGGGTCTACAACCCTCCCGGTTACTTTATGACTCTACAATTAACACGTTTAGCACACTCAACCTTTGTTTAAACCTTTTAATTAGCCAATTTTTAGTAAATTCATAGTATAAGGTCTTATCATTGCACGAATATAATATAATTAAGTTATGCTAAGTTGCGATAACATATTGTATACACATCAGCACATCATACACAAATAAAATATTAAATTACCAAAAATGCCCTTAAGTCGGGTCATGTAGAATTTGGGTCTTTACAATGAGTACTTGTTAGGGAACAAGGTACTGGACCGACCCACTATGAGAACACCACATGGATTAAGTCATAGGTATTACTCATGATAAGTATATCATTTAGTCCTTCGATTTGAGATTACCATAAACTTCACTATTAGGAGCATGATAATTTGACACAATCAAAAGTTGTCTTTAATCAGACGATCATAAAGATTGTGATTGGTTACCATGTGAATAATATGTGAAGGTGTGTAATCAAGACATAATATTTTCCTCTCATATAGAGAGATATATCAGTGGATCCCTCGATATGTTAGACCGTTAAACGGCTAAATCCAAGTTAATTGATATATTCAACGTCACTCAGATGTTTTTCAATCTACCTAAAGATCGAGACTAGTATGATTTAAAATTAAGGGTGACTTTCCATGCCTTATGTTTAATTAAAGGTTATCGCACGACAAAATAATATGATATATGTGATTCATTAGGTTGTATCGATTTTGATATTCATACTACTTTGGTAGTCATAATGCCTTAAGTTATGTACCAAAATGGTTCTGGTTCACTGCCAACATCGCATGAACCTATTGGGTCACATACAAAGAATTGCTTTAACGTAATTTCAATTGGTCAAGAATAATGAGTTTTATATGATAAAATTCTTGGCAAAAAAGCCCTTTTGATTTGTTATATGATAACTTATTAATAGGGGCATATGTGTAATTTGCTTAAACTGCATAAATATAATAGTTGTATTACAAATAGGATTTTAAGTGAGGACTAATCTATACATTTAAATAGAGGTTGAAACCTTAAAACGAAATAAGATTTTCATTTTTCCTATTTTCGAGTTCTCTAGATTTTAGGTGATAAAGAGAAATGTTTTCAATCTCTCTTGGGGCTAGCACTCCAAATTGTGGTCACCGTTCGTGTATGAATTTCTGATAGAGGATGAGCACTTGAACGTCTTGGAAATCAAACAGTCATAGAAGCAAATACGAATTAAGGTATGGTTTACTTTCGTAGGTCTAGTTAAATGATTCTTATTTTCGATCCTGTTAGGGTTTTTCCAAAATTGTTTTGAATTGTTCGCTGCATATATACCCCAAGACCCAACACCTGTGCTAGAGCTATTATGTCTTCTCCTACCTCTACAACTGATTAAGCTACATCTTCCTCTTCATGTGGAACCTCAGGAATAGGCTCCAAACCAACTCATGCAACCGGTAATGGCCTATGTGGTGGTATATTTGGTAGTGCTTGTAGTGCTCTCTGTCATATAATAGTATCCATCAACTCTGTCATATGTCCGTCATGTGTCGGAGATAACTCGTCCAACGCCATATGATTACTCTCATTCATGTCACCCTTTAGGTGCTCCATCTAAGCACGCCATTGTCCATCATCAGTCCCCTATGCACTCCTGGTGCTCATCAGGCCATAGGAACTTCCACCTCGAGTACTCATTATGCACTATGAGCAGTTCAATGAGTTAGTTTCAAAAATTAACATAGGAGACATGATAAATGAACAACATATCTAACGACATAGATATTAAATACATAAGTAAATATCATCATAACATGTATTTGCTCATTTCAAATTCCTTTTCCACCTTAAATTTGGTCATTCGTGCATAATAAGTCAACACAAATCATAAGCCTACACATATGATTTCATTAATTAATTATGACCAGCCTTTCCTAAGTTCAACAACTTATTAATCTTTAATGTGACTTAGGTTAGATATTATTTGGATACTATCTTTGATTTTCAATTGATTCATATTCCCAATTTTAGGATTGGACTACACGTTTCTCTATAGGCTCTATTACTCAAAGTTATATCACCAATTATGACACCAACTGTGATCTTCTATAATGTTTACTCTAACCAACATTCACTAGGTTTTGACGTCTAGGCTCTGATACCAACTTTGATGGCCCAAACCTTAGTGGGCTTGGACTGCCCGACCTAAACCATCACTGAACCTCTCGAGATAACCCAACGAGTTGGTTGATGATTTAGTTTGCCTTAATGACATGTGTCGAGCATGTACAATACACTCCCCACCTTTATTATACTTTTAAATTTGTAGTAGTGGTAAGTGAGACCGTTTCCACTGGGATTGTGTAACTTTCTTTAGTTAAAAAGAGTTTTTTTTGTTTTGTCACTACTTACTAATTGCAAATTAATTGAAAAATATAGAAAACAATAAATAAATTAATAAACACATGGATGATAATTAAATGAATTCTATGCAAATAATATTAACATAGATATGAATAATAAATAAGATAATCAAAGCAAATAAAAATAACCAAGAACAAAGGTAATTACTAACTCAGTTGTAGTCAACTGGTTATCGATCAAGAAAGATAAGTTCAAACAATTCAATAAGTAGGTAGTCCTCATCAAACCACCAGTTTTCCTTGTATCAATGAAAAAGCCATATGCTAGTTTTATTAAATTAATCTTTCGAAAGCTCAAAGAAATTAATTAGACAATAAAACAACATTAAGTTCCATTAAAACTTTGAACTACTATGCTTAATACCTTCAGAAAGCTACTTCAATATTAAACTTAGATCTCAATTCACCTAGGACATTTAAACGGTTAAAGACCTCTTTAAACATTCCTAGTTACTACTTTAAACTAGATATAGAATCCAAATATCAATATACACATTTGCAACTATGCATATAATATCAAGTTTCATGAAAGTAATTCGCAAATAACAATCTATTAAATCAATGGATTAAAGAATACTAAATAATGAAAGAATTATTAAAATAAAGATTTCATAAAAGACTTACAACCATAGTAGCAGTCCCTTGGTCTAGAAACAAACTTAGCTAATAATAACAATGAAAAACTCCATTAAAACTATAGAAGAAAATACGAGAGGGAAAGAAAAATAGAGGAAAAAAAATAGTTAATTAGGATGCATATGGTTTTATTTATACATTTTTCCTAATTTTGTTTTTGCCTTTAGAGTGTTTTAGATAGACTAGAATAGCTTGAAACTCCTTATCTTGATAGACATAAACTTTGTATCCATCTCTTATTTTAGTGTAAAGTCAGTTCTGTTGATATATCAACAAGATCTTCAATTTTTCTTCAAATTATGCTGAGTTGGTAAGGTGGGTGAGCAAACGTGTAGAAGGCCTCGAGTTTGAATCCCATAAGCTCCTTTTATTTCTCCTTTATTTCTTCAATTGTCTTGGATTTATATATATAATGTTTACAATTTAACTTCAAGTAGGATTTGTAGCCTAGTTGGTAAGGAACTCCAACTACTTGGATTACTAAGGATCGATTCTCATCTCTTAAAAAATCTCCTTTCAATTCCTAATTTCTTGCTCTTCACCAATCCATTACACACTCATCTCGACGAATATCAGACGACTTTTGAACCACCACAGATTGACATAAATTGTGTACAACAATATGTAACACAGTCATCATGAGTTAATTGATCTTGATCAACTCTTTAATACAGATCTTAAGATTGATCTCATTGTCTTCTTCACATTTGCTTATTAGCTTATCTTGCACTCTGCCACACTTGATCACTATCTTTGGCAACTTTGCATTGACGCATCACTACACTAATCAACGAATACCCAAACTCAGGACTTTGTTGTCCCGAGCAAAGGAATATTCTCAATTATATTTTCTTTTCATTACTTATTCTGACTTCATAATTATATACTCTTATTCTCAAACATAAGTGATCATTAAATAAAAACATATTACCCTCATAAAAATAAAAAAATTATAATAGAATAGAAAGATTTAAAGAACAACTCCTAATTTGACAACTTAACTTTCTAGTTATGTAATACACCTCAAAACTCAAAAGTTTAGTCAATTACTAAGGCCAAGCAACTATATGGTTTTCTTAATCTCCACCGAAAAGCATCAAGCTTACGATGACTAATATTGAATCTCAAGATACAAAAACCACTAAATCAATCTTAATTTCAAATAATTTGTAAAATGCCACCATAATCAAAGTCGATAGAAATTTCTAGTCACCAATAATTATCATTATCATGTTCAATTATTAGAATATTGGAAAAAAAGATACTTCACTTAATTTAGCTATAAACACTCGAACTAAATCTTTTTATTGTAAGAGTTTTTCATAAACATCCTTCCATTTTTTTATCTATCTCTTTAATTGTAACACCTTCGAAAAGCAACTTCAACATCAGATTTAAATTTCGAATTCACCTAGGACATCTATATGGTGTTTGCTTTTCAAATAATCCTAGTTACTACTTCAAATAGATAATGAATCCAAATATAACAATACACATTCTAGACTATGCAAGCAATACAAAGATCATAATTCTAATAAATAGATAATAACCTATTAAATTAGTGAATCATAGAATACGATTAGTTTAAAGCACTCAACACATAATCTTCTCATCACAACTACAGTACAAAATGGATCTAGTTCACATTCAGACTTTGTTTATGCTATAGGTCGAAAACTCATAAAACCCTAGTTTAGCTCAAAACCCCCAAAAGCAAGATTTTTGGATTGAATGAGACTAGGTTGAGGTAAGATTCAATTAAATACTATAGGATTAAGGTTAGAATGGTTAAATCTACGCAAGAAAATTGAATTGTAGAGAAGGGGTGCAATGGTTCGCAAGTGTTAAGGGTGTGTCGTGTATGGTAATATGGGGTTTTTGGTTTTAAAAACCAAAAATCGTGCCCAGTGATTCTTATTTGAGTGGAATAGCTGAATTAGGCAAAAATAATGAAGTTGCTAGAAAATGTTATGAACTGTCGATTTTACTAGCGATTCATGTTTAAAATGAATCGCTGGGAATCGCTCGACTCCAAATTTTGCATTAATTCTTCTATGCACTGCTACTGATTTTGCTAGCGATCCTATTGGTAATATGAATAATTGGGAATCACCAGGCCTATTTAACTATTTTTTGCAATTAATCTTATAAGAAACTTATTCATCATTCATAATAACTCATATTAAGGTAGAATTGACTAAAAATCTGAAATTTAGAGTTAGACATATAACTAAATAATTAATTTAATAAATAAATAAATAAATAAACATATAAGCAAGTAAATAGTGCGACTTGCATAAAGGCCAAATAATAAAAGAAAACTCGATCACTCCCTCTCAATTGGAATCACCTCGGAGTTTAAATTCCAAAAGTACTTCCAACATAAAAGTCAAAAAGTGAGAGAATAAAAACATACTAAACTAAACTAAACTTTATTCCTAATAAAATTAAATAAACAAGAAATAAACATAGAATATGGGCTGCCTCCCAAAGAGCGCTTTTGTTTATCGTCGTTGGCTCGACTTAACCTTTCCAGAATTAGTTTGAATCTCTTAACTTAGATTTATGGTTTCCACTGTACTGCTATTCTAGAAAGTGAGTGCTTAATTATTGATTGTTAGAGTAATTGTTTTGTTTATAATATCCATAATAGCATGAGTAGTGGTTAGGAAAAGTCATCCTAATATTAAAGGAGGACCTTCATTGATAAAATGTGGCCTTACCATAAAGTGTAACCACTCCTAGTGGTTGAATTGAAGTTCCATCCAATAAAGAGAATTGTTCAGAAGCAAGTGAATTCAACTCCAATTGAGTGTACATAAAAATATGTATAGGCTCGAGATTTGCATTGGAGTTTATATCACACTAAGCATTGTAGTACCAAGCCCATTTGATTTTAATGTGCAAGTGTATGCCTCTAGGATCATTAAGCTTTACAGGATTCAATTCCGATTTTTTTTCTTATTGTACTTGGTCTTAGAAACTTCCATCTTGTTAATGATTTTTCCATTCTCTAGTTGCTTAACTCTCCATTCTTGAACTACATTCTTTTCTTTTGAAGTGTCTTCAACTGAATGTTCATTATTAATCTTGAATTTGAAAATCTTATCTTCAAACTCCATAGACTTTATTCCCTTAGAAATATCAAACGTAGTCCTAGATATCTTTAGAAAGGGTCTACCTAATAGTATAGACAAAGGATTAAATGATGTTGAATATCCCATTTCCATGACATAAAAATCAACTTGAAATACTAAATCATGGACCTGTACTAGGATGTTCTAATAGTCCATATGATTTAATGGTTGTATTATTTAATAAGGTAAGATTAATAGGGGAAGTAATTAATGATCCTATTTTCGATGATTCATAAAGATTAAGTAACATAATATTAATTGATGCCCCGAGATCACACTAATAAATTCAAATAGAAGAATTACCTATGGTTATGGGTATGACCAACATTCTTAGGTCAGAATATTTTCTAGACATTCTTATTAAAGATGAAATCTTTTGTTCTACATTTTCATTAATCTCTAATTGCATAAATGATTCAGATATGTTTTCTTTAGGTTCTTCATCCCTAGCATGTGCTAATCGTTGTGGAATGGTAGAATTAGAATGCATATCTTCATTTAACTTATAATTATCGTTCACTTTGTCTTGTTTAATTAATTCAAAATTTAGTAAAGTATTTTTGTAGGCTTCTTCTTTGGCTAAATACCATGAATATAGTCTTTCGGGAAAAGATGTATGTTTTAATTACTCAGCTATCCATTCCTTAGTAGGAATGACATTTGCCAACATTTCCTCTTCTTCTTGTTCTATTATCTTATGTATTTTAGTTTTTTTACCTCTTTTTGTGTCTTTTGTTGCTTATTCCTTTCTTTTTCATTTTCACAAAATAAAATGTTAACATGTACTTGATTAGTAGCATTCGTACTGAGTAGTTGTTTTTAGTTTGCTTGCTTAGCTTGTTGATTTGTAGAGTCATTTAACTTAATTGATTTTTCAACTTGTTAATACATGTATTGGTTTTAATTTATTTTTAAGAGATTTGCTTAAAGTTTTGATGACTTTGGGTCATAAAGTTGTGTGATATTTGTTCTAGGTTAGGTTGCATAGGTTGAGTAGTTTGTGGAGGTTGTTGCATTGTTGTAGGTTGTATTGGTGATCTCGGTCGAAAAGCAGTATAGTTTTGATTTTGTGGACAATAGCTAAGATTTGAATTTGGTTTTCCATGGTAATAATTGTTGTTATTATATTGGTTTCTATGCGACCTAGAATATTATTTTATAACCGTGTTGACTTCTTCATTGTTTTATTCTTATAAAATAAGACACACATCCATAGGATGTGTAACTTCATTACAAAATCCACATGGTTTAACTTAATTTGATTTATCTTTTAGTAGTAGTTTTAACCATGTCAGATATTTCTTCAAGTTTTTCTTCAAATTTATTACTTGTTTTATTATTAACCTCATTAAGTTTCTTTCTTGAAGTATCTATTTTTTCACCATATTGTTTAAATGTTTGGCCATCTTATTAATAGCTTCTTTTGCTAGTGTTGGTGTAACATCAAATAATGATCCACCACATATGGTATCTAGTATATGTTCAAAATGATTTAGTACTTCATAAAAGTATTCTAATATTGCTCTTTATGCGTATCCATGTTGCGGACTAGATGAAATTAATCTTTGAAATCTATCCAAAAATTCATTAAAATTTTCATCGTCTTTCATTTTTACAATTGTGATTTTTCTTCTATAAGTACTAATTCTTCTTAGGCATATATTGATATAGGAAAGCTTCTAACATTTGAGCCCATGTGGTTATCGAATCTTAAGGAAGATAAAACAATGAATCTTGTGCTTGATCTTTCAATACAAAATAAAAAGCTTTAAGTTTGATTTGTTCTATCATGCAATCTTTAGGATTTATCCCATTGACTTTGTGTTGATATTCCTTTTTGAGTTTTTGTGGGTCTTCATTGTCCTTACCATAGAAGTTAGGTAGAGCACTAATGAGTCCTGATCTAAGTTCAAATTCGGGAAATCCCTCATGATAGGAAATACATATTAAGCCATAAAGTATTGTAATATTTGTTCTATGTAAGGTTGCGTAGGTTGAATATTTTGTTGAGGTTGTTGCATTGTTGTAGGTTGTATTAGTGCTCTCAGTCTAAAAGTGCTATAGTTTTGATTTTGTAGACAGTAGCTAAGATTTGTATTTGCTTTTCCATTTTAATAATTGATGTTATTATATTAGTTTCTAGGCAGACCGAAATATTAGTTCATAACCGTGTTGACTTTTTCATTGTTTTCTTCTTGTAAAGTAGGACACACATCCATAGGATGTGTAACTTCATTACAAAATCTACATGATTTAACTTGATTTTATCTATTTTTTAGCAATTAAATATTTCTTCAACTTTTTCATCAAATTTATTACTTGCGCTATTATTAACCTCATAAACTTTCTTTCTTGATGTATCAGTCTTTTCACCATATTGGTTAGATTGTTTGGCCATCTTGTTAATAGCTTCTTTTGCTAGAGTGAGTATAACATCGAATAATGATCCACTATATACGGTATTTTATAGTCTTTGTTCGAAATGATTTAGTCCTTCATAGAAGTATTTTAATAAAGCTCTTTAAGTGTCTCCATGTTGTTGAAAAAATGAAATCAATATTTGAAATCTATCCCAAAATTCATTAAACTTTTCATCGTCTTTCATTTTCACGTCTGTGATTTGTCTTTTATAAGTACTAATTTTTTTGCATGCATATATTGATATAGGAAAGCTTTTAACATTTCAGCCCAGTGTGGTTATCAAATCTTCAGGAAGATAAAACAACCAATCTTGTGCTTGATCTTTCAATACAAAATGAAAAACTTTATGTTTGACTTGTTCTAACGTACGGTCTTTAGGTTTCATCCCATTGACTTTGTGTTGATATTCTCTTATAAATCTTTGTGGGTCTTCATTGTCCTTATTATAGAAGTTAGGTAGAGCACTAATAAATCCAAATTTAAGTTCAAACTCGGGATATCCCTAAAGATAGGCAATGCATATTGGTTCATAAGCACTAACATTTTGATTAGCTTGCATAAAAGTAAGTTCTTTATTATTATCATTAATATTATTATTATTAGGATTAAAGTTATTATTAGCTTCCATTGTGGTAGGTTGGTGTCCTCTACGTTGTTGTTGTCTTGAATTACAAATAAATGTCCAATCTACCTAAGGATCAAACGAATATAAGGATGTTGTGGAATTAGAAGAGAGAAGTGGATAAACCATACAAAGTCTAAAAATCCTAAGAAATTGTGTTTAAATCTCCGGCAACGTCGCCAAAAGTTGCCACGTCTTTTATAGTAATGGCAAGTGTGAATCATCTCCACAAGGATTTATCGAATCTATATAGGAAAAAAGACTTTTAAAAGTATTTATTATTTTTATTATTATTTTTATTTACAATAATATTTAAACTAACTAATAACTAACTATAATATAATAATGTTTAACTAACTTTATCATCTAAATTAACTAACACAATCCACTATCACAATCAATCAAATAGATTAAATTCAATAATAAATTAATATCTAAACAAATATCCGGAACAATGAAATATAAACCTGTTTCGCATTCCAAACATGTAAACCCAATCCATATATAGTAATGAGAATACTTTATAAAGTAAGATAAGTCGTTAAACTCCAATTATAAGTAAGTAAGCAGCCCTTAGCCAACCATTTGTTTCCCTTATACCCGTGGAAAAGCCACATTCTAATTCTATTGAGCTAACCCCTTTATTTACATAAAGACATTAACTTCACGCAATAGTACTGCATTAATGTGAGAACTTCGAACTACTAAATCTAATATCTTCGGAAAGCCACTTCAACACTAGATCTAGATCTCAAATTCACCTAAGATAGTTAAACGGTGTTTTCTTTTCAAACAATCATAGTTACTACTTCAAATAGATAATGAAACAAAATATCAAATGCACATTCTAGACTATGCATATAATATTCAAATCCATGATTAAAATCAATAGATATTAACCTATTAAATCAGAGAATCAAAGAATACAATCGGTTTAAAATATTAAGCACATATTCATCTCATCATAACTACATTGCAAAATGGATCTAGTTCACGTTTAGACTTTGTTTAGATCAAACAAATGACTTACTCATTATCTTAAATTACATTGCAATAATATAAATAAATACATAATTGAAAATACCTTTTAATTAAAATACTTGAATCTAGAAAAGCAACAAAATAATAGACAATGAATGTAAACTATGAAGACAATGGCTCCAAGAACAACTAAGGCGTATAGGGCTTCAAAGTATGATCAATGGCAATTAATTTCGTAACCCTAGGTTAGTATTTATAGTATTCTAAGTAGCAAAATTCCTAAAATAAGTTAAACAACTCGTAGTTATCTAAAATTCCCGTAATCTTACCCATTGATTCACAACATCCAAAACTCGTAGTTATCTAAAATTCCCGTAATCTTACCAATTGATTCACAACAATTTGGATGTGTTACGAATTGATGTTCTAATCAAGATTTCAAAGCTCGCTGGTCCTTTCTTGTGTCCACCGATATGGCCAGCGATTCAGTGCCTCCCAGGAATCGTTGAGAATTGCTAGTTCATATTTCTAGTTCTTCTTTGCTTCCTTCGTGAAGTATATTTCTTCCACTTGATTAATTCATTCACGATCTTCATTTTTTCCTTTATTTTTTCATATTCTCCATTTATTACATGAAATAAAAATAGGAGAAAACCCCGTGTAATATAGTCTTTTACATACAAAATCTTCTTAAAAAGAATGATAAAACATGTCTACTTATTGACTTGTTAAATCACCACCCATTTAATTTAAAACCATCTAAATCATATAGTAATCATTCATAAGGCATAGAAATTTCAAAACCATGAATAATTTGAAATTCATTCAAAAATTGAGAATTTATCAAAAATCCTAACTTTGAAGTCAAAATTCGATAAAATTAAGCTTATTTAGTGATTACCTTCTTGAGAGCAAATTCCTCAATTATTAGACTCTTGACGACTCCTAAATTCCTTTCCCAAGCCTCTTCACGTATCTCTTTATCCCGAGCCCTAATTTGGCTCTATATTCTCAAATTACTATTTTTTTTAGATTGAACGACCTAATCAAGGTGGGAATTACTTAAATAAGCTATAATAAAGCTTTGGAGTGTTGAATATAGATAATAATTTAATTTCATAGTTGAAGGGGTGCAAGGATTTGTAATGTGAATTGAGTTATTTCTACTAATTTGGGTTTTTTGTTTTAAAAATACGAATTCGGTCTTAGTAAATCAGGTGTTTAAATGGATTCGCTTAGGGGTGTCTATTTTTCAGGTCTGGATGGGTTAAGGTTAAGAATGCCCTTGATATAAATGAATATTTTCTTTGCCTAGACTCGACCCGGTTGTAAATTCGGACAAGTAAGCCTTGCTAATACCCAGTTTACTTTTAATCCAGGTTGTCCAACTGTCCGGATTTTGTCGAGTGTTTTAAAAATTATTTTATGTCTAAAAGCTTTTTTAATTATTAAAATAATTGTAAATTCATCGTAATATAATCTTTTCTAACATAATTTTGAAAAGTAATGTTCAAGTTGTATATAATATTTTAAATGCATAACAATGTTTTTTTGTTAACAAACAAAACGCATAATGTTGTCTCAAGCAATTTAGTTAAGTCTCAAAACTAAAATAATACATTTCTATACAAGTTATTTAGTTTCTTTATTTCTGTTGTTATTTTTTTGAATTATACTATGTATAGAAGTATATTTTTCAAAATATAATAGGTATCTTTGAAATTCGGGTCAGGTCCGAGTTTAGAGGATCTTGTCCAAATCCGACTCGGATTTTAATTTGGACATCAAAGCCTTGCCCAGACCCAGCCCATATTTAAAAAATTATTGTCCAGACCTTTTTTTTGAGCTGGACAAAACTAGGCTGGTCGGCGGGACAAAAAATTGACACCCCTAGATTCGCTTATGAATGACTATATAAATCGGTGAAAAAAAGGTTTTATCCCTCAACGATTTTCTAGTTATTCCTAGTTAATAGGTCGATTTAGTGATGAATCGCTACACTTGAATTTCACTTAAATTTATGTGAATTGTCACTATTTTCCCAGCAATTTTTAGTTCCTTTTTGTAATGCTGGCAAATCGCTAGACAAATTTTTGAAAATATCTTGAGATTTTTTTAACTTTACATTAAAAACTTTAAAACCATTACATAATAAGAGTATGAACTGATAAATCAAGGAATTGGCTTAAAAATTTCAATATAATTTTTGCGAGCCTGAGATTTTTCAACAAAGGTTAAAATCAACAAATGGTTATAATAGAATCTAGTTTTTTGGGTTTCACTTTAAGACCTGCCACTAATACATCGACTTAAGTTAGACATTTTTTTATTTCCAACCAAGTCTCAAAACACATAAATCCTAGCAAGTAATCAACTTCCTAAAATAATAACTCAAATCATGCTAATTAAAATTTAATTGAAAGTCAAACATGACACCAAATATAAGGTATTCTCTCATTCCTTCATCTTAAGACTTCCTTAAATTGTAAAAATTAATAAATGGACTTTTGGATTAGCTAAAATGGTTGAATAACTGAAATAAAGTAAATTAAAATAAACTAGAAATAAACGAATGAAATAAATAAAATATAGTTGGGTTGCCTCCCAACAACAACAACATAGCCTTAGTCCCAACTTAATTGGGGTCGGCTACATGGATCAAAATTTTCCATTATTCTCAATTAAGTGCAATTGATGGTGAGCTTTCCAAACCATTCAAATCCCTCCTAATTAATGCATCCCATGTTAATTTTGGTCTACCCCTACCTCGTCGAATTTCTAAAGTTTCTATTGAGTTAAGTTTTCTAGTGGGGGCATTTGTAGGCCGACCACTTTTTGGGTATGAAAAATGAGTTCGGGACCTCCCTTACCCATTTTTGATATGAAGAATGAGCGTCAGAGTCCTTTTCTTTTATCTGGACTTGGGATCGGCTATGTAGGGCACATAGTGTTCAACATAAGTGGAGTTGTTGCCTCCCAACAAGCGTCTTTATTTTAAATCGTCAGCTAGACTTAGCCTGAAAGATCGCGTAACGTCCACTACTTTGGAGTAGTCACGAACAAATGGATTCACCGTTGCTATAGGCAATGAAATAGGCATACCCTCCTTCAGAGTTTTGAGTTCATCTTGGAATTCTAACACATAAGTATCCATATAGTCTTGACCGTCTAACATATAGTTGTCAACACCATATAAAATTTTCAAGTGCCCCTTTTGTTCCATCCCCGTTTCCAATTCCACAAGTATGCATGAAATATGAGGTGGATTCATCAACACTAGAGGTTAATCTTCCTTGCCTTCTTCATATGGTTCATCTGACCTTTCTTGAATGTGTTGTACTTCAACTTCCTTTTCGGCTTCTTCTTAATTAGTTGTACAATCATGAGATCTGACATGTAATTTGGCTCAAGTTCCTCATCCAGATCCTTTTTTCCTTCTCTTAGGTCATCATCTACTAGTGGCAGCTCAACCATCTCTTCACATGAAGTTCCACTCGAGGTCTCAGCTTTGAGCAATTAATCAATCTCTCCTTGTATTTGTATCTCTAATAGTCGAGCATTAGGCCATTCTTTTCATGGTGTCAAGAATATTAAATCTCATAGCATCACCATCGAATTCCATAGTCAAAGACCCAGCTGCGAAGTTGATCTTGGCTTGTGTTGTTTTCATGAAAAGACGTCCTAAGAGAATTGAAGACGAGTTGGGGAATGGTTCCTCTTTCATATATATTATATAAAAATGAGTAGGAAAGTACAACAAACCTATCAACACATCACGTCTTCTAATACTCCAATATAATACACAACCTATCTATTGGCTAACTGGATTACTATCCTCATTTCCCAGTGTTTTATAATTGAGAGATTCGAACACGGACAAAGGCATGACATTTATGGAAGCCCCTAAATATAACATGGCCTTGGAGAAATGTTTATCGCCTTTGGTGATTGACACTAAAAATATTCCTGGGTCTTTGCACATAGGTGAAGATTTCTTTTGAAGGATGGCTGAGACAGTTTCTCCTACAATCATTTTTCCATATTCATGTAGCTTTGACTTCTTGTTGCATAACTCCTTTAAATCCTTAGCATACCTAGGCATATTGGCTACATCATCTAGTAAAGGGATATTAATATCTACTTTCATAAGGATATCTATGATTCTTTTATCTTGCTCATATTTCTTTGATTTTGCGAGGCGTTGGGGAAACATAGGATGAATAACAACAGGTTTCACAGTTGGTTATATCCTTGGATTCTCAGGGGATACAGTGGTAACTTCTATTTCATGTTCAGCCTCTGCTTTCGCCACCGTTAAGTTGCTTTATTGTTCCGGTTGGTTCAGTCTTTCAAAATCAGTTCCACTCATCAGAGTGATCTTGGTAGCATCAACTAAATGTTGTATAATTTTCCTTATTTCCTTGTTTGCTTCATTCTTGGATCCAACTTGTTCAATCTGCTTTACCATCTCATTGAACCTAGTATCACACTATTGGATATAGGATTCAAACAACTTTTGAGTTTCTTATAAAGTAGTTGCCTTGTTTCAAGAGGGTGGTTGTTGTTCTCTCATTTTGGCTAATTGGTGGTTACAATAGTGGAAACCATAGTAGTAATCTTCATAAGTCCTCTCATTGCACATGGTCCCTTAGGTAGTATTGGAAATTGCTCGGTTGTGTTGACTTGATGTCTCTCACTCAAACGTAAAGGACATTCATTTATATAATGTGTGTACTATGGATATACTCCATAAAAATTCAACTTTTATTGATTCTTGTATAAGTTTCTTCATCATTAGTTTTAATTTGACATTTCTCTTTCCTTTTTATCTTCTTATAAATAGACACCCGCTTAACTTCTGTAAGTGTTCTTTGTTATACTGTATTTCCTAGATTGGTTTGTCATTTTTTTAATATTTCTTTTTGTTTCAGAAAGTATAACATCGGAAATACTTCCATTGCATACTGTATCCACCTATCGTTACCCATTAATAATTAGTCCGTCATAGAAGTTCTATAATAACGACATTTATCGAGAAATCCTGTTGTGGGCAAATATAACAAAGTCTTTTGAATCTCTCTAAATAGTCAAAGAATGACTCTTCTTCATTCATGTAAAGGGTAGAGATTTTTCTTTTAATGAGGGTGATTTTGCCTGCAAGTATAAAGTGTTCCTGAAATTTTAGGTATAGGCCAGTGTAAGATTGAATAGATAAATGTGTGAAATGGAACAACCAGTAATGAGCATTGCCTCTCTGACAAAATGGAAAGGCTTTGAGCTTAACTAGATCGGTTTTTGCGGTAATTGGTTTCATACCTACCACAACCCATTCGAATTTTGCTAGAAATTTTTGTGGATGCTCATTATCTTTTCCAAAAAATGTTGGAAATTTCTCGATAAGTCGAAGTTTAAACATGAACGTTTCGGCTTGGTTAGAGAGTTCTATACATAGGAAGTCTTTTGACACAGTCCCTAGCAACAATGCGAAAAACTGGTACCATGCCAAAGCCACTAATAATAGTTTCACATTCACCGATTATTATAGATTTGTAATGAGATAAGTAGAGGTCGAACATACAGAGATTGTAAATAATACCTAGGCTATGAACTAAAAGGAAATTTAAGGCTATTTTATAAGCTTTGCTTAAAAAGAAATATAATTAACGAACTATCCTAAGACAATTAAAAATGCATTAAAATAAAAGTAATAACTTGAACAATATAAGTAAAGCCTGGATTGAGAACATTTTCATACCTTGCAAACAATTAAATTAATAATTGGTCATAAAAAATACCTTCTTCCCTATTAAATTCTTATAGATAAGCTTAAGTGGAATCTCTCAGTTCCCCATAGTTAATGGTTGAAACGTGTAACACAACCACATACTAACTAGACATCAAAACATGTCGGATATGCCGTAGATTTTCAACGAACTAAAAACATTAAATTCTATAAAAACACTTGCCCTAAATGGTAACTAGCATGAACCGCTAATGTTCTTATACTTCAAAAACACAAAAGCACATCAATTGCCAACATACAAGGCTCTATTTGTCACCTAACGCAATCCCCTAATCGAGTGGTGGTAAAATCACTGACAAAGATCTCCTACACTCACACATGCACAAACATTATATATAATGATTATGATCAATTTAATCTATTGTAAACAATGCAATCACAGTTACAAGAATCTAATAAATAGGATTTTCAATTCAAAACCTCATAAATCAAGTTTGCAAGTATGAAGTATCCTCAATCCAGAGAAGACATAGTGAATATTACTTATAGTAATAAATCAAAGCAATGAAAATAAATAGTACCTTTAAGGGAACCAAAAACTCCTATAGCTTTCTAAATCTAAAAACAAAACTTAACAAAAAGTGAAAGAGAGGAGCGCCTAAAGTGGTTTTGGGGTCTTCTATTTATAGTAGAAGTGTGATAAAAGGTAATCTAATCCCGACTCTTGCAAATGCACAAAATATGAAACTACCAATCTTTGGATCTATCCAGCGTCGTACGTACAAAACTCCAAGGCATTACAAATCGCTAAGATGATGCTACGATACTCTCTTTTCTTCGATTCTGTCACGATTAAAGCCTAACACCTTGCCAGCGCTGTATGTACACTTCCACGACGCTGTGAAGCCATTGGCCTTCTCCTTGGAATTTGAGCTTCATTTTTCTCTCGTGTCTTCACAAGATTTCATACGCAACGTCCATAACAAATTTTTTTTCCTTCAATCAAGTTAAGGCCAGTGATTCCTTGGCGATTTGTGTGCACTTGGAGGTGCTGGTAAGGTGTTGAGCCCATCTTTTGCATTTTGACTCAATTTTGGTAGGAAATTACTTCTTCTTGTTCAAAAGCCAATATTTACCCTAAAAATACAAACATAATGGATTTAGAGTATAAATGAAGATAAAAGTCATGTAATTTATAGTAATATCACACTAAAATATAGCACAATTTGTGACTTATCTTAATCCAAAATTCGTCACCTCTAACGACCTAGGCTGACCCCCAAGGTCAAAATCCGACGAAAACAATATTAAACACCTCTTTTGGAACCACAAAGACATTTTAAATCCAAATAAATGGAGAAGAGATGACCCAAGTCATAATCAAGAAGCATAGATTCATTTCCTACCCTAAAACCACATGATAGACAAAATAAAGTGATGGAATTAGAGAAGATGAGGGAAGATTATTAGCTAACCATAGTAGATTTGATGTTCGTCCCTCTCTTCCACCAATCCACCACACTAAACTTCTAGGTTTTCTCTTCAAATCCTCTCTTATAATTAATTCAAAGCAAACTATGGCTCGAAGCCCTAATTGTGGTTTAAATAATAAGTCAATAAGATTAAGGTTTGGCTAACCAAATCAAACCCCCCATCTCATCTTAGTCTCTTTATGTTCTAGGACAATCCTAAGGTCCTCATTTAGTTCATCCTTAATGTGTTATTTACCAAATTGCCCATTTTCTTTATTTAATTTATTTCACAAGCCATTTAACCTTATTTTTATTTACTTAGGCCTATACTCTTACCTAAGTGAACTAGATAGCATATAATACACGCTTTATTCACACCAGTACACACATACCATGCATATCTACAAAATTAACCTCGGAAATGGGACAAATTAACAAATTAGGGATTAGGGGTGTCACATATGAGCTTGACGAATCATCATGCCTAATTAAATACTTAAGAAAATGATATAAGGCCAAGTCATAAATTAAATTCAAAGAGAAAATTCATGTACATTTTATGAAAATTTTATAAATATCGCTAATGATCATACTCTTACTCCTTAATGTTTACCCAACTTCAACTTTCATCCCTAAATGATGATTATTCATCATTATCATCTTCTTTTTCATTGTCTTTATGACATCCCTATCCTAATTAGGGAAATACTTGGTCTAAAACCCTAATTAAGTCTTAGTACACTAGTCAGACTTAACTAGAGCCAACGGCCTCGTCTTGAGTACCTAGTTAACTCAAATGTATATCTAATATAAAAATATAATAGAGTGTAATCTGGAGCAAAAAATTTAAAACTTTTTTAATATAAACACGATATATGGTAATCAGAGTTTACCAATCAAACCTTGGCTGTACAAAACCTCCCAACCCTGTAATTGAAATAGTACAATAAACATAAAAGCTGGTTAATTACAATAAAGAGAAGACTACAAAACTCATATGCTTTCTCTTTTCCATTCACTGACACGCTAAGATGCGAACATAAAATGTTAATTTGGGTGATTGCTCTGACTTTCTTATTAAGTTAGGAGTCACATAAGTATCAACATTCTATATAATATTCAAGAATGAAATGCAATAGCATTAAGAACCAATCATAGCTAAACGGGATATTGAAAAGCATATAATCAATATATAACAAATGCAAGTCATTCTATCTTAAGGTATTACACTATGAATTATTTTTCCATTTTATAAAACTTTACCCACCGACATCATTAATGCGATTGCTAGACCAACACATTAGCCGATGTGTTGTATAGTTAATATACAATGGTTCTATCCTAAACCCTCTAGTAAATGTGTAATGAACACAACCTTTCTAGCTGAGTAGGAATTAGTATATATAAAACGACCCTCTCCTTAGCTAGGGTCGAGTAGCTTGTCCCAAACAACCACCCTGGCCCTGTACTCAAAACGAGCCCAAACAAATGGTCTGGCTCACCTAAAATACTATACATAATGACTTAACTGTATATATGGAACAATAATTGTGGAATTTAAAACTAAAAGGTTCCATATGTCGAGTCATAACATTAAAAAAGGTGTTGAAGTATCCCAATGTAACTACATCTTCAAATACAAAAGTACTAAAACAATGAGTCTCGAGGATTAGAATCTACCCTATTAAGTACTTAACTACAACTCCTGTTTAGATGTCTTTAAATACCGACAATATAAATGACATCAAAGGTAAGGCTATACCCAATCACCCTTCATTTGTAGCATTGGTGTTGATAAAGATGGACCTGAGGAGTATGTGGGGTAAGCTAAAAGAACCAACGAAGCTCGGTAATATGGAAAACCTGCTCAACCATCAAAGATACAAGTAATACTTACTAATCATGCGAGTTTAACATGAATAAAAAATAAATAAAGAGAAAGAGAGCATTTCACAAATAGCATTAGGCAAGATTCATAAAGCATCACATAGGGAATATAAAACTATTGTAAATCAAATCATCATGAAGGGTGATTCAAGAAAGATAACATAGAAACATGTTAAGATTATAAGTTGGCTTCCATTCGATGCATACTAGTTATTAACAAGAATTCAGTGACTGATTTCCCTTCTCTCGAGGTGATCCAATTAATTAGTTGACACAAAGGCCTTTATGCCCTCTAACAAGTCCCATCAAGTCCACGGTAGGTTTGTCTAAAGACATCACTGATGTGTGCACTAATCTTATATATCAATCTCATGGTATGGTTCGAGTAATGGCATCGACCATACAATACTCAAGTGGTGGCGATGACAACACAATTATGTTAGAGTCAATACCAAGGCCTTTAGTGGCTACAACTATGCCATAATCGAATAGATGTGACGACTACGTAATTGTCGCAAAGACAACATGAGAAAATTGCAACACACTCACAACCCATAAATAGTCACATTCAAGAAAATAATAAGTTACAACCTATTTTTCAAGTCTCCAATTAAAATCATGAGACCTAAAGATATATAATAGAATGCCATGTTTGATAATTGAGTAAGCTCCTCACATACCTCGAATCGTCGCGCAAACCCGAATCCAATTTCTTGTGCTCGAAGTACTTTGGGAACTCTCTCGCGAATATAGACAATCAATACACCTCACATAAACACACACGTTCAATTGCTTTTGTTAATTAATTTCCAAAATAATTTCCTTTTAGGGCCCATTAGTGTGGGTCCTATGTCACCCGATGCGAGGGTCAACGGGTGGGACTTGCCCAATTCTCCCCTCGTAGGCACGTGAGTGTGCCCCTATGGAATGGTCAGCGCAATAAAAACTTTTTCGTTTTTCATTTGCATTATTATAATTTTTTGTTAAGGGCCAAGCTGGCCCCTGTTTTGAGTCAAGGGCTATCTTGGACCAGGGGCTGAAATGCACTGGGATTGGTGGCCAAGGCCATTTCACTCCTAGTTGACCCCTTGCCTCCTTAAGCTTCTGCCTTAGCAGAAGCACGGGCTTGGGCGGAGGGGTTGGCCCCTTGGCCACCCTCCTCGTTAGGGGTTTTAAGGGGAGGCGACCCCTCCCTTCCTCCGGCGGTGTGGTTTCCGCCGCTCCACTTTGGTGATGCCACGACGGCACCACTTCCCTTTTTTAGGTGTTTTCCTTGTCGAAATCAACCGTCAACTTTGACTTATCTCCAAATCTTTCAAAAGATGAGTTTTACATACAAGTTTTCTCTATAGGGGCTTCAAAACACCATCAATTAGTGGTGGTAACCCAATATCACCACTAGCCACTATTAAAAAGGCCGAAAAGATAGATTTAACCAAAACATCTATAAAAGAGAGAAGATTAAAGATGAGGGAAAATGTGTGCTTAACAAAATGAAAGACTCCCTTATGTTGATCATCAAATCCAACCCAAATCACCACCTTCAACTTTCATCTCTTAAATTTGTATTTTGACTCAAATGGGGGCTAGGGTTACAACTTAAGCTTTTATGCTTAGGGTTTCCTTGGGAGCATACCTCTCCACCTTTGATGTGCCTTAGGATTTGTGCTCACAGAGGCTTATCCAACTTAATATTTTTAATTATGATTTAATAACCTTAAACTTTTTATTCAATTCTCAATAACTTTAGAAAATCATCGTAAAGTTTGTAATTTCACATATTCCTCAATAATAATTAAAATACGTGCATTAGTCAAGCTAAACACAAGTCAAATTGTGAAATTACCAAAATACCTCATGATGTGGGTATTTTGAAATTTTCGGGTCATTAAGACATCCCTAACTTTAAGAACTTTCATCCTCGAAAGTACGGAGAACGATACGCTCGTGGATCTAGATACAAAAATGCTAGCATACAATTCCTCGACCTTATTCATAGCGTTTCCCAACTTGTCCATTATTGATTGTTACATTGATCTATTGAGCGACGATCACCAAATCAATCATCTTGTTCTTCATTGTGTATCGATGATTAACCTTTTAGCAGAAATGTTCCATGACTTCTGTGACTGCAGTTACCATAGCCCTTCGTGGCGAAAACCACAAAGTCTTTGCTTCCCTTATGTTAGCAACAACTATCACGACGCTTTTGAATGATATGTACCTTGATTCAAGCGACTAAAGTTTTCATAAACCTTAATGGTGACAATCACAAAGGTCCCCTTATCTCTTGTTTTAGTGACTACTACCATGATAAACAGGTCATCGTATCCATGTGCAAGAATAACAAATACAAATCTCCAAGTACATTGGGCTTCCTTCACCGAGCACCTCATTTTTTTAAATTTAACTTTTTAGTTTTCTCTACTTTATTGTCAATCCTTGACAACCTTTTCCATTTTCTGAAAGTTCTCTACATCCCGTCTCCACTTGAGTGAACCATGATATTTCATCAATAAATATACATACCTACGGGCTTCATGTTCAAATTCATTCATATATCTTGATGGAGTAACCCTTACTCTTATGGTATTGGCGACCACCAATATTTTTAATCACAACACTCCGAGTCCTCAATAGGATTATGAAGTCGTTTAAAGTTCCACGTGATCTTTCTCTCCACCCTGAACCAAATCCTAACTACCACTAAGTCTGTGGAAGTTACATGCATAACTACGTGGAATTCGCTCACTCATCTATCCTTCAGGTTGACACACTACCAATTTCATAAGAACAATTAAGCATCACTTTAATTTAAGAACTTCATTCTTTTGTAGTGACTCATGATTCTTGCCTTTGTACTTTTAACACTCCCTTGGGTGTCCCTGATTCTAATGGTTCACTTATCATTTGATTCATTTTAATATCACTAACCCTAAGAAACTCTTCAAACTATATTTTCTTGACTTATGCATAGTGTTCAATGTAAGAAATTCATTTATCACGAAAGAAATTCTCAAATTTTTGGTATCCCCAATTTTTTAGCAACCTATCCATCACACACGAAAGAATTAATAGATTTGAATGACTTAAAAACACACATATTGCAGCAATGAAATGTAAGGTTTACCTGCAATAAACCATCCAGTGGGTACTGAATCTAACTCAATAGCCGCGTGCACTCTACTCCTCATATAAGTCACTAACTTTCCAAAGATCCTTCATCTTCGATTCATTTTCAGGTATTTGAATATTCTTGTGAAATCTCTAATTTCAATAAACCTATATTAATATCTAATTACGACATCAATGAGTCGTAATAACATTTGTGGTGGATTAGGACTCATATCGTTGAAAAAATAAATCACTAGGTCAATGTTATCTTTTGGTGATGAATGCCTAGTGTGTATATTATATGGTATCTCGTCACAATGACACAGTGAATTGAGATCGTGTAACATTTTTTCTAATGCTATTGGGGTGTTTAGAGGTGTATCCTTAATTTCCATTATAATTGTGAGTGCGAGTGTGTGTCTGAAGGGCACAAAAGAAAATAAAAAATTATTAGTTGCTAAAAAAATTGATAAATCAAGTGTTAAGTATCACGTAAAACTTTTACCGCAGTTTGCATGCAAGTTAATATTAATGGTAGTCTAAAATAAGACCGAAGTTGGTGCAAGACCTTGCCTCGAGTTGCATGTCAGTTGGTGGTGATTGAGGTTGAGATTAGGTCCAGATTGGTACAAGCTTAATTAAGTATGACAAGAGAATTGGTCCATAAGAGTTTGGTATGTCGTGGAAAAAGTTAAGATTTTTGAGGTTTTGGTGTGACCAACACTAATAATTATGGGCATTTTATGAAGTTTGACTATTTTGTAAAGAGTTCGACTCTATTTAGTGAAAAATCAGACCTAAAATGAGCTTCAAAAGGCAAAACACGTCAAATAGAGATTTTATAGAAATTAATAAATAAAAAGAAATTAAGCTGCTTAAGCTAACAATTAATTGTTTATTGATCGTAACTGAAAGTATAATAGTTCAATTGTAGCAATAATGTGATCAACAAAAGTTGATTACAGATATCGTCCCTTATGAAAGGTTTATCTGGACACGGTTCATTTAGTTAAGTTTACTCTATTATTAAGAAGATATTTTTTAATTGGTTTTAACTAAAATACTCTATTAAATAAAAAAAATATAAATTAACTTGTACTCTTATATCTAGAAGAATATTTGTTCACAACTTCACTAAGGTAATTAATTACTATGCTTTCATATCACACTTCCTTCATCATCATTATATGTGGGTAATGCTTAATTAGAATAGATATATTTCCTTAATATTCACTTCAACCCACTGTCGTGGTGGAAAAGATTCTCATTTGCAAACTAGAACTCCATCTATCGGTGCAAATAATGTAAGTTTCACATAGCATTAATTTCAAGATCTTTAGATTTATAACCACTTAAATTTACTATTTGTGCCTCCCTAAACAATAACTATTTATCAATGTTATATATCTTATTGTTGTATTGTCTATATCCGACTTAAAAACTCCAATGGCCATGGTAACTTTTAAAACATCTAATCAACAAACACGTGGTCCAGATGTTCATAGCATTACATATATAATCAATACAAATTCTAACTATTGCACTTTTAACATTATAATCCACTCATAATTCCTTTAGCATAACATTCATACAATTGGATCCATTGATCCCTCAGATAAATAAACTACTTACTCATTATTGAAATCAACACACCTATCATGGTATTAATTGCAATCTAAGATTAAATCAAATAACTTCAATTGAATCAAAGAAAAAATAATGAATAACCAAAAGTGGAGTCTTCATTGCCGTAGTGCTCATCATGTGAATGGCACTAATATTTTCCTTGGAATTTGTGATAGTGTTACTCGAAATTTCTCTAGGTTCTTAATGAATTGTGTTCTTTCATCATCCATCCACTTAAGAGTTTGTGTCACATTTCCATCTTTTTCTCATGCCTCTCATGACGTTCCCTATTATTAATGTCAATGACTTGCAAAAATCTATCAATTAACTTCATTGAAGTCATTTCTTCACTTTTGCGTAGCTTCCTTTGTTGGAATTGTTGATCAAAACCTAAATGCAACTTCAGTGAATTATCAGAATTTTCATATCATGGAGGCAAAATTCCTATCAGCCTGAAGTTGTTCCCACAGTTTTGGTTGTTCATGAAGTTGGCATATTCAAGCTCCTTTCCTTGTTGCATGTCCAATGGATTAACCACCATTGCTTGGTGATTAATGAGTTGTTGAATTGCTTGCACTTATGGACTTTGCTGTCCCATTTGTAGCTTCGCCATTTGACTACTCAGGTTGGATAGTTATGAAATGACCGGTGCTTTTGAAGCAATCTCTTATACTCCTACTGGCTTTCTCTCTATGGAACGAGTTCCTGTAGTAGAAATTTGAGACATAAGATCTAAAAGATCTAATGCTCCATCTTCATCCTTGGTTAGTAGAGAACTACCTGCTCCAGTATCCACTAGTATTCTCATGTTGTGATTCATTCCATAGTAAAAGATTTGTACATGTGCCCATTTCACATATCCATGTCCTAGACATCTCCTCAGCGTTTCTTTGGTTGATTTCCCATTTCCTTTCACTGACTTTCACATGAGGAAATAACTTGTCTAGGAATATTTCAATGATATCCGCCCATGAAGTCATACTCCCTGCATTTAGTCATTGGAACCAAGATTTGGCTTTTCTACCCAATGAGAATGAGAAAAGTCTCATCTTGATTATTTCTTTCGTAACTCCAGTAATGTGAACAATGTCACGCTTCTCCAGAAAATTCTCCACGTGTGCAACTTGATCTTCGTTTGCTAGCCATTGAATAGGCTATTCTTAACCATGTTGAGGAGAGACGGTCTCAACTCGAACTCGGTTATGTTTGTTGGAAGCCTCATCACTCTGCAATATGTCTCTTCAACTTCTTGTTTGAAGTAATCATGAAGACATCTTTTTCCTCGTACTCTGTCTTGCACTACTAGAACACTTTCAGGTTGATTATTCCCTCGACCCTGATTTTGGTTCCAGTTTCCTGCTTGATCATCCACCATCTCGGTTCTTTTTTTCTTCTTTCCCTTGTTGGTTGTGTCGAGCTCTAGATCATAAGGCAATAACTCCTTATCACCTTGACTACGCATGCACTAATTGATCTTCGAGAAAGAAAACACAAAAGATCAAGTGTGGATTGTCAAACTTGAAACTAAAACTCTCTATTTTATTTTTTATTTTATTTTATATGTTTATAAGATTGAAAGTAAATTACTAAAAATAAAATCTTAAAAATTTTGTAAACTAGCTAAACTAGTCTATGGCTACCTATCCTTGGCAAGGTGCCAAAAATTTGATCATAACCGTAAGTATATAATATGGTTCAATTATAGTAATAATGTGATCAACAAAGGTTGATTACGCATATCGTCATCAGAAAAAAGTTTATCTGAACACGATTCACTTAATTAAGTTCACTCTATTGTTTAGAAGGTCTCTTTTTAATTGGTTTTAACTAAACTTCTATATAAAATAAAACAATGTAAATTAACTTGTACTCTAATATTAAGAAAAATCTTAGTTCACAACTTTACCTAGGTAATGAATTACTATGTTTTCATATCTCACTTCCTTCATCTTCATTATGCGTGTGCAATGCTCAATTAGAATAGATATAGTTCCTTAATATTCAATTCAAGCCACTATCATGGTGGAAAAGATCCTCATGTGCAAACTAGAACTCCACCTATCGATGTGAATAACGTAAGTTTCACATAGCATTAAGTATTGAATATTTAGACTCGTAACCACTTAAGTTTACTATCCGTGCTTCCCTAATCAAGAACTATCTATTGATGTTATATATATCTTACGGTTCTACCGTCCATATCCGGCTTAAAAGCTCTAATGACCATGGTAACTTCTAAAACCTCTAATCAACAAACACATGATCAAGATGTTTTTAGCCATATGTATAGAATCAAAAAAAATTCTAACCATTTCACTTTTAATATTATAATCCACTCTTACTTCTTTTAGCATATCATTCATACCATAGGATCCATTGATCCCTAAGATAAATAAAATACTCACTCATCATTGAAATCAACACACACATCATAATATTAATTACAATCAAAGATTAAATCAAATAACTTCAATTAAATCAAAGAAACAATACCGAATAATCACAAGTGGAGTCTTCAATGTCTTCTCCTCCAAAACTTTTCTCAATACTCAAGAACAATATAAACTATGCTATTATATGATATTGGGTGTTGGAAGATGTTATTATATGTATTTACCACGTTCTAATACCTATCTATACCCCTAAGAATAATAATAATACATTTAGAAAACCCTAGTTAACAATTCCAAACGAACTACAACTCTCAAACTTTCTACTTTTATTTCCCGATGTTGTCTGTAAGTGATCCGCGCTGTATGTGTAATGCCACAGTGCCGCTACAGATTCGAACTTTGTGTGTGTATTTTCTTCTCACAGTAGGCTTGATGCCCTGTATGTAATGTCTTGTCGCCGTGTGCGTTCCCCCACAGCACCGCCACTACGTCAATTGTACTGTTTCTCTTCCTTGGTCTCTAAGCCTTATCCATGCCTTGCCTATGCCTTGTACACTATTCCCACAGCGTCAAGCCTCTATGCTACGTCGTCAAGTGTATATTTATGCCTTTTCTTCTCATTTCATCATGAAATCACTCATTTATCTCCTTTATACATTGTATGCCTGGAAACACATAAATACTATCAATTAGAGCTTATTTTGGGATATTTAGTTTAGTAAACTAACCCTATATATAAGTCTAATTAAAGACTCATCATTATATATATATATATATATATATATATATATATATATATATATACTAGTTTCGTAAACGTGCTTCACACGAATGAACATAAGAACCCTAAATTAAAAGTAAAGCAACATAGAACAACACTAATATAAGATGTTGTTGTGAACAAATAACAAATTTATTACTCAAAGCAGTGCACACATTGCATTATTCCATTGGAAAGCATCAACTGTTTTGTCTATACAATCACAAACACAAAATTTAAAAGAAACCCAACACAAACTTTAATTCAAACACCTACTAAGATCCCAAACAACACCATAGACTGTTAGATTGCTTCCGTTTTAAATTGTAACATGTAATTGCTATAGAAATATCTAGAAACCATGAATCTTGAATTTGCTCTTCTCGACAATATCAGCTTTAATGAGGAAATTGGATACCTTTTTTTCTATTAATTCTCAATTTGCTCAATCAGGGAGGCACGCTGCAACAACAAGAAACTTAGAAATCTTAAGATACTGATCTGGAGAGATCTCTTTATGTACTTATCAATCAATCTCTCAACTCTTTTTATTCTCTTTATTGGCACACCATCACTACTAATAAACCCTCTAATCAATCTCAAAACTAGAGTAACATCATGAACACCAAAACAACCACTGCTCCAATGTTGCATTATCAAGCATCCCACCAATCAACTACAACTTTTACTCTAACCTAAATCAGAAACAATCCTCAATAGCTAAAATAGCCTTCTATATAAAAATCTAGTTTTGTTTAGACTTGGACAAAGATTCATATCCAATACAATTGTATTTGTATGTTTTTAGTGGTGAAGTGTGAACTTAATGAGTATCAAACTATTATGGGTGGTACTTTGACAATAGAGATCACATAAAAAATGATATGGAATTGCTATTTCCTAAATTTAAATTAGACATATCATTTATCCAAATAATAATCCAAAATATAGATCATATTCAAATAAAATTTATACACTAAACAAACTAATCGAATATTTCAATCAAAAAATGAACAAACAAAAGACAAATTTTAAATATATTTTTCATGGATTCTTAAAGTAATATTTGCTGAATTTATTAAGAAAAGACTAAAATTGATCTTTGATTAAAGAGGTAGATGAACAAACCAATGACCAATTTTAAATATTTTTCATGAATTCTCAAAGTAGTATCTTATGACTTTATTAAAAAGAGACTTAAAGTGATTTTTGGTTAATAGGGTAGAATTGCTTACTTGCTTCTTTATTTTAAATATTTTTAATGGATTCTCAAAGTAGTATCTCATGAATTTATTTTCAATAAGTGCCCTCAAGTAGCCGAAAAAAATCTACATATGAAAGTCATGTAATAAATATATATATGGCCATAGATTTTGGAAACCTCCTAAATTTGTGGTACTAAGCATTGTCTTACGGTGCTTGGACAAGGAGTTTATTTATATTCATATATGCTAATAATATAGTTAGAAATGCTTCGAGAGAGATCTTAAGAAGAGAATATTAAAGTCAAAACAATTGAGCATGACGAATTAACCTAGCTAGGAGCTTCTCATTTCATCACAATAATAATCATTTTTTATAACCTCTTTAAAATGAGATTTCCATCAGAAAGGGTAGGTGTAACTCATGGACATTTTATCAAATGCCTTTGGAGAACTTTATGAAAGCATCGACATAGACTTATCTCAAAGCAATCAAATCAATGTTTAGATGGTAATTTGATATCTAATGACTTCCAAGTTTTCTATCAACCCTTAAAATAAACCAATATCATTGCAGTCACATCAAAGAGTAAACCATCTACCAAATATACAATCCAATCAATCAAACAACAGGTATTTAACTAATTAATTAATATGCTTGATACCAAGTTGTAATTAAAAATAGCTTATATACATCTTTAGTAATCTAGATTGATTGCATGCAACCTAACTCTAATTAAAGAGCTAATGTAGTATAAAATTGCTTGCCAAGGGCTATTAAAGAAGCCCATAAGAAAAAATGTTTGAGAATCAAAGAAGTAAAAAAATAAAAAAAAATGTAGTCCGAGTTTAGGAATTAGAGGTTGTTCGGTCTCAAAGTACTTCTACAGTTTGTGTCATTATGTTGGTGCTCCAAAGATTCTCATCAAATCCAATAGAAAATTATATTAAGAAGAAATATGCTAAGAAGATTAAGGAGTAAGTATAGATATAGCATATCTAAGAATTCACTATGCCCTCTCTCTATTACTACCAAAAGAGTTTGAGCCTTAGCATAGCTCTAACAAGAAAAATAGTTATCAACTTTTTTTATAGAGTTGGTCGATTGACAAATAACCAAGTTTCACAAAGATAAGCCGTGAAATCTATCTCAAATATAGAATCCCTATAGACAAGTTCCTTGAAGAAAATACACTCAAGCTTTTTAAGTTCACTTTGAATAACTAAATTGGTACTCTTGCATTTGGTGGATTTTTTGTGAACATATACAATACAAAATATTTGAATCATATGCATCCAACGAACAATAATTCATTATTAATGAATTCATGTAGTAAGTAAATGCTCTACGTAGAGTTTTAAATCTATCTAGTAAAACAGTGCAACTAAACATAACATTTGTGCAAAACTCTCTAATTCAAAACACACTTGCATAACATAAAGTGATAAATATGATTCTACTTTCCATGATTAGCTATAAGAATTAAAACCCATGTAAGTCAATATGCATGGTCATAAAATCATACATTGAACCTAAAACATTGATGAAAAAGAACACACCCCATCACAAATTAAGACCCAATATTTCTAAGATCGTTTGAAAAAAAAAATAGCATAAAAAATCAAAGAAAGACACTTAATACCTAATCAATCAATACATGATATAAAATGATGATTTCAACACAAAATAGACAAAATCACATTTACCCAAAATACAAAACACCCAAAAAATCTAAATAGATCTTCAACATATTAAAAATCTAGAAACAAAAGACAATAAGAGAAACCCCTATTGAAATCGAACATTAAACTGCGAACAAATATTTTTTTTTGAAAAACCTTAGAATGGCAAAATATTCAACAAAATATTGAACTAAATCAAATCTAGAGAACACTTAGATAATTTAACAGTAAAAAACCCTAAGCCTTAACCAAAAAACATTAAAGAGTGAGAAAAATAGAGTGTGATTTGATTTATTAGCAGATAAACATAACTTGCTCGATTTGGCACAAGTAGAATTATGGTCTTTTGTGCCAGCATTTAGTGACGGTCAAACAATAGATAACATAATAGGGCTTATAGTGACGGAAGAGAGCTCCTCATAAAAAGTTTATAGTTTAACATTTTTTGTCACTGCATGATTTTCCATCACAAAATATTATATTAAGTGGCCGATTTTAAACCATGACGAAAGATTAAAAAAAATCTTTTTTCATCCTCTTCTATATTTTTTGGGATGTTTTCTTTGGCGCGTGTTATTCCCACGTAACCCCTTTTTGTGCCAAATCAACTAAAGAATTTTTTGTTTACTTCGCACAACCCCCTTCCGTGTTCCTCTTTCGCGACCTGCTCAACATGCCTCGCGTGACCACCTCGACATCTATCAACGACCTCCTCTGCGACTACGTTCCTCCTTAGACCTTTGCTGCCTTTCTTCTTGCTCGAGTATCACCTGCTCTAGAATGTTCCTCTAGCATTCCTCCTTTCTCTGAACTCCTTATGTGGCCTAAATTTACTAAAAAAGGAAATTTCGTGGGTGACCTGTGTCAATTTAGTTAAGAACCCAATTTGTAGAGGAAGTCGGTCACCATATTCCTTTCGTGTCCTCTCCAACCTGCTTCAAGATGTACTCAAAGAAACTCATCTATTTAATCGATGGATTTGTAGTTCTTCTCTTGCACTAAATTGAATTTTTATTTTTTATTTTAACACAAGTATGCACAATAAGCTTATGTTTTTGTTGATTTGTTTGATTGAGATCTACTTTTACATATGGAGTATTAAGGTTTTTTTTTACACTATCTGGTTGTTGTGCTAGGAGGCTTTTATGACCTCTTTTATGCATTTCTTTATCATATATGATACTTTCGAATGAGTAGGCTATGAAAATTTTTGGCTACTTCAATATGACTTGGTGGCCTCTCTTTTGCATTTTTGTTTGTTATGGTGCCTTGGGATGATTGAGATGTGTCATTTTTTTAAGTTACTCCTCACTTTTTGGGTTACTCTAGTGAGTTTAAAGGAGTCATTGTAAGCCAAGATGTAAAGGTCATAGATGGGGGGATTTATTTGCTCAATCCTTGAAATTTGAAGTGTGTTATTATTTGTTTTTCAAGCTCGATTGAATTTAGGCAATAATTTTGTCACAAAAATTAGAAACTATCAAATGTTAAATAATTGAGGTTAAACATCAATTTATGAACTGCATTTGCATTTTTCATAAGTAAAAATGAAAAAATAGAGTTTCAAATTTGATTTTCTCATAAAAAAATATTGCGATCTATTTGACCGATTTGATTGTTTGATTGTAAATATTGGTCTTGATGGTGGTGGTTTGGTGAGACGGAACGTCGTGAGTTTTTTCTCAATTTAGCATGAAGTTGATGAATCCTTTTTGTTTTCCTTTTTCTCTTTGATTCAAAAAATTTATGTGTTTTGAACCAAAAATAAATTCATATTATTTTACTGTGCATTTATCTATTTTGTGGAAGAGATTTAGGTTCCATTGATTACTAAAAGAATGTGTCAAGGGTTCAACAGGAAGGTTTTTCATTTTTCTCAAAACTATAAAGTAGTTTTGTGCATTTCCTTCCATAACTTCTTTGTCATATTAATTTTTCTACCTTTTGAAGTTCATGGTGTTCAGTTGCATTTTGCTTGCAACAATTAGTGAATATTTGCAATTTAGTAAATACGTGTTGTAACCTTCCATCGATAATGTATGTTTCTTTGATTTTTCATATTTGTATAGTTCATCATGTTCCTTTAGATTTTGCATGTAGCAAGGATTGAATACGTGTGATCTATTGCCAAAAATTTAAGGTACAATTAGTCTTTTTATTTATGTAATTAACGTTCAAATCATGACTCTTTATTTTTGTTGCTTTGATCATTCTTAGTGGTTTATTTCAATTGAGTATGAACTTGTTCCTATTTATGTTCACGTAGATTTAGAAATAGAGAGTCATGATGATTTTTGATTTCATGAATGCCATGATAAGAAGAACCAAGATAATTTATCATCTTTGAGTAATGTTGATTGTTGTTAAGTTAAAATTACATTTCAATGAAGTTAGTTTATAGTGGGCCCAAATTTCGTGGCATACCGGCCATTGCCACGTTGTCAGACACGTCACCAAGCCCTACCACGTCACGACCTGCTTACCCGTGATGGCCCGACTTGTCTAACTAATTGCACCATTTAGAGTCTTTTCTAAAATTTAAAACATTAATTAGTTGTTTAATAGTGGAATTCATTAAATGAGTAATTTGTACATATTTAACAGTCCTAGATAGTGGAAAACCCGGCAAAAGATACTATGTATATAACTGAGGCGAATAAAGTACAATAAGATCCATATACATGTATTCAGTGTTCTAAAAACCCAAAAACCTAATAAAAACATAAATATACACATACTATGAGTCAAACACGAGCTGGCGTTGATCAAGGTCGGAGGTACTCGCCCAAAACCTCCATGCCCCTACTCATCAAAGGATCTACACTTAATCACCCAACAAATTGAGTGACGAGTCCAGTGAGTAAAGTTTCAAGAGAAGTCCACACAATATTCATGAAATAAAACTAGTAAACTACGAGACATGCAAATATACTATATGACAATAGTAAATCATATTCCCATGAATGTAGGCGGCATACGACTAGCAAAAATAGCAGAGAATAAATGTAACAACACATACAAATAAAGCAGGCTAGGAAATAAAGCAACAATAAATAAATAAACAAGCGAATAATCTGAGAAAACCCTGACTTAAACCTGCCAATAATTGATAAAACAGGACATGAACCACGTATATACTCGCAGGCTTAAAATGACTAAACCCCAACTACGGTTAATGGATGAACCCCTCTAGACGCTATTTCAAGTCAAGGGAACTTCTTACATTCCTCCTGACGATCGTAGATACATTCTACTGGCGTCAACACGAGCACTAAAAGAAAGCAAACTGTGCAAGTGATTTAGCCACAACCAATATATACGCAACCGAAATTAGAGTGAAAACTCAAGTATGCACACCAGCAGTCATACATGTAATTCGACACTAATAAAACAAAACAAGAATTCTATGAGGTATTCCAATAAGTTTCAATAAGCGCTCCGACTTCCATGGACTCCTAAATTGGACCTCGCCTAGCTCTCGGTATCTGAGCTATGATCCCTCATTCCTTTGAAGTCAATTATGTGTTTTTAGAATAAATTGTAGTGGTTTTAAGTTAGACTAGTGTGTTTTAAGTCCCAAACCAAATTCGATACGAATCCCTAGAATTATTAAATTATTATTTTCTCGGGTAATTTCTTTAAAATAGCATAAAAACCCTTAAAACAGAAATAGGTGTGTCAAAAATGGGTTCTTGTAAGCTACGTTATTAAAGCACATTTTCTTGAATTTTCTGCAGGGTGGGTAGCAAGCTAAGAAAAACCATAGTGCGTTAAATGAGGTCGAAACCCATAATTTTCAACTCAAAAATTCTGCGATTTCTTCCTTCGTAACCTTCGCCCAAGCCGTCGACCCTACCCTCTCCTTATAGGGGAATCACCACTTCCAAATATCAGCCAACAAAAACAATCATACAACAATTTGCATCAATTTATAAAATTTCATGCATTCATTCCAATTTTTCTAAATTGGGCCAATTTCTAAATATTAATGAAAATTAGTTTCAAAACTCAATTTTGTGGTTGAATTGGACTTAAAAACTATGGGAGATTTCTTCAAAATAGCAAGTTCAGCTAGCAACTACTTTTTGAACAAAAACTCCATTTTTGAGCTCCATTTTGATGACTTGAAGAAGAAAATGATAGAAAAGATGATTACCTTTTGATGAATTACTTCGATTTGATCCAAAGCTCCTCAATTTCTTTGATCTCCTAGCTACAAAACACTCTGATTTTTCTTCAATTTGCATGGATTATGTTAATGGGTTGTTGAGAAATCCATTAAGCGGGTTTATATAGTTATAGATATAATCAATTATGTTCACATATCTCGAGGTCAATCTAACGGTCCTCTTTTGTACTGTCCACACCACATTATAAGTCCAATTTGACATTGATCAGTGACATATCTTGCCTAGTTTCTTCAATCTAGGATCATCTAGATGAAGATCTAAGGTCCTAAATTAATTCCTCAAACTACAACAACAACAACAACATAGCCTCAGTCCCTAATTTATTGGGGTCGGCTATATGGATCAAACTTTTCCATTGTGCTCGATTAAGCGCAATTGATGGTGAGCTGTTCAGACCAATCAAATCCCTCCTAATTAATGTATCCCATGTTAACTTTGGTCTACCCCTACTTCATCGAATTTCTACAGTTTCTATTGAGTCAAGTTTTCTAGTGGGGGGCATTTGTACATCGTTTTTGCAGGTGACTTAACCACCGCAATCACCTTTCCTTAATCTTTTTATCAATTGGTGTCAGTCCTACTTGTCTTTGAATTTTTTATATTTCTTATTCTATCTTTACGAGTTTTACCACTCATCCACCTAAGCATCCTCATTTTTGCTACATTCATTTTATGTAATTGTTGTTGCTTTACCGCCCAACATTCACATCCATATAACATAGTTCGCCTAATTGCGATCCTATAAAAATTTTCTTTCAACTTAGTAAGAACATTTTGATCACAAATCACCCATGTTATACTCAGCCATTTCTTCCATCCAGCTTGAATTGTATCTGTGACATCATTCTCAATATTACCATCATTTCGTATGATTGATCCTAGGTATCTAAAGTGGTTCCCCTCAGGAACTTCTACTTCCCCAAATTTTATCACTTCATCATCTCGATGTCTAGTATTTCTAAACTCATAGTGCATGTGTTTGGTATTCGTCCTACTCAACTTAAAGCCTTTAAATTCTAATGTATTCCTTAAGAGTTCTAATTTCCTATTCACTCCATTTTTTATTTTATCCGCTAAGACAATATCATTTGCAAATAGCATACACCATGGTATATCCTCTTGAATATGTCTAGTTAGTTCATCTATAACTAAAGTAAATAGATATGGGCTTAAAGCTGATCCTTGATGTAGTCCTATCATAATGGGAAATTCTTTTGTAGCTCCTCCAAATGTCTTTATACTCATTACTACTGCATCATACATATCCTTAATAGTGTCTATGTATCTAGCATGCATTCCTTTTTTTTCTAGAACCCACCAAAGAACATCTGTAGGAACTCTATCATATGTCTTTTCTAAATCTACAAATACTATATGAAGATTTTTTTTCTCTATATTTTTCCAACAATCTTCTTACAAAGAAAATCGCCACTATAGTCGACCTCCCAAGCATAAAGCCAAATGGGTTCTCTGATATTGTTGTTTCTCTCCTTAGCCTATTGTTAATTATCCTCCCCCAAAGTTTCATAGTGTAACTGACAGGTTTAATTTTCTAATAGTTTGAGCAACTTTGAATGTTTCCTTTGTTTTCGAAGATTGGCACAAGCGAGCTTCTCCACCAATCTATTGGTATCCATGTTGATTTTTGAATTTCGTTGAAATGTTTTGTTAACCAAGTCAATCAAATTTCTCCTACGCATTTTCAAACCTCTATGGGTATTTCATCTGGGCCGATTAATCCCTTAACCTATAGGACTTTATTTTTTTTGATCAATTTAATTCACTTAGGCATAATAATACATATGATTGGTGTTCTTAGAAACTTTTATTTATACATTAGTGGTCCCACCAATCCTCGACTACCCGACACTCGATGGCCCGCACCTCAACACGTTTCTCGAGGTGCTTCATATTTTTCTTTATTTAATTAACTAACTTAAGCTATGGTTTAATTAGACATTACACTCTAGTTCTTTGTCTAGTCTAGCATCCCCGATCACTCCTACCCGATTCCCTCATCAACACGCTTCTTGAGGTAACTCTCCATCACACCAACTCGCCCGATAACAACATACACACATGCGATGCAATACAATAATAATTATTTTAAACACAACATATAAACAACTGTCATCCATAAATAACATATTCTCTCGGTTCTCGTATCCGAGTCAACTGAGTTATCTACATAACGCCCAATTTATGATCGTTAATCTCGGAGATTAACGCTAATCCTAGTTTAATTAATTTGGGTCATTACAATTCTTCCCAACTAGAAAAAAGTTCATCCCCGAAATTTAGATCTCGAGGAAGCTTTAGTGCATCTAAGCTATCCCTGTGTGACCATGCCTCACACCTTAATAGTACAATTCTACGGTCCCTTGAACACCCCACTACTCTCATACCATTACGAGGGACTTAGCATTGCACTAAGACATTGGCGCATGCCGCCGAGGTGATTATGGTCAGTCACGCTTTCCGACACCTCTATAACCTACTATCGGTTCGATTTCGTGCCCAAGTTTTCTTAACCCAATTACTTAACACCAGGTAACTGTAAACATCTCCTATAATGTATCACAACATAATAGTCCTAACCAACCATGACATACCATTTCGTACCATAACCTACCTTTACCCACCATGGCCTATCATGATCAACCACGACCTACCATAACATACCATGACAATCCCATGACATACTACGACCTACCATATTCTACCATGCATGCATGAACCTTAACAACAATTATTCTAAATTTTCAATCATGTTCCCTGAACCCGCTGTTAGGACGTCTCTCGGTCCGGCTCAGTCACCACATGCACCAAAACTCAAGTCTGTACCGGTGTCACTCTTTGCCGAGTCGCCGATCTTTCGTGAACAGTTCCTTCAAATATGACCCTCCTGCCGATATTGCCAACAAGTGGTCCTCTATCCCGGTCCCGCTTGTTGACTCCTCGACCTCTGGCCCTAACCCTATAATCTTCGGTCCCTACCTCCCTGGTCCTATGTCTGTCTCTTCGGTGGCACTGGTAGTACTGGCACAACATAAGCTCTAACTATCCGATCATAATCCCTACAGCTTTGACCGTACTGTTTGTCCTCTCTGCATCATGATCTCTATGTCTCTTCTGCCCAAAATTTATCTAGTCTACCTTTCAGACTTGATGGATGAATGTGTGTTGCCCCTCTATATCAGATGTGTCGCATGGGTAAGTGCTATATCATACATCTCGTGTAGTGTTTGGGCTCCAATGGAAACAATGGCTCTTGCGATATCTTCAATCAACCCTCGGACAAAGTAATAAATATGTAATCTCTTTGTGCGCACAACGTCTATGGCAAACTATAACAAATACTGGTATCTGTCCATGTACTATAGCACTAACCAAGCGCCCTGTCTCGAGAGCCTAAGACACCTCTCTCTCGACTCTGGTGTATCTCGATCGAATGTACCGATCGTAGAAAACCTCTTAGAAACTTAGCCCATATGGTCGGATATGGATGAGTGTCTGTGTCTGCCCACCACATGCCAAGCATCACCACTCAAAGCATATGCCCCGATATCCTAACATGTATGCTCTCTTGAATAAAGAGTAGCTTGTGTAGCCTTTGATGTGAAATCAACCATTTACGAGATCGCCTCCGGTCTCCGCCTCCATGAATATATCGGGATTGAATTTGACAAACTCCTTCATCAACTTGACCATTGGTTTCATCGAAGTCTCAAATACGCTTATTTGTACTGGCATAGCAGTCGATGTCTCAATCTGTGCTATTGTCATTGCAGCAACCACTACCGAAGTCTCCTATATTACTGCATGCCTCGGTACCACCTGAATAGTCGGTGCAACTATCATTCGAGCAACTGTTGTCTCAGTCATGCTTTGTATCCTGGCGGGTGTAAGTGATGTAATCGTTGTTGTTTGTACACTCATCATATCTATCAAGAGCTCAAACTACCTATCGTGAGCTACGAATCGCGCAACTACCGCTGGATCCAAACCCTCATTTCTAGTCTGATCGCTCGTATGACCAACAATTGTAGAATGTGAAGTCGATTGAACATCCATCATGATCTCGCATCGAAAATCATGCATCGAGATAACCTCTATATACATGTATATAATATGTACAATAAAAAATATAACACATGTATAATCCCTATCACTACCCATATCAAGTTTTCTTCCCAACTAGGTTTCTAAGTCGTCTTGGGTTTCCACCTCTAAGGTTTGTTTGTTTTAGTTTTATCTGATTTCTTAAATTATTCCCAATGTTCCATCAAATCTCGCTCTGATAACAAACTATAGCGGCCCCAAATTTTGAGGAGCACCGACCACCGCCACATCGTCGAACACGTCACCAAGCCCTGCCACGTCACGACCACAAATACAGTGACGAGTCTAGTGAGTAAAATCCTAAGAGTAGTCCACATAATATTCATGAAATAAAATTGGTAAACTACGAAACATGTGAATATAGCATCTGACAATAGTAAATCATATTCCCGTGAATGTAGACGACATTCGACTAGCAAAAACAACAAAGCGAATAAATGTAACAACACATACCAATAAAACAGGCTAGGAAATAAAGCAACAATAACTAAATAAATAAATAAGTGAATAATCTTAGAAAACCCCTACCAAAACCAGTAGATAATTGATAAAACAGGACATGAACCATGTATATACTCGCAGCTTACAATGACTAAACCCCAACTATGATTAACTGATGAACCCCTCCAGACGCTATTTAAAGTTAAGGGAACATCTTACATCCCTTCCCGATGGTCATAGATACATTCTACTGCCGTCAACACGCCAGCTAAAAATAAGCAAACTCGTACAAGTGATTTAGCCACAACCAATATATAGGCAACCGAATTTAGAGGGAAAACTCATGTATGCCTACTAGCAATCACACATGTAATTTGACACCGATAAATCAAACCATGAATTTTATGAGGCATTCTAATGGGTTTATGCACCGCTATACGCGCTCTGACTTTCCCAGACACCCGAATCTAACCTCGCCTAGCTTTCGGTACCCAAGCTACGGTCCCTTATTCCCCCGAAGTCAATTATGTGTTTTTAGAATAAATTGTAGTGGTTTTAAGTTAGATTAGTGTGTTTTAAGTCCAAAACCAAATTCCATACTAATCCCAAGAATTATAAAATTATTATTTTCTCGAGTAATTTCCTTAAAATAGCACAAAAATGTTTAAAATAGAAAATAGGTGTGTCAAAAACGGTTTCTTGTAAGCTATGTTTCTAAAGAACATTTTTCTTGAATTTTCTGCAGGGTGGTTAACGCGCTAAGGAAATCCATTAGCGCGCTAATGAGGTTGAAACCCAAAATTTCCAACTTCGGAATTTCTTGATTTCTTCCTTCGTGGCCTTCGCCCAAGTGTCGACCTTACCCACTCCTCATAGGGGAATCACCACCTCCAAATAATAGCCAACAACAACAATCGTACAACAATTTGCATCAATTTATACGATTTCATGCATTCATTCTAATTTTCCCAAATTAGGCCAATTTCTAAGGAACGATGAAAATCGGTTTCAAAACTCAATTTTATGGTTGAATTGGATATAAACCTATGGGAGATTTCTTCAAAACAAGAAGTAAAGCTAGTAACTAGTTTTTGAACAAAAACTTCATTTATTAGCTCTTATTTTGATGACTTGAAGAAGAAAGTGATGGAAAAGATGATTACCTTGTGATGAATTACCCCAATCTGATCCAAAGCTCCTCAATTTTTTTGATCTCCTATTCTAAAACACTATGATTCTTTTCAATTTGCATGGATTATGTTAGTGGGTTGTTGACAAATCCATTAAGTTGGTTTATATAGTTGTATATGTAATCAATTGTGTTTACGTATGTCGAGGTCAATTTAATGGTCCTATTTTGTGCTGTCTAAACCACATTATGAGTCCAATGTGACACTCATCAGTGACCCATCTTGCCTAGTTTCTTCAATTTAGGATCATCTAGATGAAGATCTAAGGTCCTAGATTAATCCCTTAAACTATAGGACTTTATTTTTTTGATCAATTTAATTCACTTAGGCATAATAATATATATGATTGGTGTTCTAAGATACTTTTGTTGATACATTAGTGGTCCCATCAATCCCCGACTACCCGGCGCTCGATGCCTCATGCCTCGACACGTTTCTCGAGGTTCTCTATATTTCACTTTATTTAATTGATTAACTTAGGTTATGGTTTAATTAGACATCACACTCTAGTTCATAGTCTAGTCTAGCATCCCCAGTCACTCTTACATGATTCCCGCATCAATACGTTTCCGAAGGTAACTCTCCGTCACACCTACTCGCCCAATAAGAACATACACATATGCGATGTAATACAATAATAATGATTTTAAACACCACATATAAACAACCATCATCCATAAATAACATATTCTCTTAGTTCTCGTGTCGAAGTCAACCGAGTTATCTACGTGATGCCCGATTTACGACCATTGATCCCAGAGATTAACGCTAATCCTAGTTTAATTAATTTGGTCCATTACATAGTTAATTAAAATGAATGATTATGCGAGAGAAAATTATTTTAAGGAATTGTTCTATTGTAAATTTGTGATCATCAGGAGTTTTGTAGGTATATATATTTATAATTTATTTTGTATTTCATTTCCTATGCTTTAAGTTGAATTTGGTTGAATGAAATATGCTTTTTTGTAGTTCAATATAATTGTCTATGCTTGTAATATTTCCTATGTTTTTTTTCAACATTGACTTAAGTTTTCCATTTAAATTGATTTTAAGATTTAGATTGAGCCTTTGTTGTAGTGGCTTACATACTCATGCCTTGAGTTTTATTTCTTTAGACGGGCGAGGGTCAGGGAGATGTGCTTCAATGGGAAATTGGGGAACTTTTATTTTGAGAAATATCGAGGAACCATGGGGCAATGATCTTGGTCTATGTTCTATGTGATATTGTACATTGTTTAGCTAATTTACCAGCTTTTTTAGGTGTTTCCACTTACCCTTTATCTTTAGGTTTCTTTTTATTAAATCTTAATACAATTTTTCGTGGAGTTATATGTCATACGTAGCAAAACATTTCTAAAACACAAAAAAAGAAAAGAAGAAATACTGTTGTTGTGTTTGGGATAGTCTTGAAGAGACTATTCTTAACTATAACTATATATACAATTCATTTACTGTAAAAAAAATTGAAAAACATGCTGAAAAAAGGTAAACAACTTGAGTGCTAGCTATTACGGAAAAATTAAGTATTCAAAAGTTGGAATGAGTGAGAAACACGTTCTTTGTTTGTTAAAAAACATAACTTCATGAGTTTTCCTAATAACATTGAGTCTTTCTATGCAGTTAGCTTTATATAAAGCATGGATAAAAGTTGGATGAATTTGAACGATAGGGATTCTAAAGCATATACAAATGTGTTCAATTTTTATAGTTTGCTTATGCCAATACAACGGATTCAAGAGTTTTATGTCCGTGCAAGGATTATTTGAGTAGGTATGTGAAATTAAAAAAACATCGTTAAACACTATTTAATAATGAGAGGTATTATGTGCCACTAAAATAATTGGACTTATCATGGTGAGCCTTATATTTCTGTACATCATGATGAAGATAGTTTTGGTGGAGATTTGCCTCAGAGAAATGATATGATTGGTATGGTTTATGAAGCATTGGACTTTAATTCAAATCGTAGCAATGAAACTCGTAATGGGTCTTGTCCGGATGACGAGACGATTATTTTTTTTAAGCTTTTGCAAGATGCAGAGCAATTACTATATCTAGGATGTGAAGAATTTACTTCTCTATCTTTCATAGTCCATTTGTTAAACTTAACGGTGATTAGTGGTTGGACGAATAAGTCGTTCACTATGCTGTTGAACACATTAATTAAAATATTTTTGAAATGCATTAAATTGCCAGGATCATATTATGAGGCTAATAAGATGACTATGGATTTGAGTTTTATATGCGAGAAGTGGGATGCATGTCCAAACAATTGTATGTTGCTTAGAAATGACGATCGAGATTTGAATAATATCGAGTCTATCATGCTTTAAGATATGAACCACTCGATAATGAGACAAGCTCAAAAAAGAAAGGAGCCAAACAAGTACCTATTAAATGAATGCACTACTTTCCCTTAAAGCCAAGGTTAAAAATATTCTTTATGTAATCTAAAACGTCATCATTGATGAAATGACATTTGGAAGAGCGTTCTAAAGATGGTGTCTTACGACATCTTGTTGACTTTCTTGCTTGGAAGGATTTTGATAAAACACATCTAAAATTTTCTAGGGACATTCGAAATGTGCGGCTTGGCTTGGCAGCTGATGGATTTAACCCATTCAGAATCATAACCTTACCCGATAGCAAGTGGCCTATTATGTTGATGTGTTATAACTTGCCACCTTGGCTATGTATGAAGCAACCATTCTTAATTTTGTCAGTACTAATAGATGGACCAAATGGACCATGAGACAAAATTAATTCATTTATGCAACATTTAATTAAGGACTTAAAAAAATTGTGGATTGAAGATGTCCAAACTTTTGATGCTTCAAGTAATGAGATGTTCAAACTACATGCCACATTATTATGGACCGTGAGTGATTTCCCTACTCTTGCAAATGTATCAGGTTAGAGTACAAAAGAAGAATTCGCATGTCCATGTTGCAACATAGATAGTCGATCACAATGGTTTCCACATAGTGGAAAATGATGCTACATGGGGAATCATCAATTTTTACCATTATCCCATAAATTTTAACAAGATAAAGTGTTTTTTCATGGAAAAGTGGAGTGGGCTTCTAAATAGCATGATTCACTAGCGATGTTTTTCTTAAACGAGTTGAACGAGTATGATATTTGCACTATCTATAAAAAGGAAGATAAAATAATGATGCAACATAAAAAAGAGGAAGTGTCCAAAAAGAGAAAAAGTAGAAGTGGAGAAAATAAAAAAAAGAGTGTTAAAACGCATAGCTGGAAGAAAAAAAATATATTCTTTGATTTTTCGTATTGGAAGCACAATTTAATACGCCATAATCTTGATGTAATGCATATTGAGAAGAACGTGTGTGATAATTTTTTATACACACTGTTAGACACTCCTGAAAGATCAAATTATGGTCTAAAAACAAGAAAAGATTTAGAAACTCTAGAGATTCGAAAGCATTTGCATCCTCAACGAATGAGTTCTAGTAAGGTTTGCTTACCAAGTGCATCATTTTCAATGACTAAAGATGAGATAACAACTTTTTTACAAGTGTTGAAAGATGTTAAAACTCCAAATGACTATGCATCAAATATTTCAAGGCGTGTTCATGTAAAAGAAAGAATCATACGGGGGTCTCAAAAGCCATGATAGTCATATCTTTCTCTAGCAATTACTTCCTTAGGCAATTCGAAATGTTTTTCCAAATCATGTGGTCAACTCAATCATTGAGCTAATCAGCTTTTTTAGGCAAATATGATCAAAAGTCAAAATGCCCTCTAATTCGACAAACATTGTAGATCAAATATCCTTTACTCTATGTCATCTTGAGAAAATATTTTCACCTTCCTTTTTAATGTGATGGAACATTTATTCGTGCTCCTAGTCAAGGAAGCTCAAATTGTAGGTGATGTCCAATTTTGATCAATATATTTGATTGAGAGATTCATACTAAACTCTTAAGCAACATGTGCGTAATCGCACCTACCAAAATGGGTCAATTGCAAAAGGATACTTGATAGAAGAATTTATGAATTTTTGTTCAAGATATTTTAGTGATGTTGAGGCCAAAGCAAATTGAGAAGCTCATAATAATGATGATGAAAATCATTATGGACGTCCTTTTGGAAAAGAAGAAATAGTGATGCTTGATGAAATATCTTTATTACAAGCTCATAGATATGTCCTTGTCAATACTGATGAAATTAGACCATTTCAAAAGTAAGTGAACACTTTTAATAAACTTTTAATTTTGATATTGTTGATTTATTTGGCTTCATGAACTAATTATCTTTTAATTATTATTTTAGCAAACATCTCCAAATTCTATCAAGACAAATGCCTCGTTCATCAAAACACAATATCCAAAAGGTTCATAATGAAACATTCCATTCATGGTTAGAGACCATATAAGATTTTTTTTTCGATTCCTCAACAATATTAAATTTATGTGGTGTCTATATGATACATTGAAGGGTTTCTTTAACATGCAGGTGTAAGCATTAAAGTCGATGTCAAATACTATGTTTTCAAATAAAATAAAAAAACTTGCACTTGTTCCTAATCAACATGTTAAAAGATATAAAAGTTATATGTTGATATGAGGAAAGTGACTTAAAATTGTGGTGCATACATAGAGGCGGACATTAACAGTTTTGCCAGTAGAAAATACAAAAATCCTCTCTTATGATCTATCATTTACTATGGTGTGTTGAATGATATCATTGAGATATATATGATGTCGACTTGAAGTTTGTGCTATTCAAATGCAATTGGATTGATGATAGAACATGTTTAAAAAAGGATAACTTCAAATTTACAATAGTGAATTTTAACCATATACAAAAATAATCAAATTGAGGATGAACCATTCATTTTAGCGATTCAAGTGGAGCAAGCTTTTAATGTGAGAGATTCTAACGATCTAGATTGGCATGTTGCTATCAAAATGACAAGTAGAGATTTATTTGATTGTGGCTTAAGCAAGGAGTCTCGTGCTCTTGAATGTGTGAATGTAGAAGATGCAATACATGATTGATTAAATGTGAGTTTTTGACAAAACGTTTATTGTATTTCTTAAGTTTAGTTAACAAAGCTTTATGGCTATCTTTTTTATTTTTAAAGTTTTTGACTTACCTTGGATACATTATTGATTTTTATCATAGATAATGATGCTATATGTAAGTAATGTTGAGACTTAAGTTTAGTTAGACTTTTATTTGTAAAAGGGTTGAAGTTTATGATTTATAACAATGTATTGTAAATTTCCAATGAATGATTAAGAAAGACTATTTTGCTCTAATGATACTTTATTATGGAACAAATATATATATATATATATATGGCTTCTCTATTGAGTGAAAAAATTTATGACGTGCAATCTAAATTTTTAAGACAACAATATTTGAGGGGAAGCTCTGTCGAAATTGCATTAGAAGTTTATGTCAAGGTTATGACGTGAAATCTAAATGGAGTTGATACTCTTTAAAATTATTGCTCATTATTTGAATAGATTAAGTTTGTTTTAATTACTCATTTAGAATTGCTATATTTGGCAAATTAATTTTCTTTTAGTAGAACAATTTAAATTTGTTTGGTTTTTATTTTGATGCAAAAATCTTTTGGAAAGTCGCGTTCATTCTTTAGTCAATGAAATATAATTTAGATTTGCTTGATGTATTTTTTTTAAAAAAATCTATTTCATGCATAAATTTATCTTTTTATTTAGTAAGCAAAAAATTAAAACTTAATGAATATTCTTTCTCATTTATGCAGGTTAAAGTGAGGTCTTTCATGCATTGAGAATAACGAAACTAATTTAGGTATAATTTTTGGCTACAAGGAATTGAGAAGACTTTACTTATATTCATGTAGCACTTTAGATATTAGCTTTTGTTTTGGGAGACTATCGTAAACTTATTTATATTTACTAGTCAATGGGCACGCGCTATGCGCGTGAGGAATATACAATAAATGTATCAAGAAACAATTGTGAAAGTTAATATTATTTGTATCATTTATTGAATTTATATTTAGAGAAAAAAATGTGTGTCAAAATTACATTTCATTGGTACCTTCCATTTCAGAAGACCTTGACCTAGCAATTTGACGAATGTGCGTCAACCTTGAAGCGGTTGTATTATATTTTGCAAAATTACTTGTAGATGTACCTATAAAATACATAATAATTAACATGGTGTATTATATTAGTAAGAACATATAAATTAAGTAGTGAATTAATTATTTAAAAATATAATTGTATGTACCTTCTATGGAATTGTAGCGTTGTAAATATCTTTGATGTCGAACATTCATTTGTTCAATAGTCTCAGGAGTCTCTTGATTTCGTCGAGCTGCGAGTAGGTGATCCCTAGCTGAGTTTGACATATTTTGACGTCGTTGCCTTTGAGATAAACGACCACGATTCCGTTGTTCATTCATGGTAGCAGCTATATTATTGAATTGTTGATCAATATAATGTAATGGTCTACATGGAGGATTTTTTTAGATTGTAAAAGTATGTTATCTAACAAAATACTTCAAAATTTATTACAAATACTTGTTAAAAATACATCAAATTTTTTGTAGATCATATAATTTTTGTAGATCAATGGTTATTGTGTGAACTCTTAATTTAGTGGAGAATTTTTAATGTAACTCTATCTCAACAGTTTACCTATTAATGTACCCTAAGAAAGCCATAGTTTTGATTAAAAAAAGAAAAAGAAAAAAACGATAGAGTCTAATGTGTTTATCGTATTGTACATATATAGCAACTATTTCATGATTACATCGATGTATCGAGGAATTACGTACCGGCTAGATAGATTGAAGCACTTTTGTCACTATGGTTATGGAATTATATCTTTAAATATTCTTGCAATTCGCTAATTGATTTTGTTCAAAAATGCTCGCCTATGGTACTATGATCTCATATTGCTCTATAAATCAAAATTGAAATTATGAGTCCAAACAATAAAAAACATGAAACGGGAAGATTTTTTTTTTTTTTTTATCAGAGATATTTTATAAGTCAAAAGAACAGGATGGGAGTTCAAAAATGCTCGCCTATGGTACTATGATCTAATATTGGTCTATAAATCGAAATTGAAATTATGAGTCCAAACAATAAAAAACATGAAACGGGAAGAATTTTTTTTTTTTATCAGAGATATTTTATAAGTCAAAAGAACAGGATGGGAGTTTTTGTTCCGCAACCCCTATACAAAATATATACATGTAAGTATGGACAGATAACATCTCCCTTTCAATTCAAAAAATCCACAGAAGTGACCCTTTCATCAAGATATCTTTTAAGTAAATTGTTCCTCCCCACCATCAGCTTAATTGGCATAAACTTGAACCGCACGCCTTCCCATTGGCAATGAAAATTCAATTATTGGGTACATCTAACAACATATATTGAAAAACTTTCACTATAAAGTGATTTGCATGATGATGAAGAGTTATTAAAGAAGTAAAGAAGATAATAAACCCAATGGGAAAAAAATAAATTTTACACTTACCTCACCTATTGTAGGGTCGTCAACTATGCGATTCACCGAACTCTGCGTTCTTACTGTAAGTCCTCTCTCTCTCTCTGTCGCTCAATATTCGAAGGCTATCTCAACTATTCACGCACAATTTCACCTGTTGTCGATCGGATTCGGCTTGAATCCCTGCAAATTAACCAAATCTTTCAAAAACCCATATGGATTGATCCACAAACAATAATGGGTAGTCCTCGGAATCATCTGAAAAGCACTTACACGATGATAGCATTTAAAAAACCCTTACAATTGGTACAAAACAAAACAACATGATGATCTATATATGTACTAATATGTAGGGATTCCTTCCGAATTAGGCAATAATTGCAAAAACCCTTATGGATTGATCGACAAAGAATAATGGGTAGTGGTCAGAATGATGCGAAGAGGAGGCATGTGAGAGAAAGTTAGTACCTTGCGATAGGAATATACAATAAATGTATAGATCAATAAATTGGATTGATCGACGCTGATTTGATCTGTTTTTGCGTTTTTGGCGTTGTTGTTTGGTTAGATGGATTGGCAAGGCCGAAAGCGTTTGGCCTTGTTGTTTGCTTAGATGGATTGGGAAGGTCGTTTTTGGCGTTGTTGTTTTGTTAGATGGATTGGCAAGGCCAGAAACTGTTTGGCGTTGTTGTTTGGTTAGATGGATTGGGAAGGCCAGAAACTGTCGGAGCATTTGATGCAGATCATGGTAGAGAAAACATGAATAAGTATAAGAGGAGAAGAAGATACAATGTATATACTGGAATAAGTATCCGTTCCTAAAAAAGTGGATCTAACGCCAATTTAAAAGGATTTTCTGTGAAACCGCCGATTAAATAATAGAGAGAACCTGTAATCGGACGAAGAGGAAGAAGAGGTGTGGCCGCCGTTGCGATGCCTTCTTCTGCGCGTCGATCGCGACTCCCTCTTCTTGCGGATTTTGATCGAGTCCCTGTTCTTTCGGCGAAGACGGCGGTCGCGACGCGACGATGAAGAAGACGAATCTGATGAAGAAGATGAAGATGAAGAAGTCGAAGACGATGCGGTCGCCATTGAAGAACTCGCGGAGCTGGTTTTCTTGATATATCTTTTCGTCGGGTTTCGGCTCTGCGCCTCCTTTCCCCTTCCACCATGAGAGGAACCCCATTTTATTTTTCAATTCGTTCTAAAATTAGTGAAACCGCCAATTGAAAAGGTTTTTTTATGTGAAACCGCCGATTAAATTGGATTTAATGATTCACTTACCAAATTGTCCTTATTTTGAATTGTTTTCATTTAAGGTAATAAGGGCATACTTGGGAGATTTTGGCAAAAAGGCTTCACGGTTAACCGTTTTGGGATTGCTATTATAATAGTATAGATAACAAAGACTTAGTAATAGTTAATATACATTTATGCTTCCCTCTTAAAAACTGAAAATTTGCACACTCAATCAAAGTCTTTTACATATTGATGTGATACATTTAGTGTTTGAGACGTAAGATATATTCATTTGCAGGAAAATTTTGAATCAACAAGGAATTCCAAAATGTATTTGTTATTACATATCTTTTGTTACGACAAAATATGTCACCTTTGATTTATTTTGCAATTGTAGAATAATTTGTGATAGATGAAATGTCGTCACGTAAAACATTTTGACAAATTAATTGGTCGTAGCATATATCTATTTGTCGAAAATTCATGAGTCACATAAATGAATTTTTTGTCAAACACATATTCGTTACGAAAATATCTTTTTTGTCTCATTCTACAAACCATCACAATTGGATCAAATTTTGACTTTTAGAAATAAAGCTATCACAAATAACTTTCTTTTGTTACAAAAATATTAGCATCACTGAAATACAAGCTTCCGTCACTTTTGTTTTAGTGTGTCGGTCTTGGTCGATATAAAATCTATTTGTCATGGTTGTATAAGTGACGAACGGTTTTTTGTTAGAAAAGTCGTCACAAAAGCTCTTTTGTGACGAATTACTAATTTTGGTGGCGTGTTTCATCCGCCACAAAAAAACCCTATTTCTAGTAGTGTGGGGAGAGAATAACACGAACAAAATAGATAGAAATGAAAAATAGACATGAATAAGTGATTAAATGGTATAAACGATAATTCATGTCCCGAAGGAGTCTTTTGCTATTCGTGTTTTATATAATAGGTAGATATATCTCACAATATATAAGAACACAAATACAAAATTAATTGACCGTAAGCGAAAATACCTTTTTGACCTTACTTTTTAAGTTGCGTTGGTCGATCTTTCCTTTTTCGTCTCCAAATTCACGAAAATCCCTAACTCGTCCTCGCAATCTTGTCTTGACTCCAAGTCTAAGTTGGTAATGTGTCCACTACATCTTTCTCCCTTTTGTTCGACCTTCCAAATTCGCAACCTTTCCAATCTGCGCAAGCTCGACCCAGTTGATGTAACAGAACATAAGAAACACAAATTCAAGGGTTCCTACTATTGTCAATGTTTATTTAGGGAATCAAAGTTATTCGATTTACGATCTTGGAAAAGCCTCATCTTCTTTAAAGGTGTTTTTTGATTGAGCTTTTTTTTAATCTCATAAAATAGCAAAAATTATGGTTTAATAAACTATTATTTTTTATTTAAATTTTAATTGAACAAGGAGGAGAATCTGCATTTTATGGTGGAGAGTTTATAAGGAATTAATATCAAGCATGGGAGTGTCGATTTTGACAAATCTTGATTACGGAGTATGTAGTGGTGGGGATCGCGTTCGCCCTGGTTCAGTTAGTTCTAATCTCTCGATTGGTAATTCCTTAACACTTCACTTCTAACATTTTTTTTCTTGCATACTTTCTTGATTGAAACTTAAATGTAGATTAGCTTCACAACTACTATTTTGAATTGCTTTAATCTTTTTTCTTGTCTTTGTTCTTGCTACAACAATTTTTGTGTCAAAGTCCCTAGAAAAAACTACATTATATGCATTGAGTTTTGAGTCAACTATGCTAATAACGGAGAAATGGGTGTGATAATTCTTGGTACGAAAATGAGGCAGCCTAACAACAGAGCTTTAATTTAATTTAATTCAAACGTTTGAGAATTTCTCTTCTTTAAACTCTAATTATAATTGTCATGAATGGAAATATAACCATTGTTGGATGTGGTTTAATCTAATCTAATTATAACTGTCACTTAACCTTGTCTACTCACACTTCTTTTCATGGATTTTGCTCGACACCTATTTGAGAAAATATTTTTGAATAGCTATAATCTCTTACACTTAAGTTTAGAAGGAAAAAATTCTTTTATTTGAACCCCTTATTAATGAATCAAAGCATTGTTCTTTAAGTAATCTATGACCAAAGATTATCAATATGGGCAATAGAAGTTATGGATTATCAAAGCTTTATTCTTAAGTTTGTTTGCAAGGAAATGTGAAATTTGAATCAATGCGTAATACCAACATCACAATCTACACGAATTCACTAACATCCAATATAATCCATTAACTAAACCCCATAATTCTCCAAATCTCTTTTTTATGTCTATGGTTATCTCCAAATTAATACTCACTTCACTTATGAACTTCAATTGATCTCTCTATCAACTTCGATAATAGAGCAGGAAAAACTAGAGAATTTCAAACTCAACAATGGAGCCATGCAAGTAAAGGTCACCAACAATCAATGCACCATCACTTTCTTGCTCCTCTCGAATAAGAATGGTACTCCATTCTTTCAATTTTTTTGTGTGAATTTTGGGACTATTATGCAGTTGAGATGGTGGAGGAATTAGGTTTTGAATCTGGCTTTCAAATTTGACCCAATTGTTTTGTTTTATGTTTCTCTCGCAATCTCTCGATTTTCTTTCCTCTTGTTGGTTCATCTACAACTTTCTATTCGTTAGTGTGGGTTTAGAGAATCTTTGCCTTAATCATAGCAGTTGTGTGCATTATTATTATTTTCATTAAGGACTTGCTCATGTAATTTTTTTTCTTTATTAATGCAAAAGGTCTATAATGTAGAATTATGTAATTGTTTCTTTATTATTTTGGTCCATTGCTTTTTCTTCAAATTGAGATTTTAATGTACATAAAGGCTAACTTTGAAATAGTGTTGAAAGGTTGTGGTTTGATTTAAAAAAAAAACAATAACTTTTATTACTAGTTAAAGATTTGTCAATACAGAGTCAAGAGTTTACAATAGAGATAGGACAACAATCAATCCAAACAGTTGATGATACTGCTCGACTAGCATGATAAGTAAAGTATGAGCAACTGAGTTATTCATTCTATGAGTCATCTACAACTTCTATTTTTTGTAGAGTCCAAGTAAGTCACCACTTTAAATATGATGTTCCCATAAATGCCAAATGCAGAACAGATGTATATGCAATCTACCACATTGTGAGAGTTGCTTTCCATTATGTTTGCTTCCAATCCATATTGAGATATTTGCCTGAGACCATAATTGATAGTCAAGAGTTCACTTTCATGATCTACCCCATTACTAAGAGTCCAAGCAGAAAAAGCCAATATAACTGCATGTATAGACAAAATTCTTTTCTATGAAATTAAATGACTAAGATTTCAGTTATTGTTTCTATTTTTTTCAAACAAGTTCATTTTGTTGTCCTATAATGTACTATTTTTTTATTAGATATTCTAAGTTATCTTTCGTCGTTTCTCTACATACAGGCAGTTGTGGATGAAGCTAGGTCCCAACATGCTACATCAATGACTAAGTTCAATTGGCTTGGCCATAGATTTTCAATTTGCTAATACTTGGGTTTCCATTTTTAAATGTGATATTATCTTTACTCTTCGGTCAGTGTAAACTTATTTTATAGTTTAATTAGTTCAAGAACTTCCATATGATTACTCAAGAAATTTTGTCTTAAAGGTCTATACTCCCTTAGGGCCATAAACAATAATTTTGCAGCATCATTCCCATAATTCTTCCTTGAAATTAAAGCCTCGATATGATGCGAATATGTCAATATTTATAGGTTGTGACTAGTCTTAATTGGTAATGATCATCTATGTTTGAGTATGCCCTGTATGGGCTGGTTAAGAAGCTTTACAACCTTAGCTACCAACATGAAAAAATTAGGATAGTTTTTGCAAGGTAGGCACATATTGCTTAGTAAAGTTTAATGACAACTTTTCAGACCAACACACATGATTTGGACCAAGGATTGCAAGGCTTTAAGGCGATCACGAGACAATTTCCCTAACCTAGGTAGACAAAATAATATTTATTCAGAGTTCCACGAATAAATATTTATTTATTTATAGGTCCTTAAATAACATTAATTGTCTATTAGTTAATGTGATTATTGTTTAATATATATTTGAAAAATAATAATAAGTTTTTAAGCCCTTATGTAACATTAACTGTGTCAAGATTTTGTTGTTGGATATGTACTTTTGTTATCAAACTTAATTGCAAATAGCCCCTTTGAATTTCTAAAAAGTACTTAGAAGGAAACAACCGACCTAAGGCATTCCCTAGGCAATTTTGAACCAAAATGGCTAGGCGGCGCCTTGTAATCACTAATTTGGGCATTAATTTTTCCAAAAGAAAGTATGATCATGAAGTGATAAATTGTAACAGTTAGAGTGATAAATAGTCAGTTCTTGTTTTCTTAGTTTAGTTTTGTTGTATTTAAGTTGATCAACCGCAATGGCTACTAAGAGAAATTCGGCAAGTTCATATTTTCTCCAGATTGTACTTTACACAATAGAGAGGGAAAAATATTACAAAAGTACAGTAGATTTTAGTTTAAATGAGCAAAACAAGTGTGGTTTTCTTTTTATTCAAAAAATAGGGTATATCGCCTTTTGAAAAGGCGCTATTAGTAGGGGAAATTTTTTCGGCTTACGTGGACACATGAATAGCGCTTTTTCAAAAGGCGCCACTCATGTGTCCGGTCCACGTAGGATAGATAACACAAATAGCGCTTTTTGAAAAGGTGCTATTCGTGTTATTCATCCACGTTGATGTCTACGTCAACGTCGTTGGAGGGTGTTTACACGAATAGCGCCTTTTGAAAAGGCACTATTCGTGTAAATATCCACGTGGGATGTCGGCGTTGGCAAGGCGTATTTTCCGAATGCGCTATTTATGTGTTCCCGCCACGTGGACTCGGGGTACACAAATAGTGCCTTCTTAAAAGTCTTTATCTATGTACCCACTGTTCTTCATCCCGAAACATTCTCTACGTTTCTGTTTCGGGTGGGAGGTAGCAGGGCTAGGCTAGTTTAGTAGGGTAGGTCACGGGAGTTTTGGAGGGGGGCGGTCACTCGGGTATTTAAGGAGGGGAGGCGAGAGGGCGAGTTGAGGGCGAGAGAGGGGAGAAGACGGGGAGACGACGAAAGTTGGCCGAGAGATAGGAGGTGATGGGTTGAAGGAGAAGGAGAGGTTGTTGATAACCAGCGGCGGCGGAGAGGGAGGAGAGGGAGTTGATGGAGCAGCGAGTTAAAGGCAAAGATGGGAGAGGACGGGAGATGGAGGAGTTGGCGAGAGAGAGGAGGTGACGTGTTGAAGGAGAAGGAGAGGTTGTTAACGACCAACGACAGAGAAAGAGGAGAGGAGTTGACTGAGCAAGCGGAGCAACGGAGAAGAAGGAGAAGAGGGAGTTGACGAGCAATGAGCGATGGAGGAGAAGGAGGAGAGGGAGTTGACGAGCAGCGGAGCAGCGATGGAGAAGGAGGAGAGTGAGTTGACGAGCAGCGGCGGAGAAGGAGAAAGAGAAGAGAGAAGGAGAAGGAGGGGCGGCTTGACGGTGTTTGGTTAGTTTTGTTTTGTTTTGTTGTTAGTTTAGTTAATTTATGAGTTTTAATATTTTTAGTTTAGTTGACGTTGTTAAGTTAGTTTAGTTTAGGTTGTTAGTTTAGTTTAGGTAGTTTGGTTAGTTTAGTTTAGATTGTTAGTTTAGGTAGTTTGGTTAGTTTACTTTAGGTTGTTAGTTTAGTTAGTTTAGTTTAGGTAGTTAGGTTAGATTATGTTAGTTTAGTTTAGTTTAGTTTAGTTTAGTTTAGTTTAGTTAGTTTAGTTTAGGTTGTTAGTTTAGTTTAGGTTGTTATGTTAGGTTAGTTTAGTTTAGTTTAGTTAGTTTAGTTTAGTTAGTTATGTTAGGTTAGTTTAGTTTAGTTTAGTTAGTTTAGTTTAGGTAGTTAATTTAGTTAGTTAGTTAGTTAGTTTAGTTTAGGTATTTAGGTTAGTTAGTTTAGTTTAGGTAGTTTGGTTAGTTTAGTTTAGGTTGTTAGTTTCGTTAGTTTAGTTTAGGTAGTTAGGTTAGGTTAGGTTAGGTTAGTTTAGTTTAGTTTAGTTTAGTTTAGTTTAGTTAGTTTAGTTTTAGGTAGTTAGTTTAGTTAGTTTAAGATTTTTTATTTGTTTAAAGGTTTAGTTTGGTTTTTGGTTAGTTATGTTTGGTTAGTTTTGTTTTGTTGTTAGTTAGTTTAGTTTGGGTAGTTAGTTTAGTTAGTTTAAGATTTTTTTTTGTTTAAAGGTTTAGTTTGGTTTTTGGTTAGTTATGTTTGGTTAGTTTAGTTTAGTTTTGTTGTTAGTTTAGTTTAGGTTAAAATAGTTTAGGTTGTTACTTTAGTTAGGTTAGTTTAGTTTAGCCTTATTATTTTGTTAAACTATGATGTTAAACCGTGTTATTGTTCTCATGTGTCCTTCAATATATCGCATGATTATTTAATTGAAGACAAAAATAAAAGGAAAATAGTAAGTTTACAAATTTAATATTTTCATAATTACTTATTTGGTTTTGTTATAAATTTTATGATATGTAGTGACATAGGTATTTTGTTTTTAAAAAATGGTTGATATATTTATTTAATGGTATGTGTGCTTAAAACATTAAGTAACTCAAACACAGATGAATTATGTAGCGGCCAATGATGGATGACGTGTGTAACGCGTTCAATATCTCATCTACGGAGACTCTAGTTAAGATGACTTATCGCCACGTGATAATCCTCCCCGGAGGTTCGCATTATTTCGTCCCTATGTTGCTGCATGATGCGACACACTTCGACTTGATATGGGCGACAGTGGCCAATTTTCCAATAAGCTGCAACGGTAGATATCTATTTGACATTTGAGTCAATCGACTCGTTTCGAAATCGTACGGTTCATTCGCAAGTTTGTGATGAAAATGTCGGTACATCAGACGCAACATTGATGATGGAAAGACTGCATATGCAATCACCACAAGGTGATGTCGCGCAAGATGGATTTGTTAGTCCATTACATGAAGACATTAATGCCTCTAGTGACGATGAAGTTAACGAGGACGCCAATAATGAAATAGATGAGGACATATGTCCCAACGAGGATGCTGCAACAGCTGTCGATTGGGATAACGTCAATGTTTTCACGGATGACCCAAGATATGAACCTCCAGGTGCGGAAAATGTGCAAGATGATGATCAGTTTGCTATCGATGAAGATATTTTCCTCGAGGAAGCAAGTGATGATGAAGTTCACCAACCATTGTCGGTGTATAATGAAATCGCTTGGGAGGTGGCTAACTCCACTGCGACCCAACATTCTCATCAACAGACTGGGGGGACATGTCTAATTTTGATTTGGGAATAGGGATGTGCTTTGACAACAAAAAAGACTAACAACATGCCGTCAAAGTGTGGCATGTTAATAGACATTGTCAATACCATGTGATGGAATCGACTACAACTCTTTGGGCGATTAAGTGCAGAAGTGCGCAAAACGGGTGTATGTGGAGTCTTCGTGCTTGTTTGCAAAAGAAAACACAATTATGGGAGATCACATAATTAGACGTGCCGCACAATTGTATTAATCCCAACGTAGAATGCGGTCATGCCCAACTTGACGCCAACATGCTTGCGCGAGAGATCCAAAGCGTCGTCTAGAGCGATCAAGCAATAACTATCAAGGCATTAATACAAATAATTAAGGGAAAATACGAGACACGAAGTAAACTACAAGCGAATGTGGGATGCCAAAAGGAAGGCAATTGCATGTGCATTTGGAGATTGGGATGAGTCATACGCTTTATTACCAAGATGGTTGGCGGCTGTGAGGAATAAGAGTCCGGGGACAAGAATCGAGTGGTCACACAGACAATAGGCTGCTGATGAGATAAGAACTGCGTCTCCCCAATTTCGTCGTGTTTTTTTTGCATTTGAAGCATCGATACAAGCTTTCAAGTTTTGCAGGCCTCTGCTTCAAATTGACGCGACTTTCTTATATGGCAAATATAGTGGTAAGCTAATGATTGCCATCTCTGTTGATGGTAGTGGACACATACTACCGATTGCATTTGCCGTTGCAGAAACTGAATCTACCGATTCGTGGGTATGGTTTTTGAGGATGTTGCGCAAACACGTGACGGATAAAGATGAAGTTTGCCTTATTTCTCATCGTCACCCTGGCATTCTGGAGGCGGTCAACACCCCGAGCAACGGTTTTTGTCCCCCAAAAGGATACCACTGTTATTGCCTGTGACACTTGCTTAGTAATTTCAACATCCAATTAAAAAATGACCCCTTGAAAAAACTCTTTTCTCGAGCAGCCGCTCAACATGAAGAACGAAGATTTAATGCGTGCATGGAGCGTTTTGCATACTTATCATCACAAACTCTCAATGTCTGCAATATGTCAATGTCATCCCCAAAGAACTATGGACTCAATCGCATGATAGAGGCATGCGGTACGGATGGATGAATTCTAATGTTGTTGGTATGTATGAAATGCAAGTTATGTTTTGCACTCAACTATATAGTTATCGCTGAAGTAATATTACTTACACGAATTTTATCGTCACTTGTAGAGTGTTTAAACAGTGTATTGAAGGGGGCTCGATTCTTGCCAATAACAGCGATGACTCAGATGATTTACTACAGATTGGTGACATACCACAATCGGCGTAAACATGAAATCGATGAAGCAATCTCTAACGGCCTATCCTACACAAAATATGTCATGGATAAACTCACACATTATGAACAATCTGCAAGGAGGCATCAAGTCACTTTGATCAATCGTGACATTGGTGAGTTTGAAGTCTTGTTGGAAGACATGGAGATCGTATGCATAAAAGCAATAACACCCAAGTCATCATCCTAAAGGACGGGGTGTGCAGTTGCAATAAATGGAAATCGTTTGGTTTCCCCTGCTCACACGTGTTAGCTGCATGTGCCTTTATTCGAGTGAGCTACGCGCAATTCATTGAGTCATACTATAGGATCGATGTGTACGCGCAATGTTACTCCTATGATTTCAAAGCCATCCCATATGAGAAATATTGGCTGACTTTTGGGACGAAGATCATACCCGACCCAAGGTGCAGACGTGGCCGAGGGAGACCAAAGGGAATGCGAAGACAAAACGAGATGGATCTTCCTAATGTCTCAAGGCCCTTGCGATGTGGCATATGTCATCAAGAAGGACATAGAAGAACAACATGTCCTAATAAAGATCGTGAACGAGTCCCTACTAGGAAAAATCGGTGTGGTGTTTGTCGTTCGAGAGGGACATAACAAAAAAATTGTCCAAGCAGACCTCAACCTTCCAATGAAAACCGATAGTCGATTTTATATATTGTTTGTCATGGCTAAAGTTGGTAATTTGATTATATTGGAATGTTTGAGCATTCGTTATTGTTTGAACATATATGAAAGAGTTATTGTTTGGTTTTTGAACAACACGATTAATTTTTTTTTCAAATCATTCATTTGTAGTTGTACAACAATGGATCCAGTCCATCGGATCCTTCACTTTTGCAACTCCAATCTACACATGAGATAATCGCGAACCTAGAGGGGTGAGGTAAACTTTTTTACATGTATATGTCAAATGTTCTTGCATAAACGTATAATATATATAGATTAATACATTATCAATTATAAGGTGCACGAAACATTGCGCGTACGTCGAAGACATGGTGTCGTTGATCAAACGGTGCAGTATCATTCGAGGATGATCCCATATCTTCGTTCCTGTGGGTTTATGGGATTTCCGCGCAAAGCATTTTTAGCCTTGATTAGGCTTTAATTACTGCATTCGTAGAGAGATGGCGCCCTGAGACACATACATTTCACATGCAATGTGGGGAGTGCACAATTACACTCCAAGACGTGCAGGTACAGGCTCGGCTTACCTATCGAAGGTATGCCTGTGACGGGAACGACCGATACAGACTATGCTGATGTGTGAGAGAGGCTACTAGGTCGAACTCCTGTTGGAGATGACATTATTGGTTGTAAACTTAAAGTCGAATGGCTTGAACGTAACGTAGCAGCTATAGATGATGACAGCGATGAGGAATCGGTGCAACGTTATGTTCGATCGTACGTACTACAATTTATCGGCGGTTGTCTATTCGTCGAAAAGTCCAACCGATTTGTACATTTAATGTTTCTACCATTTCTCGAGGATTTCCAAATAGCTGGACAATATAGTTGGGGGAGTGCATGTTTGGCTTATTTGTATAGGGAGTTATGTCGCGGATCTCGCGCAGGTGCACATGAGGTTGCAGGCATGGGACATATTTCCATTAATAGCACCAGGCGCTTGGGTGTTTCAAAAGTTTGACCGCGAACAACGAATGGAGAACACATGCTTATGGACGTTCCATTGGGACACAGGTAATACAAATATTATTTCATAATTTCTTTAACATTTACTCCATTTTCATTTTTCATAATTTATTGTTTTGTTTACAGATGGATCGATGCATTTTCGGTTACACAGAGTGCGACGCACGTCTTATTAGCTTACCGTGATGCACTCGACTCGCATAATGAGGATGATGTAGTATGGCAACCTTATGCTGAAGTCATCAAGACTCTCCCCGAATACTGTACTGACGGTCACGGTAGTTGTCTTTCGACGTGTCCCCTTATTTGTTTCCACATAGTCGAGTGGCATCGACAAGAAAGGGTTACGAGACAATTCGGAATGATACAAGTCGTGCCACCAAACTGTGCTTACGACGCCCGACTGCACCGCATCGAATTACGTGGACTCAATCAAGAAAATTGGGTGACTTTTCATGCAAGCTTTATACAAATGTGGCAAAATTGTGGCCACAGCATAGTCAGAGCGGCACAAGATGAAGGGCACGATCATCAAGACTACATGACGTGGTATCGCTCAGTCACTAGACGATTCATTGGACACGACGGGGCTTTACGTGACTATTCAGTAAACTTGAAACTCTAATTTTTCTCGAACAACTAATATCTTAAATTACGTGCTTTGAACTCATGTTTTTATATCAGTGTAACTTGGTGCATCGACTGAGGCGAGTGTTTATTCAGGATGGGTACGAGCAAGGTCTTGTCGCGCTTGATGAAGGGATTAAAATTTTAGACGAAGACGAAAGGCAAAGGTCTACTCTATGGAATAACGGAATTGATGTCGAACATGACATAAATGAGGAGAATGAAGAGGAAGATGAAGAAGAGGATCTGGGCGAATTAAATAGAGAGGTGCGAAGAAGAAGAACACGAACAGAGACTGTGAGGGAAAGCACCAGATGTCCTCGTCCACCACGTCCATCTAGTCAGACTGAGATTGCTGCAGAGAGTAGTAGACGTTCTCCTCCAGCGCGTTCATCTCGTCCGAGAGCGAGTAGAACAGAGACTGTTGGCAAGAGTCACCAACGCTCATCCCCACCAAGTCATTCTTCTCATGGGTACATTCCTACATCGTCCACAATGCAACCAGAACCTCAAATGTTTGTACCAAGGCCGCCGATCATGAATCTTCCTCCTTACCATTTTGATCCTTATGCATCAGGGCCGTCGTCTTCATATGTGGACCATGGAATGCCTAGACATCAAGGGTGTGTTTGATAGCAAAGAAAATGAAAAAAATCATAGAAAATTGTCTAATTTTTTTATGTAACCGTTTTTTCCACTGTTTGATAACTTTGTAACTGCACTGAGAAAAAAAACCACATCCCTCTATTTTCCTCATTTATTTTCTCATCTTTTAGCGTGGAAAATTAAAAATCTCTCCATCTCTCCCATGAACTGATCATTTCTTCCACCCAAACAAACTTGGCCTCTACTACTCTTTCGCGGATACACACTCTTTCTTCTCTCTCTTCGTCTCGGCCGTCACCAACATCATCGTCGAGCCGCCCGACATCGACGATGATTTAGATGCGCATACGGATTGAACCATAAAAGAAAATTCTTTCTCGTGCAATCAAACAACTATGAGAAAATTTTCTTTATAAAATTCTCTCGAGAAGATTTGCTAAAAAAAGTTTTTTTCTCATTGAAGATTTTTTTGCTATCAAACACACCCCAAATGTATCCGTCATTACCTCAATACATGCCGAGCCCATATACTCTACCATGTTATAATTATAATATGTCATATAGTGGAGAGGGCTCATTCATGAACCTGTTAACCATGCCGCCGCCTCATGTTCCTTTCGCCCAACCGCTTACAGGAAGCCACTATTTTGGGATGGTTCAACCTCCTATTTTTGGGAGCATTAGTAGTAGAGGTGAGTCGAGTGAAGCACTAGAGGAAGAACATCAATCGACTCGACGACATTCAATGCAAGATCATCAACCTCAACAACCTCAACCGGATGTACAAACACATCGTCCAACTAGACATAGAGTACGTCCGGTTTGCATCACCGAGCAACAACGTCAACGTAACCGTCGTAATAGACCTATATGATGAGTTTTCTTGATGTCGTGGTTCAGTCGTTTGCATTAATTATCTACCTCGAGTTACATGCATGACGTTTGGATGGTTTGAATGGACTGCAGCAGGTTGCATGGGTTGTCTGCCACGAAATATGTGCTTCACATTTGCATGGTTTGCATGGATTGCATGAGGTTGCATGAGTTGTCCACACCTCGAGATATGTATGCGACATTTGAATGATTTGCAAGAAGATGCATGGCTCGCCCACCTCGATATACGTGCGTGGCGTTTCCATGTTTTGTCAACCAGAGATACGTGTGAGACGTTTGTATTGGCTTTACCACCTCGAGACACGTGCGTGACGATTGCATGAGTCGCACAAGGTTGCATGGGTCGCCCACCTCGACAGACGTGCCTGACATTTGCATGAATTCTCCGCCTCAGCATACATGGGTGACGCTTACATAGGTTGTCCACATCGATATGCGTGCGTTTTGTTTACATGGGTTGTCTACCTCGAGATATGCAAGTGATGCGGGTCGTCCATCTCCATATGCACGTGTCGTTTATAGGGCGAATAATTTTGTATAGATAGTTCCTTTTCAAAAGGAGTCATTCATAGTGTTTAGAATTTTGTATAGATAGCTCCTTTTCAAAAGGAGCTATCCATACAAATGCCTTCCACCTCACCACCATGCATGCCACCTCATCATCAATAGCTCATTTTCAAAAGGAGTTATACATTAGTTTTGGAATTTAAAAGTAAACCCCACTATTTGGTGAATTACAAACTAAAGCCACCCCACTTTTTGAAAAACACCCAATAGAGAGAGCTTGGAGCCATGTTATGGAAAAGTGACAATTGCAAGATAGGCAAAATTAGCGTCAACGCATCTAACTTCATAGGTTGACTAAGGCAAGGTATAAAATGGCTTGCTTTTTATTTCACAAATCGCTATGTTGGTAAAGGAGACTTCAAGATCGAAATCGTTAAAATGGCCAATCTCCTCAAATCATATGTGTAGCACCCCCTAGCCCAATTAGGTCGATACTTGGCCTGAAACCCTAATTAAGCCCCAGTACACCTGCCAGACTTAACTAGAGCCAAACGACTCTCACTAATACCTTATAAACACAACTTGTATATCTTGATAATCGAATAATTAAAAATAAATGCAGCAAAAATTTAAAACTTTTTCAATAATAACAAGATATACAAAAGCCGGAATAAACCTCGGTAGTAAAACTGTATCCTAACCATTACAAAATAGTAATTCAAAACAATATATATATCGAGGGATATATCAATACATCATAGAGAATACTATAAACTTATAATCTTCTATGTTTCTAAGTCGAAGCGCTCATCGTTTACATGAAATGTTAATTTGGGGAATGAGCGCTCCAACTTGCTCAATAAGTGACTCTCAACTATAAATCAAAAGTCTACTAGTAAGCAATAGATCAATGCATAACAACATGATTCAGTTACATAAATAACATGATAAGAAAAAATATATACACTAAACAAGCGGATGCAAATTTTTCACTCAAAAACAACTATACCCTTGACTTCACTTTTCACATCATTATTACGAGACCCAAATTTCATTCATTCAAGAATACCACTAATGAAATAACCCCCTTGGTTGATGTGTGGTTTCATTAGTGTACTCCGGAATAGCCGAGTCTCCAAAATACCAGGATAGTGATGGATGAAAATTCAGCCATAGACTATGAAAGTAAAAGAGTAAGGTTCATCCTTAACGATTAGTCAATAATTAGACATTGTTTTGTAGTATACTTAAGGTGATTTTAGATGTAAAAAGCTATATTACAATGGGTTTTCTCTTATTTTTGAAATGGAAGAAAAAGGAAAGAAAAGTAATGAATTCACTCAATTGAAGAAAAATAGACAATGATTCTACAACGATTCAAGAAATACACTAGGATTCGCTACATACATTGGCAGTAAAGAAGTCCAGCAACTTATCATCAATTCAAGAAATTAACTAGGACTCGCTACATAAATTGGTGAACCATAGAGTCATTATTCCATCGATTTTCCTAACGATTTAGTTGAGAAGGAGGATTCATTCAGGATTTGCTGATGTCACCAATAAGAATATTCAATTAAAACATGGAGTTTGAGTTCGGGTAGGATATGTACTGCTTAGAATACTATATATATGACTTTAGAGCTTAGAATTTGATTGCCATTGAGAGCCCTTAATTAGTTTTAAACTATTTTCATTTGAGTTAAGTTTAGTTTTATTGTTCTTGCTTTTGAAAACTCTTTGGAGATTCAAGTATTCAATAAGAGGTAGTGTTTTTCATTAATATCTTTTATTTATTTTATTGCAATGTTTATTTTGAATATGTGTGAGTAGTTTATTAATCTAAACAAAGTCCAAACATGAACTTAAACCATTTTGCAATGTAGTCATAATGAAGAAGAACTTGTACCTAATTCTTTAAACTTAATTGTATACATCAATTCATGGTTTCAATAGATTTGTTTTTAAGTATTACAATCAAGAAACTTTGTATTGCATGAATAGTCTAGAATGTGTATTATGATATTTAGATTCTAAATCTAATATAAATTAGTAACTAAAATTTATTAATTTAAAAGGTCTTTTACCGTTTTTATGTCTTGGGTGAATTGTGATCTAAGTTTGATATTGATATGGCTAATTCTGATAATTTCGGCTTAGTAGTAAAAAGTTTTCATAGAGTGTAATCTTGTTTTATTTCTATTACTTATCTTTGAGCTTTCAAAAAACTCATAGTGATAAGATTAGAATATGGATTTTTCATTGATATAAGAAAACTCATGGCTTGATAAATGCTATCAATCTTGCTTATGATTTACGTTTAATGATTCAAGAATACTTCATAAGATGATGATAGTACGAATATGACTACACTTTAATTAATATATGTTCAAATTCAAAACGGTTTATGTTTCATTGTTCTGGATATTTGTTTAAATAATTATTTTATATTGATTTGATTTGAACTTAATTTAGAAGATTTAGCCTTAGTGAATTTGAATTGTGTTAGTTTAAATTAGTTTAATTAGTCTAATTGATTGTCATAGTTTAATTAGATAGTTTTGATTCCTGTTTTAATTAAATTCAATTAAATTAAAGTAAAATAATAAAAACCCTTGAAAAACTATTTTCTTAAGAAGTTTGCAAAATCCACGTGGACACGATCCAACTTATCACTACTACAAATAATAAGAATATATGATAAACTTATTGTACACGCTTGACACGTGTCACTTAGCGACCCCTTAACAACTCAATATCTGGTTAATCTCATTTTGTCTCACTTTCGAGTTATAAATTACAGTTTTTGCTTGCCACAGTACATTGCTCCTATTTCCAAATCCACAAGTTGTGTTTGGTAACTCTACAACTTAAATTCTTAGTGATTATTTGTTAAGACTTTTTTTATAAAAACTTATTGAATAAGATCTTATAGATTGTGAGGTATTTGGTAAAAATAGTTTAAGATCCTCTTATTTAAAAATTGCGTGTTTGGAGAACAAATTTGTCATTTCTTATTAAAAGAGTGTTTGGTGTCATTTTTTTGAAAAAAGGAGCCTTAATTCATTCCAGATCGAGGAAAAAACTTCACCATTGTCTTATTTGTTTAACTCTCACACAGCTCTGTTTTAGCCTTCAATGGTGTTCGTGAAAACTTTATTAAGTGATTTGTGATGGTGTGTCCCTTTTGTGGATGTATTTTTTAATCTGAACAAATTTGGTGGGGTTTTGTATTGTGTATTGTTGCAATGAAGTTCAAGAGTTGTTTATTAAAAAAAAGTTGAATCTACGTCCAATGATGATGATAAGGACAACACATTTCTTACTACTAGTAGCAACTTATTAGAACTTGATCGATTGTGTTTCAATTCCATTTTAGATAAAAATGGAAGTATGGCTTTAAATGGAACGATTCCCAGGATGTGACAAAAATAGAGCATAAGGTGCGCATGAAAATAAGAGAGAAGAGAGAAAAAAGGCATGAGATTGCATTGAAAAGGTTGGGCAATGTTGGGATTTTAAAATTAATCGCCGATTCTCAATCATCTATTCAATTCAATGATTTTCCACTAATTTAATAAGCTAAAAAACTTAAATTATTTGCTAACCGGTTAGTCCTCTTATTCTTTAAAAGACTTATTTGAAATAAGAGGTATAAGGTAACTTAACAAATACACTAATTTTCTTTAATCTTTCATTAATAAGACTTGTAACAAATAAGAGGTAAAAATAAATGTCACCAAATACAATCATACTAAGTTTACGTAGCAAAATTAATGATATAGACGAGTCCCACTTACCTTAGTTGTTGTTTTTTAATTTAATTCCAGCTTACTCCACTCTCCAGATGCCTCAGACATATTCTCGTCGATCAAGAACATAACATAGAAAAATCATCATCAATTTGAGTCCCATATACTAAGTTTAGAACCCCTAAACCGGTCCTCAAACCCCCGTAGAAACATATGTGAAATTTAACATTTTTGCTTTTTTCATAGGAAGGAGTGCGCTTCTTGTTTTGGTGGAGCACGCTTTACCTTCTGGGTTCATCATTCCTTCATGAGTGAGCGCGGTTCCCTGCAAAAGGGAGAATGCTCCATCGTCAGGCAAATGATTTTATGAATAGGGCACTAGCCTCTATTCTGTCATTAAATTTATTAAAACCTCCCTACAACTTCGGGGATGGCTTACAAGAGGTTTCACCTCAATAATAACCACATCAACAACAATTATCAATAATTGAATCACCAATTCATTGAATCCATCAAGAAAGAAAGAAACTTGATGAAAAGATGACCAAGTTGGATTTGATGCTCCTAAGGTTGTACTTTAACCTCTGGATCTCTTCTTCAATCCTAATTGATCGTTCCTCCCTATTAATCCCCTAGCTAGCCTCCTAATCCTTCTCTCAAAAATCAACCAGTGGAACAACATAAACTTGAGTTAGGGCTTGGTTTTATATATTAATTTTTCTCAGATTCACATCGCACGATCTCGAGGCTGATTTGATGGAGATGCTTTTAAAGTGACATACATCACAATGTGTCAAATCACTAGACTCACACGTATCCGAGGCTCATCAAATAGTTCACATAGGTTTTATATATTTAAAAATATAATTATAATAATAATAATAATAATAATAATAATAATAATAATAATAATAATAATAATAAGCACTAATGTTGAAAGATTCCTCCATCACTTGAATAGTCCTTTTTACCTTTTAATTGATTATTTATTAATTAGCTAATTACATTTTTTTTGGTTTTCTGTTTGGTTACCTATATTTATTACTTAAATCATTGACAATATTTATTTCTATTCTACACTATAATAGAAGCATGCACTGATATCAATTTTGCTATTGACACTTAAAACATTTAATTTTTAACGATTGTTTTAATCAATATTGTTTTATTTTATTTTTTGTTGTACAATCATGTTTATTTTTTAAATAATAAAAATAAGTTGTTAGATTAATTAAATTCTTGCAAGCCAATGAGCATGCTCGAATATGCATAACATGTATATAAAACTAGTATATATATGCATCTATGTTTTTTGGCGCCTATAAATTCACCACGCTCGCCAACGAGCACACTCTAATGTGCACACTATTTCCATGTCCCACACGAGTTACACACGACCCTTATGTGTCATTAGTAACACCAACAATTTCTTTATTTATTTATTTTCCAACTATAGGCTTTAGATTAATTTTCATTAATAACCTATAATCTCGTTAATTATTTTTTACACCAAACAAACATAATACAATTATGCCAACACATCCACATGCTAATCGAGACAAGACGGGCTTAACTGCAAGCCTAACTTGGATTAATTAAGATTCATATTAATAGTAATCACCTACTTAAGGTAACATTGTTGGGGCATGTGCCCTAGGTCAATCTACAAACATTGTTTATCTTATAATTTTAGTTAATAAAATGGAAGTTTTCATTTGTTGTTTTATTATAAGTGATTGCATGTTTACCTTATAGTAAGATTCATGGGTATTTGATGAAATATCCTAAATGTCCTTAGTCGATCATTATACTGGGAACTATAATGAATTAAGACTAGTATGAATCTTGATTGATGGTCAGGTGATGATCATGCGTATAGGGATACGAATTGAGAGAATAAGTACTTTTTAAGGAGCAAGGTACTAGATCGACTGTTATGAGAACACCACATGGATTAAGTCATAGTTGTTACTCATGCTAGGTATATCATTTAGTCCTTCGACTTGAAATTACCATAAAGTTCAATATTAGGAGTATGGTAATTTGACACAATCAAACTTGTCTTTAACCGAACAATTATAAAGATTGTGATTGGTTACCATGTGAATAATGCGTGATGGTGTGTAATCAAGATAGAATTTGTCACTCTCATACAGAGAGAGATATCAGTGGATTCCTCGATATGATAGACTGATAATAGCCAAGTCCATGTGAATTGATATGATCAATGTCACTTGGATGTTTTCAATTTACCTAAAGATCGAGACCAGTACGATAGAACATTAAGTGTGACTTTCCATGCCTTATGTTTAATCAAAGGATATTGCACGACAAAAGGATATGATATATGTTATTTTTTTGGTTGTATTGATTTTGATATTCAGGGGGTAGTCATAATGTCTTGCTAGAGACCGCTTATGACTTGTGTACCAAAATAGTTTTGGTTCACTACCAACATCGCATGAACCTATTGGGTCGCATAAAAAGAATGACTTTGCGTAATTTCAATTGGTCCAGAGTAATGAGTTTTACGTGATAAAATCCATGAAATAAAAGTCCTTACGATTTGTTATATTATAACTTATTAATAGGGGCATATGTATAATTTGCTTAAACTGCCTAAATACAATATTTGTATTACGAATATGATTTTAAGTGGGGTTTATCTACATATTTAAGTAGAGGTTGAAACCCTAAAAACAATATAAGATTTTCATTTTTGCAAATTTCGAGTTCTTTGATTTAAGGAGAGAAAAAAGAAGGTTTCAATCTCTCTTGGGGCTAGCACTCCAAATTGTGGTCACCATTCGTCTGCAGATTTCTGATAGAGGACGCGCGCTTGAATGTCTTGGAGATCGAACAATAACAGAAGAAAGTCACAGATTAAGGTATGGTTTACTTTTTAGATCCTGTTGGGGATTTTCAAAAACTGTTTTGAATTTTTCGTTGCGTATGAACCTCAAAAACCCAACAAACATGTCATTAAAATCTCCCTAACTTAAGAAATTTCATATTCGAAATAAAAATTAAGTTCATAAACTACACATAACTTTGAAAATATAGAGGATTTGTTCCTTTAATAACCCGATACATCTCAAAATTAATTTCCTTATTAATTCATAGTTGCAAAGCCATTTCCATAGATTAGATATTCAATAACACAATTAATTGTCTTTTAAGCTCTCCAACAATCTATGATGCTTGTCTCCTCACCATTCTTATTTAGTTCATGTTGTAGTTATATATTATCTAGTCTGCTATATTTTCTTTGTATAGTTCAGAACTATTTTGATTTCTTGCAACAACTGTATCTCCAGTCATTGTCCAATACTTTATTATATGATAAGATAGAGCAAACAGAGTTTTAAACAACGTTATTCGATAAAATAAAAGATTATTTTCATCGTGAAAGAACTCACACAGAGGAACTTATTCTTTCAATGATAATATGTTTGGAGATACAAGCTCAAAATATATTCTTTAGAAAAAGGATTAGCCGCTCAGTTTTTTCCATTAAATCGACAAAAATATATTTTATTGAGATAGAGAGTAGTATCTAGTTGTCCCAACAAAATCTTCTACAATTTGAAAGCAAATTTTGGATCTCCATCCAAAGAAATGAACACCGGAACACTATGTCGTCTCACATCTCTCTATATATGTATCTCGCTTAATCCGTCAAAAAAATTAAATGCCCATACTGACAAAAATTTGCAGACTTGATCAATCTATCAACTACAACTTACACTACATTGTGTTGACGCTAATTTATATGAATAATTACTTAAACTACATTAATTTATAATCAGTTCCACAAGAAATAACATATCCCTCTAGGTTCTCATGGTTCATTCTTTATTCGCTAAGTCAATCTCATATCTCTCTATGAATTTAATAACACCATTTCTCATCCCAGACAATCCATAATCTCATCGTATAATTTAATAGGGTATGGTATTTCCAGTACAAACAATATAAAGAGATCCTTGAGATTATCAAAGTAATTCTTACCTACAACTTTTATTGAATTGAAGTTTCATTTTTGAATCTCATGTGTACATCATAATTCCCTTAAGTAGTATAATTTCGATACTAGCCATTAATTGCCAAATCCTACCGTATTAAGTAGTTCCAATTAAATTTCTTATCCATCTATCACCCAAGTAATTCATAGTTAATGAACTAGACAACTCAGCTGATGATGTGCCTTTAGGGCATTCATTGATTATCATCACTATCCTTTCTACTTAGAGACATTACTGAGAGGTTCTCATAGTAACAATAGTTCCTTTTCTGTTCTTTCTCTATACAGGGTGTTGTAATCAACAATTATCTTACTTTGGTGATTCTTCAGAATGAATTTACAATCTTTAAATAATTTCAAATTAACTAAACAGTGAACATTTAAGGTAAATCAACAACATTAGGGATAAAGGTAGAACATTTTTTTCTGTTAACATTTTCTTCGCCAATCTGGTTAAAACCTTATTGATTGTCACTGCAAGTATAATAGTTCAATTGTAGTAATAATATGATCAACAAAGGTTGATTACGGATGTCGTTCTTCCAGGAAAGGTGTATATAGACACCAGTGCTTAACCAAGTTTACTATATTGTTAAGAAGTTCTCTTTTTGTTTGATTTATACTAAAACTAATATATTCTATAAAAGCAATGTAAATCAAGTTCTACTCTTATATTGAGAAAACTATTAGTTTACAACTTCACCAAGGTACTTAATTTCTATATTTCTCATATGTGACTCCTTCCAGCTTTCTTATGCGTATGCAATGTATAATTAGAATAAATGTATTTCCTTAATATTCACTTCAACCAACTATCATGGTGTGAAAAAGGTCAAAATGTGTAAACTAGAACTCCACCTATCGGTGCGAATAACGTAAGTCTCACAAATCATTAAGTATCAAATCTTTAGACTCTTAAACAATTAAGTTTACTATCCAGGTCTCCCTAATCAACAAATATCTATCAATGTTATATATTTTATGGTCGTGTTGTTCATATCTTGCTTAAAAGAACCAAGGCCATGGTAACTTTTGAAAGCCCTAATCAACAAACATGTGATCAAGATGTTCTTAGCTTTGCATAGCTTTCATACCATACAATCAAACACAAATTCTAATCATTGCACATGTAAAACATTATAATCAATTTATAACTTTGCATAACATTCATACCATATGATCCGTTGATCTCTAAGATAAATAGACTACTCACTCATCATTGAAATCAACATCATACAATTCATAAACATCATTGAAATCAGAGATTAAACTAAATAATAACTTTAATTAAATCAATGAAACAAATTTTGAATTGCAAATAGAGTCTTCAATGTCTTCTCCTTCAAAAGCTCTTCTCAATACTCAAAATAAAACTCTCTAAAACTTAAAACTAATGTAAACTATGGTGGTTGTTGCTAATCTATGTTAATGTCTGGTGGTATTTATGTTTATTGTGTCATAATACCTATTTATACTCTTTAAACTACTAAAAGTACAATTAGAAACCCTAAACAACAATTCCTAACAAAATAGAATTCCAAAACTTTCTATTTTTATGTCTTGAAGTTGATTGTAAGTGATCCACATTGTCTGTGTTATGTGACAGCGCCATGTCTTCTCTATATTTTTCTATCTCAATGCAGTTGACGCAGCTTATGTATTGACTCGGCGCCACCTGTGATGAGCCACGACACTGTGACTGCACCACCATCACTGCATCGTTTCTCCTAATCTCCACATTGTCCATACATTCCCCACGGCACCGTCCATGTATGCCCACGATGTCAATTGCTCTTTTCACAATGTCAACTTCATTTTTGTGCATTTTCTTCTATTTTCTTCAGGGAATTCTTCCTTTGTCTCTTCTATGACTTGTGGTTATGAAAATATATAAATACCATCAATTAGAGCTTATTCTGGGATATTTAGACCAATTATGCAACTAAAATAATCCTATATAAAAGTCTAATTAAGTACTTATCAAATACCCAAAAAGTTAAGATTTTGCTCTTGAGCAAAAGTATATTATACTAAGAACGTATGTTAAAAATACTTATATAACCTTACTCATTTTACATCATTCATAGAGTATACTTTAACGCAAATAAGTGTAAAGATAATAATCTACTCAGAGTTTTTCTTCATAAAAACTACTACTGTTAAAACCCAAAGCTTTAACAACAACTATAATTCACTTTCGAAACTTAAAAGTAGTTCACAACCAAGACCATCACTACTTACAAGTTTACTTTATGTCGACACTCAAGCAACAAATGTACAACCTTATGATTTCTCATTAAACTCAAGAACTCACAAATAAGCATAGATCATACTATTTTGTAGACTTTAATACTTCAAGAGTCCATTGATTTTCATATAGTTGTAAGGAAAACTTAACTCAACTAAGTTACTTGTACTGAAATTTGAATCTTTTTATTTAAGTAGTTTATATTTGACTTCCGCCTTTCTTTCTTTATACATATATATATATATATATATATATATTTTTTTCTTTTCTCCTTATTTTTTTTAGTTGTACGGTCCTCGCTCCTTTTCCTTTGGATTCTCGCTTTTCTCACTTTTTCCAACAATCAAGTTCTCTACTCTTTTTCTGTAGAACTTGTGGGATTCTCTATTTTTTTGTTTAAAAACTCTTATTATCACTTCTCACTTTCAATTTTATTAAGCAAGTTTTAATTCCAACTTTTTATTAAACACCATGCCTATCTCTTCCCCTTTTAATACTAAGCCTTTATTTACATTATACTCAAGTAAGATTCATACTTAGTATATAATTCTTTAGAAATCTAACCTTTTCCCTAAGAAGTATTCTGGTATTCTTCTTGCTTTGGTTTCAAGTTCATGGTCTTCCCTAACTCTATGTTTTTAATCATAAAATAATACCATTGTTTGCTACAATTCTTATTTTCTTCAAAAATAATAACATTCTCTTGAGTTTCATATCAACAAGATATTTGTATTCCTACTCAACCTCAATTAAAAGCAAGAACTTTGTAAATGAATTACTTTATTAATTTATTATTATACTACTATATATAACCTAATTTAAACTACCTATATGCTTATATATCCTAAATATATAAATAAGTAAATGAAATACACTACCATCCTTTCCTCTTTAACTGTTCCAAAAATAATAATGTTACAATCATACTTGTAGTGTTTATACATAATTCATCATTTCTTACCACTATCCATTGTGTTGATGCCCCGAAACTTATACCAAATCTTGTCCTCAAGGCTTAAAAACAAGCATGAAATATAAAAAACACTAAACAACACAAACATATGTAATATAATTTGATAACTGCATAATAATAAATATAAAAACAAAAATAAAACTTAACTAACTACTTAAATGTCAAATATCTCAAATTAAAATAACAGTATTAATATATCTCGCAAGATCTAATTATATACCCCCACAGATCTAGAGAAATCCTAAGACTCGAATTCTAGGACTGCGCATCATCAATGTCATCATCATCATAGCTCCATCAAAAGATGGTATCAAAGGACGCTCCACTCTTTTGTTCTGCACCACTTCAAGATTAAACACGTAGTTCGCGCTCTCGAAAATCCGATAAACCAATCAGTAGGTCTCCGACCTCTATTCCTCTGATATCTCGCTACATCTCTCTGATGATATGCAGATAGCATAAAATTCCTTTGTCCATTCAGTCTGTCTGCATCATTATCTCGCTTTATTTTGCTCATATCTCAACATAGCTTGCCTATGTTGTGCTATATCCTCTCTATACGACTTTTGCATTTCATCAATCCATAGCTTCTGTTATCGTGGAGTCAAATCTTTTGGTGGAATCGGTGTATGTGGTGGAGGTGGTGGAGGTGGTAGTGGTAGTGGTGGTGGAAGGAAAGCTTCAGGACCATCCAAGTCTTGCTCTCCTATCAAAGTACAAAGTGGTAGCATGCAGCAAAACCTTGTTGGTTATCCTCTTCAACTCCATATCCTTTTTTTTCTAACTCTTGGGCAAACTCCGATCTTTCTTACATTCGTTGCTTGATCCTCAGCTTCCTTGGCTAACATTTGGCATAGAGTTTATCCCTCTCTGCTATCTCTCTCTCATCTTTGTATCCATTAGGTGATTTCAAGGTCAACATAAACCCCTCAGCAATTATTGTTTGGGCTTCGATATCAAATTCTTATTCTTGGATAAATTTCACACCAGCCTTCAAGTACATCTGGGTTATGAGGGTTGGAAATAAAAATTTGTTGTCTCTCTTAGTCAGATTGACTCCCTCAAATTCTTATAAATGATTTCCCTAGATTGATCCTACCATTCTTTGTAATTTCATATAAACAAGCTGCATTAGGATTGTTTATCTCACCATGTTGAGTACTCAATTATAATAAAACAATCGTAAAATGTTGCCATATTCTATAAACTTTTTGTACACTCCCCTTCTTAATGTGTTTTGGTACACTCTTAGCTCCCATTATCCATCCCCGTTGTCTTGGGACAGCTAATGCTATCACCATAGTTTTAAAAATAGATAGGTTATATTGTCTCTCATATAAATCAAATTGGAAAATTATGTGGGTCTCCATTCCTATTCATGCAGTCTAACCCATAAAAATGTTTATGTAATGCTTATTGAATAGGACATTTACTCCTCTCGCTCTTACTGGATCTACATTCTTTGTAAACATGGCATTGGCATAGAATTCATAGACAATCTCATGCACCCTGCAAACGTCATTCTTCCTATAGTCTTGTGTGAGTTGCTCCCATCTCCATTGCCTAATAAAATTGTTGATTCTCGCATTATACTTGACCGGGAGTTTGATTCCTCTTTCACAAATAAACTTTTTATTCTCTATAGCCTCATACCTCTTCTTGGCCTCCTTATTAATATAAAACTTTGCATTAAATGGTCTCGAGGCATCCTCATTTTGAGCTCTTGAGTTAGATGCCTCATGATCATGTGCTCTAGCTTCACTGGTCTGACTAGCTTGTTTCCTTGTTCGTGCAATTTCAAAATCTTTGCAACAACTCAACAAAAACTATAGGTTTCAAATCAAGTAAAAATCACAATTTCTTTTATAAGCGTCAGTAACACGCCACAATATTCATAATGACTCACATTAATCCATAATAATCTAAATTATTCTTTAAACACACACAACTTTAATTTCCTATCCAAAAACCTAAATTTCTACAATCCATTCAAATTTCATCTCTAATGTAAAATTCAAAACAAAACCAATGATATTGAAATTTCCCCTCAATATCGACTACTATCAGGTGTAGAATACTTCTCTACGCATCTATCAATCAAAGCCCTCTCGGTTTGCTCACTAATTTCTACCCTATTGCTCTCTTGGTTCACTTTCCAAAATTGATGCCCTAGCTCTATAACTTATGCAAAACCATATTGTGACTTGACTCTTCACTCTTAATCACTAAGAACACTCTTTTCTCACTTAAAATCACTCAAACTATCGTTTTAAAGGGGTTTATGCTCAGTTTGTAAGGTTTTGGAATAGGTTGCAAGTGTGTAAAAATTGGTTGAATTAGGGTTTAAAACCCTTCACGAGGTCGACGCCATTCGTTTATAAAGATGGCACCGTGACAGCGTGGTTACAACGTCAGTCCCCATAAGACTCGGTCTCTGCTTCCATCTTGACGATGTCTGTGTATATTCACAACATCGAGACTGCGTCGACTTGTCCAAAAAAAAAAATATATTTTTCACTTACCTCCCCATTAGCACTGTCACAGCGTTGTGTATTAATACACATGGCATCACGACTACGTGACTGCCTTGTTTTATAAAATTTTCAAAAATTTTACTCATGTTTCGTCGCTTTTCCTATCCAATACCATTCCTAACTCCTTGATTCTCATGTGAATATGCTAAATATGTGGAGACTTCTCCATTTTGATGAAAAATCACCAGGCAAATGGTTCTTCCTACAGAATTTGCACAAAAACTCATCAAAGTTAGAAAAATAATACTAGAATGTTTGGATTGCTATACTTATTACTTAAAAGTAAAAACTTAATTAAAACTGAATTTAAAAACTCTTGGGCTGCTTCCCAGTAGCGTTGCGTTTAACGTCCTTAGCCCCGACGCTTGCACCATGGCTCTCAAATGATCACCGTGATGCACCAAAGTTACTTTAATGATGTATCCTCGTGGAGTTCCTCGTATCCTCTTATCCATTTCTGGCATGCTACCATATCCTTCATAATCTTTATATAATTTGGCAAAACTTGCCTCGTGTTTTCAAAATGGATCATCTTTGTAATCTTTTTACACGTCTTCGCAAAGATCCCAATTTTATCACCATTCCATTGATCTTGCAACTCTTGTTGAAATGGTTGCATTGACACAACAAAATTGAATGTCCATTGCATAAATTTTATACCCTGTGTGATCTTAAGTTTTCACTGCTTTCATTATTCATTACTATTTCAAACTTCTTTAAATCAATACCACTATTATGTTGCATAATATCCTTAATATGAATATCCTCTCTAATATGGTCAAGTGAATCATATTGCTCTGAAGTATCAATAATTTTGCAATTCTCTTGATTTGGCTTTTCTACTTCTTCATATGCTTCATGACATGTTTCTTCGCTTAGTAACATCTCCTCAACTTGGTTCTCCTTAGACTCAACTACAAGCTCTTGTCTTGAATTTATGAATGTTGCAATTTCTTCATAATTGTTTTCCAAATTCAAGAATTCTTGATCATCTTCTTCCTCCTTTTTATCAAATGATTACGCAGAAATCTCTAATCTTTCCTCATACTTCTTGAGATCATGCTCACTCTGCTCAACCATTTTTCTTACTAGTTGCTCTAAAAATGTATGAGACAATTTTTCATCTATCTTTTGATCTTGTCGTGATTGCTAGTTGTCCTAAGAACTCCGTGATGGGTGATAGATAGTTTGAATGTGAGGGTTGGAAAAGCGATGATACTTATGCCATGAATCTTTTCTTTGTATGTAGTTGCAATGCTCTTGACTTCCCATAAATCTTGTAAATCCATGCAAGTTATAATATTGTTGTTTATATCCCGTCCATGCCAAACCACTCGCGATTGGTTGTTCTTGGTATATTGTATTATCTCAAACATCTTCGCTTTGATAAACCAACCAAGAGATTTTATCAAGTATTTTACTATTTGATTCCTTAACATGATAGCTAAACATTCTTTACATCCCTGAAACACCAAACACAAAAGAAAGTAGATCAAGTGCAGTAGGGTCAATCAACTTAAAACTTAAATTATCTAGAACTAAGATTAGTTGCAGATATATTGTGTTAAGATTGAGAAAGGTCCCTCCCAGCTATTATACATTTCTTCCCTACTGGGAAGCAAAATTTCGGTTCCTCACTGAAATAATAACCTTGGTTCTTCATAAAACTCAACTCTTTCTACACACATATATCTTGCTTACTTTTTTCATAAAATTAAACATCAATACTGCAAGAAATCTATAGAATATATCAGTACAACTATAACATCCACAACCTTTAGTTGTCAATACTTAGGTTAATCCATCATAAATCTCCTAGCATGAAATTTCATTCATATAGGGCAAGAATAATATAACCCTCTAGGTTAATATCACTCAGCTTCCACCTGTTGATATATCTCATATTTCAATATAAAATTGACACTATCAACTTTCATTCCAGGTCACCAATAATTCATTCTTGTTACAATGATTTAGTATTTCATCTAAATGAATATTTTAAAGAAATCCATATGATTCTCATAACATTCTTGCTTCACTATTTGATTCAAGTTCTAAGAACTTTTCTTTACTTGCTTAATGTTCGATTTGAGACTATCTATACTAATATCATTAACTAGTAGTCAACCCTTGACCTACTAGATAATCTTAATCAATTTCTCCAATAATGCATCACTAAATCTATCGACATTAGCTCAGCTCCAATCTGAGCTCTAACAAACAGACTTGTAATTACCGATATGGACAACTCAGCTGATTATGTGCATGCTCAGGTTTTTAATTGTTCATCAGTATACATCTCATTTAAGAGATATTACTGAGCTGCTTTTATCATAACTATAGACCTTTTTTATTCAAGGCATTGTCAACACAATCACCTTAGTGAGTGACATTTCAAAGTGAATTCCTAATATTTAGGAAATTTAAGGTATCTATCTTACCTTCCATTTCTGTCACTCTGACAATTATCTTCTTCAAACCTCCATAATTTAAAATTCACTACTTTGACTTTACACCAATCCTTTGGTTTTTTATGCTTTTAGGTTATCTTTTAATGATTCTTCTAAGATTCTCAATAATATTTAAGAATGATTAAAATACTCTCAACAACATTTCCTCTTATTTACAAGTGATGTCTTTGATATTTGGTACAACTACCAAATAGTTATCTTGAGATTATCAATCTCTAATAGTTCTTTTAACAAATCTTGAACTATAAATATATCTAGAAGTATAAGCTACAATTTTGCTTTATTTTGTCAACACACATCCTTACCTGAATAAGAAGTCTTAGGATGAACCTCTAACTTCTTTCATAATTCAGGTACAATCAAGCAAACATTGTAGTCAAACTATACTTCAACTTTCTTCCAAGGCATACTTGTATTTGATTTCAATTTACATCAATCCTTATACTTGAGTTAACTAAATAAATTACACAACGATACTAGAGATCCTTGGATCAATCATTTGTAATATTCAATTATTTCAAAATTATTTTTATCTTTTACCTTTGTGTTGAATATATGACAAGCCCATATTATCTCAATCACAGTCAAATCCTTTGATTTGTTAATAATATTCAACACTCATACAATTAATTAACTTTTGAAACTTAGAATTGGCACTTGCAAATCAAGTCTGAACCAATTTATCATCACAATTTGTAATTTTGTTCGGTAATGCTTGTGCATAAACTAAGTCTTCAAAGATTCCATCTTGTCATTATTGATAACATAATAACAACTTAAGTAAAATAGGTTTTAAAACTTGACACCCTTCATTCATGAACATAGCATGAGTTCTAGTAAGTTCTAATGATTTCCACCATCTACTTAAAGTGATTTAGCAACCTTCTGAAATCATCCTTAAATATATCCTTAATTCTAATTATACTACTATGACAACCAGATATCAACTAACCTTTGAGAACAACTGATTTCACTTTATTATCTAAATGAGTTGTCAATCCTGGGCAATGAATATTCATTCCCACTCTAACGGCACGTTTCATTAATGCCGTTATTTATTTTATAAATTCAGACATGGACGCCGCGAGTAGGCTAGTACACACGTCGACCTAGGTACACTAGTAAATTATGTGTTATGTTGTTTAAATTACAGTGCACATTATGAATTTACTTGTAAATACATCGCATGTGTGTATGTTGAATAACGATATCGTGCGAGGTTATGTGACGGGTAGTCGCGTCGAAGTGCGTGTCAACGTGGATATCGAGAGGCAAAGTACGGGTAAACTAGAGAAACTCGACAAACTCACGTAAATATGACTAAGTAATTCAATTGAAATGAGTAATATAACATAGGCTAAGTAAATTAAATTTAAACAATAGGCTAAGGTTTGATAAGGCTAAATATAATGTGAGTTAATTAACTTAAGAAAAATGTATAGTTTGTAATATATAAAGATAACCATAAGATGGGCATTTAGATGATCATAATGGGAAAAATGAGGAAGGGAGTGTGCTATTGTAATAATCAATGGAGTCATCAGGTGGTATGAGACAGCATGTTTATGAGCAACAAGATAATCCTCGAGATACGAACGCACATTTGATCTTAATCAAACATATATATATAAGAAGTTAGTGGAGTGTTAATCAAACCACTCAAACCATTATTGCAACTTAGTGAAAACCAGAGAAGAAGAAAGACTTCAAGCTAGGAATTCAACACATTAGAGACCAATTCAAGAGATCAAACCAAGGTAATCATCATCTTCATCTTCTATACTCTTCAATGAACCCATTTTTGTTTTAATTTAGTGAAATTCGAGTTTGATAATTAAACCTCTAATTTTTGGTGAAAACTTGTTGAATTACATGTTATTAGATCATTTTCATAGAGAATTTACAACTAGTTTAACTAGAATTGAAATTCTTGAAGAAATTGGAAAGTTTGGTGAATGCAAGAAAGTTAGAGAATTTGGGATAATTTGATGTTGTGGAGTGTTCTAGTTGTTGTGTTGGAGTTAATAATGTATGGAAAGGATGTAAACTAGGTTAGATTAGCTAATTGAGAGGGGAAGGACAAGATTCTTGATTTGAGAATTCATCACAAATTGCAATTAGCGCGCTAACTGGGTTGGTTGGCTCGCTTATCGTTGTGAGTTTCCAACTGTTTTTAAAAATGAAGAACAATAGCACGTTAGATAGATCCCCTAGCACGCTATCTTCACCTAGTCCACTAGGTAGATCCATTAGTGAGCTAACTTCGCCTAGCTCGCTAAGTAGACCTAGTAGCGCACTAATGACAGATAAAATATGAATTTAAGGGCTATTTATGTGATTTTCAACTTAATACATGTCTAAACACTTGCAAACAACCTAAACTTATAAAATTGGACTTCGGGGACTTAATGCACCGTAGTTCGGTGGCGGGAACTTGTCGAGTCAGATACGGGAGTCTGGGGAGGTCGGAGAGCAGTTTGAGGTTTGTAAAACCCAACTGAAGAACTCTGAGTATTTGATTCTATTTTAAATTTCATTCTTATCATTTCCTTGCTGATTTTACTATTCCATTCTATTACTTGGACGTGGGTTGAGGTTACACCCCTGGATTTCCTGGTTGTGCATTTATGATGCACTGGATTATAGCACGTGTGACCCGGCCCTTAGTGAGCAATAACATGAGCTTTCCCTTGGTGCACGTGTTGGTGACTCAGCAGATTTGGCCAGTACCGCGAAGGACCAAGTGTCGGGCAGTTGGGCATGACCACAGGTAGGAACTTGGTGACCCTAAGTACAGTCTAGTCCATTTGGAGCGAGCACAGACATTTGTTAGCTTAGCTATTATCTATTCATGCGATGAGCCATTTATAGTTGTCAGTCTTTACATTTCGTATCTTTATTTGACAGTTCTTTTTGCATTTCCTTACTTTATTTATGCGAATGCTCGGAGGGGTTCCTTGGGATTTTACTTATTCTACTCGTCATTTGTCTTTTTGTGATGATTGAGTGCAGATCCTAGTGCCGGTAAAGGCAAGGGGATCCTAGGCGATTACATCTAATTGCCCGCTGTCAAGGTCCTACTAGTACGTGCTTATTTTGATATTTTGTATTATTTTGGGTATTGGGGGACTTGAGATGACATGGTACATGTATATATACCTTTTTTATGGTATTGTCGCTTATATATAGAGTACTCTTTTAAGTTTTCCACAGTAAGATTTGCTCTTATAAATAATGTTTACCATGCTAGTTACTTATTCTAATTGTATCAATTAAGGCTTCTGCTGACTTGTAAAATACAACCCACTAGTACGGTTAGGCATTAGAATAAAATTTTAAATACTTAAAGAGAATAAGTTAAGAAAATACTGATAATATACTAACAAATTTGATAAAACACACGTGGACATAAATTCTGATATCAGAGGTGGACGGGCAGGTTTCAGACACGTTTACTTTGGCCCACCGAGGCAAAAAGTACACGGAGACACGTCACCCCGAGGCAGCACGGCCACTATAGTTGGTATTGTAGCCAGATTTTAGGAACTTGGGAATAAAATGAAAGAGCATTAAATTTAATAAATAAACTTTAGTTGTGGAAACCCGAAGTTATTGTCTTAGAACTTTAGTTAGGAAGTGAAGTGAGGCGAGTAGAGATATGGTTTATATACGTGTTATATTTCCATTTTATTTATGATATACGTATATACACCGAGGCTGATCCGGAGCACGCTACTTGATGCAGATTATAGATGGACAGTCGACTACACCTCATGAGAATGGTCATACTAGTGATGCAGCTATGGATTCCCTAGTTATAGCTAGTATGAAGGATCGAATCTCGGCTCAGGAGACTCAGATGGCCGAGGTACTATGTTTGTTATGAGATTAGACGGTCACATTGACGGCACTTGCTACAGTAGTTGCCGCGCTCAGAGAGCCAGTAGCAGTTAATGTACCTACGGAGATAGCCGTCGCCCCGATTGTTCCCTAGACACCTGTTGAGAGGGTAGCAGCAGAGACAAAACTAGAGAGAGCCACCGCAGTAGTTGTTCCACTAGAGGCGCCGACTGCTACTCCTCCACCCACGACCACGGATCAGCTGATTGCTACCACTACTACCTCTACTACATCGAGATTTGTCTTGGCTCTAGAGACGAAGATGTTGAGAGAGTATCTGAAGTTTAAGCCAGACTTCTTTTACTAGAGGTAGTGACCTCGAGGTTGCGAGGAAGTGGATTGTGTCTCATCAGTGTTTCCATAAACAAATGAGGAATGATGAGAGTGTTCAAGCATGGTTATCCGAGGCATGCTTGAGAGGCCACGCGATATGGCGGACCACATATCAAGATACCTATCCATAGCCAATGACATAGGCTGAGTTCAGAGAGTTGTTCTATGATTAGAAGATACCCATAGAGGTGAAATTGAGGTTTAGAGAGGAGTTCCTGACCCTGAGACAGGGTAACCGGACTTTGTTGTAGTATGTGGAGAGATTCAGGTACTTAATCCAGTTCTCGATGACGTAGCAGGGATTGAGTGTCTGCAAATAAACTATTTCACCAGAAGAGTTGGAGATAGGATTGCTTCGACAGTAGTATCGTCTGGGGAACCCACTCTGCAGGACATATATGATAGAGCTTTGGCATATGAGACCTACGATGCGAGAGGATGACGACGACGTGTGACTGGGACTGAGGTACATACATGGCAGAGTTCTAAGCCGGAGCAGAGGCTGAAGAGACAAAGGGATCATCTGGATAGAGGTCGGAGGGATGACAGACGGAATAGGGGTTGCAGGGATGATCACCAGGGCAGTCAATTCCAGTATGAGGAGAGTCAGCGCCATCGCATTAGCATCAACGAATTAGCGTAGGCTGTCGCCAATGATTTACCATTCAGAGTCGAGATCAAGGGGGACATGATAGGGGTAAGAGGAAATGGACAGGCTGGTAGGTAGGACAACCGCAGATGTCACAGGTGTGGTAAGAAGGGACATTTTAGGGTAGACTGTGGGACACCACCATCACCCGTTGAGAGCCAGAGTCGGCGAGAGAGAGCCCATGCAGTGGCGCAGCCGGATGGCGGGGCGACCAGACAACTCATCAAGGGTACGTTACATATTTTTGGTAGACCTATACATGCTATGTTTGATTCTGGTAGCACTTTTATCATTTATTGCTGGACATAGAATGTGACAACATTTTCTTGTTGCATCACTGTACCCTACTTCCTAGTAGGGTGAGATAAACAAGCCGAAAGTGGCTTGTCTCTATGAGATTACACAACGTGGAGAAATCAACAATGGGGATATCATACCCACCAATTAGAGGGATTCCATTATGTCGGAAAGGGAAAAGTTGTTGTTTCCTATATTAATTACTTAAATGTGCTTGAGGGCCGGATTAATAATGAGTGGTGATGAAGAATTTGATATAGATGCTCAACCAACCATGGATGAAGCTTTCATGGTCACGTTGAAATCACCACCTAGTTATTAAGATTTTGAGGATAAGAGAGAGAGGGTCGAGGGAGCTAGACTTAAGGCAGAAAAGTTGGCCAAGAGGCAAGAGGATCAAGTAATAATAGAAGCAGCAGTAGCAGCAGCAGAACTAACCTAAAATCTTGAAGATGAGGAAAATGAAGAAGAGGAGGAGCAATACCAATAAGGATTTGCTGAGGGCTACTAGTTTGTAGACCCAGAGTTTAAAGAGCAGGACTTGGATTGTTTTAAAGTCTTTCCGCCACCTCTTCTACTACAGGTAACTGTACCACAAGAGGATTTGACTACACGATAGCGGAGGCTGTTGATAACAAAGATGAGGAGACAATACCAGGAAAATAGTGCGCAATACCAAATAGCCATGCTGAGATATGAGCAGGATATGGAAAGGAGATAACAACACCAACGGAACGAAAATCGCAATTTCATATTTTTTATTGATCATCATAGAGACATAACTAGATATGAGAGGAGCAAAAGGTTGATACCTACTGAAAGGTCATTATGCTTTCCAGCAGCAACAACATACATGTTTGATCTGGATTTGGTGCAGAGCAGGAGGGAAAAGCGTCCATTGACACCATCCTAAGTTGTAGTTGATGACATAAAAGATGATGATGACAGAAATGATGATGATGACGTCGAGTTCTGAAGTCAGTGTAATATGAATCCTTTAGACCTAGAAATGTGGGTATTCCATTCATATATTTTTAACATTCGGGATATTTTGTTATCTATTGACTTGTTTTAATGTTTAGTTTAGTTTATTATAACTTGTGTTATTATATATATTTATGTGTTTTAGTGTTTTCATGTTTCGGGCTTACTTTTCAACCTTGAAGATAAGGTTTAGTTTAAGTTTGGGAGCATCGACACTACACCACACTATGGTAAGTGGTAAGATAGGCTCAGAAATTAGGATAAACACTACAAGTATGATCGTTTAAGTTTTAATTTGAAGCAGTTAAGGAGGAAAGCAAGGTAGTATATAAATTTTACGTTTTACTTATTACATGTATGTTTAAGTAGTATAGATTAGGTTATATATAGTAATATGTAATGAATAAGTAGTTCATTTGCATGTTCATGCATTTAATTGTGGATAACTAAATTTTAAGTATCATGTTGATATGAAACTTAAGATAATATTTTAAATTTTGAAGAAAAAGAAACAATAAATGTAGCAAACAACGGTGTGTTTTCATGATTAGAAACTTAGAGTTAAGAAAGACTTGGAACTTGAAACAAAAGCAAGAAATTAGAATACATCATATGGAAAAAGCTAGATATCGAAGAATTCTATAATAAGTGTGAATCTTACTTGATAATGCAAAACAAATACAGACTTAGTGCAAGAGGGGAAGAAATAGGCAAGGTATAGTAAAAGTCGAAGTTAATTTACTTGATTTAATGAAAGTGAGAAGTGCTAACAAGAGTTATTGAAATAAAAGAGAAAAATAAAAGAATCCCTCAAGTTCTACAGAAATGGAGCAAAGAACTTGATGGTTGGAAAAATGTGAAAAGAATGAGTCCATCGAAAATGAGCGAAGGGGCTGAAAAATAAAAAAAAATGATGAAAAGAAAAGAAAAGAAAAGAAAAGACTGAATAGAAGACAAAAGTATAATAAAACCCTTCAAATAAAATATTTAGCTTGAGTATAAGTAGCTAATTGAGATAAATTGCCATTCCAACTATTTAAAGTCCTATAGACTCTCGAAGTGCTAAAGTATACCAAAGTATAGCTTTATCTATACTTATTTGTGAATTCTTGAGCTTAATGAGAAACCATGAGATTGCATACTTGTTACTCGAGTGTTGAGACGAAACAAACTTGTGAGAAGTGATGATTTTTGGTTGAGATCTACTTTAGTGTTTTGAAAGTGAAGTTATACATGTTGTTAAAGCTACATGTCTTAAAAATATAAGTTTTTGCAAAGAAAAACTTTTGAGTGAATTATTACTTTGAAACTAAGTAAGTTGAAGGATACTCCATAAACAACGTGAATTGAATGAGAACTAGTTATTAAGAGACTTAGTAAATGCACCTTTCCTTAGGACGCACAAAATCCTAAGTTTTGGAGTATTAGATAAGCGATTATTTATACATATATATAAGTGGGTTTAGTCGTGTATTTAGTATAAATATCTCTAAATGAATTCCAATTTATGGTATTATTGCAATTTCAAATAGTTAAGGTGTAATGGAAGGAATAGAGGAAAAATGAGAAGAAATGGAGCAAAAATCCACAAAACCAGAGTTGGCGCCATAGGTACATGTGTTGATGCTGTGGGAATACAAGGTACGGTTTGGGAATGAAAGGCACGACGTGGTAAAGAAGAAAAAATGAAGAAAATCAACTCTGGAGCTCTAACATAGTGGCGGCACCGTGGTACACTAGGGACGGCAACAAGACAAGCTAGGGACATCGTCGAGAGTCTAGGAGCTCAAAAATACACAATGAAGCTATGGCGTAGTGGCAGCGCCATTGCTTAACACACACGGCGTCGAGGAAGTAAGTGATAGGGCAAACTACGTTGGAAAAAGAAAGTGGAGCTTTAACTCGAGTTAAATTATAATTTAGGGTTTCTAATAGTTATTACGGAGTATAAATAGGTATTAGGACATGGTAAACTAGAAGAACATCACTACATAAAAGGAGATTAGCCACCATTAGAGTAATTTAGCATTGAGTTTGAGTATTGAGAGTTTTTATTGGAGAAAACATTGAAAAATCCACGTTTACAATCAATATTTGGTTTCGTTGATTAAATTCAAAGTAATATTTTATATTCATCTATGATTTGCAATGATTTCCATATTGAGTTGTGATATGTGCGTCTCAATGATGTTTGAGTAGTCTATTTATCTTAAGGATCAATGGATCTTATGGTATGAATGTTATGCTTTGAAAATGAACGAAAAATGCTAATGAAAAGTGCAATGGTTAGAATTTGTATAGATTCTGAGCTTAATGCTTTAGACATCTTGATCACGTGTTTAATGAACTTAGGCTTTAGGAGTAATTATGGAGATTGAAGCTTTTAATCCAGACATGAATGGTACAACCGTAAAATACACAACATTGAGAGATAGTTGTTGATTAAGGAGGCGTGGATAATAAACTTGGTTGGTTATGAATCATATGACTTGAGACTTAAAGCAATGTGGAGTTTACGTTATTGACATCGATAGGTGAAATTCTAGTTTGCAGATTAGAATCTTCTCCGTCACGATAGTGGGTTGAAGTGGATTTGAAGGAAATATGTCTATTCTAATTGGCATTGCATAAACCATATTGAGATGTAAACATGAATACAAAGCATAGTATTAAATTAAGTGGGTGAAGTTGTGAACCAAGTTATTCTTAATATAAGAAGTCAAGTAAAGTTAAAAGTGAATCTTTAGAATAGTTTAGATCACTACAAGAAAAATGATATTTAGAAACGAAATTAGCAACGGAATTAAGTTACGTTGCTAAGAAAAAGTGGTTAGAGACGGAATTGAGACGGACTAATTCGAGAGACGGAATAGAGAGAGATCGAGAGACGAAAATAGGGAAATAGAGACGGAATTAAATTCGTCTCTAAATAATGGCGCCAACGTTCCCACCAAAACTTTCTTTTTTTATAACATTTCATCAAATCTCGAGATTCGTGCATACTTCGATCTCGATGATTAAAAAATAAAATAGCAACCACACAACGCTCCCTCTCTCTCGACGGAGATCTCTCTCTCTCTCGTCACCGCTCTCTCTGTCACCGCTATCTCTCACGGACCGTCCACCGCTCTCTCTCTCTCACGAGAATCTCACTCACCGTCAACTCTCTCTCTCTCACCTAGATGCGTCGTCGCTGCGATTAAGGCTGCGACGAGGCCGTCGGTGCCGTCGCCGTCTGGGAGATTGGAGCCTCCGAAGCCCTCCCCGTGTGCCCTCGCCGCACCCTAAGCCGTCGCCGCTGTTCGCCGCCGTTCGTCGCTGTACCTCGCCATCTCCGAAGCCCTCGCCGGACCCTAAGCCTTCGACTTTGAAGAAGGAATGACAGATTAGGCATTGGGTTTGAAGAAGGAAGGACGAGAGAGGGCGTTGGATTTGAGTAGAGGTACGCTTCGGGTGTTGGGGTTTTAGGGTTTCATTGAGATTTTAGAGACGGCATTGGTGTGATTTGTGGGATCAACCCCTCTTCAAATGGTGTAGTCAAATTTTGCGAGCAAGATCTTTACCGTATTTTCATGTTTGGCTTCCTATTTTACTTGATTTGTGTCGGATGTTTTTTCTTCCGGATGTTATATCCAAAAGATGAATATGCACGCCTAAAAGAGTTTTAGGGGAGCTTAATATTTGAGTTGAGTTCGCAATCCCTTCTTTACATTTCTTAGCAAAATATTCTCATTTTCGTGCATATTGCCTCTTAGCGATCAAAGCAAAGTTAGTAAAGGAACCAAAAAAGAAGTGCTTAACCAAGATTTGCTCTGTGGACTTGTTTAGGTCGATCGGATTGGTAGAGGTAAGTGCTACAAGTTTTCTTAAATTGTTTGTATTCCATATTTTTTGCAAATGCCCATGTGACATGAATATTTCTTTCTATAGTTTTACTAACGCAAAATTTCAAACATAGTAGTGTCTTTATTAATCTATGTTTCAAGGGGCATGTTAGAAATAAAATTTAGTAGTTAGTCGATTGCTCACTTAGTTCATCATTAATCTAAGACATGAGGTTGTTAGATCAAGAACACGGGTGTTACAATTGTTGTATGTACATAAAGATATGCCATAAAAGCTGAATGAGAAAAGCTAGTTCAGTCTTAATTCTTTCTTCTCAATTTCTAATATTGGCTACGTTAAACCCTAGATGAAATATAAATGAGTCGAGAGTACACAATCGTTGCACTACTTATTCTTCGACAATGGCCTAATTAGCTTGGTGGGTCTCTCTTTCTTTCTTTGTTATCTTTCTCTCAAACTTCGGTTTTTATCTGTTCTAAATGTTGAGATTTATTTTTAGTTTTGAAGCTGAAGTTGATATGTTGTTTTATGCCTGTACAAAGAGATTTCACAAGATAGAAAGTGGTTGTCATTTCCTTATTTTCGGGAAATTTGGATCTATTTGTTATTTATACTTCTTGATATTGTTGCTCCACTTGCGAAAAATGACTCTAAGGGTAGATTTTTCATTTCCTCTTTACTACATCAGTGTATTTGAGCTCTTTCAATGCTAGATTTTCTTATATGCCGTCATAGATAATGAAACAGATCGAGAGAAATTGTTTGAAAGTGCAAGTGTCGATACAAGGCCAGGATCAAGAACAATCGAAGAAATCTTAAGTTTCTAACCGTACGGTTAGAAACTTAAGATTTGGAGGGACTTGATGGACAAGACCAAGTGAAGAATGATGGGAGTGAGTGTGTTGTGCCTGTTGCAGCAGCACAACTATCAGGATTTGGAGATGGAGTATGAGGCCTCTAAGGTCGCCTTCGATTCTGATACCACCACTTTGGTACCTTAAGCCACAAAGTGTAAGCTCTAAATATATATGTTTCTCTTTCTTTCATTGTCTTAATTAATATTCTGTGACAAAGTTAAGGTGTATAATTTCTGAAATGGTATGTAAAGTTATGAAGTTGAATCTGGTGCTTATGAATTAATGTCATATATATGGCTGGTTCCTGGTGCTTATGAATTAATGGTATGTATGGAGTCTTTTTTCAAGTTTTCCATTAATGGCGAAAGTAAGAATTTCCAACAGGGTCGGTTTATTTTTGTTAGTTTTTTTTGTACTTAATTTTCCTTTCCTTTCTTCTTTATTTTGTTTTATGAATCTGGTGCTTATGAATTAATGTCATATATATGGTGTTCTCCTCCACCATGATGCATTTGAAGCCGAATATGGCATTGTTCCATCTTTCTAGCTATGGTGAAAGCTAGAGATACTCGAAATTATTTTCTCTTTGATATATTTTCTAGTTAATGTTTGCTATTGCTAGTGTTGATTGTGTAGACTAAAGCTAAGATTCGTTTTTTAGGCTCCTTCCAAAATTATAGTAAACGTTTATTTGCGCTCATAGATCGCTAGACCATCTTGGATTTAGTTTTCGATTAGCAACTTCACTGATCTTTAAGCACCCTAAGCGTCGCCATTGTTCCTCTCGATCTCTCTCGTTGCGTTCATTAAACCCGATTTCAGGTTTGTTGAAACAACAAGTAGCCATGGCCATGCTTTTTTTCTAGTTTTTGTTTCGGTTGATTCAGCTTTGAAGTTTTTGTGGAGCTAATTTAGACTAAAATTAAAGAGGGGTTGGATTAGGTGGATCATAATTTGGACTAATTAGGTGCTATAGAGATGAAAATTTCACTTGTTGGAATTGTTATTGAACCTTTATCTTAATAAATGAAAGATGGATCATAATTCTATAACCCTAACTGAGAACCATATTGAATTTCGTTTCTCTCTTGTTGTTTGATTGGTCTTCTCCAACGCATTTGCTCTCTCGCTTTCTCTTTGTTTTCTTGTACACATGTTCTTATTATTTTGCGAGAATTGTAATTTTGCACTAAATTGAGCGCAATGGAAGAGTTTGATCCATGTAGTCACGACCCCATCTAATTTGGGATTTGCTTTTAGTCATGTCCTTGTGCTTAAGTTTATGGTCTTGTATTAACTTTGTATTGGGTGGTACTAGGTACATTGATTTTTGCCGAAAAGCGTGAAGTGCTTCCAAATGATGCAATTGTGTCAAGCTTTTCTAAGGTTTGTTGTGATAATTAGAACCTCGAATCTGCTCCAACAAGTCTAGAAAGTTAGAAGGGAACCCGACTCGTTTTTCATTTAATTAAATGCGGATCTTAATCGATAATTGAATTCGACTAATTTTTTGTTCTCATTTAATCACCCAAGCTAAGCTTCAAAAATCTTGCTTTGAGCGATCTATACTACAGGTTCTCTTGGACCTTTTGATGGATGTAGATGTTCCTCCATTAATTGAGACCTTCTCATTGATGGGGTCTTATGAAATTGATGCAATTGACATAATCAATGAATCTCCATGTGTTTTGAAGCGAGAAAATGTTATGTCATTGATGCGCATGCACTAATCAAAAACTTGAGTTGTGGATATAAATGACTTTTCTTTTGGGAAAGATTTTTTATGGTATGTATTAACTTTCTAGAGTATCCTTATTTCAAAGCAGAACCAATATTGGAAGACTAATGATATAAGAACACAATCTGTTGAAAACAAAATTGGTGCAAGGAAACAGCTTTTTTTGGTTACATAGAAACAATTCTTTATACATATCATGCACTTGATCAATGACGATTATAGTTTTGAACAAATATGTGTTAGAAGAAACACCTAAGATAACCGACATAAATACTAATAGTAAAGAAATCCATGTGCATAATTCTTGAAAAGGTATTATTTTGGCATGCCCTTAATCAATCATTATTCTTAATTTCTTAGATGCCTTTTTGATCGCATAGGAGAATAAATGAGACCAATCGGTGAAGAGATAGAGGTATAGACAAAGCTAATGACTCTCGGCCTTGTGCATAATTCTTCCTCATGTCCTTGCATTGTTTACTAGTTGAGCTCACTCTTTTCCGTTTCTTTCTTTTGTTTTTCATTTTACTTTCTTGCAAATGGTGAATGCCGTAATACAATGACTAATCTATGAAAAAAGCGAGATCATTTTATGAACAAAAAATTATAGCCTTGTCTTTTTCACTTGTAGGGATTTATCCTATAATGGGCTTTGTGCCAAGTATTAAACTTGAGGTCTTCTCATATACGGAAGTTAAACTTGTTTGGGAACTTTATGCGATTACATACACTTAATCTGGATTTTAGTATCTCGATCACTAGCTTTCGGGAGGATTGCTTCTCTTGCATGCTAGGGACCTAGGGTGTAGCTTCGAAGTTTGTTGAGTTGGTAAATATATGATTTACTCTATTGAAGGTCTTGAAAATGGAGAAGAGATATAGATTATGGTTTGTCATTTGATTATGATTTGGTTATCATTATTTTTACCGCAAGCCCAAATCCTCAAGTATTCTAAATACTCCATTATTGTAAATCAACGTTGTAATATTCTATGATGACTATGATTATCATTATAATTGTAGCCTAATTTTTTATATTATTTGTCTTTCTACGGTGATTCTCGATGGTATGTGTTGGTTAGAAATATTCGTTGGTGTATCTCACTATTTCTCTGAATTCATTATTTTTCAGGTTTATTGAGATACAAAACAATGTTGTGGATGCAGGTATTTGGACCAAGCGATGCTGTTGATTTTGTCCAGCAACATCTGAAGGTTCGTTCTAATTTATTTTAATGCAGTTCAAGGAGAAAGCCACTTCTTGTTTCTAGTTTTACTTCCAATATTGCCTCCTTTTTCATACTTGTGGGTTTAGGATTTCAGTGGCTTTGATGTTTCTGAAATTGCAAATTTAGGATATGGAGTGTGACTTTTTTTTTTTTGGTATTATGGAGTGTAACTTTAGTGTTTAGGGGTGCATGACTTACTTAGGGTTGAGATTTCAATGTCTTGGATTTAGGCTTCTAGAACTTTTAAGAGTTTAAATCAAACGTTTTTGGGAATTATGGCAATTGTTTAGGATTTTTAGGTTTGGAGTTAAAAATTATGTGATACATTGTGTAGGTTAGCCAACTCCAACTAATTTGGGATTGAGGCTTTGTTTAAAATTATGTGGTATGGTATGTAGGTTTTAGAGATTAAGAATTTTTTAATTTTTTTTAAAGCATGAGATCCAATCTTGACGAATCATTTTGTGTTTGAATATGAGATTCATTACAGTTGGGTATTGTAGAATTATTCAACTTAATTGATAAATGTAAGATTTGCCTTCTCAACTTTATTTTTTTTTACTTATCTCTTCATTTTGTTGCCTTCTCAACTTAATGCTACTATTATATTGTTAACAAAATATTGTTGTTGCATGCGGCTAAGCTCAAAGGAGACGTCGGGAGGCGACCCAGACTACACCGGACCGGTAGGTGGATGATGAGCGGTGTACTACAAGGTGGCGGGTGACTGTCCCCAAAGGATGTGTCTGAGTCTCAGGTCGTTATGGAGAAAGAAGAGAAAATACGTAGATCTCGATACTAGCACATCCCGGATGCTAGCACAACGAGGGATGGGCAACTTTATGATACTTAGGTATTTTTATGGTTGTTGTAGAACAATGAGAATTGTAGTTTTTCATGGATACTTAGGTATCTTAAACATTTATTATACTTGACTACGTTTCGTGAATATATAAATCTTTTTTAATATCGAATTTTATGTTTTTTCTCATTTGAATCTTTGTTGATATATATTGTTGATTTGTGTATGTATGTCAAATTCTGCTTTTTTGGGGGATGTTAGCACCCCCAAGGAGTTGTTGGAGGGGGTGCAGGCGATGGAGTAGGTCCTATGGTTGTAATTTCGAGGTTTAGAGGTTATGGAGAACCAATTGGTTTAAGCTTATGTTTGAAAACTAAAAAAGCGGAATTGAGACGGATTAGCAACGGAATTCAGAGATTCAGTTGCTATTCCGTCTCTAATTTTCGAGGAATAGATGCATGAATCAGCAACGGATCAGAGACGGAATTATTGTATTCCGTCTCTGATCCGTTGCTAATCAGAGACGGATCAGAGACGGAATCCAATAATTCCGTCTCTGATCCGTTGCTAATCGAGGAGGGATCAGAGACGAATACAATAATTGAGTCTTCGATCGTTGCTAATAGAGACGGATCGAGACATAATTTTGAATTCGTCTCTCGATCCGTCTCGATTAGCAACGGATCGAGAGACGGAATGTAATTACAATTGTACCCTTTAGAAGAATTTCCATTTATGTTCTCGTCTCTGTTAGTTTCTAAATTCGTCTCTAATCTGTCTCTAATCAAGCAACGGAAACACATTTCCGTTCTTGATTAAACAACACGACGACGATTTTAGAGACGAAATAGATTCCGTCTCTGTTCGTTGCGAGAATTAAATTAGAGACGGAATTTATGCAAATCAGAGACGGAAATTTCGTTTCTGATTTGCTGTTTTTTTGTAGTGGATAGATATAAAACAACCAATTAAAAGTGAATCCCTTAGCAATAGTTCAAGTTAAATAGGTAATTAACATTTAGTGCAAAAACCTCTCCCTGGGATTATATCCGTGATAAACGTAAGGTGATTGCACTATTACTACGAGCTAACCGTTTACTTTCTACGCATCATTTGGGATGACACTAGATGTTTTTTCAGAATTAATTTAGATTTTACTATTTTTGAAATTACGAGTCTTATTGAAATATATCGCCAGGACAAGGACCAAGGCAGTACCCTAAAATCCTTTATCGCCGCAGTGTTTACATTAATTCGAATGAGAGTTTCATAATGTTTTCAAAACATTAAGAAAAGTTGATTAAGCATACCTCAATAATAAAAAAATTAATATGTTGTGTTGATCAACACTAATGTAGATACTCGAGGGGGGACTACATCAAACTTCTAAGAGTAAGGAATTAGATTATGACTTGCAGTTAATCGAGGTAAGTGGGGGATGCGCTTTACTTTCAATCATGTCATGCTATTAGTATAACTTGGGTCTAACGTAACTTAGAGACTTGGGATGGGATGCCATATGTGATTGACATGATTTCTTGCTAAATCTATAGTTGCATACATGTACCTAACGTGACAAATCGTAGTTGCGAAAATCACACATGTTACTGAAATGTGCTGATTGATGCTACCATATGGATACATGAGCCATAGGTGCGAGGATCATGATTCCCACTAATTATTATTCCTCGTGTTCGAAGTGGCTTACACAACTGTGTTAGTAAATGCTAATACGAACGA